>WNWU01000003.1:17103139-17117329 GCA_012654045.1 Ptyas mucosa
CTCTCTCTCTCTCTCTCTCTCTCTCTCTCTCTCTCTCTCCTTTTCCTGTTGCTATGAATGTAGTGGCTGAGTTTTCTCTTACTTAAATTAAGCCGCATTGTACCTATTATTTATAAATATATTTTATTTCCTATAATGAAGTTTTTGAAATAGCTCATTAGCAGCACAGACATTTTAAAATGTTCACAGCTAATCAGTCTTAATTATCTGTATATCATAATAATATGTGGGTATTTTAAAAGGGTTCTTTCATTCTACAGGAAAACAATGCCACTGTAGATACTGGATCACAAAATTATGTTCACCTGAATAATTGCACTGGGAGAAAAAATCGGCTTTATTGTTCTCTTCAGTCATATTGATAAAATAATCCCAATAATTTATTCTGCCATTCTCATAATCTTTCACTCTGAACTCCACGTCCTCTCGGTATTTCATATTTTCCAGTTAACTCTCATTAAAGGTGATAATATTTTAGGGAAGGCTGTTACTCCTCCATGCATTTTTTAAACTAATGAAATTATAATGAAACCAAAGTACTTCCTCTCTTATTTAATTCAGGTTGCAATATTTATCTTTTCTTTCATTGTGCAGAGTGATAAAATCATATTTATTTCTTCTCATATAGGCTTTAAAATTGAACTAGAATCCACCTTTTTGTTTTCCTTCATTCCTATCTATTGTTCAACAGTTTGGTGCCATTTTGTGTAACTCTTCATTGTTAAATTTAACACTTTAATTACGGTACACAGCTTTAACTTAATTGAAATTCTGATCCAGTTTCATGGAATTATGCTCCACTGGTTTCACTGGCAGTAAAAGTGCTACACTCAATTTGCCAGCAAATTTGGAAAACTCAACAATGGCCACCGGATTGGAAAAGGTCAGTTTACAATCCAATTCCAAAGAAGGGCAATGCCAAAGAATGTTCAAACTACTGCACCATTGCCCTCATTTCACATGCTAGCAAAGTTATGCTCAAAATCCTACAAGCTAGGCTCCAGCAGTTTGTGGACTGAGAACTACCAGAAGTACAGGCAGGATTTTGAAGATGCAGAGGAGCTAGAGATTAAATTGCCAACATATGCGGGATCATGGAGAAAGCTAGGGAGTTCCAGAAAAACATCCACTTCTGCTTCACTGACTATGCTAAAGCCTTTGATTGTGTTGATCACAAAAAAAGTAGCAAGTTCTTAAAGAGTTGGGAGTACCAGACCATCTTATTTGTCTCTTGAGAAACCTATATGCGGGTCAAGAAGCAACAGTGAGAACTGGACACAGAATCACTGATTGGTTCAAAATTGGGAAAGGAGTTTGGCAAGGCTGTATACTGTTGCCCTGCCTATTTAACTTATATGCAGAACACATCATGAGAAAGGCGGGGCTAGATGAATCACAGGTTGGAATTAAGATTTCTGGGAGAAATATCAACAACCTCAGATATGCAGATGATACCACTCTAATGGCAGAAAGCGAAGAGGAACTAAAGAGCCTCTTGATGCGGGTGAAGGAGAAGAGTGCAAAAGTTGGCTTGAAACTCAACATTAAGAAAACTAAGATCATGGCATCTGGCCCTCTCAATTCCTGGCAAATAGATGTGAAAGAAATGGAAGTAGTGACAGATTTTATTTTCCTAGGCTCCAAGATCACTGCAGATGGGGACTACAGCCAAGAAATTAAAAGACGTTTGTTCCTGGGGAGGAAAGCAATGGCAAATCTAGACAGCATACTAAAAAGCAGAGACATCACCCTGCCAAAAAAAGTGTGTATAATCAAAGTTATGGTTTCCCCAGTTGCAATGTATGATTGTGAAAGTTGGACTGTAGGGAAGGCTGAGAGCCAAAGAATTGAGGCCTTTGAACTATGGTGCTGGAGAAGACTCCTGCGAGTCCCTTGGGCTGCAAGGCGATCAAACTGGTCAGTCCTAGAGGAGATCACTGCTCATTAGAAGGCCAGATCCTGAAGATGAAACTCAAATACTTTGGCTACCTAATGAGAAGAAAGAACTCACTGGAGAAGAGCCTAATGCTGGGAAAGATTGAGGACAAAAGAAGAAGGGGATGACAGAGAATGGGGTGGCTGGATGGAGGCACTGAAGCAGTAGGCATTGGATTTAATGAACTCTGGGGATGATAGAGGACAGGAAGGCCGGGAGGAAAATTGTTCATGGGGTCGCAATGGATCGGACACAACTTCACGACTAACAACAACAATACAATAAATAAATTTAAGAATATCAACATTTTAAAATACATACTAAGTGAATTTACTGTCTTAAGTAAATTTACTTAAGTAAATTCTAAGTTTTCTAATATATTCTTCTTGTCTGCTAATATCAATGAACTAATATATCATTATTCATTATGCCTTTCTTTCATAGTATCAGCCTTCATAAAGGAAGAAATGCTTTTGTCACAGAGGAAATAGGCTGCATTTATTTATTAGTTTGAATTAAATCTCCTTTTGTAAGTTTCGAGAGAGAAGATAGAATTGAATAACATGGAACTATCTATATATTATTGCTATTGTGTCTGTCTATAACTTCAGTTGGGTGAAATGATCCATCATTAGGCAATAATTTTTGAACCAAGATAATTTACATAATGCTGGGATCCATTACCATTATGGAAATGAAATCTGGGAAAGATATGACCACTTCAGATACTACTGCTGGGTCAGCACTGCCGTGCTGCTACAATCATGTGATCTTAATTTTTAATGTTTCCTGCCAGCTTCCCGCAAGCAAAGTGACACCTCCCATGCACCCTTCCTGACCACTGTGTCCCCACTCCAACCTCATCACTTCTCTCATGAACCCCCATGGACCCTTACTGACCCATGCTGCACCCACACACACCTGCCCTGACCTACATGACACCTCTCATGCAACCCTATGCACACCTCCCAACCTGTGAAACATGCCCTCCCTCCCCAATCCATACTATACCATACTTCTCGTGCAACTCCATGCACTACCATGCACCCTTCCCAACCCATGCTGTACCGCCACCCCATTAGGGAAGGTATACAGGGGTGCATGGATGGGTGCAAAAGATATCAGGTTGCTTGGGAAGGGATGCAGAGGGTTGGAAGGGAATAAATAAGATGTGTTCTGCAGGTTGGGACAGTACCCAAGGATGCACAAAATATGCCTTGTGACTCATGGATATTGCATGGGGGTATGACACAGGCTGGGGAGAGTGTCTGGGAATGTAAGGGATCTCAAAGATGTGACGAAAGCATAGCAAGTGTTGGTGAGGATGCATAGGAGTCTGAGTGTTAAATAAGGGAATATCTCTGAAACAATGACCAACAGATCACAATTGTCTAGTTATTTCCTATCATTATAAAAATTGACTTCTTTTAACACAGCCTAAAACTGCCCTTGACTTTCTTGTCAAGAAGATACTTAGGGATGATTCACACCCTGGTCGGTGTCTCTTTTCACTTTTACCATCTGGCAGAAGATACCGAAGTATACTAGCTAGACAAACAGGTTTAAAAACAGCTTCTACCCGTGGGCTGTCAGACTCCTAAACACAATCACAATAACTCCACGTATATATTGAAACGTATGACTAGTTTTTTTCCCTCCCAATTACTTGTATAAGGATTATTCTCGATATTATTCACGTTGTCTTGTATTTTTTTATTATGGATTGAACCAGTAAAGGCTAAACCAATTTTGTTGTATACATGATGTACAGTAAAGGCTATTGAACTATTGTGTCCACATTGTACTGTCAACTTATATTTGGTTTGTAATCTACTAGGATTCCAAGATATTTTTTCAAGCCAGGTATTTTCCATTCTATAATGTATTCTTATTCCCTATGGGAAAGAGAGGGGGGGAGAGAGGGGGAGAGGGGGAGAGGGAGGGAGGGAGGGAGGGAGGGAGGGAGGGAGAGAGAGGGGGGGAGGTATACCAAATGATTGCTTTGGAGAAGGAATAAATGGGAGACCAAGGCAGACTGGAATATCTTAGCCTCAGAGAAGACAGAATTGAGCATACTAAACTGAAACACTTTTCTGTTGAAAAATTCTCCCCAAATAATAGACAAGTTGGCATGTGCTTTGTAGACAGAACTGCTTCAAGGAATCTGATTTCCCTCTGTGCTATGTGTACCTAATTACAATGATCATCTTCCAAACCTTAGGCTGATTAAAGTATAATGATAATCTTTCTTACCTTATCATTTTAAAGCTTTCCTATTTTTTCCTGAACCTTTTGCTCAGTTGTCAAGCTGATCTAGAGATTGTCCAGCTAGGCTCATAAATGAATGCTATTTTCCATCTGGCTAGTAGAGAGCTGTTTCCAGAGAAACTGGACCTTACCATTTATCTTGCCAGCCCTTGAACTAACTGGGATGCTTTGCACCTAGGATTATTCTTGTTTTCTTTATTTGCTCGATAAGCTAGTTTGCTAATTTGGCTGCCTGCTAATGTGTAACCCTTTGTAGCTTTTCCATCTGGTTTACTTTTAGAAGTATTGACTGCTGTTGATGGTTCGTTACAACTCTATCTCTCTCACCTCTGATTCCATATATCTTCCATCAACTGTGCATCTCCAAACTCTTTTCCTAACTTCTGATATAGCTTTCTGTGTTTCGCACCAGTACCTTTCAGTGTTGTTTTAATCTTTACTGCCATTCCTTCCTAATTCACTCAGTTTGTATTCCTTTATTTCCATTAAAGACCTACTTAGTGTACAGAGGAAGTGCATCTATATTATAAGGTGTTTAAGAAACCTTTCCAACCTGGCAGGCATTATTATTATTATCTCACACTTAACACCACAAAAACTAAAGAACTTACAATTGACTTCAGGAGGAAGAGTGTTGTACATTTACCATTGTACATAAATGGTGAGGAGGTGGAGAGGGTGGGTAGTTTTAAATTTCTGGGCATTTATATCTCAAAGGGCCTCTCATGGACTATGAATGCTAACATGCTTGTGAAGAAGGCACAGAAGAAGCTGTACTTCCTGAGAATGCTCAGGAAGATAAATCTATCTCAGCATCTACTTCTGTCCTACTATCGCAACACCATTGAGAGTGTCCTGACATACGGCATGCTTGCATGGCATGGGAGCAGTTCTGTAGCAGACAAAAAAGCTCTACAGAGAATCATTAAAACTGCCCAGAATATCATCGGACTCCAGCTACCAGCCCAGGACGACATCTTCGAATCTCACTGTTTGAAAAAGTTGCACAACATTCTCAGAGACTCTTCCCATCCTGCTTACAATCTTTTTAGACTGTTGCCTTCTGGCAGAAGATAAAGAACAATTAAAACTTGGACCACACGTTTTCTGAATAGTTTTTATCCCAGAACTATAATTGCACTCAACAATGAACTAAAGGGTCACCATCAGTGAGCTGTTGCACAGTATTACTTGGTCTATTGTGTGGATGTTTGGGTGGTTTAGGGGTGGGGAATTGTGGTGGCTTGGAGTGTGTTTGGGGATTGTTATGTGTGTTGGACCTGGTCTTTGGGTCTTTGGTGAATTTTGTTGTATGGGTATACATGTACAATGATAATAAAAGTTGTTATTGTTGTTGTTGTTGTTGTTATTATTATTATTATTATTATTATTATTATTGCTGTTGCTACATCTATATTAATTGTACCAATATATTTCATATTGTATATGCTGACCTAAGTATTTTTAGTTTTTTTCCCCCTTTCAAAATACCTAGGCAGATACGGTATAATCATAATCTTACACATCTAATGACCAAGCGTAATAATGAAGAAGACTGTTCAGTTAAAGTTTTATCAATGAAACAGAAGCATTTATAATAGTGATGACAGTAAAAGATACAATAATTTCACATTTTTTAAAAAAAATGCACATTGAAAACTATTAAAATAAAGGTGGGGAAACAGGAAAGAGATAACAAGGAATTATCCTTAAGTTAAAAGCTCCATCTGGCACAAGTTGAACCATTTTTTTTCTCCTGGTAATCTTATCTGCTGAACTGAGAATTACTGCCATTGATTTTCAAAGCTTCACCGGGAAGTCTTTTCATTAGTTATTAAGTACAAATGAGAGGAATGTCTTTGGTTCAGAATTACAGAGCTTGAAAAGAGATGAACAAAGGAAAACTTGTACTGTGCACAGTTACATAGCAAGAACTGGATCTTGGAGCAGGCTCAAGATGCTGGAATAGAGGGATTCTGCAAATGAGCACCAAGTTAGTGGAAGAAAAGACAGGTTTAATTATTGGCTCAATAGTCCAAACAGGCTTGTTGAGATCTTCCAGATTTGATGCTTCTTACCACAATATTTTTTTCTCCTTATTTTGAATGCATCCTACTGCAGAGGTTTTCAACCTTTTTCATGGCAAACATTTCCTAGGTGAATCTTTCAGGTTCTGAAACCAGAAGTCATGTGACATCACAGGTTGCTGGGACCAGGGAGGAGAAATGGAGGCTGTTCAAATCAGGTGAAGTCATGGAAGTGAGGTTCTGCCTGATGTAGCATGCCTTCAAACCATTTGTGGCACATCACAAGAGATTGGTGGAGGGAGATTTGTGCTGCTCCAGATACACATCTGAACTAAGATTAAGTTAGCAGAGATATAGAGGAGATAACATTATTTTCTGTCACATTGTTTTCTAAGAAAGCAATAAAAACTAGAAAATTTAAGGGTGAAAAAAGTTTTCACCTTAGGTGAGACATGAATAAATCACAGTATTTATATTTAATTCATTATAAGTGATATAAGGTAATTTCACAAAACGTTTACACTTTGTCTTTTAAAACGCTCAGTTTGTAAGTAATTACATTATGCTGTGATACATGTAATATTTCCTCTCTCTAAATGTATTGGAAAACTCTTCAACTCATCCCCAAAGAAATGAAGTGTTACAGCTTTACTAACTGATAGACAACACTAATCAAAGTCTATTGTGTATGATACACCTGCTGTGTCCAATTTTCTATATGTGGTAGAACAGACTCTCAAATAAAGTGAAAATTATTATATTTCCAAGAAACACTTTTTATTGTTCTTTGTTGCTTGTCCTACATTAGCAGGGTGGAACTACAAGAAAAAAGTAAGTATGTTTTAGGAATTCTACTTCTTGGCTGCAATGACTTAATAAGGGGAAGGGATACCTTTGCAAATCAATAAACGACAGGCCCAGCTTCAAGTCAGAAGGATCCTTTTTAAGGGTTGGTTTACCTGGATTATTCATTTCAATAATGTTTGAAAGACTGGGAGATGGTCTTTTGGGGGGTTTAGGGGATTGGTTTTCTTCTATGGAGAATGTTTTCATAGTTACATTTTATTTATTTTATTTGTCAAACACGTATAAGATAACAGATATATGTATAAATATGATTATGAATACAGGATAAGTATACAGCTAAATAGGGACAGTAGGGCAGGGATGGTAGGCATGTTGGTGCGCTTATGCACGCGTCTTACAGACCTCTTAGGAATGGGGTGGGGTCAACAGTAGACAGTCTAAGGTTAAAGTAATGGGGTTTGGGAAAGTTATATATCTTGTATAACAGCTGCAAGCATTCCTGAAACATGAGCTCCTTCTCTATTATTCACACTGGTGGTCAACTTTCACTTGGATTATTGTAATGCACTCTTCATGGGCTATTTTTGAAGAACATTCAGAAGGTACAGTTGAAATAGTATGTGCTGCCAGGTGGTAATAAGTGTATCCTAGTATACTATGGAGACCCCACTGTTTCAAGAACCACATGGATTGCCATCAGTTTCTGGGTGAAATTAATGGTGTTGGTTGTCATCTATAAAATACAGTTTAAGACCTTAGTTATGAGAGGGATTAACTTTTTTTTTTCATGTTTAACTCCCTGTCCTATTAAAAAGGCTCAACTCCTTAATGGTAGACATCGGATGCAGCCTTAGAAGTAGTATTTTTCAATAGAAATTCTCACATTTTGGAAATTCATTCGAGTTGATAACAAGCCAGCTATATTCCTGAAAATGCTTGTTCTATCCAGTGCAGAAAAAGAAGACATGGTTGTGATCCAAGTGAAAGAATGCTGAATTTTGCTGGTTTTTAAATTTAATTTAATTTAATTATACCTTTATGTATTTTGTGTCTTTTTCTTCTAATTTATCAATGTTTTATTTTACAGGAAGATAGTCATTGTGAGCCTTCTGGGATCTGAAGTAGAATACAATAAAATAATAAAATCCAAAGAAATCCATCTGCTTGAAATTTTACCATAGTTATTTTTCAGTGTTTAGATCTTTTATCAGCAATCCACTTTTCCTGTGAACTTCACCTCATGCTGCTTAAAAGTAAAACAGTTGTGGATACTTAAAAGAAAATCAGATTTTAAAGACGTATATATCAATACCTCTCTCTTCCCTAATTTTGTTTATTCTATATATAATATTTGATCTAGATTCTTTACTTCTAGCTGCAGAATAACTCAGTTTATTTGGGAGCAAAGGATGAAATTAAATTTGGGGGCTGAGATTTTTACAGTGAAATAATGAATAATATAAAAATAATGAATTGACGCACTGCTGGAGTTATGTAAAAAAAACCCAACCACAATGTAAAGAAGAACACAGGGGAAAGAAAAAAGAAGAGTAATGAAAATGTTTCTGTTGGGTTTTGAATTGGGTTTGAATTACCAACCGTCTATTTAAAAGGTCAGAGTTGTAGCCACTATGCTATTACAGCATTCATGGAAAAGATAGCTCTAAAAGACAGATTCATATTTTTCTTTCTTTTCTTTCTTTTTTCTCTTTCTTTCTTTCTTTCTTTCCTTTTTTCTTTCAAATAGTGACCCATTTCAAACAAATGTTCATGGGTGATGAACAATTCATGGTGATGAATAATCATAAAATCAATTAAACCAGTTAAAACAGAATACACATAGAAGCCATGATACATTATAATCTTTAGATATGAACAGTGCCAGGAAACGAGACCCTTTGCATTATTAGGACCCAAATCTAGGCACATATGTAGATCTTTAAGGCCTTCCCAAAACAGAATGTGACAATTTGTCTCAGCCATATTGCCATGCCATCTTAAGGCCAAAAACTGCAGCCATCTTACTGTGGCCATTTTGCCATGGCTAACTTGCCATGAGATACCTATGGGACACCTAGCCATGGGACAACTCCTTGCAGAATCTTAGTGTGATAAATCTTATCTGCCACTTTTTCTTCTACATTATTTCCATTGACAAAAAATGGAAATAATATCAGGGAACAGAGGAGGATAACATTTATTGTGTTGACAGCTAAATGAATTAATTTCATGTCTTTTTATGTTCAAATAGATATATTTAGCTTGAGAATGTGCTGGTCTTTGGCTGTAATAAAGGTTTGATTTGATTTCATTAATGTAAGAAGAGTCATTCCCGTATTTCATTTCATTGATCCAACTTGATAATTTGTTTTCGTCACTAATTTATAAATTATGTCTGTGTCCCATTCATATATAAACAGTCATATGAAAAATGTATTACATTTTTACCACTCGTGTACTTGAAATTAAGTCCTTTCCACATTGAAAGAAAGAGAGAGAGAGAGAGAGAGAGAGAGAGAGAGAGAGAGAGAGAGAGGGAGAGAGAGGGAGAAATTCTTGTGTTTTTTTCACAAACACTATCTTGCTGTATTTTAACTATGGGTTCAACCTCAACATCAGAGAAGCATTATGATGCTTTACACAAAAGAGCCAGTGTTTTATGAGGAACACCCAAAATAGAAAGCAGTAGCCAGTGACATACTGTGAGTTTTCAAACCCAAAAACATAAGTGCCTTTTACTGGCAGGAAATTGTCACTTCTCAAAGCTCTCAAAAGCTCTGAACTCAAAAGGACTTCTATTTTCCTTTATCAGATATTTATTAACAATCTTTGTATTCGTTTTTTTTCTAAAGCTAGAAGGTTTGGTGCCACAGGTAAGTTTTATTTATTTATTTTTCCACAGGGAAAAAAAATAATGTTCATGCCCTTAATTAAAAAGAAAATCAAAATTCAGCCAGCTTTAAATAAAATTTAAAGAAAGACCAACTCCTTGTTTCTAAAAACATGCTTGCTTACAAGTAATATGTAATTATTTAGAATGTGACTTTAAAATCCAAGAAATGTATTTGTGCTTAGAATATAAATGGGTTGTGTTTTCCAATGCCATTTTCAAGGTATAAAATATTGTATTTTACCTTCCTTGTAAGAAACTCAGAAAATAAGTCTGTTTTCCACAAGTACTATGTTATCTATTTATGTATATATATGATTGATGATGGGATGATGAATACATAATTCTGCTAGAAAGAGGTTACAATGTACAGATGTAATTTGGTTATGTAAATTCTGAATATCAATTTCACAGCTCTGATTGCAGACCTTTATACCTTAATTGTGAAATTATAATGCTAATTTACTAAAGATTACTAAAGATAGTAATTTAATAAAGATAGTAATAAATTTACTAACTTTATTTCTATCATAGTTTTTTTTAAGTATAAGAGAACAAACATTAATTAAGAGTATCAGGATTAAAGTAGCAATAGTTTTGAATGTATTCATAAAATCATATTTTGGCTAGGTTGAACAACAAAAATAATTCTCAATATGTATGCAGTAGGGCTGAAAATGTATAACAGGTATAAATATAAACTAAACCAGTTGCCTTTGTTTTCACTGCATATACATTTTGAATAAAAATCCAGTTTCGGTTACATTCAAAACACAATTCTGTAAGTTACCTAGCCTGTAATATTATGCAGTAAACTCTTTTGAGTGGAAATATCTTCAAAGTAGATGTCCATAGAATTTTGCTTTACAAACAAACTGTAATATATTCTCAGCACAACTGCCTCTGAAAGTTGTAAACTGTTCATTGACAACAAAGCTATAATTGGAAAAAAATGGTTACACAGATTCATTGTTTTCATGGCAGGTATGGAAATTCTGATCACTGTGCGCAATAAACAAACAAACAGAAGTATGTTTCACTGTATATGTGACAAACAGAACAAGAAATCTACAGAAGAGTCAATCTGTTTTCTTTAAATATTTTTTTTCTCTCCTAATCTAATACACCATACATTTCAAGCACATACTTTAATGATAAAACAGTGCTATAACACATCTGGAACAACCTCATTGTTCTTTTGTTTGGTGGTTTTTTGGTTGAATTGCAATGGCAAAACTTAACTTCAGTGTTTCATATTTTCCAAAATTCATCCAATGCCCAATCCTAAATAATTTATCTGGAAAATATTTTACTGTTTTTTACTGAGAAGATGTCTGGAGTCTATCACTTTTGTCTTTATCCAGTTTATATGAATATAAAACTAAACCGGGGGGAGAGCAACAGTATGTTTTGTGATTTCCTTCTTACAGGATATTTGCCTGTTGTTGTTGTTGTTTTGTTGTTGTTTGTTTTTTGAGGCGGAGGGAATAGATGGGAAATAGAAATTTGTTTCTGAAGTAATATAAAGTGTTAGAATCAGACCTTGAGCAGTTAAAATAAATTGTTTTTCCTGTCACAAAACACACATACACACACACATATATAAATGCACTCAGAGAGATAGTCTGCTATTATTTATTATCGTTTATTATGTCTTATTTATTGTTAAAAAAGTATTATATGCATTTAGTTGAAGTAGCATGTACAATGCTTGATAAATGGCTTTATAAATTCCAAGACCGAACAAGGAAAGATCTCTCCTCATAATGAGTCTGTTGTGCTCTTTGTTGAAAGATATTTCACACATGAATGAACAATTTGCTTTTTCCTCATTTGATGACACATATCCAACTTTCCAAATGCTTATTTACCACTTGGTTATTACATATTAAGTGATGATTTACCCAATTACCCATATGAGGAATAAAACGGTCACCAGTTTAGACAATAAATATATTCATGAAGGATGAGGTTGTTTGACTGTAAATCTTCTTGGTTTAAATAACACCAGAATCAATTACAGCATTCTATAGCTGCTTGTTGCTTTGATCTTTTGCTTTACTACAAATTTCTAGGATGCATCTGCTTTGATATTTCATGAAACAAAACCCTGGATTAGATAGACATTAATTTGATCCAGGAGGATTCTTTCTTTCAATGTAGATCCCAGAAAATTGAGGGCAGTAATTTGGGTTACAATAGGAAGAAGTGTCAGGGAAATGTGTAGTGTAGGTAAGTGTCAACCTTCAAGGTAATTGAGACCACGAAACCAAAACCATGAATGCAAATAGTACTTTTGCTATAAGGTTACAATAACACAATGGTGGGATTCAACCAGTTCAGGCCGGTTTGGGCGAACCAGTAGTTAAATTTCTGGATGGCCCGTCCCATCTCTGCCCTTCCAGAAGTCCCCACGTGCCTCATTTTGGCTCTCAGGTAAGTGCAGGGAGGCCTACTAGGTCCAAAATGGGGCATGGGGAGGCGCCCCCCCCTGCAGCCCATTTTCATTTCCAGGAGGGTTCAGGGAGGCCTACTGTGTCCCCCCACAGCCCATTTTTGCTCTCGGGGGGTGCAGGAGGCAAAGTACTGTCTGTCACACACCATGATCACGCCCACCATGACCACGCCCATCCATCTGGTCATTAGGGCAGAGAACCGGTTGTTAAATTATTTGAATCCCACCACTGCAATAACACAATTTTGCAAGTCTGAAAGCTCTTCACTCTTCCTCTGCCTTTGATTTCCAGAAAAGTAGGGAGATTCTTCTCAAATGCTTTATCCCCTCCCTTTTCCTTTGGACTCAGATTTCATGTGTCTAGGATGCAGCTCTTCTTCCTGTCTCCCAAAATTATACTCACAATTTATTACAGTATGATCTTACATCACAATAAGCAAGAATCACTTGATCTTTGGGATATTTTTGTTATATTATCCCAAATGCATCCAATGTATGCTTACAATAAAGGAAATTCCACTCTCAGTAGCAAGTGTAATTTATTTTATTTTATTAATTTTTTATACCATCCATCTCCTCTACAAGATGACTCTGGGTAGCTTACAAATATTATTGAATTATAATTTATTCATGATTCCTAATAAATATGCAGTTTCGGCCATCACCAGCAAAACATTGTGGCATTTTTAATTTGGCTAATTTTTAAAGAGTTTTACTTCACAATCTTTGTCTAATCTAACTTTAATCTTTACATGGGATGTGTTGTTTATCTGCACTATCACTTTCCTCACTCCAAAGGCATCTATTTTCTTTACAAATAGGAAATGGAGCAATCAGCACAGTTTATTTCTGCATGACATTTTACAAAATGAACAGGTATGCCAGCTGTTAATGATAATCTGGCATTTGAATACAAATCTATTGTTACATTAAATGTGATGGGAGGAGGTGGAATAGCTTGCTATACTATTACCTGGATCTAAATTTGACTGGGTGTGTCTTTCTTTCTTTCTTTCTTTCTTTCTTTCTTTCTTTCTTTCTTTCTTCCTTCCTTCCTTCCTTCCTTCCTTCCTTCCTTCCTTCCTTCCTTCCTTTCTTCCTTTCTCTATAGCACATCAGTCATTTAAGACTTTGTTCCATATCCCATTTGATTAAAGCAACAGAAAACTCAAAAATATGAAGGGAGGGAATGAAATCTTTTTTCTCCCCTTATTGGACATCATGGAAAGAGATGCTATGTTGGGCCTGCCATTGTGACAAACTCCTAGAGATGTAAATACTTTGAAAGTTGTTTGAAGGCAGATGGTCATACTTGACAGAGGAAATAGACAGGAACAAACAGAAAGGAACAGGATTTTTAACTGAGATGGGTCTCAAACTCAAGATATCTGAATTATTGGATTGTATTTACTTAAAAGTATCCTCATGAAGTTTTGGTTCTTTTGGTGTCTTCTTTGAAGTCCTATTGCATAAGAATGCATAATTGTCCATAAGTCCCAGTGCTTTATTTTCCGTCTCTTTTTGCTTTCAGTTATAGATTTCTTTTCCAAATAGGTTATTGTTCATCATTTTAAAATATTTAAAATACTATCTGCATGGTGTTCATATTATTTGCCCAAACTGGCTGTTCCTAGCTACTTGATTAATGAATTATTCATAGATAAGGTGATTATAGATACTGTAGATAGATGATAGGTGATAGATGAGGAAAATGCCTGCCTTGGAGTTTTGATTCTGTAGGGAGTGTTACTTGGAATCCTGATAGATAGATAGATAGATAGATAGATAGATAGATAGATAGATAGAT
>WNWU01000003.1:17117339-17129866 GCA_012654045.1 Ptyas mucosa
GATAGATAGATAGATAGATAGATAGATAGATAGATAGATAGATAGATAGATAGATAGATAGATAGATGGATGGATGGATGGATGGATGGATGGATGGAGAGATGGAGAGATGATAGATAGATAGATAGACAGACAGACAGACAGACAGACAGACAGACAAATAGATGTCTCCTTTCATACGTTCAGAGTGAATGTATATTGTACCAAAACTACATCAGCATTCAACTCAATTTAAGCTTATTCTCTCAAAATCTAATGCTATTTTAATTGGAGCCCTTTGCTCATACTTCAATTTTGTACATATATATATATATGTGTGTGTGTGTGTGTGTGTGTTTTAAAACTACATCTTCTACAGTTTTCTAAAATCGAAATTAATAAATCATGATTTGTTGCAGGAACTTTTTCCCTCTTTGCTATGATGTGTTTTGTTATAGAGGTTGGGGACTGTAATTGTACCAGATAGTATGAATTTGTTAGGATTCACTCTTTATCTTCCTCTACCCTCAGATAGACTCACATTTTGCCAATCTGTTTTTATCTGCTCTGGTACACATAAAGCCAATATCTAATTGTTTATAAACTTTTCCAGTCCATATCTAAATTAGTAGGATAGGTAGATAAAATAGATAAATCAAAATTCAAAATACCATGTATCTGCAGGTGGGTATGTCTCTATGTATGTATAGCAGAGGGAGTTAATATATATATGTGTGTGCTTCACCGCCCTGAGTCCCTTCTGGGAGAAGGGCGGGATACAAATTAAATAATAATAATAATAATAATAATAATAATAATTATTATTATTATTATTATTATTATTATTATTATTATCATTATTATTATTATTATTATTCTGGAAAGGGAAAAAACAGGCAAAGTTGTCATAATAACATGCTTGCTTACTTATAACAAATGTAGAGGCAGAGATCCATCACAGTGTTTTGGCCAAAACCCCGAGGGCAACATGTCCTAGAAAACAGTAAGATGGTTCACTGACTTATCCAGAATATCAGAGGGAAAGACTTTATTTAATTCACAATAATCAAAAGAACACAGATTTTATTTACAAAGATTAGAAAGGCTAACCAGCATGAATTCTACACTCTGCATAATGGCAATGTGGGCGTGAACAGCAGAGAAAAGGCTTCCCTTAAAACTGTTATTAGATAAAACAAAGTTTCTAGACAGCATGTAAAAGGGACATAAATATAAACTCTTCTATAAATTTAGTGAGTAGACATCTAACATTATTCTTTAAGCTGAAGGTGTTTTTAATTTAAAAAAAACCACTGCTCATCACTATCCTGCCTTCCCATAAATATGGAGCAATCCTGAAATAGCGCTTTCCCTATGCCTGTCAATTTAAAAATTACATTTAATAAATCTCTGATCAGAGCTTGATCATAATGCTTGAGGATCCTGAAATGAACTTAAGTGGTCTTTGATCCCAAATGATGAAAGGCTGTAAATATATTAAGATCAATAGCTTCAAATGAAAGCAGCCTGCCACTGTAGCTGATGTGAAATAGCTAGTTTATGATCCAGAAGCCTGGTCATAATCTGGCTCCATGCACTCTGCACCTACTACAACTCCACCAATGAAGTTTACTAGTCATTTGAAAAGAGTAAATAAAAGTAGGTCAGCTCTACTACTGTTTCCATGTACTTAGTTCTTTGAGGCTCTTTTATTCGGATCTATTAATGTTCACCGAAGAGGAACTTCCCTCTTCCTTTTAATCCCTTTGCCAATGACAATTCATTATTTTTCTTTGTTTGTTTATTCTGAAGGGGAATAAACTTCCCTTTCTTAGTCAACAGCCTGAACTATACTTTAGAGATCTTTCCCTTTCTTTATTTCTTTCTTCCTTTCCTTTCCAGACAATAATGCCTATTTCTATTTATTCATCATCAAAGAGGTTACTTGCTCTTCTAAATCTGTTTCCACTTTTCACATCCCCACAAGTTATGACCAAGGAAAGTCACTAGTGAATGGAGAGAAAATACATCATTTCTATTCATTTTGATTCCTTTCAACTAGCATAATACAGACAACACTGCATCGTGCTCATTTCAACATAGGAGTATAACATGCTTTTAAAAATGGCAGATTTCATGGTGCACTGATGTGGTTTTCCACAGATTTTCCACTCTTGTCATATCCTTACTTATTTATTTGGTCTCCCAAACTGATATTTGCAAACTGAAGCTGAGTAAAGTGACAGGTCTCTTTAGTTTTAAAGTGAATGGAAGCTATCCCATTGTAACCTTGTTTTATCCTTGCTTTTCAGCTCTTTCTCACAATTCCCAAAAGTGAGTATATCTTCTGGTTGGATATTCTTGGGGAAAAAATTGGTTAATTACTAAGCACAAAGTAATAACAAGTGAAAAAGCACACTAGCATTTTCCAACCTGTCAGAAGAAAATAATAATAGCCATAAACAATCTTATAATTGTCCATTTTGACATTTTTCTTGATAATTTGTCAAGCATGAACTAGTATGTGAGCCAAACAAAAACAAATCAGAATGTTAACCTTTTTGAAGTCTGAAATGTCTTTAGGATATAATAATTCCATAATCTTATATGCTGTACACATGGATCTAGTAGAATCCAATCCTTTTAAAAATCACTACATTGGGGAAGGGAAATTAAGAATAATGTTGAAAACAAAACTATACAATAAACTGTAATCCTTTTGACTATTAAGATAAGTAACTGATTAATGCTTGGCTGGAAATTAATGAATGAGCTGACTAGAGTGATATATGTTAAAGCTGTTTTTAAAAGAAAGATATGTAAAAAAAGATAAAGATATATCTATATTCATAATCACATCAGTGGTGGGTTGCCCCCGGTTCACACCGGTCCTATAGAACTGGAAGTAAAACTGGTGGGAGGCTCCACCCATTGCCCCTGATGTCATCAAAATGCTTCTGTGCATGCTCAGAAGAGTGTGCGCGCAGCCCCGTTGTGAACTGGTAGTAAAGATAAGTAGAACCCACCCCTGAATCACATGGATAAAATCAATCTTCCTCTAGCTGTAGTTTAATTGCTGTTTAGACAAAATACCTCAACCCACTAATACTATATAAACATCCCTATCTGGAAGTAAATCCACTGAATTCAATTGAACTGGCATGTGTACAACTGATTCATAAACAGGATTTTTATACATTCAGTTTATTGTTAGTTTCTGACTCAACTTTATTAGAATAATAATAGCTGTTCCCAAAGGACTTTTTTTCTGAAAATAGATTGGGTCTCAGAATAGAGACTGGTCATGAGTAATCTCATCTTAATTCATAATTTGTTCACTCATTTTTTATCTAGTGCCATAACAAGCACTGGCAAAAGGTGTTTATTGTCACACAATTGGGTGCATCTGGTATGAGTGATATGATGATTCTCTACATGTATTATGATGTCACGTATCCCAGTTGATCCCTCCATCAATCTTGGTTTGTATTATGAAATACTAGATTAGTTGGGAGGAGAGTGCAAAAGTTGGCTTGAAACTCAATATTAAGAAAACTAAGATCATGGGATCCGGCCCTCTCAATTCCTGGCAAATAGATGGGGGAGAAATGGAGGTAGTGACAGATTTTATTTTCCTGAGCTTCCAGATTTTATCGCAGATGGGGACTACAGCCAAGAAATTAAAAGATGCTTGCTTCTGGGAGGAAAGTCTAGACAGCATACTAAAAAGCAGACACATCACCCTACCAACAAAAGTGAGTATAGTCAAGGATATGGTTTTCCAGTTCCAATGAATGGCTGTGAAAGTTGGACCATATGGAAGGTTGAGAGCCAAAGAATTGAGGCCTTTGAACTATGGTGCTGGCCTGCAAGTCCCTTGGACTGCAAGGCAATCAAACCGGTCAGTCCTAGAGGAGATCAACCCTGACTTCTCTTTAGAAGGCCAGATCCTGAAGATGAAACTCAAATACTTTGGCCACCTAATGAGAAGGAGAGGAGCCTAATGCTGGGAACGATTGAGGACAAAAGAAGAAGAGGATGACAGAGAATGAGATGAGTGGATGGAGTCACTGAAGCAGTGACCATGAGCTTAAATGGACTCCGGGAGATGGTAGAGGACAGGAAGGCCTGGAGGAACATTGTCCATGGGGTCATGATGGGTCGAATATGACTTCACGACTAACAACAAGACTAGTTGAATCACACTAAAATAACTTCAATTTTAAAAAGATTTACACAAATTTACTCCCATTTCTGACAATATGAAAATTTTTGAAATAATTAGTAACAGGCATGGCCTGTCAGTAGCAGCTTCAGATGGCTTCTTCTCCAGATGCAAACCATACCCAAATTCACTGAGCTTTCACCAAGTGTCCATTTTCAGTCTTCACCTTCAGGGATGGGTTCCACTTACCTTTACTAACGGTTCGCAATGGGAGCATGCAGCGTGCACAGATCACCCATGATGACATCATGGTGGGTGGGCGGAGCCTTCCACCAGTTTTACTACCGGTTCTATAGAATTGGACTGAACCGGGAGCAACCCACTACTGTTCACCTTACAATATTTTATGAATAACCATAATGACGTCATGCTACATGAATCTTCCAGTTCCTGCCTACTTACCTCTCCTTGCATATGTTTCTTGTCAATAAATTGAATTCAGGAAATAAACTGGATTCAGGAAAAGATTAGATTTTTATTTCTTGAACACAAAGATAGTTTCATTAAATCTGGTCTGATCCCAATTTCTTTCAATCTTTCCATATTTTTTGCTATACATAGAGTAAATATAAATGGACAATTCCTTATTCATAATGTGAAACGATAGAAAAACATTCAGACAGCAACACTGTGCACTTCTGAATAATCTTAGTTGAAAATTTTCATGGTAGGAAACAATTTTAATAGCAAGCATATAATGCATGTATAAGTAAATCTGAATAAGGATGTAAACCATATTCAGTATCCTGATTAAATCATGAATAATGATGAAGTAGTACCAAGATACAATTGAATTTTGGCTTTCTTCCAGCATTTAATAACTGTATTAGTACTCGGGAGAGGTCTGTGTTGCTAAAACTTCCTGAAGTCAAAATGCCTTGATTTGGAACTAACACAATTATAACTGACATTAAAAAAAAAATCCTAATCACCAATTTGGTATAAAAATTTGTCCATCTTAAAAACTTCAGCTCCATTGCGGGAATTATTTGGTTAGGAAATGTACTGAGGGTACTATTATATGAGCATATTATTGCCTAGATTCATATATTTACTAAGTTAATTACCATCAATACTTTTACTATGCTTATGTTACTTTTAATACCTTATAGTCAAGCTGATAGCCTTCCATTAGGGATTAAAAACATAGTTTTTCTTGAAGGCTTTGGGCTAGGAAATTCTAAGTCTGCTTTGGAGGCTGTTGATAATGTATGTATGTGTGTGTGTGTGCGTGCGTGTGCGTGTGCTGTTGTTGTTCCTAAATCTAAAATCAAGCAGCCTTTACACAAGGTATACTGGCCCAACACCACAAGACCAGAATCAGCCACACCATAGGATCAGAAACAGCAGTCCATTTTCATCTAGAAGAAAAAGGATACTATTCTGTGGATCATAATGTTCACCTTTTGGACAGCAAAGATAGATGGTTTGAGAAAGGAATTTATTTATGTGAAAGAGGAAAATCCTTAGAATGGTGTGGTGGCCTAGATGTGGAGCGCTTGCCTCACAATCAGGAGGCTGTGAGTTCAATCCTAGGGACACAGATTTCTCTCTCTCTCTCTCTGGGCATGATGAGATTATATCTGCTAAACATAACTCTGCATTGGCTACAGGAAGGGCATCCGGCCAGTAAACATTCAGCTCCATTCAGTTGCCCAGACTCCATCCCACAAGGGATTATGGGATTGTTAAAAGATGATGATGATGAAAGAGGAAAATCCTTCCATCAATAGAGGTGGAGCAGTGGTGGGTTGCCCCCGGTTTGGACCGGTTCACAAGAACCAGTAGTAAAACCGGTGGGAGGCCCCGCCCACCACCCCAGATGTCATCATCAATGATCTGCACATGCACAGAAGCATGCGTGTGTGCGATCCCCTTGTGAACCGGTACTAAAGGTAAGTAGAACCCACCCCTAAGGTGGAGGCCTCAGACACAACTTGTCCTCCATTTTTTTATGCTGCCCTTGCATCAATCCCCAGAAAGATTAAGACCACTTCAAAAGTCCACCAGGGAGGTTACACTTAATGAACCTAAGGAGCCTAACAAGTCTATATAGGCAAGGAAATTAAATTACCCTAGAGGACATATACAAGATCCCTCTAATCAACTTGGTCAAACTGAAGAATCTATTTGGATAAGCAGCAAAACATTTCAAACCAAAAAGAAAATAGACTCCAGTTGCCATGACTCAACATCCAGAGCTACTTGAATAGTTCATTAGAAGCAAATGATGGGTGCAGATGATTTCCTGACTGTGCTTGGAGACTTTTCTAATGACCTGGAAGGCAGTGCTAGCACATAGCTGCCATCCTATGAAATTCAGAGGCGGTCAGAGAATTGAACAAAATTGCTCCTGAGTGCTTTTTTTGCAATTGCTTATCCTAAAATAGAGGTAGTCCTTGACTTACAACAGTCAAGGTTCAAAGTTACAACAGCACCGAAAAAAGTGACTTATGATGATTTTTTCACACTTGCAACTATTGTAGCATCCCCATGGTCAGGTGATCACTGTTTGCCACGTTCTGACAAGCAAAGTCAATGGGGAAACCAGATTCACTTAACAATGGTGATGCAGCTTTTTAAAGTTTAAATAACTCATTTCCTTTTCAGTAGCCGTACCAAGGATAATGCTTGGATGAGCTGTTATGGGATGTTTGTGAAATTGTTTGCATATACAAAGTTTCCTGTTCATTTAGATACCAGTTGGACAAATTTAATGTGATAATGCAGTTGCCTCTGGTAATGTTATCTGACCGTGATGAAGTGAATAAGACACTTAGTTCCATAAACTCAATCACTCGTGGACCCTCCTATTCCTCCAGGCAACTAGAAAGAGTGTGAATGGATGGATCTGAGATCTTTTTTGAGGGAGATTGAGGTCAACTCTTTTTTCTGAAAAAGACAACTCTCATTCCAGTCATCTTCTGCCCTATCTTTAACTGTCACTTTCTGGGAAAAGTTGTTGATAAAGTGACGATGATGGCATTGATCACAAAGATTCCTAAAGGAAGTAAATTATCTGGATCCCTTCCCATCACCCAATCCATCCATCCATTCTGTCATCAATCAATCATAAGCAATCAAAAATAAAATGACATTTTAAGAAAATGTAAAGAAACCCATATGTGCATATCCTTCAGTAGAATTCAAGGTCATTTGTTTATGGGTAATGACAGCTGCTACGCAAAATTTTATCAAATTATGTCTAATAAACATTTTTGTGTGGATAAAAGAATATTACTATAAAATTCATCAGGCTGAGCTGGGTCGTGTAATAATGAAAGAAAGATTAAATTCTGCCTATCATTATAAATCATGTGAAGTATCACATAAAGAATGGGCTCAACAGGATCAGAATCACAGGGACAAGTTTGTCAAATCATGATCTTTACTAAATTTCCCCCACCAAATTACTGAATGTTAAACCTAACTCTAAAGAGCAAAAGTTAGAATGGTAAAGTAAATGAAGTAAAATTACATAGCTAGCCAGTTGCTATCTATAATGTTTTAGTTGTTCTCTGATATGCTTGAAGTTCAGAAAGTTCTAAAAACTTTTCTCTGATATTTTCTTAATCCAGATAAATTCTAAAACATACATAAAATCCATAGATACATTTTATAATAGGTCATATTATGAGAGTTTACCAAAATTGCTTAAGACCATGGTGACTGAAATTGGCTGAATAGGGCAAGAATATTTAGCCCTATGGGGAAATAACACATTTAAGGCAATAATTAAATATTAAAAGACACACTTTTCCCTCAGTCTTTGCTTGTCCAATCCATACTATATCTTTAAATGTGTGAAACTGCTTTTAGGAACTTGGTGTGCATTCCTCCCCCCCCACCCCCATTTACTTGTAATTAGGGCTGGGGAAGAACCCCGGAGCAGCTGAGCTATGGTAGCAAATTATTTCAGAGATGTAGGGATGTGTTTTCTGTCTTTCCAACAGAATAATTTTACAACTATTGGAAAGTTTCTTTGAGCACTAGAACCAGAAATTTAATGTGTCCTTTTGATAGTGAATCAGGGGTGGGTTCTAAATTTTTTACTATTTATTTTGCAGGCACCGGTCTACCCATTTATTTTTGCAGGCACCAGTCTACCAATTTATTTTTGCAGGCACTGGTCTACCCATTTATTTTTGCAGGCACTGGTCTACTCATTTGTTTTCTTTTAACATTGATCAGCTGTAGGGCGGCCCTTTGAAGCCCTGCGGCAAGAGTTTAAACTGGTTTTTTCCCTCTAGCCGATAGCTGGGACTCAGGAGGCAGCAATAGATTGGGGATGGGGCGAAATAAAAGGTAAGAATAATGCAGGGGGGAGGGGGAGGGGGGCAGAACTGGTTCGGTGACATCATATCGTCACGGCTACCGACTTGTGGGCAGAACCGGGCGGAACCCACCACTGCAGTGAATCCTGATATATTATCCCAAGGCATTTAAAATTCTTCATCTGCAGCAGTCGCTCGCCCTTCTCTTATCCAGTTCAGCTTCTTTCGTTTATTGGCCAAAGCCATCATTCTGAGGATTAATTACCAGCTAGTTTCCCTGCATTATTGTACTAAGTTTCTGAGGGCTTGTTTAAGGTCAGCCAGAGTCAACTGCATAATATCTGTATCATCTCTCTGAAACAAAGGGAAATATTCACATCTGCTATGTTTGGAAAGTGGAGGCTTGAATCTAAGAACAGTTGCAAGTAGGTTCATATATACTTTGAGTAGGGAAGGAACAAAATGCAACTCTAAGGACATAATATACATTTGATAAGATGAACTTTATGGGATACAGTTTTATATAGTTTTTTTTCCCCCAAGAACAGATTTGAAATTAAGGCAAACATTGATTTAAAAACACGTATATAGACAATTTAAGATTTACCCCTGTACAGATAATGGGTGTGACATGAAAGCAACAGATTATTCTGGAAGAAGACCTTTGTTGGCATTTCTGGTATAGGTGTATATTTTTTTTCTTTGTGGTGGGGACTCTTAGATATCTCAGAAACTTTTGAGTTAATCAACCATGGTATCTCACTGGACAATTTGCAGAATTTATGGTAGTTCCACCCCTATTTTGGTGGATATTTCTAATAAGTAGTTAGGAGAAGAGATGTAGTCAAATCCACGGGATTTAGCCTTTTCTCTCTGCTATTTAGCATTAACATAAAGTTGCTAGGAGAGTTTGTTTATTTCATTTCATGTCATTGATTGTTTGTTTACATAGCTACCCATCACACATATGTGACTCTGGGTGGCTCATGATTATTCTTTGGTTTTTGCAGTCGATATCACTAGTATGCTGTCCTATGTCAAGCCAAAGATGCTTTGAAAATCCTAATCTGATATCTGAGTGTATGAGAGTTTGAATAGGTAGAAACAAACTCAAGTATAATCCTAGAAATGTGGAACTGCTATTTGTACAGCAATTTATTGGTTTACAGATGGTTCTATAATAAATTTTAAATGATAAGGAACTTTCTCTTGAAACAGCAAGTCCACAGCTGAAGTTTTTCCTGGATCAACCTGTATGCAGGTGGTCTTTACCCTGTTGTCACTGGTGCACCCATTGCAGCCTTATCTGAACTCAAAGCCCAATATAACTCTTACCTTCATCACTACACAATTAAATTATTCTACAATATTCTACAAAGAGTAGAGTGACCCAGAAACTTCAGTTGATACAAAATGCATGGGCCTGGTTACTAGCAGGTACAAACCTATACCACAGTGGAATATATATTATCTGATTCCTGCATTGATTTCTAATAAGATTTCAAGTCCAATTTAAAATGCCAGATTTCACTTATATTACCTGGCTCCAAGGTATTTCAGATTCCATCCCTCCAAGTACCCAGCCCATGTGTGCATGTATAGAGAATAGCATAGAGCCTTTTCCCTGCATCAAATTATATTGGCCCCCATTTTGTAGAACATCCACTGTCTTGAGCTTTACTGGTATTTCGCATGGTAGCAAAGATCATTTTATTTAACCAGCCATTTGGCAGGCTTTTTTTGGCTTTTTTTTCTATTGACTTGGTACGGAATATCTTATTTATTTATATAAATAAAAATTATTTATTTATTTATATTTATATTACTAAGTTTGGAGATAAGTGATTTCTGTATTTTTAATGTTATTATTGCAAACTACATCCCCAAAATTGTATGTGCTGGGAAATAGCAGGTATTGTAAACTAAGGAGATAAGTAATATACAATTTGATGAATAAGTCAATAACTGTCTGGGTGCACATAGAATGCTAGATGGTAAACCAGTGTTTACAAACTAAAGGATATTCCCACTAGAACTTACTTGGCTGGCAGATATAAGTGAGAAAAGAAGTGTCAGATATTTGAATCTTAAACTGAATGTAGCTTTTTTTTTTTGCCACTGTTCCTATTCAGAAATAGGTGAATCAGCTGGAAAAAAAATTACCATTCATGAGTCCTCCAATTCTGTTTTTTTATTAGTTTATAATATAAAATACAAAAATACAAAAGGAAAGAGTGGGAAAGTAAGGGAGGAAAAAGGGAAGGGAAAAGTGTAGGGCAAAGGGAAAAAAGAAAGAAAGGGAATTGACATCTTATTTCCTTTGGTGCAGTAGAACAGGATAATAGCATCAAACCTCTTTTTTTTTTACTTTTACATGGTAATATAATATAAACTAGCCTTTTCTATAACAACAAACTTTGACAAAATACATATCATTTTGTGTAATTTTGTTTCAGTAATTTTGTCTTTAGCCAAAGACAAAAGGCAAGCCTACCTCTCTCACTCTGATTCAGATTCTGACCATCAATCTCTTTTTCCTTTTGTGTCTAGTCTTTAGTCCAATTTCTGAAAAAAAATAAATCTTGAGCTGATTATGACTTAAGGTAGACTAAGGTAAACTAAATATCCTATAAAGTTGCTGTTTTAGACAATTATTTCCAAAAACATACAGCAAAAGTCCTAAATTCCAAATTCAACTGGTCCCTTAATTCATTTTTTAAATTAAAGTCTTATTTAGTTTTTCACCATTTATTTCAAATTCTTATAGTTATTTTTTCTTTTATAGCAGAATAAAGGTAAACTCACCAGATGGTTTTGAAACCTGGTGTTTTGATGATCTCTATTAATCTTGAGATAGATAAACAAATGATTTCTGAAGCCAATTGTGAAGGTTAGTGAAAGTGTTCTTTGAAATGCTCCACCATGATTGAGACTGTGATGGTTTCCCTTCCAGTGCTCAAACCTATAGGAAACCATTGTGCTGCTGTTTCTTCATGAGAAGCAGCCATCTGGAGCACAAATGGCCATAGCCCATCGTCTCCTTATCCAGTGAGGTTCTATGGGATTGGTCTATTTACCAGTCCTTTGATCATGGTCACAGCATCATCTTCTCTCATTCAGAAATGTATTATCTCACCATTCCTTATCTGGAATAGTATTAAAAGTTCTTACATGTATGTACGTATGTACATATGTACATATGTATGTACATATGTACATATGTATGTATTATGTATTTATGTATTTATATTTTTATCTCCTAGTTATTATTTTTATACATAGCTCAAGGTGGCAAATATAGCTAGAACTCATTCTTCTTCCTTATTTTTCCCACAACAAATCTGAAGTGGATTGGGATGAGAGAGAATGACTGCTCCAAAATTACCCAACTGGCTTTCATGCCTAAAGGAAGAGCTAGAACTCATGATGTCCCAGTTTCTTTGTGTTCAAATATTTGAATGAAACAAATTAAGTTTTATTAAATAATTAAACTATAAGTACATTTTCACTATATCCTATTTTGTGTGAAAACTGCAAATATACACTCTCAGCTTTACTGGCTGAGGAATTCTGGGAGCTGAAGTCCATAAGTCTTAAAGTTACCAAGGTTGGAGACCCCTGGTGTAGAGGAATAAATACTCCCCAATCAGAAACAAGTTTCCTTCTGAGACTGGGATCTTTGCTGCCAAAAAATAGCATAAGATTACAATTGTTGGGTTCTGACCATTTTTCCAGACCTAGGATCTATAAACAAGGTCCTCCTTTTTTCACTCTACTTTCTTGAGGAATACCAATCATGGCAATGATTTCACCAGCAAATACCTGTAAGAATTTCAGCTCTTTAAAGCTGTCATTGAATGATAAATCAAATTATTTTACTGAGGAATTCTTGTTAACAACAATTGGTTTGTGTGTCTGTGCAAAGATGAACAGGCAATTCTATATTTAGACACCATGAGGACAATTAACCAGTGGAACAGCTTGCCATTAGAAGTTGTAGGTGCTTCATCCCTGGAGGTATTTTTATATATATATATATATATATATAT
>WNWU01000003.1:17134180-17153562 GCA_012654045.1 Ptyas mucosa
TATATATATATATATATATATATATATATATATATATATATATATATTCCTCAAACCGGAACTGATTTTTTAAGCATGACACCTGTCTAATTTGTTGGGAAAAAATGAAGTTATTTCATTTGTGAAGTAGGTGAAAATGATGATATATTGAATGGTGCTTGTTAGTCAGGTCTGATAATGTTTGTTTTATTACTGAGTTCAGTGAAAGTTGAACTATATGGCATTTGAATAATAAGGAATATAGAAAGTGTCTCAGACAAATAATTCATCATCCTATGTAAAGTGATATATAAAATTTAGGGAGGAAGTCTACAATTCTAGACTTAAAATCCTAAAATCTCAATAAAAAAAATGTCCTTGGCTATTTTTCTGATGAATAACGTGCATGTTAATAGAGGCTCCAGTGGAAAATTCCATTATCATCTAGTATGTGTTCTGAAACTGGTTTCTATTGTTGTATATAAAACTATGGGGTGTTAGTTGCAGAGTTTAGAGGCTAGGATTTTTTTTAAGGATCTGGGCCTCCATGCATTTCTTGATAAGACAGTCCTTTATTCAGTGATGGGTTTCAAATTTTTTTACTACTGGTTCTGTGGGTGTGGCTTGGTGGGCGTGGCATGTCTTGATGGGTGTGGTTTGGTGGGCATGGCAGGGGAAGGATACTGTAAAATCTCCATTCCCTCCCCAATCCAGGGGAAGGTTACTGCAAAATCCCCATTTCTTCCCGATTAGCTGGGACTTGAAGGGCAGAGAATAGATGGGGCAGGGCCAGTCAGAATTTTTACTACCGGTTTTCCGAACTACTCAAAATTTCCGCTATCGGTTCTCTAGAACTGGTCAGAACCTACTGAAACCCACCTCTGCCTTTATTTCAGAAAACTCTCCTTTAGATGTATTTATTTTTCAAAAACTCATTTTTGTCCTTATTTTGGTGATTTAACATTTATTGTGTAAACTTAATGCACAGTGCTTCACATTGGTGAAGAAATGTTGTTATAGAATTGTCTTTTTAAAAATAAAAAAAATACTTTGTAAAAAAAATCTAGATATTTTTATTAGAATATGCATTTTTATAAAAATATTTCTTGGTTTTAGTTTAGGCCTAGGATCCAAGCAGGAGGATAGATGGAGAAAGCTACTTTTTAAATTATGATTTAAGTATTTAGAAGTCCTTGCCCAAAGTATAGCAACATTTTATTGCTACAAGAGAAAATTCTCTTAAAGGAAGGGTTGTAAACTCCTTAACCATGATTCTTTATTTTTAACAGGTAAATGTGTTAGCTAATTTAGAACATAGTTTTAATAAAGTGAATGTGATAGTTTTGTATGCACTCAAACATTAAAGCTTAACCCTAACGCTTTACTGAAAAATTGTATATGAAAATGAAAGAAGACTAGTATTGACCTACCTGTTGCAACAAGAAAGATTAGAATGTCATTTCTGTGGAAGTACTTTATACTTTGCCAGGCTGCCTTTTGGCATTGTCAAATGCCAAAAGGCATTTGGCATACAACGTCTAGGAAATATGTGAAATATTAAATGTTTCATATTTTGATGACCCATTTTGGCATTCTGTAGATTGCCTAGGCCCATAATAGCACAGATGGCACTCGGAGCCATATTGGTGGGCACGCAAGCTCAGCTGTGGTGCGCACTGATTTTCAGGCCTTCTGGTCCCACCAGAAGTAGGGAAACAGGCTGTTTCCTGCCTCCGGAGGGCCTGGGGGGGTGGGGAAGGCCCATTTTTTGCTCTCCCCAGGCTCCTTGAGAGGCTCTGGAGCTTGGGGAGAGCAAAAAACGGGCCTACCGAGCCAACTGAGCCATTGCCTGCCAAAAACAGGGGGAGCACAGGAGGGTCACACATGCATGTGTGGGGGCAGGGCACATATAATTATGGGTGTGGGCACCCATGTGCATGACCCTCCCCACGCTGTGCCCACTTTTGGCATGCGATGGCAAAAAGGTTAGCCATCACTGGCCTAGGCATTTTATAAAATGCTTAATTTCATATATTAATGATAAAATATATAAATAAACATTTAAAACTTTATCATTCATCTTCATGAAGTAAAGCCCATTAAAATCTATTACGAAAAAAACATATATATATTTCTTTTGATTGAATGAGCCAATAATCTTTCTTTCTGTTTTTAAAAGTCTTGATGGTTCTTCATTTTAATTAATGTCCCAAAAGCTGGGGTTTTTTTCTTTATTTTTTCTGGAATTCTTTTACAATTGTAACATATCTCTTCTGTAAGTTGAAGGTAAAAAAAAAATGTACAAGTCACTCTTCTGAGTTGAAATCCACTTATCCAAGTCATTCCTCTACTTCAGGGGTGTCAAACTCGTGGTGTCTCGTTGTTGTCATATGATGTACCATGACTTTTTTCCCCTTTGCTAAACCAGCATGGGCGTGGCCAGCATGTGATGCATCCAGCCCATGGGCCACAAGTTTGACACCCCTGCTCTACTTTAATAACTTGGTACCTCTCCTAGCTATTAAAACATCACCTGGTTTCATTTGTAAGTCCTGTGTAACATCTTTGTCCATATCATTCCTGTAGTTTGTCATTTTTAAATCCTTATCCAAAACAGCCTGATCTTCAGATATATTGTCATCCACTTTTTCTTCTAACAATACTTTTATAGTAGCAGACAGTCTTTAAAGAAAGTTCTAAGTACATTGTTGCCAAATAGTCTTGAATTCTTCCAGAGTTAAAATATTTTTCTCCATTCTGTATCAATATACTACTTCTTCTTTAATTGTAATTTTTAATTATTTCTGGTTACCTCTGGTGACCAGCCTTCAGGCCTCCTCTTATCATTTTTTTTCCTTCCTAATCCACAACATTTTCCCATGGAAAGATTTCTTGCAATTAAATTCAAAAACTTCATATATTTTAATGAAATGTTAAATAACCCACAGGAAGGAGTTTCATAATTAGTTTCAAAGTCTTATTTCTGTTTGTAACTTTCCAAACCCAACTTTTTTGTCCTCCTTTTGTTTTTTTGTTTTTCTATCAAAATAAAATATTTTTCTTTACGTTCTTAAATTTACATGAAACTTCATTCACTGAGGATTGAAGACGAATAACATGGTGTAATGAAACCTGTCTTTCTGAAGGTTCTTAATATCTAAAAAGTATTTAACAAGCCATTTCCACAATTGAGTAAAATATAGAGCCTTGGTAGTACAGTGGTCTAAAGCACCCTGTTATTAACACCAGCTGCCTGCAATTATTGCAGGTTCGAATCTCACCAGGCTCAAGGTTGACTCAGCCTTCCATCCTTTCTAAGGTAGGTAAATTGAGGACCCAGTTTGTGGGGGCAATAAGCTGACTTTGTATAAATATACAAAAGTATGAAGGCTATTGCTTAGCGCATTGTAAGCCGCCCTGAGTCTCCGGAGAAGGGCGGCATATAAATCAAATAAAAAAAAAAGTGAGCAACTGCGCAAACCCAGTGTCCATTTGATGGAGCCAAACTACAGCTTAGAGAAGATGATTTTCTCATAGATCCCAGAGCTCTGAAACTCACTGGAAGCCACTCTTTTAATGATCTTTTTGTGGGGATTTTTGTAAGGAGCACCTATGAGAAATCTGGTCCACTTCTTGATCCAGACAGTTCAAGGAGCCAAGCCACTTTCCGTCTCCTCTCTTCACTGAAGGTATCAGCTCCATTCACTACAGAGCTATCTTCAGTCTGCCATTGTTTCCCTCGAAATCCTGCTAGGATAGTGTTTCTCAACCTTTGCAATTTTAAGAAGTATAGATTTCAAGTTTGGGAATTACCCAGACAGCATGTTTGGAGTTGGGAATCAATGTGTCTTAAAGTTACCAAGTTCTCTTACCTTTGGCTAAGAGAAAACAAGTTCATATATACTATTGTAGGACTGATTAAAATTGGCCAAAAAAAAAAAAAGGAAAGGAAAGGAAAGGAAAAGAAAAGAAAAGAAAAGAAAAGAAAAGAAAAGAAAAGAAAGAAAAAAGAAAAAAAGACTTGTTGTTTTCTCCTTTAGGTGCTTATACCATATGACTAAATATTTTTTTTAGAATTGTTATTAGGTTCCATAACAATAATGTTGAAGCTTAATTGGTCAGCTATGATAAATACGATTTTCCTGTCTCTATCCTGTTTGTGGGTTTACATGTTTCTGAAAAATAAACATGGAATCAAAGATACTTTTTTTAAAAGGTGTTTTTTATCCGTTTGACACAGAAACAAAGTTTCTGCTCTAAGAGTTACTTTTTTTTTCTTTCTTTCCGCAGATGCATATTGATTGAAAAGGAATTATCAGCATGTATTGCCAGAAATGGATTTCTTTTGCTTTGGCCCTCATTCACGTGGGGTCATGTCTTCCCTGCATGCACAATTGTAATACTAAGAACATGGAACAAGGTTTGATGAGATCTCAGAGTGTGAAACATAGCCATGTTCGGAGCTTGCTGGTTGCACAGGAAGAAATGATGTCAACACTTCCTTTGAAATCAAGCCAGGTATGGTAACTCTTCTGAAAGGAGATTAGCAAGAGACCAAGGTGTCCATTGATATCTGGCTGCTTGACTAAGCTTTCCTTTAATCCGGTCTGGTGAGAAAGAATTTTTCTTGAAACTTTCTTGTGTTATACTATATATGTAGCAATATACAATGGTCTATAAAAGACATAGAAGCACAGAAGCATTCACTACTATTTTCCTAAAGGTTCTCATTTAAATGAATCAGGAGAAGTTCTGTATCTGCTTTTATTTAGGCATAGGAATCTGGTGGAGTGGGACATCAGGCATCAAAACCAATTAGATGATTTAATGAAGAGGTCTTCAAACTTGGCAGCTTTAAGACTTGTGGACTTTAACTCCCAGAATTCTCCAGCCAGCTATTTTGCCAAGTTTGAAGATCTCTGATCTAATGTGACACTGACAGTATCACATTGAGTGTCACTCAATGTGATACTGTCAGTGATATCACCTGACTAGCAAGAGAACAACTCCTGCATGACTGAATATCCATAAGGTAGTAATAGTTTTACTATTTGTATTTTGGTTTTTTTAAAAAAAATAAAAATAAAAGGTGCTATCCTTCTGTAGAGATTCACCAACCAGTTACTAGCATTTTCTCATTGCTGCCAGTCCCTTGTGGTTATTTGAACTTCTCTTGAATTATAGAACACCAGCAATTTTGGGAATGTGAGCTCCAATACCACTAATAGGCGTCTTGGAAAACCTACGTCGAGTGTTAGTATTCCTGGTCGGTAAGGCAAATTTGTGGAACTGACCAACCTTTTTTGTCTTCCAAAAATAATTTTAAAAAGTTGATTCATTATCAACATCTGGCCATTGATTTTGACCCTTGTTACCCTTGTTATTCAGTTTTGGTTCTTCATTGGAGAAGACACATAGCACAAGGAATGAGTTACCAGTATTTTAGCTGAATATTTTATTATGTTAAGTACTGGCTAATTTACTCATCATTAATTTTTAATGAAGCAGATTAATACTAAATCCTTTTACCAGTAAGACAGCTCTAGGGCCCTGCATGGTTCATTACTTTAATGTGGCTTTGCCACAAGGAGCAATTATTTTTTATCCTTCTTAAAATATAGACACTGGTTGCACATTTACTAATTTTTACTCCAAAGTCTTCCTCCTCTTCTCCTCTTTTGCTCCTCCTCTCATCTTTGTGTCCTTCTCCTCTACTGCTGGAAAAAGCAAGACCAAACATGTAAACAAGAACACACCTAAACCCATTTTGTGATATTTAGATCTTGCAACCTTTTCTGTAAGGCAACTTTCAAGTTGAATGAATGGCAAAAAGTTTAACCACTAATTAACTGGTGCTAAAATTTAATTGGGCCCAAAGGGTGAAGTACTCAAAATCCATTAATTACTTTTCACAGCTTTTTCAAAGCAACCATGGTGGAAGAATGATGACTTATTTCAGAAAGGGCAAAGAGAGACATACATTAAAATGCGTGTATCCATAAACGTGGTATCCTTTTAGAATGTACTCATACTATCCAACGGTTTGCCTTTTTAAAAAATCAACAAAAGAGTAAGGAAATTCAAATATGGATTTTTAATCTGAATGCCAAAAAAAAGTGACTGCAGAACATTTTGACCCACATAAAGGATAGTGTATATAGAAAACGAAGAGTGGCTTTTTCAGTGAATTTCTACAGTGCATTTATAACAATTCTTGATGGTTTCCCTTTGAATATGAATAATAGACTAATCCTAACATATCAAACCAATGTTCTATTTATTCTGACAACCTGGTTGGGAGGGGAGGGGAGACTTAGCTCAGTATGCAATGTGATTATTATTCACTATGGCACTTGTATGCCTACTAAGAAAAGACGAGTTCCGTACTTGGAATGATTAGAAATGAACTCAAAAATAAAAGTATTCTAAATATACAACTCTAATAAGACTGCATTTCGAATGCTGTATACGTTTCTGGTCATACACTTCAGAAAGCATATGATAGAACTGGAAGAAATTTTTTTTTTCTTTAAAGCAACAAAATTAGTAGGAAATAGAACAACTCTGGTATAGAAAAGGTTACAGTTTTGGGTGCTTCTTAACTTAGAGTCAAGCAAAATAATGGAGACAAGGTGAAGATATATAAAATCAAGGCTTGTATAGAATATGCAAATCTAGAGTTTTTCTACAGTTACAACTTTCACATGATGAAACAAAACGTAAAAAAAGATCATGTGAAATGTTAATACCATTTTATAATGCCTTGGTAAGGCCACACTTGGAATACTACATTCAGTTTCGGTCATCACGATGTAAAAAAGAGGTTGAGACTCTAGAAAGAGTGTAGAGAAGAGCAACAAAGATGATTAGGGGATGGAGGCTAAAACGTATGAAGAACGGTTGCAGGAACTAGGTATGTCTAGTTTAATGAAAAAAAAGGACTAGGGGAGATGTGATAGCAGTGTTCCAATATCTCAGGGTCTGCCACAAAGAAGAGGGAGTCAAGCTATTCTCCAAAGCACCTGAGGGTAGGACAAGAAACAATAGGTGAATACTAATCAAGGAGAGAAGCAACTTAGAACTAAGGAGAAATGTCCTGACAGTTAAAACAATTAATCACTGGAACAACTTACCTCCAGAAGTCGTGAATGCTCCAACACTGGAAGTTTTTACAAAGATGTTGGATAACCATTTGTCTGAAGTGGTGTAGGGTTTCCTGCCTAAGGAGGGGGTTGGACTAAAAGACCTCAAAGGTCCCTTCCAACTCTGTTATTCTATTCTAAAATACAATATTACACAAAACAAGGTTAAACTGTGGGGTATGTTGCCATCACATGTGGTATTAGCCACCAATTTGGAATGTTTAAAAAGGAGCTAAATAAATTCATAGAGGGTAATTCCAGGTGTGGTTGATTGTATAATACCTTCTTGAATCACTGGTAATAAATTTTAAACACCCAAGGTAGAGGAAACCTATTAAACAGATCTTTGGTTTGGTCCATGAAGGTTCTTTGCTCTTCTGCTTCAAAAATCCAGAAGTAGGATCAAGATCAAAGCTGGACGTATGTGCAGAGGCCATGTATGGAAAATTAAAATTAAATTATAGGGTTATGCTTGGAGATATTTAGTTCTTTCAGTCCAGAATTTCTGAGATTTGTTGGAAATAGATCAGAAGCAATGTGAGAGTAGAACATGTATCATTTTGCAATGTCCAGGCATTATTATTTATTGGTTCAATTTATATGCCGCCCTTCTCCAGAGACTCAGGGCAGTTTATAATGTGTTAAGCAATAGCCTTCATACTTTTTGTATATACCTGCTTAGTAGGGCTTTCGACCCCTCCTAAGTGGTGTTCTTTTTTATACAAAGTCAGCTTATTGCCCCCACAATCCGGGTCTTCATTTTACCTACCTCGAAAGGATGGAAGGCTGAGTCAACCTTGAGCCTGGTGAGATTTGAATTTGCAGTAATTGCAGGCAGCTGGTGTTACTTAACAGCACTTTAGTCTGCTGTGCCAGCAAGGCTCTTACCAAGGCTACTTCATTGGGACAGAAGTAAAACAGCTTCACTTGGCTAGACAGTGACATAGATGTATAACTGGATATCATCAATGATATATAGTATTACCCATTAGCTTCAGGGAAATATTGAAAAAGAAGGGAGAGACAGTAAAACCCTGGATCCTCTTGTTTGTTGTTGTTTGACCTATCATCTCTTCAACTTAGCATTTTTAAATATTTGTCAGCCCAAATGTCATATTCTACAACAGTTTGTTTTTTAAAAATTTCTTCCTGAATCAGAAACAAACAAACAAACAAGTTTGGGCAGACAAGCAATGCATCAGTTCACCTGCAACTGAAAGGCCAGATTTTTTGTGTTATAATTTCTGTTAATATGAATCTAACCCAAAAAGCATTGTTGACTGTGTCTGTCTTTCTCTCTTCTTTTACTTCATTTTGAAAACAATGAGCTTTACTTGAATGATATTTGCAGATCAGCTTAATACTCTTTTTTTTCCAGCTGAAGTCTGACTTAGACAAGCAAGATAATTCTCTGAATAGTCCACAATTCTTGGATGGGCCTTATGAAGCTACAGTTCCTGAAATGTCTCCAGAAGGTACGGCATTTTGTACTTAGCTCTTTTATTGATGCTATTTGGGAACTGATAAAATAACTATTGCAGTTGCTACAGGAATGTGGTTTTTTCTCCCAAGTACCAAGACTTCACAAGGATTCTTTATTTTAAAGATCCTGTACATTCCATTATACCCTGAAGTTGGATTTTCTGGACACACCATTTTTGGACTTCTACTTTCTGGAGATTTCTGCTTCTTTAAAATAAGCATTCAAGAATACTCTTTGCTGATTTGGTGCAATAAGAACCAGTGAGTGAGTGGCCTTCTAGGATCTCCTCCCTCAACAACCCCCCTCCCCAAAGAAAACCCTTTAACTTAAATTCCCAGGGCTTGCATCCAGAAAACCCTATATTTTCTGATACCCTGGGCCTGAAAAAGTTAGTTTTAGAGACTTGTACTTTTTAGAGACTTGTAATCTGGTTTACTTAGCTGTACAAGTATTGATAAGAATATAGAGTTAAAAAACCTAGTCTCTTTCATCTAGTTTGAGGAGTCTTACTGAAAATGGCATAAGACACCTAGCAGTAATTTGGATGAGAGTTGCAGTTGTTGTTGTTGCCTTTCCAATTTGCACTGGATTCAACTTACAGCTCCATCTTTCTGACTGTGTCTTCTCTGTTTAATTTTTGCTTCTTAGAATTGGCATGGTATTTGGGTACTGTAGATATATCTGGGCAGTTTTATGAGGTCTTGATCCAGTATAGATCACTCAGTTTCTGACAATTTTCAAGATAATTGATGCTGTAATGAAGAGGAAGGAGAATGAAAAGCAGCATCTTATACCTAAAGTGCATTCAAATTCATTTCAGTTCTTTTTCAGATGCTGTTACACCTACAACACATATAATCTATTTAGTTCCAGGAGATGTTAATTTATTTATTACTCAAATTTCTATGCCAAGAAACAATTACAATTTTTTTTTGAAATTAATTAAATTAATTGGGGGGGAGAGAAATCAAGGTAATAACAGAAAGTAAGCCAAACCAGATAACTAACAAAAGCACAATGGAATATGAGCATTTAACTACCTTCTGAAAGCTCTGCATGGGAATTGCTAATCTAACCTCAGAGGTGAAGCTGCTTCTTGACAGAAAGACCATGATATAAAAGATTTAAAATATAGATTAGAACAAATTTATTAGCCAAGTGTTGTTAGACACGCAAGGAATTTATCTCCAGTGCAAAAGATACTAATGTACAATATGGATCAGAGATATTGTAAATATCTCCATATCTATATCCCATAACCTTATGCAGGAGAGGAACCAGAAACATCTCTTCTCAAAAAGAACAAAAGGACAGGGAGCATTTTCCTTGGAAGAAACAGTCTCAAAGGTAGTTCAAGGACAATGCATGTGATCTCCAGCATTTTTAACTAAGTATCAATTGGCAACCACAAGTAGCAAAGGTGTTACTGTGCTATTGTTTTGGCACTGTAGTTTCTGAGTAGTCTTCAAAGGTAACCCTAAAAGATTGTGTTGTAGTAGTCTAACCTAGAAGTGATAAAACCATAGATCACCATCAGAAGGATCTCTGGTTACAAAAAGGGCTACAACTAGCATATCAGTCAAAGGTGGGCAAAATTGTTCCAGAATCAATATATTAATATGAAATTATGAATGGACATTTGTTTCAAGATTCGGCACACTATCTGGCAGCTTCCTCCTCCTCCTCCATATACATTTCATTAGACTCAAGGAAACCATAACAGTAAATGATGTCTTTTGCAAATGGAACTGTATAGTATTCCCTTAGGCATTTTCCCAAAACATAGTTCATGTAGATGAAATGTCAATGAGCACGTATATGAGCATGATTAGAATGCACCATATGTATCAGGCATTTTGGTGGACCAGAAGTTTTATTTAAAAAGCATTTTTAAATTTTTCCCCATAATTCTCTTTTAGCTTCCATGATATTCATATTTAGTGTTTTTAAATAATGCTTTCAAATGCTTAGAAGCTGATTATGAAAAACACCACATGAATGTGACACCTCTCTGTCACAAAACAGTCTGAAGTTCTCAAATTGAAAAAAAAAATATGGCTGCTTTAAGGAGTCCATTCATTTAAAAAAACATGCAACTGTTAAAGTTCCAGAAGATTCCATTCCCACCCCCACCCCAGGATTACAGGGAAGCTTGAAAAAAAACATTATTTTTAATGATCTTTTCAGAGGAACCTCCATTCTATTTTCAGCAAGTGTCTTGATGGTTAAAATGATTTTATTCAAAATGGCACACTGACTTGCAAAATCAAGTCACTGGGCCTCAGTGAAGCTGACATGAACACAATTCAGCTGGCTGTTTTCCTTCAGCAGGGGTCTGCGTATGTAAAGGACAGATAGAAGCTCCTTGCATCTAGAATGAGGCAGCATGCCTCTACTAATCTAATGCTTTGAAGAGGGAGAAAAATATTTCAGTCTGGAGTGCCATTCACTGGCACATTTCAATTAAAGCTTCATCATATTGGAGTGCATCCTCCAATTAACATCACTAATTAACTAGGTATCCCAGTGTTTGAAGCTGAATGAAGAGTTTACATGTTCTTCTAATAAAATGCCACACACCTAGCATGACATTTGTTTATTTTTATTATTACATTTATATCCTGCTGCAATCATGAAAGAATCCCAAGATTTGCAACTCACGAGATGATATATAGTAACAAAACATTCAATAGTAAAGGAAAGGGCATACAATAAATGCAGACCAGCACTTAGTAGAGCAGCCATAAAGAACTCAAAAAATGCTGTGATGGGTGTATATCTGCAAAGGGAAGAGTCATGCAAGCCATGGTGTTCCCTATGATATTCTATGGAAACAAAAGTTGGACTTTGAAGAAACAAGATAAGAAGAGTATTGATACTTTTGGATTTTGATGTTGGTGACGACTCCTGAGAATACTATGGAAAAAGCCAACAAAACAAACAAATAAATCACTGAATTAATCAACCCAGAGTTCTCACTCAAAACACAAACGACCAGACTCAAATTATCCTATGAACTAAATGTTATGGGAAGACTTAATCCTCTGAAGAAGGCTTTAATATTGGGAAAGGCAGAAGGAAAGTGAAGAAGAGCAGCAAAGTGGATGGTCTCAGTTACAGTGGCTATGAGTACACAATTGGAAGACCCAAAAGATCAGGTTAAAGACAGGTTATGGAGAAAATCTATGTATGTGGTTTTTTAAGAGTCAACAGTGACTTGATGGTACCCAATCAATCCATTAAAACATCAATAGTTAGGTTAAAATTATAAACATATGCATATATAAAACGTAAGCAAACCCAGTAGCCAATTATATATATATGTACATATGTACGTATGTATGTATGTATTTGTTATTGGCTCCCCATCTTGCCTCAAGGTAACTCTAGGTGGCTTACAATCCAGAAACTCATGTCCATTTTTCAGCTGTTCATTTTATTTATTAATCCAATTTATATGGCACCCATCTCATGAAAGTGACTCTGGGCAGCAGGCAACAGTTCAATAAAACATTAAACACATCAAACAATAATTACCTAAAACTATTCTATAGTAATGATTATTTTAAAAGCATTAAAAACTAAAAGCAGAACTAAAATATGAAAAGAAAATAATAGGTGGAGGGATGTTAATAATAGTGGAGCCACCTCATGAATTCACCCATCCCTGGGAATGCCAGGCCTGCTGATATAGGTGGGTCTTAAGAGACCTTTGAAATGATGACATTGTAAACCACTCAGAGAGCACTGTAAAGCATTATGGAGTGGTACAGAAGTCTGAGTGCTATTACTATTACTAAGATGATCCTGAAAGTAATCTATTGCCAAAATCTTGGAGTCCTAGTGGACAACCATTTAGATATGAGCCAACAGTGTACAGCAGCTGCCAAAACAGCCAACACAGTCCTAGGCTGCATAAACAGAGGGATAGAATCAATATCATGTGAAATGTTAATACCACTTTATAATACCTTGGTAAGGCCACACTTGGAATACGGCATCCAGTTTTGGTCGCCACAATATAAACGAAGAGGTTGAGACTCTAGAAAGAGTGCAGAGAAGAGCAACAAAGATGATTAGGGGACCAGAGGCTAAAACATATGAAGAACAGTTGCAGGAACTAGGTATGTCTAGTTTAATGAAAAGAAGGACTAGGAGACATGATGGTAGTGTTCCAATATCTCAGGGGCTGCCACAAAGAAGAGGGAGTCAAGCTATTCTCCAAAGCACCTGAGGATAGGAAAAATAGCAATGGGTGGAAACTAATCAAGGAGAGAAGCAACTTAGAACTAAGGAGAAATGTCCTGACAGTTAGAACAATTAATCACTGGAACAACTTGCCTCCAGAAGTTGTGAATGTTCCAACACTGGAAGTTTTTACGATGATGTTGGATAACCATTTGTCTGAAGTGGTGTAGGGTTTCCTGCCTAAGCAGAGGGTTGGACTAAAAGACCTCCAAGGTCCCTTCCAACTCTGTTATTCTATTCTATTCTATTCAAATCATAAAGAGCTTTATGGGTTAAACATTTTAAATTAAGCCCAGAATGTAAGCAATGTGGGCTCTGTAGCATGGGTTGTCTGCAACACATTATGGAAGTTGTTATTTTAAAGAATGTTTGGGGATTTTCTAATGGTTTAACAGCATTCACTTTCCCTATCAATTTTTTTTTTTACAGATAATATCTTAGTTTTTCTAACCAAAAAATAAAAATCCTTTGGGAATCTCCGGATGAATTTATAGGTAAAACATCCAGTAACAGATAGAAGAATGTGATACTTCAAGCCTTAGCAAATGCTGTAGGTCTTCTTTCGCCTGACAGGGAGGTTGATTTGTATTTAAATTTAAAACCTGGGTGAGAAATGAGTTGGATATGAGTTTTTCTCATAGCAATCTGAGAAAAAAAAGAGAGAGAATGCTTGGGAATATTTTCTCATGGGTGTAATCTCCCCAAAGGCCCTTGGGATAGTATCAGATTTAGGTCCAGAAGACAGACAATTCCCAAGTAGAGATGAAATTGTCTTCAGTAGATGGATTGTAGTATCTGTTCTTCAGTAGAAAATGTTCATTCCAGACCTCAAGGATATGAAAAGCTATCAGAATCCTGTTGAGGATCATAGCTGCATTACTTGTTTGGAGTTTCTTTCTTTCAAGCCATACCATAGGCATTAAATTAGGAATTGATACACTGCAATTGCTTTTTTTTCTTCCTGACCAGAATCTTCTATTATTATCTTTTCACTCTACTGCAACTGGAAAATTAAAAGAATAGAGCAGCTCACATGCTTACATGTGAGCACATATACTTTCAAAAGCAGAATATATATATATATATATATATATATATATATATATATATATATATATAAAGAAGAGTGATCATTAATGCATAAATAATATAGGGGAGGAAGGGGGAAACTATGCCTTAGCAGCTTGATCATTTTGTGTCCATTTTTTCTTCATTTTACTAATTTATAAAATGTATAGACATTCAGGCTGGAGTGCAATAAAACATTATTTTAAACAAGCCAAAACTAAGGAACGATAGGGTTAGCCAATAAATGTTTATAGCAGTATTAAAATTACTGACAACATCAGTTTAAGTTGTTTAACCTGAATTCCACCAGGTTTACTACTTCTGTGGAGAATAATAGTAAATCTGAATGTAATTCAAGTATCTTTGCTAATTTATTTATTGCAAAGGGTCTCCAATGACAGATATATTCAGATTTCCCATTTATGATTAATTGTCATATTCTATTGTTATTCTTAAATTAAAACCTGGTTCATAAGGAGATGTGTTCTCATTAAGCTTTCATTAAAAATAATTTTCCCACCATGTAGATAAAATAATATGATTTAGGCAAATGTGAGTAGGACTAGTCCAGAGCTGTCCAACCTTGGCAACTTTAAAACTTGTAGACTTCAACTCCCAGAATTTCTCAGACAACCATGCTGGAAGTTAAAGTTCCCAACTCTTAAAATTGCCAAGTTTAGACTGTACTGTATTGTACTGTTTAAGATAGTGACATCAAAGGCATGAAAGTAGGATATAGCATAGATAGGGAAGCAGAATCCATCAGGAATTCCATTTCAAACATGTCCCTTGAAAAAGGTTTAACTGGAGCTGGTGTCTTATATTCAGTTATCTGAAAAGGCTGTTCTGCCTTCTTATAGATACTGTAATAATTCATCCTTTATAATAAAGGGCAGATCTTTATTTCAGAAAACTGTCCTTTAGATTTCTTTATTTTTCAAACAGTCACTTTTGACCTTAGCAAGTGTTTTGGTCATTTAACTTTTACTGTACAATGGTACACTTAGTACCCAGTCTTCTACATTAAAAAGGGGGAAATTGGATTGTCTTTTTAACATAAAGTTACATTTATTGTTTCATTTTAGGTATTTTTATCCGAAAATGTTTTTCTTCTAAAGTTTGTTTTTTAAATTTTGCTCTTAAATTTTCTTTGTAAAGCAAACTCATAAATATAAAAACAATTATTATAAACAGTAAGCAACATGTTTATCTTCATGAACGTCTTTCAGATTTGCCCCCTTTTCAGGTTCATCCTTTATATTTTCCAAGAAAATATGATCACTGTATCTGTAGGTGATGCTTCTAAATGGATTTATTTATCTGCCCAGGTGCGGATGGCACAGCTTTGACTCAGTCCACCAAATGTTATGAACCTCTTCAATGTGTTTTATGTCTCCTCAAAGCTCCCAAGAGACTCATGCACCAAAGTGTAGTCCAGCTTCTTCCCATATCTTATTGGAAGCTTCTTTTGGCTACTGGATTTGTCAGAGAAGACAGAGCAAATGTCATGAAGCGGCACATTACTTTACTTGTAGAACCAAGTAAAGGGTGGCACATTGATTTGTGAAGCAGCTTTAAAGCTTGTTATATTCCAACTATCATTGCATTCCCGACATTGTTCAGTTTTTATGACCATAATAGCCCTCATTCCTGACAGAAAAGCAAAAATACAGAACATAAAATAGTTACAAAGAACTCCATCTTACCGTCATGGACAACCAAAATCAGTTTTCTTATCCATTCACAATATGAAATTCAATAAAGGGCAGGAGTTATAACATTTGTACATCACTAAACAAATGGATGAAATTAAGGCAGCACTTACTTTCAAATAAAGAAAGATTCTACTTCATCACTCATGAAATAGGGACCAAGGATTTAAACAAGTGACTGCCACTTCTGCAGATCATGTTTCGTGTTCTAAAGGAGTTTTACATCTTTAGAACTAAGACCATGATCTTAGTGACATTATTTTTTCAAAAAAAAAGGGGGGGGGGCGATATTTGCCTTTTCTCACTTTGGCCTAAAAAAGCCTTTAAAGGACTAATGTTGTAGAATACATAGAAATGTAACAGAATATTTATTTATTTATTTTTATTTTATTCGGCTTATATGCCCTATCTCACAATGGACTCAGGGCGGCTCACAATAATAAAAACACAAGCCACAATACAAAATAAAGTCTAAAATCTAAAAAATTTAAAATTAACCCTTAAAACCCCATTATCAGTCCTGGTCAAGGGATTTGAAAAGCCAAGTTTTTAATTCACGGCGGAAGGTGCGAAGGTCAGGCACTAATTGGAGCTCCAAGGGGAGTTGATTCCAGAGGGTAGGTGCACCCACCGAGAAGGCTCTACCCCTGAGGGCTGCCAGCCGCCACTGTCTAGCTGACAGCACCCTGAGTAAGCCCTCTCTATGGGCGCGAACCGGGCAATGGGAAATCATTGCTGGATGTAAGTGGTCCGCCAAATATCCTGACTGAGGGGAGCATGTCTCTGTCCAAAAATCAATATTCTCACAACAGCTGGATTTTTCATCCAATGTTTTCTCAGGTACCTCAGTCATTCAGGTGACGGCAACATACCCAACAGGTGTTCGTCTGATTTACAGTATTCTCCCAGAACAGCCCTATTTTTCTGTGGAACCAACTTCAGGTATTGTTTCTTTTCTAAGTTAAGTATCACCAATAAATCACTTAGGTATATTGTACTCTATAATTTTTATTAGATTCATTTTTATGATTACTTCAAAGAGCAAATAAATGGGATTTAATTCAGTAAGATTATAATTGATTTATTATTTATTTATTTGATTTATGTAGCACCTATCTCATTTAGAAAATTGGAAAGCCACATGTACAGTATTATTTACTGAATCAAGGGCTTGAGCTGTTGTGATCTAGCTTCAATCTAACAATCTTCCTTGGGTAAACAAATCTATACTATCACAACATTTTGACTTTCCTCCCTTATTTAATAAATTATAAGACTGAATATAAATGATATGATTTCTTTCTCCATGCAGAAATATAAGTTTGCTATAAAACAAAATATCCTATACTATAAGTTCGAAATGTGGTTTCTAACAGAGAGTGAGGTTGATAAATATCATCCAGATCTTTTTAAAATGCAAGAGTATTTGGAATGCTATGTGACCATGGCATTTCAAAATAATAGTGTAGAATGCAAATGAGAGCTAGCAAGATATTGAGGTGCTGGAGAATTTACATTTGTGGAAAGAGTATAAAGTTTGGAACTCTGCATCTTAGAAGCTAAATGAGGACAGAGCTGAAAAAACAAAACAAAATGAATATACCAGGTTTTTCTTCTTTATTTAGTATTAGAATTCAGGTAAACTGCAAGGAAACTCAATGGGAGAAATTCAGGTCATACAGAAAGGGAAAAAAATTCAGGTAGAACACAGTTAACTAAAATGTCAAAAAATATGGCAATTGTTTGGATAAAGCTATTGTGAATAACACTATTAATAATGATCATTATCATATTTATTGATTAATTGATTGATCATTTTTAATTTATGTATAAAATTAACAGCCACCCAAATTTGACTATATTTACTATTTGCTCTTACATCACATCTGCTTGACCACTGGAAAGAAGTAAATAACAGTAGTTGTATTTTTGGTTTAATCCACAATGACTAGTCTCTCTTTTTACCCAAAAAATAATAATTTTATTAAAGATTATAATTACAATAGTAAAAACTGATTCAAACCAAAAGAAAAAAGAGTAGAGAGAAAATAAAAAGTGCAAAGAAAATAAAGAAAGAAAAATATGTTTATAGTAAAAAAAAAAGAAATATATAAAGAAGTAACTCCTACAAGAAGTATAAACAATATTAGTAACATTTTACTTCCTTTTAATATATAAACAATAATATCTTCATCCCATGACCCATCTCTTATTTATAAACAAATTGATACAATATTGTCATTTCAGCAAAAGTCTATTACAGGTTATCAGAAAAAAAAGAACAATATATTTTAACCTTGGTCAAATGATCTAACTTTCTATTCTTCCTTTTTAATTCTAACAGTTTTAATCTATAGTCCATTAAAATAATGTCAGAGAATTTGATTTTTTTTTTAAAAAAATGATTTGATTTATATGCCGCCCTTCTCCGGAGACTCAGGGCGGCTTACAATGCGCTAAGCAATAGTCTTCATACTTTTGTATATTTTATACAAAGTCAGCTTATTGCCCCCACAAACTGGGTCCTCAATTTACCTACCTTAGAAAGGATGGAAGGCTGAGTCAACCTTGAGCCTGGTGAGATTCAAACTTGCAGTAATTGCAGGCAGCTGGTATTAATAACAGTGTGCTTTAGTCCACTGTACTCCCAAGGCTCAATTTATTTTGATTTATTTTTATTTCTTTTTTATTCCTTCTTACAAGATTCATCCCAAGTTTTGACAAATTTCTTTTGTAAATCCAGTATAAAAGAATTATCTAGATCATGCCCTTGGTTTATTGTTTGTCACAAAATGGCTGTTCTCTGCTCCTTCTCTATTTTATAGGTGTGGTTAGAACGGCCTATCCAGGCGACAGAGAAACCCAAGATAAGTATTTTGTTGTTATCAAAGCTACAGTTGAACAAATTGGTGGACCTTCAGGTACAACAACAGTGACTATTAATCTCTCTGATGTTAATGACAATCCTCCTCGTTTTCAGCATAGTAAGTTGAATGTATTTTCATCATTCTTTACCATTTGAATACCTATGCATAAATATTGTATTCCTAGTATGTTAACAGTAATTGAAATCTAGTATTACACTGTGTCTACATTTAATAATTATTATGTATGAGCTTGATTACCCTCATCAAGGAACCTTAAGCAAATTTGTTTTGCCATTGAATTCTTAGTACTGATATATAAATACTATGTAACAATAATTTCTGGAATAACTTTTAATATAATAAATATAATCATAGCATACCCAGGAACTGGGTATGTCTAGTTTAATGAAAAGAAGAACTAGGGGAGATGTGATAGCAGTGTTCCAATATCTCAGGGGCTGCCACAAAGAAGAGGGAGTCAAGCTATTCTCCAAAGCACCTGAGGGTAGGAAAAATAGCAATGGGTGGAAACTAATCAAGGAGAGAAGCAACTTAGAACTAAGGAGAAATTTCCTGACAGTTAGAACAATTAATCAGTAAAACAACTTGACTCCAGAAGTTGAAATGCTCCAACACTGGAAGTTTTTGAGAAGATGTTGGATAACCATTTGTCTGAAGTGGGGCAGGGTTTCCTGCCTAAGCAGGGAGTTGGACTAGAAGACCTCCAAGGTCCCTTCCAACTCAGTAATTCTATTGTATCCTATCCTATCCTATCCTATCCTATCCTATCCTATCCTATCCTATCCTATCCTATCCTATCCTATCCTATCCTAAAATATTCTAAAATATTCTAAAATATTCTAAAATATTCTAAAATATTCTA
>WNWU01000003.1:17153572-17219526 GCA_012654045.1 Ptyas mucosa
TATTCTAAAATATTCTAAAATATTCTAAAATATTCTAAAATATTCTATTTTGATAATAATTTGTTTTCAAGCAAGAACTTATGGGTAGTTAGACCAAATAATAGAAAATGAAGAAGTTAAAGTGCTCTGGGACTTTAAAATTCAAACAGACAAGCACCTGCCACATAACGTCAGACTTAATAACTGTCAATAAAAAAGACAAAAAAGATGAGATGGACAAGCTCACAAAATAAATACAAGAAAAGGAGGAAACAGAATACTACATGGTATGGGAGAAATGGTATGAATGGTTAGAAGAGAGGTATAAAGGGCAAGGAAAGAGTAAATGAGGAAGATATAGGAGTTGAAATGTAGTAACAAACAAGTGGAAATGGAATGGACACAGAATGTATGATTGAAATCGAGTACATTGTTATATTTATGTATATAAATCAATATTAGAATTATATGTATAAATGGTAAATTGAAGTAAGGGAGAAAAATGGATATGTAAGAAATGTTTACTGATGCATAAAGGTTGAAAAGAAAAAAATTGTAAAAAAATTCTTTTTTGTTTTTTAAAAAACAGTTTAATAAAAATTATTTTTAAAAATAAATAAATAAAAAGATTGCATTTGAAAAAAGAAAGAAAGACAAAAAAGTCTGGTTATTGGACATGGCAGTATCTGGAGACAGCAGAATAGTGAGAAAGAGTTCAAGAAAATAACAGAATACAAAGGCCTAAAAATACAAGTAGATATAAGCATTTGTAGCAAAAGAAAGCGAAGATAGTTGTAATAGTGATAGTGCCTTGGGTACAATCCTAAAACATCTGGAGCCCCATCTGAACACCATTACCATTGACAATATCACCATCAGTGAATTGCAAAAGGCAGCTTTCTTGGAACAGCTTACATCCTGCAACAATACTTTAACACCATCAAACAACAGCATCTGCCTATTCCAGGTCCTTGGGAAGAATTTGATAGGTAGATAAAAATGCCAAATCTAGTCTAAACATCTGGCTGACTATGCAACCAACCATAATAATAATAAGTGGATAAGGAAGTTAGGGAGATATATTTTTTTCATCCTTGCCTAGGACAAGCAGAGCTGTCACTAATTTAATACAGCTGTCATTGTATCCATAGGCATTGTCAGTGCTGCATTTTTTATTTATGTACTGGAATATGTTTAAAAATGAAACCTTTAAATTATAATCATATTTCAAATGAGTCAATATAATCAATACAAACTATAAATGCTAAACATTGCCATTAAAACCAATAGTAAATCAGTTAAGAATACAGTTTAAGGAGAAACAAGCGGATTTAGAGATTTTTCTGATGAGAAAAATGACCTGAAGATGCTTCTAAGATCAATACATATTGGATACATATTGGATAATATATAAATGTCCTTCCATACATTTCTTAAGCTTGTATTTGCCAATCTGTCTCTTACAATAACTGAGAAGGACCTCTACCGGCAACTAAGCTTACTACAAGTGAAAGTACCTCACCCAACATTTCAAGTTTAAATTAGCACTGGGATTGAGAAAACAGCTTTATGTTGTTCTACCTGAAATTTCCTAATCATTTTTAGAAGAAGTTTAGATAAAGTAGATCATGGTAGTCCACCCTAACACTTACCAGAATATAAATAAAATATAGAGACAATGTGTCTTTTCCAGGTAGCATCCACATGATATAGCACATGTTAAAAACAAAAATCTATCACCTGAGTTTTCCCCACTTCATACAAAACACACTGGTTCCATAGAAGTGACCCAAGATTGATTGAGTGATTATTTATTTTTTTAAAAAATATATGGCTATGCATCTTAAGCAAATCTGGAGGGCTCACAACAATAACCAGTTACCAATTGCTGGTAATAAAACCAACACATAAAACAATCATGAAACTGTAAAAACAGTAAAACAATAAAACAGAATAGACTGTAGTAAGAGGACCCGGATTGCTGGGGGCAATATGCTGACTCTGTAAACCACTTAGCAAGGATTGTAAAGCACTGTGAAGTGGTATATAAGTCTAAGTGCTATTGCTATTTGTTTACCATCGTCTATCTCTAAAAACATTAAAAACTCCATTGGAGTTGAGCATATAGTAAATTTAAATAAATAAACCATAACAATCTGCCTCTAACTTTAATTTACTAAATGTCGGTTATTTTATGCTAATGTTGCAGCAAGTTGTTATGTATAAAAAGTTTGGAAGCTCAGAATTTTTCTAAAATAGTAATTATTATGCTACCGGAAGGAGTTACTTTTCTCTCTGCTTCATCTTTAAAGCTATCTCCTTTTCTGTCTTCCTTTACTAAACGACTATCACACAACTACTCAGGTTTGGCTATATGATATACACAATATATGTTGAAGAGCTGAAATAAGATTTATCTAAGGACAAAAATCCTAGGAAGATGAAGTAGTGAAGTAATAAACCAATATGGAATAACATGGAAAGCAAAGCAGTTCATAGCAATCCAACAGATTTTTAATTTAAGAACATGAAAACACCCCTTGGCTTAAAACAGAGATAGGATCTCAAACTAGTAGTGTTAGTTTCCAAGCCATCTCAGGAGAGTTCCCATAAACTTCCCCAGACATGAGCATGAGTAACAAGAGCAATCATATTACATAAATTTCTTTAAACGGTGGCTCCCAGTTATCCACAAAATTGCATTTTGAAATTAAGTTAAAAAAATAGGCAACAAAATCAAATAATGCTACATAACAAAGTAACTAACTAAAGGGTGTGGGCTAGAGCCTCTGTTCTTAATTTGTTATGAGTAAATTTATAAGGTAATTTGAATAAAACAGTTCAGAAGAATCTTGATTTGCATATGTAAGAGCAGAATACTTTTATGTGATGAAACCTTACTGTAGTTGCTTTAATGTATTTGTTTTTTATTTTTCTTTTAATACATATATTGGATTTTGCAGTTGTTATTTATGTATTTATTATTGGTTACTCTGAACGAAGAAGACACATCAGAAGATCAGGACTTTCATTTCCCAATTAGGAAAAGAAAATAGAGAAAAAAGAATCAGATAAAAGCAAGGGGAAAAAAGACTTTTGAGGGCATCTCATGCTCTGGTAGCAGAAGCATAACTAATGTGATTGATATATGAAAAAAGCTTCCAGGGGAGTGGGGAGGAGAGGAGACAGCAATCTCTTGATATGAGTCAATAAAAAAGGTGACAATAATATGGATATAACAGGAAAAAGTTGGTTGAATTTTCTTTATTTTATCTGCTTTGGGAAATGGATTTTCGAATTGATCAGTATTTAAATTTAAGAACTTTGATATATTTTGAAGTTCTACTGTTTGCTGGTGTTATTCTAATTATAAACAAGGATATAAACGTGTCAGGTTAAAAGGAAAAACTTCAGGCAGAAGAGATTTAGCAGTTCTATATTGCAATACTTTTTTAAAAAACCTCTATGCAGCTACTTCTTTTGAAATTCAAGAATGGTTAAATTAAACAGTCAAAAGCTATTAAAGACAATGAGCTAATAGCCCAAACAAAGAAATATTTGTTACAACAATTCTTTACATAACAATGTGATTCTCAGAAAGGATCACGGTTTACATTTTGTTGCTGTCAAATGAACAATGAACATTTAATCAGGCTTGTACTGATAATCGCCTTTTCTTTAAGAGCGCTATGAAATGAATGTATCCGAGGCAGCTCCCGTGGGCACCATCCTTGGCAAAATCATGGCAAATGACAGTGACATAGGAGACAATGCAGCTATGGATTACATAATAGAAGAAGATAACCCTCATATCATTTATATCATTACTAATAATGACACCCAGGAAGGAATTGTCATATTGAACAAGGTGAGATGTGATCTGTTACATTACAAACAGGGAAACAGGCAAAATCAAACAGCTTTACTCATTATAAGTTCAGATGGGAAGAAGTTGTAATAAATCTAAAAGCTGTTCTGTCCTCTTTTCCAAGATTTCGTCCTACATTAGCACAATCAATATAATGTATTCATAAAATGGGCAGTTTATTTATGGCATACCTAGGAACAAACAGTGTTAATCACTCTTGACTGAGAAAGTTAAATATTGTGTGCTAAACTCTGCTGGCTTCAGATTGTCTCAAGAAATGTGTTCTCTTGGCTTAACTCTTTCAAGCAGTCCTTATTAAGTCTAATTTTGCACTGCATGATAAACTACTTACTTCCAATGTTGCTTTTAAAATTCCAGTCTGGTTTGTAGTGGTTTGGCAATGAAGCTGGATTGGTACTCAGACTACGTCTTTTTCAAGCTATGATCAGTCTGTTCCTGTATTTCAGGCTTCTAATCTGTATAAGAAAGGCAAGTCTTAACACAGTGGTGGGATTCAAGTAATTTAATAACCGGTTCTCTGCCCTAATCAGTGGTCGGTTGCTCCCGGTTCAGTCTGGTTCTATAGAACCAGTAGTAAAACCAGTGGGAGGCTCTGCCTACCCACCACAACATCATCATTGGTGATCTGTGCATGTGCAGAAGCATGAGATACCACTGCAAATCAGTAGTAAAGGTAAGTGGAACCCACCCCTGGCCCTAATGATTTTTTCCAACAACCAGTTTGCCAAACTGCTCAGAAAGTTAACAACCGGTTCTCATGAAGTGGTGTGAACTGGCTGAATCCCACCACTGCCTTCACAGACGGCCTCTATTGAGCAGATCTCCCAAGGTCTACGTTTTTTTCTTTTCTTTTAGGAACTGTTTTCTTCTCAATAGTTCCCATTCTTTTCCTTTGCTTTCCAAAATGTTTCCACACATGCATGCTTTTACACTCCCTTCATATATTCTCTAGTGTTCCCACTCATTACTCACCTTATTGTATCAATCCAAAAAACCCAGATTATTCCTTCATTCCACTGTAGGCCCATAGAAACTCTGGGGAAACAGAGAACTGATGGTCCAGATTCTTAGAAGTAAAGGAATAGCATTCATTGCAATTGTACAACTTCCTTCTGATATGCCTGTGTTGTTACTGAAGTACTTAAAAATGTTGCTGTACAGTGGACACAGAATGGGTGGAAATCAAATGGATGCCAGGTAGGAAGTTCAAGGATGGGCAAAGATATGCTGGAGAAAAAGAGTAAGAAACAATGATCAAGAGTACCAAGAGTAATTTTTACAGACCACCATTAGATCAACTGGAAGAAAGGTAAATAAAATCAGCACAGAACATAATGACCCAATCCAGCAGCCCAGGATGAAATGGCAGTAAAGGGAAGCAACCGATGTTGCTTCTGTTTTTATGGAGTAATCATACCTGTTCATTGCAAAGATTATATGTTCTGCTGTCTCCCCCAGAAAGGGTCTAGGACAACTCGCTGTAATCATCTCACCATGGCCAACTTGCTGTGGCCAACTCACTGTGGCCAACTTGCCACAGGACAACTCCCCACCGGACAATCCACATAGCACAACTCAATGCAATAAATGTTATCTGCCACTGTTTCTTCTACATTATTTCCATTTTTTGTCAATGGAAATAATGTTGAAGAATCAGTGGCAGACAACATTTATTGTGCTGAGTTATCCTGCATGGAATTGTCCCACAGCAAGTTATCTACAGTGAGTTGGCTGTGGTGAGATGGTCACACTGAGATAGCCATGTTGGGTTAGCCACAGAGAGATGGCCGCAGTGAGTTGGCTGTGGCGAGATGGTGTCTGAAAGTTGGCCATGGCAAGATGGATGTGGCTGTTCCATTCCATTCCAGAAGTGATCCCTCTCTCCACAATTCTGCTTCTTCCTTATCTCCCCATGCTTCCTGGTTGGGAAACATTGGAGGGATTTGTTCATGATTCTCTTTCCCTTGGATTGGAAACCCAGGAAAGGTGTCAGATCACTGGACAGGATGAAACACCACACAATAACTTATACTACCAAAAACCAACTAGTAAGTAAGGTAACTGTAAGAAGTATGCACATGAGGATTACACTAACATTTTCTTCCCCTCAAGGGAGAAAAGTGAAATAGATAACATGCCTATTTTGAAAACATTCCCTGTGAAACTGAAGCAATGTTTCTCAATTACCTGCTTATTGTTGTCAATTTCTCAGTATCAGATTTTTCTTCTTCTTTTTTTTATAGACAGTTGATTATGAAAGCCAAAGGGCATACAAAATAAATGTGAAAGGCATTAACCGGCATGTTGAAAAGCACTTCCTTGAAAAAGACACTAAGTTTGAAGATGAAACTATTCTCAGGATCATAGTGAAGGATGCTGATGAACCTCCAGTTTTTGTATTAGAAGAATTCTTCATGGAGGTTGCTGAAGACAACTTGAATGGCTCATTTGTGGGATCTGTGAGTGCCAGAGATCCAGATGATATTGATAGTCCAATCAGGTACACCACAAATCCTAAGATATGCCTGGATATAGATAGGACTGGAAAGAATAGTATTATATGGTTTTTAATGCCATTGAAGATTACTCCCCAAGATCGTTGGTGTAGGTCTTTGGGTGCGGTATATCTGAAATATGAGACATGTAGTTATTTTATTAGAATGGAAATTATAGATAAATCTCCTGCTTGCACTGTATCCCTTGCTTCATTGGGATTCAGAAAAAGGAAACTTTCATAAAGTTTCCTGCTCTGAGAAGGTAGGGAAGGAAGGAAAGCTAAACTAAGCAAAATAAATGGGTCACTAAGTCTATGAAAATAAATCTATCGGTTTTGTTCTCCCTGTTCCAAGGGTTTTCTATGCTTTATGTTTAATGGAAGTGGTAGTTGTTCTTTTGCCTTTCTCCTCTTAGTATTTTTTTTTCCCTTTGACATTGTTTCAAAGCAGCCACAATAAAAATGCACTGCTGTAGCCCAACTTAGTTGCCAGTGTGAGTCACTTCACAAGTGGCACTTCACTGTCTCTTTTTAATCGAGTCCTTCACCTGCTGGGAGCCTGTCTGTGAAAGAAGAATGAATAATGCATTTTAGATTTGCTTCACTCTAATACAGGTATGAACATATTTCAGCGCATAAAAAGAGAGGCTTTGATCTTGGCAGCAGTGAATTTTAAATGTTTATCACTGTTCATTTTTCATGATTTCTGAATAGCCAAAGCACACATATCCATATTCATGGCTACACAATTCTGTTTCCTTCACTGACAATAGTTTATACATCCTTCTTTATGAAGAAATTTTTATATTCCAGGTCTCAGAAACTCACTCTTCCTCTTTCTTCTCTTTTTTTTCCTTCTCTTTCATGTGTAGATATTCTCTTGCCCATCACAAGTATTTAAAGACATTTTTCAGTATTAATGCCCACAATGGAACAATTAGTATAACTGGACCTCTGGACCGAGAGAAACAGATTTGGCACAATCTAACTGTTACTGCCATAGAATCAAGTGAGTAGGAGATTTAAGGTACTTGTCCCAAATGTGCATCATGCAGGGGCATCTGCAGGAAAGGATGTCAAGATGGCAGCTCTGATGGTGAAATCCAAACCCATCTTACTATGATGCTTGTAAAAAAGGACTAGAATTTGGCTCATGCATTTACCATCATCAACTTGACTTATTTAACTACCCCTGCAGATGTCTCCGATACCAATATCTTTTTATAGTAATTATTTTCCAAAGGGTTCATCTTTTGCAGTTGAGAATTTTCTGTTTCTTTGTTGCTTGTTTCAAAAGGTAACACTAAGAAAATGGATGTGTTTGTTAGGGTTAAATCTAAAATTTTATTTTCTTTGATCAAAATAGCACATTTAAAAGGAAAAAAAATGTAATATAGTTAGTCCTTGATGTACAACCACAATTAAGCCCAGAATTTAGGTTGTTAAGTGGGAATTTGTTAAGTGAGTTTTGCCCCATTTTATGACTTTTCTCACCACATTTGTTAAGTGAATCGCTGCAGTTGTTAAATTAGTAACACAATTAATTGAATCTGGCTTTCCCATTGACTTTGCTTGTCAGAAGGTTACAAAAGATGATCACATGACCTCAGGACACTGCAACCGCCAGTTGTCAAGCAGTTGTCAAATGTAAATCACGTGACTATGTGCATGCTGCAACAGTCATTAGTGTGGAAAATGGTCATAAGTTATTTTTTTTTCAATGACATTGGAACTTCAAATGGTCACTAAATAAACTGTTGTAAGTCAAGGACTACCTGTATAATGGAAATAATTAACATTTTAAGGCACACTGCAGGATATGAAATTGTCCTCTTGATACAAGAGCTTATATTGTATTAGACTGTGGTTAATTTCATATACTTCTTTATTAATTTATGAATTAATAAAGTTAATTTCACTTTATTCTTTATTGGTGGTATGAAATTACCCAGCATTTAACTGAACTCCAGTCAGAAAATTAATTCTGAAACTGAGGGCACATTCCCTCAGTTAGACTTATAGCCCCATCCCTTCTGATATTCTGCAAGTTCTTAAGAATTGGTTAAGTGACCAGGCTTGGGCCTCCTATGAACTGGAGATATGTCTAGATAGCATTCTTGTTGAGGAAGGTATTTTTATATTCTTCAATTATGGGTTGCATTTTTGTTAGGATATCTTTAGGTTTTTATAGTTGTATTTTTTCTTTTTATTTTCTTGCTTTTTATCTATTGTTATGCACTGACCAGAGTCTCCTTGGGTGAGATGAGTGGCTATGTAAATTTGATTAACAAATAAATATAGTTGGAATTGAAAAGCGTTGGCTATATATAGTTCTCCTGTTGGTGTTACCTTAAATTCCAATGCAAATTGCAAGTTGCCTAATCTATGCATTTCTTTGTAAGTCACCTTGCCTTTCAGATGTTATTTCTTGCTTGTTTTTTTTTAAAAAAATACTTAGAATTAGAACTAAACAGTCTCTGCTAAATTCTTAGTTCCTCATAATAAAAAGGTAAAATGCAAATCATAAAGGGACAGTTTTATCTATCTTAAGATTGGTTCTTCAATAGGACAAGCTGTATGGTTTTTCATTAAAAGGATAACACAGACAAACACTTCAGCCAAATAAAAGGAGAAATCATTTCCATTATTTTTTTTCAGAATCCCAGCTGAGTGAATACAGCATTTTAAATGTGCTAAAATAGTGGATTTTATATGCACAACGTCAAGGCATTATTCTTAGATTTTTTGCTTTTTTTAAAATCAGAAAAACATAGCAAAAGAACTTTAATCATAAAATATTCTTAATAATTATAAAAAAGTCAAAACTATCTATAATTCTACTAATTATTTATTTAAATAAGCACTTATATCTTGCTATGCTGATGAATGTGCACTGTTACAAAGAAGTAAACAATTAAGATAATTAACTGGACTTCGTTTTTGGTTTGAAGACATTTTATTTCTCATTGAAAAAAATTCTTCAATTTTGAACCAAAGAAGCTTCAAGCCAAAAATTAAGTCCAGTTGCCATTTGAAAAAAGCACCTTTGGGACAACCATGACCTGGATGACTGTGAATCTCCATAGACGAGACAAAAGTAAGTGAATTGAATGACAGCCAGTAAATCCAGCAGCTAACATTAAAATAAAATATTCCTGTAGAATGAATATAACAACATACTGTTGTAGTTAGTTTACCTGATGCTGGTACAGTGGGAAGAAATACACATTTCTATTTATCAGCGCACGTGTGATGCTTACATCATATGAGTACATTTGAAAGGGATTACATATTGTGAAAATGTGAAAATCGAATATCAGAATCAGTTTGATCAAAGAATGACCTAAAATTAATTCAGAGGTTCTAGTTTAGAATTATGGTATTTTGGGATCACATTAAAAATCGGAGAGGCAAGGAGAGTAATGGAAGGAAAGATAGATGTGTAGTAAACATCCAAGAAAGAATACAGTTGCTTGTTAACGTATTTCAAAAATGGCAGCTAAGTCCAGAACTAAGGGCAGAAATGATATGTAGACCTAAACTGGGGTGAAATCCAACTGGTTCTGACAGGTTATGGAGAACCGGTAGTGGAAATTTTGAGTAGCTCAGAGAACCGGTGAGAATGGAGATTTTGCAGTATCCTTCCCCTGCCACACCCACCAAGCCACACCCACCAAGCTAAACTATGCCCACCAAGCCACGCCCACAGAACCGGTAGTAAAAAAATTTGGATTTCACCACTGACCTAAACCTGATGAAATTGCAGAATGATAAACACTTGGGCTAGGAGAATCTCAGTAATTCTCAGTAAGTAAGAGCTCTGGTGGTTCAGTAGACTAAGGCAGTTATTAACATCCACTTACATCTGCTGCCTGCAATTATTGCAAGTTCAAATCCCACCAGGCTCAAGGTTGACTCAGCCTTCCATCCTTTCTAAGAAAGATAAAATGAGGACCCAGATTATGGGGGCAATAAGCTGACTTTGTATAAATATACAAAAGTATGAAGGCTATTGCTTAACACATTGTAAGCTGCCCTGAGTCTCCAGAGAAGGGCGGCATATAAATTAAAATTAATTTTTTTTAAAAAAATTAAATTAATTACAACTACTTAGTTGAGATCTACGTCTTTTCTAACTGGAAATAAAGCAAACAACAAGAGAGTGGAAAAAAAACATTTTTATAAAAAAAAATCAAATTAAGATTTTCAACTTTTAGTGATAAAAACATTTGCCTTGTTTATCCACTTCTTCCTGCTCTTAGAGTTTATAGCAGGGTGAAATCCAGCAGGTTCTGACAAATTCTGGAGAACCGGTAGCGGAAATTTTGAGCAGTTCGGAGAACTGGCAAATACCACCTCTGGCTGGCCCCAGAGTGGGGAGGGAATGGGGATTTTGCAGTATCCTTCCCCTGACATGCCCATCAGGCCATGCCCACCAAGCCACGCCCACCAAGCCACGCCCACAGAACCAGTAGTTAAAAAAATTGAATTTCACCACTGGGTTATATGAATAAAATAATTTGGAAAAGTTAGATACTTAAATTATTACCTAAATTATCTTTTCAAGTAAGATTACCTGAATTTCCTATATGAGTCATATTATTTGAATTATCTATTCAAAATTCCAAGTATACATGCTGAAAACAAAATTACAATACGTTTGCCCCCCAAAAATGCCCTGATGCTTATAAGTATCCATGTATTAACTGAGTTGCTTAATCATCTGGGAAGTAAAATTTTTCGAGTGAGAAAGATAATTGCTATAATTGTACCACACTTTGTCTTTATGTTTATATTATAAATTAACTGTATTACTTATAATTGATTGTAAATCAACTTTAACTGAAAAGAAAGAAAGAAAAACAAATATGCGAATGTAAAATAACTTTGGTGCGATGGGTAGGGGAGGAATAAACATATATTCAAATATTAAATGTGTATTATATTTGGAAATTGCATTTCATACCTCTTTATTGCAGAGATTTACCAATAAATGATGAATTAATTTTAGTAATCCTATATTCCAGTTCTTAAAAATAAACCAGATTAATTGCATATTAGTTGCCTTACCAACCAGTGACAGAACAAGAAATGCTGTAACAAATACCGTAAAATATTTTGTTTAAAACAATATCAGATTTACTACACAATCCTTCTGCATGATATCACATTAGCTTCCATGTTATGCTATATAAATAGTCAAAAGAAATTATTTATCCAAATTTCTGATAATATTGTATGCGTTCATAGCACGTTGGCACAATGGAAAATTCTCACAGACAGCTGTTGAAATTATTTCCGGAAACTCTTTCACCTTTCTTTTTAGTGAATAATCAAATCTTTTACTTTACTATTTATTTAATCATTCACTAATAGAAAGGTGTCTTAGAAAGTAGAAGGTAACGGCTGCAATTTTTGAATACTTTCTTGCAGTAAGAAAGGCCTACTTGCTAGCTCCACTGAATTCAGTTGAGTATATAACAGAGCAAATTGTACCATATTGTGCTTTAATTCACTTAAGTAATTAAGGAAAAAGTGTGGCTTTACACATTTGTCTAGCTTACAGCTCACAAATCATCTTGATAATTAAGCTAATTTAAATATAGGGCAATTCACTGTTATATAGTACTTTTCTGAATGCCTTAAGCAAAGACCCATCTGTGCAAAAGGATCTGAATTTAACATATATTCACTCAATTATTTACAAAACCAACCAACCTCCCTCCTTCCTTCCTTCCTTCCTTCCTTCCTTCCTTCCTTCCTTCCTTCCTTCCTTCCTCCCTCCCTCCCTCCCTCCCTCCCTCCCTCCCTCCCTTCCCTTCCCTTCCCTTCCCTTCCCTTCCCTTCCTTCCCTCGATTTTTGAACTCATGAAGAAATAAGAACTTTTTTATTTGCTGTTTAATTTCTATAAACTATATTATAGCAATAATCAAAAACAGAATGTTCCTGAATTAATATTTGTGGTTGCCAAGGTTGTATTAGATCATTTATGAATCATTTCTTATATTATCATTATTGAAGATTTTTTATAACATATACACAAAAGATAACATGCAAAACTCTTGTTTTATTGTGATTTTTTGTGTCATATATTAATGTGGAATATAATCTTGTATATAATACTTTTTATTACAATCTAAACTGAACCTCACAATGTTCCTTAGAAAGGATTTTTGAAGAGGTAGAGAAAGAGAAAACTTGTAACAGTAGAGAAAAAGCTGTTGACTTTCCATTCTGTTGTGGTTTTTTATTTTTGTTTTCTTGTGATTTAGTAAATCCAAAACAAATGTCAGAAGTAAATGTTTATATTAAAGTTCTTGATGCAAATGAATATGCACCAGAATTTGCAGAATACTATGAGACGTATGTGTGTGAGAATTCAAGAGCTGGACAGGTAAGACTAACATTATTTCATAAAAAGTATTAAAATTCTCCTGAGATCTTCCAATGTTTCTTTCTTCTACTTATAGGAAATTTTGTAAGACTTTTTTGTTCATGCATGCATCTGAAGTAAACTCTTTCAGCTGTCACTGATGACTTATCTAGTTATAACATTATTCTTTTTTCTTCTACATCAGAAATGCAAAGAGCAGCTTTGTTCTGACCTCAGGTTATTTGTATCTTCATAGCCGTATATTGTTCTGTTTGTCTTTACAGAATGGTTGTATGCTAGGATTAAAAATGAAGTGTTGCCTACAAAAAAATAAGTGATTTTTATCCTCTGCTTAGCTTTCCTTTACCTCTCTCTATGTTTTATCCTTCATTGTTATAAAGTTGGCATAGACCTGAAAATAAAATAAAACAGTATCAAGGAGTCCCGAGAGATGTTCCGATCTACATTGTCCTCTATCTCCAATTTAGGGTTACTGAATCATTTCCTGCCATTTTAATGTGAACCACTTGCAATACTGGCTTAGCTGTTGATATAAATGTTAGCTTCTTTGGGCACTTCTAAGAGCCAGGTTCTGCCTATGGGAAAAAAAACAATCCTACCCTTTTTTCCTCCCATAAGCAGAACTTGGCTCTTAGAAGTGCCCAAAGAAACTAAAATTAATGATGGGACTGAATTCGACTTGTCATATCAAATCTAATTAAATCGGATCAAATGTATGTGCAGAATAATCTCAATTTCATTTAGTTTTAGTTTTCATTTCCTGGCCAAAACTGAACACCAACTGGCTAAGGCATCTATTATCATTTATGGTCAGAATTTGATTGGTTCTTGGTTCTATGCAAGACTAATAAACCTGCAGAGTAGAGGTCTTCTTAGAATCTTAATAATTTTAAGAATCAAAACAACGCAACATTCCCTACTCCACTGGAAATATTAAATCGCATTACTTGGGCAATAGAAATCCTCACTCTTTGATGTACTGTTGCCTTCAGCAAAGCTTTATTTCTGTGTATCTGTGTCTTCAGTTGATACAATCATAGCATCATTTATTTATTTTTGTCTTTTAATGATCCCGTAATCCCTTGCATTGGGGTGGAGTCAGGGCAACTGAATGGAGCTGACCGTTTACTGGTCAGATGCCCTTCCTGTCGCCAATGCAGAGTTTGCAGCAGATAGTTACTCATTGTGCCCAGAGACAAAAATATCTGCCACTACCTAGGATCAAACTCACAGCCTCCTGATTGTGAGGCAAGAGCTCCACCTCTAGGCCACTGCACCACTCACAATCATGGCATCATATGATTAAGAAAAATGATTCATTTTTAAAGAACTGGGTTTACCTGGGAGGGTCTGATAGCATCAAAACAAGAATATGTGTATCATCATATCATTCAATAAATTATATGATAATGCAACTGCACCATGATGTCTGACATATGAATCATCATTATCATGAAAATACGATCAACACATGTTGATCTCTGCACTGTGCATTAGTTATAAGCAGGCAATGCCATTGTCTAATTGGAGCATGCTAACTATGAGATAAGATTCTCTTGCTATTTTAGATTCCTTCAAAAAAAAAAAAAGTTAAGAAACCAGTAACTGTATGCATATTTTAGCAGCTGAGCAAGAATATCATTTGTTTTGTGTGAATAGGTCACTCTCCCCATGAGTCCATAATTTTAGTTTTACAGATTCCTGTATAGATCTTTTTTTAAAAAAAATTGATTTATATGCCACCCTTCTCCGGAGACTCAGGGCAGCTTACTATTAAGCAGTAGCCTTCATACTTTTGTATATTTATACAAAGTCAGCTTATTGCCCCCACAAACTGGGTCCTCATTTAACCTACCTTAGAAAGGATGGAAGGCTGAGTCAACCTTGAGCCTGGTGAGATTCGAACTTACAGTAATTGCAGACAGCTGGTTTTGATCACTATGCTTTTAGTCTGCTGAGCTAAACCAGGCTCCAGATCTTCAAAATAGGATGGGACAATATGGGACAATATATGTGTTGTATACATACATGTATGACTGACATTAGCAAGAATAGAGCCAAAAAAGGCTAAGATGATTGCTATAGCAATATGAACAAAACAACACCTCTTTTGGGTATGCATGTTACGGTATCTTGATCAATGTGCAAACTGCTAGACTTTCAGTGGTTTTGACAAAACTGCTAAATTGCCTTTTACTTTCTACTGCTGTTCTATTGCATGAATTAATGAAGAATGGTCAAGGGGAGTAAACAACTATACATTTCCTTCCTACAATTTTCTTGCCCCGTGTTAAAGAGGAGATCAAAGGAGAAGATAGGAGATCAGTATTCCAATTCATTTTCTACAATTTGGTCACTGTCCTGGAAGATACAGAAACTCTAGCAAAGTTGTTTCTCAACTTTAGCAAGTTTTAGATGTGGGGACTTCAACTCCCAGAATTCCCCAGCCACACATCTTAATATTTCCAAGATTCAGAAACATTGTTCTAGTGCCGTGATGGCGAACCTATGGCACACGTGCCACAGGTGGCACACGTAGCCATATCAGTGGGCATGCCAGCTCAGCTCTGGCATGCAGGTGCATATCGGCCAGCTGATTTTTAGGCCTTCTGGGCCCACCAAAAGTAGGGAAACAGGCTGTTTCCTGCCTCTGGAGGGCCTGGGGGTGGGTGGGCGTGGGGAAGGCCCATTTTTCTTTCTTACCTGGCTCCAGATCCTCTCTATGCATCTGCGGAGGGAGAAAACAGCCTTTCCCACTCCTTCAGAGGCCCTCCAAAGGCCTGAAACGGCCCATTTCCCAACTCCCGGTGGGACAGGAAGTGACTTTTTTGCTGTCCCCAGCCTCCAGAGACTCCTAGAGAGGCTCTAGAGGCTAGGGACAGCAAAAAAGTCACCTACCTGTCCCACCGGGAGTTGGGAAATGGCCATTTCAGGCCTCCGGAGGGCCTCCAATGGAGTGAGAAAGGCTGTTTTCACCCTTCCCAGATAAATAGAGAAGATCTGGAACCAGATAAGAAAGAAAAATGGGCCTACCAGGCCATTGCATGCCAGGAGTGGGGGAGGGCAGGGGCATTGCACGCGCATGCGCAGGGCAGGGCACATAGAATTATCAGTTTGGGCACATGCACGCGCGAACCTCCCCCACCCCCCCTTCGTGGCACGCGATGGCAAAAAGGTTAGCCATCACTGTTCTAGTGCATAAAAAAAACCCAAACAAACTAATGAACATAATTTGTGGCAAAGTAGCATCTATGGGGCGGAGAGGGGGAGTCACAGAACAGATTGTCCATTACATTGCACGTGATGTTTGAAGGACTGAGCCAGATATCACAATAGAAGTATAAAATCTTGATACGGCATAGCTGAAGATAAACTTGAGTATCAAAACTCACCTGGGATTAAAAGAATTTTTGTAGATGCACTAAATTGATTAATGATAGCTCTGCATTGAAGGCATAAATCTTTTGCTGTCAGTGGTAGGTGGCCAAGCACTAGCTACACTAATTAAACTTTGCAATTGCCCTTGATTTTTTGTTCCTTGTATCAAAACAAAGAAAAGTTAATATATTTCTGTTAAAGGAGATGGAAAGATGCCCTTTGGATGTCATAGCATGAGGAACATGAAGCACCAAGCAGTCACACTTCTTATTCCACTGCTTAATGTCACACCTGAAATAGTAGGGCAGGTAGGTCACCACATCTACAGAAGGGCTTCAGTTTGCAGATAAATTCTATTGCCTTCAAAAATGCTTCCTTTCCAACAAGTATGCTGGAATGGCAGCAATTTATCAAACAATATAAAAGGGGAGCAAATTGGTCTAAGGTATGACAAAGGAAAGAATTGGACTGTGTTAGAATTATGATGACCTGGAACTATACAGAAAAAAGGGATTGGAATGTTCTGCTTCAAATCTCTCAGTAGGAAAATAATGTGAAAAGCAAAAGCTTGAAAATATTTCCTGTTTAGCTATTGTAACAGGAAGAAGTACTTTACCATTGACCTTACTATAACTGCTTTTTTTTAAGGGGATAGGGCATATTGCAATTTTTATTTTTTTGTATTAATATTGCTTCCAATTTTGTTCCTGCTAGTAATAGAATTAGGATATACAAATCACTATAAAACTAGCCCATGTTAGTTTACATTATTTACTTAAGCACTAAATTGCTTAAAAATGAAAAAGTTACAAAATGCATTTTACATTGACATATGTTTACCCAAAATATATTACTGTGTACATATTTTTGTATGGGGAAAAAAATCATATTTACCCATCATTTGTGCATTTTCTACAGAAATGGAAAAACTGTTTTCCCAAATCCCTTTGAAAACATTCTGGTGGCTAATGTTATGCCTTGCAGATATGATTTTTGTTTGTTCAAACACAAGAATCAGATCCAGCTGAACACAAAACATTGAATTTATCTGTGTCTTTCCACATTTGTACATATTTATTTCGACACAAATCCCTGTAATTTGAGGATCATCTGTGGATTGAATTTAATATGGCAATTTACTCAATTTAATGTATTGTAAAGTGGGTGAAAGTGTGCACTTTCGGTTAGAAATGGTAAAACAACACTTATTTACCTATCACTTAACAAAGATCAGCAATTATAATAAAAACAAGGCCTGTTGACTTGACATAAGCTCCTTTTCAAAAAATATCCTAAATATTATAAACAATAACAGTTTAAGTCAAATGTTTTAATACATAAAATGGAGGAGCTTTCTGAATAAATGAAAGCCATGTTGAAGATTCACTTTGTTGTTCTCTCTCTCCTCCATATATATAAATAGCTTTCCTCCCCTGAGTTACTGAGGGGAGAACATATAGGAAAAATGCTATTATGCAAGAAAATGAATTGAATGAACACAATATTAAAATGCATAAAAGTCTATCAAAGAATTATCAGAACAATTTTTGGAATATGTCTAGAATTCCCTAGAACTGGAACAAATCAAACTTCCAAGATCAAATTCCATTATAGAAAGCACCCCATTCATCTAGTACAGTAAGCTTTACTCCAAGTTCACTGAAGAACGTCATCAATCTCATCAGTCCAAAGGACACTGTCTGAATTAAATTGTTTTTTCTACCCCTAGTACAGAAGGAAGATGTGGTTTAAGCAGCCACCTAAAACCTAGCCATAACTATAATATGGTGAGCCCCATCATTTCCTGAAGAACTGATTCTATATAATTTGCTTTCTGTAAACATAGGTTGATTATTGTCTGTACTAAGGACTATGTACCTCAGCTGACAGCACTGAATATGATATTAGCCTATACCCAGGGGTAGGATTCAGCTGGTTCAGACCAGTTTGGGAGAACTGGATGTTAATTTTAATCTGGTTCACTGAACCAGTAGTTGCAAGGACTGGCTGACCACGCCCACCCCACCCTCCCAGGATTCCCCACGTGGCCGGGGAATGGCAGGTGAGTGCAGGGCCCGTGGGGAAGCTCTGGGAGACAAAAAACATGCCTACCGGAAGTCCGGAAACAGGCCTGTTTCCAGCCTCCGGAGGGCCTCCGGAGTCCGGGGGACGCCGCCTTTGCCCTCCCAGAGGCTCAAGGAAAGCCTCCAGAGCCTCGGGAGGGCAAAAAATGGGCCTACCAGAAGTACCAGACATCTGGAAATGGGCCCATTTCCAGCCTCTAGGAGGTCTCCGGAGCCTGGGGGAGGCCGTTTTCACCTTCCCAGAGACTCAAGGAAAGCCTCTGCAGCCTGGGGAGGGCGAAAAATGGGCCTACTGGAAGTCCAGAAATGGGCCCGTTTCCAGCCTCCGGAGGGCCTCTGGAGCCCGGGGGAGGCCATTTTCGCCCTCCCATGGCCATGCCCACCCAGCAACCGGGTAGAGAACTGGTTGCTAAAATTTTTCAATCCCACCCCTGCCTATACTCCAAGGTTATTAGAGCTAGTTTTAGGCATAAATTAAACAATGTACTGCTTAGGGAGTTATAATCTGAGGGAGGGTTTGAACATTCCAGATTATTTTCCATTTATTACAGTTTTGTTATATAATATGACCTCCAAATCCCTTGTGGGGTGAAATCTGGGCAATTGAATGGAGCTGTGTGTTTACTTCCTATCCTATCACCAATGTGGAGCTATATTCAGCAGTTATATTCTCAATGGGCCCAGAGGAAGAAATATCTGCCTCTAACTAGGATTGAACTCACAGCCTCCTGATTGTAACATAGGAGCTCCACCTCTAGGCCACCACACCACTCGTATATTAATCCATCAAGATCCTCATTAATTACAATATGCTTTGTTTCTGCATGCATTCATATTTTCTAATCAAAGAGGGCTGTTTCTCACCCAACAATGGATTTATTATGCATTTTGAGAGCATTCTTGTTGATTTCAGTTGTTTGTTGTACTTGCATGCAGAACCACTTTAGCTTCTCAAATCTTAGGGTTTCACCATGTCTAAATCTAGGTCAACTGGTGAGATTCCATCATCCTACCTTGCCGAATCAAGTGCCCAGACAGATTTATTTATTTTGGAAGTAGAAATAGAACATTCTTTCTTTCCTGGCATTTAAAAATGATTCTGATCACGTATTTTTAAAATGTGGCTCTTTCATCATTCTCCTAAATACCTGCATAATGCATCTATTTGCTCTTTGCCATAGTAGATATTAAAGATAGGCCAATCATCTTGTCCAAACTCTTTTCCAAACCTGTGGGAAAAGATATTGGGGGGACAATTTCTCCAAATTTGTCTGAGAATATCATTACTGAAAAAGCCTAATCGTTGCTCTTCCACCATGATAACTTCCTTTAGGATTTACTGGAAGTGTGAGAAGAATAGAGGCTGATGTAAACTAATGAAGAGACAAGGACAAAATAAAGGACAACAGATACAGAACCATCTCCTTGCTAAATCAGTGCAAAATTCTACTCTAACCATAAAGTGTTTCCAAATTTCTCTACTCTCTCAAAACAATGTTGAATGCAAATTGCCTTTTATCAGATTGAATGACAACATGTAGAAATAAATGCGGGAAAATGTCTCTAGCCGGCATCAGTAAGAATAGCCTTCCCAGAGTGTTAAATTACTATTGCAAACACATAGTCCATTTAAGTAAATGTTAGGCAGGTACCCAGTTGTCTTTTTCACTGCCTTGTAGATAATTTCAGTTTTCAGATTAATGAGGCTTGATACAACACAGTTCTTAGCAATTAGATTACAATCAATAAGCCAACTGCAGATGCTGGGTTTCCAAAATATAGTCTAACTATATTACTTTTGCATTCTAAACCTTGATCCAAACATAATTAGTGCACTACGGTTGTTTTTAAAATTCAGTCTATGGAAGATCCAATCATTTGCTACATTTAAGTAATTAATCTAAGACCAAACTGAACACAATGTGGAATATCCAAGACTATAGACCGGTTCAGTCTGCAAAGTGGGGAATTAACCTTCTTTCATCACCAATTTCCCGACTCAAACCCAGTGGTGTCATTATTTATTCAGTGTCATTAGCTACTTTGAATTAGAAAATAGACAATTTTCTTTTTCTTCTTATATTGCCAGTAGAAGCTTTAAATCTAGGGGAAAATGCAAGGAAATCCAGCTGTTTACTAAGCAATTCCCTTCTCCTTTGGCTGTTAGATGCCAAATTAGGAGCATGGAAAGCTGCCAATGGTCCATCTAATCCTAGGTAGTTAATGGCTGGCAGCTGTTCTCCAAGGTTGCTGGGAAGAGATTTTTTTTCCCCCAGCTCAGTTTGGATATGCCAGAAATTGAATCTGGAGTATTTTGCATAGAAATCTTATATTCATCCAGTAAACTATTGCTCTACTTTTGCTTTAAAAAACTAAGAAAATGCTGAAAATATCTTACTATGTACTTCTCTAGATTATTTTTCCACTTTTAAATCAGCCACAACATCAGAATTCATATTTTTAATAATTCGTTGATTTTGCTGGATTCTGCCCCAAATGTTTTATGTATACACATGCATACCAAATAGACATTGATGCATGTTTTAATTTAATTGTATCTTGCTTTGTGAGATGAAGCTTTCCTAGGATCAATTAAGATATAGGAGACAAAACAGTTGAATGCCTGACATTTACTGTCCATAGCTATCTATATAATTATAGGTAAAACACTAAGAAAATGTGAGCACATAGAAAAGATTAGCACATCTACATCTTCATTATTTAACCCTGAGAAATTGGTGTTTGTTTCTCAGTGTATGAGGTAGGTTACTTGCTGGTATAGGAATATATCAAAGGAAGAAAAAGTATGGAAAACATGCAACAACCATAAAACTTATATTGTGTGTAAAATGTTTCTTTTATCACATCTTTAAAGCACAGTAATGGATAGAAACTAATCAAGGAGAGAAGCAACCTGGAACTAAGGAGAATTTTCCCGACAGTTAAAACAATTACCATGTTTTCCCAAAAATAAGACCCTGTCTTATATTTTTTTGAACCCTGAAATAAGCACTTGGCCTTATTGCCATACGCTCAAAAGCCCGATTGGGCTTATCATCAGAGGATGTCTTATTTTGTGGGAAACAGGGTAATATTTGGAATGACTTGCCTCCAGAAGTTGTGGTGCTCCAACACTGGACGTTTTTAAGAAGAGATTAGACAACCATTTATCTGAAGTGGTATAGGGTTGGACTAGAAGACCTCCAAAGTCCCTTCCAACTCTGTTATTCATGCAACTATAGCAACAGGAAATGCTCCTTAGAAAGTCCATAAGAGGAATGCTGAGACAGGAAAGTTGGACTGCCACCTATTGCAATCCTGTTAAGCTGAATCAACAATTTCATTCATACAATAGTCTAACTGAAATTTGCTGATTCAGCCCCAAGGCACAATATAACATACTAATACTTAAATGCCTGGGTTTCCAAAATATGCTATTCCAAAGCACATTTTTCCATGAGTGATGGGTGAACTAAATGTATGTTACTGATGCAATCATAATATTTCTTTTATGTCAGGCGTAACAAGAAATATGCACTTCTTAAATGTTATAGGACATGATGACAAAGTCAAGGTATTGCTCCTTTTTAAGGAAAAAAGTGGGAAAACAATTTTAAAACCTTAATAGAAATATGCATACGTATCTGGTTTTAGTCAAATTAGATTTTCTAATGCCAACTGGTTAATTATTAAGGGGTCTTTATAAAATTGAATTGAAATGGGAAATAAAGAGTGTTTTCAAAATAGTAAGAAATAAACAACTTCTACTGACAATAGTAGCAGGTTTTCTGCAATGGAAATGATGTGTTATTATGGCATTTGTAACATGACTTGTTTATGAGATGTGAAATGTATCCCTTTTTTAATGCAAACATGCTAATTTTTACTTTTCTTACAAATGGCAATTTAGTTTGATATGTTTGTCAGTGGGGATTATTTTCCTTCTTTGAAAACACAACTGAGTGTTTCCATATTCAATCTGTTACAATCTCAAAGAATCAACAATTCAGCACATGAACCTGTCACAATCTTTGGGTCACAGCTACCATAATACATCATTTAAGTGATGCCAATGAGAATTGTGAAGAGGAAGGAAATGGGTATTGAAGGATTTGTTTAAACATAGAAAGTTATACTATTCATCTTAAAAAACAAAGGGTAGAATACTTTACTCATTTCCTTTTCCTGTCCCTCTTTGTTGCTTATGGAAACTTTAGTTAACCTTTGCATTACTATTCTAAAAGTAATTTGCATTGCTTCAAGAATGTAGCGCTTATTTCCTTCCAATCAATAGAAAATCAAGTGGCATAATTGTAGGGCATTTAAAAAAAAATTCAACACCCCTAAAAAAGATTGAATTAAATAATGTCAGTTTGTAGCAGCAGTTTAAAACATTCTCTGCCTTTTGGAGACAAACACAATTGTAACTTTGTTAATTGAATAGAATATATTGCCTGCAGTTGTGACCCATTGCATTAAAAGCCAAGCAATAATGTTTGGCACTAAACACATTGTTTATTGATTTTTGTTTCCAGCTCATCCAAACAATCAGTGCAGTAGATAAAGATGATGCTATGGAAAACCATAATTTTTCATTCTATTTGATGGAAGAGAGCAAAAATGGTTCCAGTTTTGAACTTGAAGATAATGAAAGTAGGTATTTAAATGTGGTTTTGAGATATTTTAATTCATTTCTTTTTCATTATTAGACTAGAAACAGAACATTTATATCAAAGGAGTGTTTTGCTTACTTTGAAAAGTGGTCTCCAAGGGCACCACTACTCTGGGTTCTCCCCCCTGTTGACATCAGCAGTTGCCATGGCTCAGAATCACAGATACATCTCCTCAAAGGAAAAAAAAAGTCCAATTGCCTTTTGGAAAATATCTTTGGGACGACCATCATCTTTTCATTGAGAATGTCCATAGACTCCCGAGGGCTATTAAAATCCCTTCTCCATGCACTTTCTCTTGATGATCCTTTGAAAACTTCTCTTTGCTGTGTACCAATTGCAGGAATTGTCATTGAGTAGTCTCTCTTGGCTACTTGGCAGCCTCTCTTTCCCATTTACTTGGTCATCCTGAGCACTGTTATAGTCCTGCTCTTGTTCCTCAGCTGTATTCCCTTCTGGGTGGCATAGCAACACTCAACTAAGTAGCCTACTCAGCTGTTTCCAAGGGGCTGGCTTCCATTTCCTCTGTGCCTGCTTCATTGCATGTAATATGTGGGCCTAATCCATCTCCAGATTATGAGGCCTGACAACTGACAGCCTCTCTTCCTCTTTGTCTTTGGGGGTCACTATTGCCATGCATGTGTCCTTGGCAGTGACACTGCTGCTGGCTGTGGACATCTTTGTAGCCATCCTTATCTTGAGCACTGTTTTCCCCCACAGTGGATATGGCTGTTGTGGTAGTCCATAGGAGATGTGGGATGTCTTAGTGGGCATCTTTTGTTAATAATGGTAATAATGGTGGATCTTTTGCTAATAAAACTCAATGTTTAAATGAGACATTTAAAAATGGCCTTTGAGAGTCAAGTGATCTATTTTGAGAGATTGTTCATATCATAGTAAATTCTCACTACCAAAAGTAATTATCCAGAGGCTAGAAGGTCATCAGAGGTGCTATGCATTTACAAGCTGACTTGAGTTATTCGAAGAGCTTTGGTTGTAAAATGTTGTGAAATGTGATTGATAGCAAAAACAGACAACCACAGAAGAAATTATCCAGGGAAGAATTAGAGGTGACAAGAGAAAGTACCAGATCTCCCAATAATTTTCCTCTGGTTTGTTATAACCAGCATGCTATCTTTTATTCCTCAAATTTATTTCCACTATTTTCTCTAAGCTCTAGGTCATCTCTACTATAAAGTCATAAACTCTGTTCAGTTTTGTTATCCATTGCTTTAAAGTATAAGATTGTAATCCCTTGAGGAATTCCTAGCTAAGAAATATTATCTGTTCTTTCTTGTGTTGTTGGGATTTTTTTTACCAGAGGCCAAGTCTTTGTGACTGGGTCATATATGACTTAAGATACTGGTCAAGCTGGGTACATGATCTCTGGCTTTCTAAACAGCATTTATTATTAGGCCTATTTTTTTAGTAGGCAAGGGTGCAGATAAGTCAGTGATAGTAAGTTTAGAGTATATAGTTTTCCTGCATAAAGAAGCTTATACTAGCCATGAGCTGAAGTAATAACCACTAGTATAAATACTTGATCTGAAGCCAACTATAGGCCCCCGAAAAATAATTTTTGTGGTCCTTTGTACTTTCCTCTGCTAGATATAATCCTTTTATTCATCCTTCCTTTTTTAATTTCAATGTCCTTTGGCATTGCCTCTTTTTCTGTTTGCTCTCCTCGAGAGATAACTTTCCCCCAGGGTTAAGGAATGTTTTCTGAAAAGGAATTGGGTATTGGTGAATCAGACTACCGATTTGCAAGATGTGAATATTATTTTCATGATCTTTGATATGTTGTATATGAGCAGCTGACAGAAAATGTAACTCTCTTCATTATTATAATTTTGATTATTAAATCTATCCGCTATAAAATACCCTATTAACTTATTTGCCTGTGACAACTCAATACTGTCTGCTTATATCAAATATAAAGGAAAAAGAGTTGTGGTCTGTTACATTTACTTTTTTTTTATGGAAAAAAAATCTACACAAGAATGGCTGAAAATAGGGTGTTTGATAGGACTTCCAATAAGTTATTGAGATATACTTGGCATCATTGAAAAGTATAATCGATTAGGCTCTTATTTTAAGAATTTTAAGCGCTATTTTATTTATTTATTTATTTATTTTATTTATATGCTGCCCTTCTCCAGAGACTCAGGGCGGCTTACAATGCGTTAAGCAATAGCCTTCATACTTTTGTATATTTTATACAAAATCAGCCCTCACAAACCGGGTCCTCATTTTACCCACCTTAGAAAGGATGGAAGGCTGAGTCAACCTTGAGCCTGGTGAGAATTGAACTCGCAGTAATTGCAGGCAGCTGGATGTTAAATGCTGCCTTAGTAGGAGGCATTAGCCTCCTATGCTACTCAGGCTTTATAAATCTGTAATTCAGGTTCTTCTTTTTTAAAAATGCATACAAACCACTGGTGAAATCCTCCTCCCCCCGGTTCTATCCAGTTCACCGAACTGGTAGCACCGGTGGCAGGAAGCTCTGCCCACCCACCAGGACGTCATTACATCTCATTTTTTACCATCTGCGTATGCACAGAAGGTTCTGCGCATGTGCAGAAGGGGCACACACACGCATAGCACGTGCACACTCCCACATGCTCTAGTTCCCGAACTGGTAGTGAAGATAAGTGGATTTCACCACTGATACAAACCTATTTGATAGTTTCATAGTTGCTTTCTAAATATGTCAAAGTTTCATAATAAAGACCTTTCTATTATTTGGTAAAGCTGCCAAGTGCTGAGTGGTACTAGAAAAGCATATAGAAAAGCAAAGAGGCTTTTCTTTGATTTAAAATGAAGCAAAGGTGTAATATTAGTAAATGCTTAAACTACATTTGCTAAATGTAAAATGAAATGAAGGAGAGAGAAATGAAATTCATAATTATATAACTGTTTTTAGTTCTTTCTACTGATGTCATGGTGGGGATGACTTTTCTGTGCTGTGGTGATATGCAGCATTCACATGGATCCTGAAAACTGAGAAAGAATAATGTAGGGGATACCATTTTTTTAAAAAAAAATCTGAGGGGAAAATCTAAGTTGAACAGCTGATAAAAATTGCAGCAAAGAAGATCACTAAAGGTAGCCTGCAGAGACTTAGAAGAAGAGCTATTTCTAATTCAGCCAAAGCATCCATTCCTCATATTTACTTTGCTAATTATATAAATGTTCTGGCTAACTGAATAAATCAAGAAAGTTAACTTCTGGAAAGTTCACGGTGGTATAAATAAGAAGTGACTTGTTCACTTTTGGACTTGATTAAAATGTCCCATAACAAAATATGGTATCCTGAATCCCACACTCATCGTATTTAAGTACAATTTCCTAAAGAACTATTGATATTATATGGGTAAAATGTGTATTTTGTAATTTACATCTGGCCCTGATTTGGGCTTTAAGTTAATATATACCTCAGGAATAAGCACACCAGTAAATCCTCTAAGTTCAGAGGTTAGTATTCCATGATTACACCCTACATAAAGATATTTCATTACTCGTAATCTATGTATAGTACATGGCCAAATATCGCTTCACAGTGGTGCAGCAATATTATGATTTATCAAGGCACTTCATGTTGTTTTGGGGCCTCCTCCATCACGTCTAGAAGCCAAATGAGGCAGACAAAGTTATGGAAAAGGAACAGAAGATTCACTTTGTTCTTTAGAAGCAGAACACAATTGTGTTCTTCAACAAAGCAGCTTTGAAGGAATATTTTGCTCTAAGCACTGCTTTGAAAGACTGCACAGCTTTATTAGTGTTATGCCATTTTATAAGTTACCCCAGCTACTCATAAATAAATATAATATTCAAGTCCAGTTTAAAGCATTTTCAAAAGCACATTTTTAAAATAGTAATAAAACAAAATATTTTAAGCTCAGGAGTTCAGTCTAAGCAAAGATATCATCTGTTTAAAAATGTCTGTGTGAAATTCTATGTATTCATCAAAAACAATGGGGACACCAATGACAGTGTCAGGAATTGTGGGAAATTATGCAATATTTTATACAAAAAGAAATATTTTATACAACAACTCCCTCTTTCCAGAGAAAGTGAAGAACTATTAGATACTGCAGAACTGAAAGTCAGGTTTTTGTTATACTGTAAAGGAAAAGTTCCCCTCGCACATATGAGCTAGTCATTCCCGACTCTAGGGGGTGGTGCTCATCTCCGTTTCAAAGCCGAAGAGCCAACACTGTCCAAAGATGTCTCCGTGGTCATGTGGCCGACATGACTAAATGCCAAAGGTGCACAGAATGCTGTTACCTTCCCACCAAAGGTGGTCCCTACTTTTCTACTTGCATTTTTATGTGCTTTCGAACTGCTAGATTGGCAGAAGCTGGGACAAGTAATGGGAGCTCACCCCATTATGCAGCACTAGGGATTTGAACCGCTGAACTGCCGACCTTTCAATCGACAAGCTCAGCGTCTTAGCCATTGAGCCATTGCATCCCTCTTGTTATAATGTACAGTTTAATTTTTTTACTATTGTTATATTGATAGAATTTACAAGAATACAAATTTGCATCTTTTAAATTCAGTTTGAGAACTTTTTACTGAAACTGATTTGTCCATAAATAGTTTTTCTTTAATTATTATTTTACAGATAACACTGCCAGGATCCTTACTACAAGAAGTCGGTTCCATCATTCTGAACAATTTCTTTATCCCTTGCCCATACTAATTGTGGACAATGGAATCCCTGCTCTCACTGGCACCAGCACTTTAACGGTCACTGTGTGTGATTGTAATGAAGAAGTTAGCCTTTTGTCCTGTAGATATGGAGCATTCCTGATTTCAATGGGGATTAGCATACAAGCTTTAGTTGCTATTGTGGCTTGCCTACTCATAATATTAGGTAATTTTTTTTCTTCTGTTTTATGCAAAATACATCTCTGCTACCTTTTCATTGATTAGACCAGGGGTGTAAAACTCAAGGCCTTAAATCTGCTTAAATCTGGCCCATGGGGCCGGCCTGGCAATAGCAAAGGACCAGCTCTCAGTGCCTCTGGCAGCCAAAATAGGGTGCAGGGGGGTCCCATGCCCCATTTTTGGCCTGGATGGCCTTCTGTAGCACTTTGCTGGCCACAACAGGGCACCGGGGATGGGGGGTGGGGTGGGCTTCAGGAGGCCATCCAAGCCAAAAATGGGGCACGAGGTCTGCGTGCGAGTCCCCCATGCCCCTTTTGGCTGGCAGGGTGCTGCAGGAGGCGTCCTTCTCCTCTCCACCCCCCCCCAGGCCAGCCCCCAGGGAAGAACTACAATGCTGATCCAGCCCTCAAAGAAATCCAGTTTGACACTCCTGGATTAGACCGTGCTGTTTATTTTGGTAGATGACAACATTATGGCTTGGATCCAGAACATGATAAGATGAATGAAACATCTGAGCTCTTCTGCTCTTTTTTCTTACCAGCCTCCAGTGATCCCCTCCCAACTCCCAACCCCCAACCCCCAACCCCCAACCTGTGGCAAATAACTTGGTGGCTGTGGCACTGGAATGAAGAGAGAAGGAAAAAATGTTGAAAACTGGTGGAGAAAGATAGATTTTGTCCAAAACACTCCACAATGACCTTGGTTTGATTTTCTCAATGTGACCTCTTTGCTCATCTCTTCCCCAAGCTAACTCATAATGTTCACTACTGTCCACAGTTCATTAAAGCTCATTTCAGTGGACGCAGGAGGCTGGTAAAAGGGGAAAAAAGAAACGGAAAGTCAGTTTTAACCTCCTCTGTTCTACAGAAGGATATCTAGCTCCAACATAATGTATCAATTATGTTTAGACATTTTCATCCGTCACACTATTTAATCTAAACATCTGTTTGCACATTACTTAGATTATCAGTTGACACCTAAAAATATGACCTCATTCTATCACAGACACAATTTAACTAACCACATAGTTGGCTAGGATTTGCATGTTTGTTCTTTGCAGACTTCTCAAATATTTGTTAATCTTTTTCCCCCTGTTTTGTTTGCTTGCTTGCCAGTATTTGTTTTAGCAGTTGTGGCTTTGAAGCACCAAACAAAGCCAGCAGCATTTCATGAGAAAGGAGAAATATTCAGAGAGAATATTTTCAAGTATGATGATGAAGGAGGCGGAGAACAGGACACTGAGGCTTTTGATATTTCTGCACTGAGACCACAAACTGTTCTGCGGCAACACAAGCCACGAAGAAATATTACAACAGAAATCCAGAGCCTTTACAGGCAATCTCTCCAAGTTGGTCCTGAAAGTGCAATATTCCGGGAATTCATTCACCAAAAGTTAGAAGAAGCTAATTGTGATCCAGATGTTCCTCCTTATGATTCTCTCCAGATTTTTGCTTTTGAAGGAACTGGTTCATTGGCTGGATCCCTTAGTTCATTGGAATCAAACTCAGTGGGATCACTTATGGATGACCATTATGATTACCTTGTTGAACTAAGACCTCAAGACAAAAGTTCAGGAAGCATGAATAACCACAGCTCAGCAGAATGGTGAAGTGTTAAGAAGTGCTAATATTAAAAGAGTGGGAAAGAATTGGAAGGGTGATTAGGATAATCTGAAAAAATCAGAAAACAAAGAAGTTCATGGCTCTGCCAAGCACTGTTAAACTCAGCACAAATCTTATTGCTGACACATCCTTTTCTAATACACACTATCACAACTGGAAAAAATATGTCAACACATGGGAATAAGAGATCAGCCACACACATTCTTAAAAAGAAGATTCTGAAATAAATAACAAATTGCGCTACTCTCAGATTACCTTTTGGGTCTTAGTAGGCACGGGGATATTTTATTTTGCAAAAGTCATATTAAAATCATGAGCAGAAACTGTATTTTCTAAGAAAGTTTTCAGAAAGACATTAGAGTGCAGAATTTTAATTTTTGAACTATTTACAAAACTGTAGATATATTGACTACAGTTTAATTATCATCATAGTAAACTAATATATGCACACACACTTTGTTTTAAAAGATAAATGCAATTATATGGAATTATATATGAATGAATTTAGAAACATGAAAAATAATGTGGGTGAACTGGAAACCTGGAGGAAGATCAAAATAATATGTGTTTTCCATTATTAGGTATAGGTAAATCCCCAGATCAAACCTCCTATATTTTCCTACAATTGTTTTAAGTCTCACAGCTTTTTTCCCCCCAGATAAATTAACCAGTTTGCTATTACACAAAACTTAGCATTTGATTGTTGCTTATGTCTCTACATATTCTTTAGAATATAAATTATTTTATTTTTCTAAAACACACTAGAATAAAAGCACGGTTTGTTAATAAATTTTGTGGAATCACTGTACTGGAATTAGAGATTGAACAGTTGCAAGATATCATTTGAATTTGTGATTCAAGGATCAGATAAAAGAAGTTATTCAAGTTTCACTATTTAATTACATTTTAAAACATTGATCATGGAGTATTATGGGAAAATATTAACATATTTGTGACTGCTACTCTTGGGAAAATGGGATGAAAATAGCAAAAATCTATATAGGATATTAAAACCAAAGTGTTACTTACATACCTTCAAGAATTCCACCACAATCATATTTTAAAATATTCTATGTATTTCTTTTAAGGCAGCAATAGGTTTAGACAAAAAAGACTAAAGCAGTCTTTAGATTGTCAGCAAATAGCCTACAATGAACTGTACCGAACCACTGCAGAAAATAAAAGGAAGGAAGGAAGGAAGGGAAAGAAAGAAAGAAAGGAAGGAAGGAAGGAAGGAAGGAAGGAAGGAAGGAAGGAAGGAAGGAAGGAAAGAAAGAAAGAAAGAAAGAAAGAAAGAAAGAAAGAAAGAAAGAAAGAAAGAAAGAAAAAGAAAGAAAGAAAGAAGAAAGAAAGAAAGCTTTTGTTAAAGATTAAAGAGTTTACCACCTGGCTTATTGGTGCCCTATTGTCAAGGTTAGCCACACTTGTTTATGGAACAATTTAAAAACATGCGTGAGAAGCAAGTGCATTAAGACTTCTTTGTATGTGACACAATACTATATAAAGGAATACTCTATTATACGCAATAGACTAAAAACCAAGCACTTTATCTAAGAGTCATTTATTTGCTGAAAACTAACTCTCAGGCAAAAAGAAAAACAGGCTTTTTGTCCTGTTTAATATTTTGAAGGGATGGTAGAGAGAATGCAAAACAATATTAGGAAAACTGAAAGAATAGAGGTTGTCTTACTATTCAGTTATTTGGTAGTTAATGAATGATATGAATTTGAGGAAGAGGTGATAACAGAGACAGAGAGAGAGCAAACCAAGCAAAATAAACTCAAAGCTGTCTCTTCTTTTGTCCTTCCAGGCAGACCTATATTTTAAAAAATCTAACTGAAAAGTAAGAAACAAATAACAAAACAATATTCCCCCAAGTATTCTGATAAGCAGTGTTGATGAAGGAGATAAACCTCAATGGCTCATATCAATATTGGATCCCATGATATCATTCAGATCCCATGAGGTCATTCTGCAACAATGTTTATGCATGGAACATATGCTGATTCCCAAATCTTCTTTGAACTCTGAAACAATTGAAATTATCTGATTCAGTTCAATGTCTCAGAGAGATTTGATTTGAAGACAAAATCTGATAGAATCTCATGAACTTGAAGATCCTTTCAAAGCTTTGCAAAACCTTCATAGTCAAGTTGAATTCACAGTTGCTAGTTTTCAAAATTCATTCAGAAATTTATTGATTTCTCACTGGCAGAAATCTGAAAAAGTTAAAATTGAGCAATTTCAAAAACAAAGCAGTATTCACTTTAATTGCTCTAACCAGCTTGTGTTACAGTATATAAAAACAAAGGCTATTCACATCTACTGTAGCTCTTCCCTTCTTAAAAAATGATTGACTTCCCAGTCAATTATTTTATTTTTATTATAGAATATAAAATTAGCTTCAGCAATCATTTTTATTATCAGAATATTAAAAAAAAACCTTTTAAAAATGCTGATATAAAATTTTATGTATAAAATTAGTTAATATGCTAATACAAGGCATTAATGTTAATCTAGCTCTTTAGGAAAGGATCTCATCCATTACATCTCTCCAAAATTAAATTAAACGTTCCTATTGTATTGTTTGTTTGCACAGTCTCTAGACAGAGTAAAATTGGCCTCAAATTATTATTCTCTGTTATTATATCTATAATTTAGATTGGAAAATTGAAAAAGTTCCTAAATCTGTAATGGTTTTTCCATTTTTTAATGGATGATTAATACAGAATGTGTCAACCCAATTTTAAGTTAACACAATTTAAAAAACCATCCAGTGCATTCAAACAACTCCAGTGAGAAAAGGCTTGTACATCTTTCTTTACCTTGTTTTTATTCAGTGTTTGTTTCATAGCCACAGCATCGTATAATAAATGGAGCAACTCCAAGATCTAAAACTGTCATTGTAATAAGGAAAGTCAACCAACGTTTTTTTTTCCTTCCTCCAATTAAAAGGAAAGTGATGAAACAATGGAAAAGCAAATGTGCAACTCTCCTGATCCTGTTGGATGTCTCAAATGGCTTCAATCATGGAATTTTTCTGGACTGCCAGGAGAATTGGTTGGGAAGCATTATACTGCTCTTTCCCACGTGGTCAGTTCCAGTTGGTGGGAAGGGCAAGATTAAACACTTGGACATTTTGTTCGGGTTATTGCAGGGCTCAGATCTTTCCATCTTACACAGAGCCACTAAAAAAGATCACCCATTACCTTCCAATAAGATATTGTTAATGTTGTACATCTACATACCTGGTTGTACAGATGATGTGGTCCTAGCTCAGCACAAGAGCTGTTAGGGATTGGATGTGGAAAAACAGATTTAATCCCAGAAAGTTGGAGTTGCTGAAAACTTGGAAGCCTTCTGATTCTAGAAATCATCTTGCTCTGATTTGGTTATATTCTGCAAATGTAGCTAGCCTGCAATCTTGGGTTTTTGTAGAGCTCATGGCATTGGTTTAAAAGCAAGGGAATAATATGGGGCAAAAAACTATTTTCACAATTACACTTTTTCCCCCTGTTACTTGTGACCAAGAGTCTTTACTCATGATCATTCATTCCTTTGTCATTTTATAACTGGATTATTCAATGTTGATCTACATGGGTATAGGTAATGAATTATAAGTCAGTCATGTAAGTGTGATGTTTTAGAAAATTGATAAATAAATTTGAAAGCTGGTTCAGCAGGCCACAGCTGAAGTACAATAGCACCCCTTGATTCATTTAATGGAAGTTGGATGGTTGTTATCAGCATCTTGGTACAATTCAAGACAATGGCCATCATCTTAAAAAAAATAATGGATAACTCTGAATTTGCCTTTTCTGGCATGAATCTGCACATCCAGCAAGATCGGGAGAAAAAGTGTGTATAGGATCTCACCAATGTAGGGGTGGTGAGTCTGCAGGGTTCCTGGAACTGATTATTCTCCATAATGCCTCCCACATCTGGAACCAAGTATTCAGGATATTCAGACCACACCCCCTTCTTAAGTTAAAATATGTCTCTTTATGACATATTATTTGGGGTTGAAATGGATTACACTACCATCAAGGCATAACAACATTGGGCTGATTGTTATTGTTGATCTGTGATGTTTTAGTTCTCATTCTGTATTTGTTTTTCTGAGCCACTCAAAGTCTCTGGACTGCAGAGCATAAAATCCAATGTAAGTAAACAAATGTTGTTACACAAAAACAATATCTAAGATTTTAAATCACAGTTTTATTTAAAACCTCCATATTGTTATATCCAATATTTATCCAATGATTTACTGTTCAGGGTTCACCTGTACATTACACATTTAGAAACCACCAATTACTTTTGTCCAAATCCCTAAAACATTTCTCAGGGCACTTTGACTTTTTTCAATTATTTATCTTATAAAGCTTCTGTGATAAATAAAAGGGAGTCCTTCTACTAGCACTATATAGCTCTCTATAGCTTTTAATAACTCTGAAAAGAAAATTTTTATGTGGATTGTGGCATAGTGGAAAATAATTAGATTTCCCTTGCCCATACCATAGCTCTGATCTCACTTTTTCTTTCACCTTACAAGGACTTATCTACTTAAGGATTTCAATCAAATAGAATAGAACTGGAAGGGACCTTGGAGATTTTCTAGTCCAACTCTCTGCTCAAACCAGAGACCCTATAGCATTTCAGACAAGTGGCTGTCCAGTCTTTTCTTAAAAACCTCCAGTGATGAAGCACCTACAACTTCTAAAGGCAAGCTGATCCACTGGTTGGTTGTCCTCACTGTTAGGAAGTTTCTCCTTAATTCCAGGTTGCTTCTCTCTTGATGAGTTTCCATCCATTGTTTCTTGTCTTGCCTTCTGGTGCTTTAGAAAATAAGTTGACCCCCTCTTCTTTGTGGCAGCCCCTCAAATATTTAAATACTGCTATCATGTCACCCCTAGTCCTTCTTTTCTTCATATGCTTTAGTCTTCAGAACTGTAATCATCCTAGTTGCTCTTCTCTGCAAATCTCCTTTGGTACTTAGACAAAAAATTTCCAATCATCAAAGTCACTATTGCTTAATACCTGTATTAAGATACTTGGAAGGCTGAATCAACAAGCCCTTGCCATATATGGATCACCCACCCACTCTCTTTCTGGTCTGTGTCATATACTGTATGTTTGTATATTTATAAGTGTTTTCTGTCCTGTTTCTGTTAAACATTTATTTTTTAAAAAATATATAGCATTAAAAATGGATTTTTTCATACAGAAGTTATTAATAAAGAAATGTCTAGGAAAGAATCACGAAGATCAGACTTGTAGCTAAGCAAGCACTTGCTGACTTTATCTATCTTGTTCTAGAACTTTTATTAACATAGGATCCCACAATATCAGCTTGAAATAATATTGTCAATTTGCAAGATGAAAAGTAACCACATATTTCAAAGGAAATTAACTGGATTTCAATACGAGCAAATTAAAGGTGATCACAATAGTCTGATTCTGGAAATGTGAGATAAATGTGATGAAAATTCTTCTTAGTTTATTGATTGAACTGGAGCCAATTAGAGATACCATCCATCTCATAGGTTAAGATTCAGTGGAGGTTGCAGCATCATGACAATGCTACAAATTACTTTTGTAAATTTAATGACTAGATGGACATTTGCATTTCTCCTGAGGTTTTTGTTAATTCAACCAAGAATGATAAGTAGACAGAACAGATAGACAAAATATATTTTTTTCTTGCTCCATTTAAGGTTTTCTCCCACTCTTAGCATATTTCAAGTGTCTTGCAATTACTGGCTTCTGTAGAAACAATAGATAGGTTTGCCAAAGTGCCAAAATAATGTCATTCAAAAATGCAAAACCCAAACTCTAGATGCACAAAAAGCTACAGGAACTTGATTTCTTTAGAGTAACATCAACTTAGCAAATTAATATGATCCTTTCCTGCCATGAAAATAGCTTTTCTGTCCCAAGGACATCTGGTGGGAAAGTGAAGTCCTACCCTTAATAATAATCTCCATTAAAAATTGCAGAACAATAAACATAAGAATGACTGTAATGCAAAGTCTTCAATTATAAAAAAAGTATGCAGCTGCCTGTCTTATTATATATAGTTTGACTTTTGAATATCAATTGTTCCATAGCTATAAAGGAAAAAGTAGACTTTGACAAACTCTAGCAACGCAAAACAGAATTGACATGTTTTTCAACTATAATAATGTTCTGAACAAAGAAATCAACAGTATTTTAATATTACTCAGTGATAAGAATATGTTACAATGCCTTGGACAGAAGAGAAAAGTTATAAAATGTAATATAAATGCTAGACTGAATATATAGAAAGCCAAAATTCTCTTGGAGAAGTATATATTTCTTTAAATAATCCCTACAATTATGTGTCCATATGCAAGAAAAAAAAAGAATGAATCTTTAGATTCAACAATAAAAATCAAAAAAAGTTCTATAAACCCATAAAATTATAGGATTAAAAATTTGTGAAAGGTTGTTAATGGTTCTATGCCATTTGTCTGTTTTTGGGACTAGATATCAAGTACACCATGCCATATAAATCAGTTGACTAACATCACATAATCACAGCAGGTTGCAGCATTTAGCCAGTCTTAATCTCTCAAAACTAAGCAGTGACTTGATTAGAACTTGGATGGGAAGCTAGTTTATCTGATAATACATGTAATAACAGCTGCAAGGATTGTCTATGCACAAAATTGGAAAGTGGAGAAAATACCTTTGGAAGAAGAAGTAATAAAAAAATCTTAGATTGTGCAGAAATGAATAGATTAACTCTGATGATTAAAGATAGAGAAGACAGAATATTTTAAAATATGGAATGATTTTTATTATTGGTTGGAGAAGAGTTATAAATGATTAATTATATAAGTATGTAAAAATATGTGATGAGTTGAATATTATGTTAGTGATGAATTGATATTGTGGACTGGATAAGGATCAAGCTAGAAGTAATAACAAGTATACAGAAGAAGAAAGGACTTTGGAAGCTAACACCGAGATGTCACAGGGAAGAGAAAACTGATGTATTAAATGTTTGTTTGTCTAAAAAATTTTAAAAAAAATTTTTTAAAAAGAACTTGGATGGGAAACTATCCAATAATCCTAGAGTGCTACATTAGAGTGGATTTTTTAAGATCCTAAAAGATGCAGTGGCGTACTTCTGTCCTATGGCCAAAAAACAACAACACAGATTTCAAATTAGAGGATTCTGGAAAAAGCAATTTAGATCCTTTCCAGTCAAGATTGAAACTGGTCATGGGAGAGAAACAACACTGACTGTTCTGTTAGGTGATCTTTCTTGGGACCTTTCTTGGGGAAAGGACACTTATTTTGATCCTCTTAGACCTTTTAATGGCATTTGGTACCACTGACCAAGGTATTCTTCTGTCAATCTACAGTGTTTGGAAATTGGATTCATCATTTTTTAAAACCCTCAATGAGTAGATCAAGCTAATGGTCCTTGAGGTGTCCTTAGTGCTCTTTGAGCTTAGTTGCCTTGAAGGCATTTCATTACCCAAACTGGATACCATCATCACTGATGATGTTAGAGATGTCAGAGAGCACCAAGGACCCCTCATTTCAATCCTGAGCTACAAATATTCCTCTTTATTAGTAGTGGCAATTGAGTTCTTGGTAGCTTCACCCTAGAACTGTGATGGCGAACCTATGGCACGCATGCCACAGGTGGCATACGGAGCCATATTGGTGGGCACGCGAGTGTAGCCCTAGCTCAGTTCCGGCACGCATGTGCATGCAGGCTGATTTTCAGGCCTTCCGGGCCCACTGAAAGTTGGGAAACAGGCTGTTTCCAGCCTCTGGAGGGCCTCTGCGGGGGTGGGGAAGGCCTGTTTTTCGGCCTCCCCAGGCTCCAGAGGCTTTCTAGAAATCTGGGGAGGATGAAAACAGCCTCGCCCCCCCCCCCGAGACTCTCTGGTGGCTGGAAACACCATTTCCTGACTTCTGGTCCCACCGGAAGTCGGCAAACAGGCCATTTCCGGCCTCCGGAAAACCTCTGGAGGGTTGGGGAAGGCCGTTTTTGCCTTCCCCAAACTTCTAGAAAGCCTCTGGAGCCTGGGGAGACTGAAAAACAGGCCTACTGGGCCCACCGTGCCATTGCTTGCCAAAAGTGTGGGGAGCAGGGGGGGTCGCATGCGGGGGGTGGGGCCCATTGAATTATGGGTATGGGCACCCATGCATGCAATCTCCCCCCGCTTTTAGCACGCAACGGCAAAAAGGTTATCCATCATTGCCCTAGAAGCATATCAACTTTTCAAAATTTACAGTGAGACTTTTAAGTTTGTAAGACTGAGGAAGAAATTGAATGACAAAGAGCTATTCAATAACTCCTATTATAAATTGTAACAAGATTCCCCCCCCCATCCAAATGAGTATAGCAAATTGCCCAAAATGAAAAATAGTGTCTATCGCTGATGTTGGATGAATCAGATCATATATGAGTTACAAAACATCTTGGTTAAGGGACCAGGAACATTTAGTTTTTTTCTGAGAATACCAAAAGACTTGTGATATCCAGCCACAAATCATTACCACAGAACAAGCTGCAATTTCTTGAACACTGGATGGACTGTTTTATTTTTCAAGCAACCCCCCCCCCCAAAAAAAAGTCAACTGAATGTAAGTTAAGTCTAGATAATCCTGGGAAATTGATATGGAGTGTTGTAAGTGCTAGTTGGCAACCTGTGGTTTTCCAATTGTTCTGAAATCGAACCCAACAGGGCTGGTGATCGAAGATAATCCTGTCATTCAATGACATGTGGAGGTTGCCCACCGTTGTGCATTGTGGAGAAACCTACTTATATTAGATCTCAAAGATGATTGCTCGTATATCCTCCCAATTGAAGTCAATTTATCAGTTGTGTGTGTGAAAGAACAACCTCAACATTACTGGGACAGAAATGTTATATATAGAGAGAAATCTAGAGAAGGCTCCAAAGCAGGCATCTGACTTTTGCAACATATTATGCAGTGACCTAATTTTTACTTCCCAATTGATGTTCAGTTTGGCACCTTTATATTATTTTATAGTTAAGGTTATGTCAGAAATATCCTTGATGATGTACTCACATATCCAAATACATTCCAAAAAAGATGTTTTGAAGGAGAAATGTATTTAAGAATGCATATTCCAAAAGCATATACATATATCTCTCTACACACACACACATATATGTATATATATGTATATATATGTGTGTATGTATATACATATATATATCTGTTTTCTGAGGTTTTCGCGGGTATTTGTATGTAGGTCTTTGGTTATCCGGGTTTTCTCCCGCGTAAAGTTGGAAGTGTCTTGGCAACGTTTCGACGAAGTCTCATTCGTCATCTTCAGGCTGGGGTTCTCGGCTTTGTGCTTCCAGGAAGCATGAAGCCGAGAACACCAACCTGAAGATGACGAATGAGACTTCGTCGAAACGTTGCCAAGACACTTCCAATTTTATGCGGGAGAAAACCTGAATAACCAAAGACCTACATATATATATCTACATATACATCTCTACATATCTCTACAGAGAGATATATATAAACATACATACATACACGTATGTATGTATGTATGTATGTATGTATGTATGTATGTAAGTATCAGTGGTGGGTTGCCCCCGGTTTGGACTGGTTCACAAGAACCGGTAGTAAAACTGGTGGGAGGCCCTGCCCACTGCCCCGGATGTCGTCACCTGTGATCTGCACATGCGCAGAAGCTTCTGTTGCAAACCGGTAGTAAAGTTAAGTAGAACCCACCCCTGGTACGTATGTATGTATGTGTGTGTATGGGTGTGTGTGTATGTGTGATTTCATTTGCATTTCAAGTCAATATGTGTTTTAATTACATCAGTTGGAAAAAAATCCAGTTGTTTACTATATTTTTAAATTTAAAAAGTAGCAAAAGTGATATTGATAAAAAGGGACATTGTACCAGAAAAGGCAATATAGTATATATTATTGTGCTTTAACATCACTAAAGGAGGCACAACCTCTGCTCTGGGATTCAATGAGAAATGGCTTCAATACCATTAAATATTGACAAAGCAATAGTTTTACTGTTCTAAAGAGTAACTGAAGAAGTATAATAGTGCAGCAAGGCATAAAGCTTCCCCCCCCTTTTTTTTCATATTTAAAGAATGAAAAAAGGATGGGAAAAAATCTGTAATCTACAAATTGATTCTAGTAATTATTTTAGTAGTAATATGTATACTTATCCAATTGCATCCTTCTCATCTACCTAGTTTCTGTAGATGGATAAATAATGAATTTCTGCAGAATAACTAAATTGTAGACTGAACTGCCGAAGACAGCACAAAGATTTCCTTTTAGAATGTATTTCATATATGAGGTTGTTAAAGCATGGTGAGTGCAGTGACCTTTGTAGACTGAGAGCTGAGGAGCTGACTAGTAAATTGCAGAATACTCTCCAATACTAGTACTCTCCAAAAGAACCTGCTGAAGTTTATTTCCCCTATTCCCTTGAGTATCCAGAAATTTAAAAACAATATTATCCACGGTTTTAAAAACAAAAACATTCTTTAGAGGCTAAGCAGTTCATACCAAGAAATCAAACTAATGTTCAAAAGAAAACATCTGACCAAAGAAGTTAATTGTTCTGACAGTAGCAATGTGAAGCTTGGTCTTCTTCTTTGTCACCAAAAGTCTCAGGAAGCCTTCAGTCCCAGCTGTTGCATTGTGTAGCTTGTGCAGTCTCTGGCTTCCTTTCTTTCCAGCTTGCGGAGTTAGTTCTACTCTCTGCCTCGACATTGCGTTGAGTCAAGATCAGGCAGCAAAGAAGAGTGGTGGATTTGTTTGCATAGGTCCGTAATGGCGAACCTCTGGCACACATGCCACAGGTGGCATGCGTAGCAATATCAGAGGGCATGCCAGCTCAGCACTGGCATGCATGCGTGTGCCGGCCAGCTGATTTTCAGGCCTTCTGGGCCCACCAGAAGTAGGGAAACAGGATGTTTCCTGCCTCCGGAGGGCCTGGTGGGGGGAGGCCCATTTCACCTGGCTCCAGATCCTCTCTATGCATCTGGGGAGGGCGAAAACAGCCTTTCCCACTCCCTCAGAGGTCTTCCGGAGGCCTGAAAGGGCCCATTTCCCAACTCCCAGTGAGACAGGAAGTGACCTTTTTTGCTGTCCCCAGAGACAGCCTCCAGAGACTCCTAGAGAGGTGATAGCCATCACTGGTATAGGTGATAAAATTGTCCCAAAGGTGCTTTTTCAAAAGGCAACTGAACTTTCTTGATGTTTTTCCCCTTGAAAACATTTTGCTTCTCATTCAAGAGTGCATAAGGATGTGGAACCTTCTTGGAATTGCTGAAAGGACTGAAGTCCCAAGAAAGTGTGACACCTTTTTGGATTCTGATTCAGATGACTGAAGGTACAGGTAAACCCCCAAATAGCCTCAAGGAGTTTCAGAGAGCTAACGATCAGATGACTACAAACAATATAAATTCTTCCATTTCCCACCGTTCAGTTAGAACTGAAAAAGCTTCTTGGATGAGAAGTGAAACATTTTCAAGGAAAAAAAACCCCAAGAAAGTCCAGTTGCCTGTTGGGAAAGCATCTTTGGCACAACCATGACCTGGATGGTTGAGAATTGTCATAGATGCCTGATAACGTTGATCTACCAGCAATAGCAAAAGCAATAGCACTTAAACTTATATACCGCTTCACAGTGCTTTACAGCCTTCTCTAAGTGGTTTACAGAGTCAGCATATTGCCCCCAACAATCTGGGTCCTCATTTTACCCATCTTGGAAGGATGGAAGGCTAAGTCAACCTTGAGCCTGGTGAGATTTGAACTGTCAGATTGCAGGCAGCCGGCAGGCAGCAGAAGTAGCCTGCAGTATTGCATTCTAACCACTGCACCACTGTGGCTCAGGTTCCTTTTTCCTAGGTTTCTCTTTGTTACCTTCTGCTGTCTCCCTCAGCCTTCCTCTCCAACCCCAACCTGCATCAGCACATTCTAGGTACAATTATTCTGGGGGACTTGCTTCCAAATATTTATTACAATGTTCAGGTGAGAATCAAAGAGAATCAATTATCAGCTACATAAGAGTCCTGGGAGGAAGCAGCACATACATTAATATAGCTAATATATTGTAACACAATGTATAATAATGTAAAAGATAAACAGCGAACTATTTTTTGTTTGCTTGTTTTTTGGGGGGGAACAAACAGCCATTTCTATGTATATATGGTAGCACTGAGACTCCTGCTGAGAGATGGAGATGAAACTTGGCTACATCTGCAGGGCTTTGCAGAACTTTTCTTGAAGCTGCTTTTACCTTATGGTTGGCAAACTTAGTAACTCAAAGTACTAAAGCAATTTAACATAAGACAAAAGGCTTCTGGTTAGGATAACTCTTGTCTTTTCTGCAAAAATAATGCCTTTTTAGCAGCATAGCCAGAGAAAACCCATACAGTGATGGAAGGTTTCCACTGCATTTTGTATTTTGTTGTAAACAAGTTCTTGGAAACAGAACTGTTAGTTTTATATATTTTACAAAAGTACTCTTCCCCCCAGAAAGTTTAATAAATAACTTTTAGAAAAGAGAGTTCTATGAAGCAACTTTATAAAGCTGAAGACAAGTGAGTTATGCAATGTGTGGTCTGTGACAGCTAATTTGCCTGGGTAACATATGTGCTAACAATTTATAACAGCTATCACAAGAATTGGAAAGCATCAAGATACTTCAGGAAGACAGAGAAGAAGGAAGATTTCACCTAAATAAATCAGAACAAGCTTAGCAGATCTTGATAAACTTATTTCTATAAATTTTCTTTTTATTTTAGATACAGTATGCTGAATGCTCTGAATGACATATAAAACCTACTTATTTCATTATTAGCTATAATATTAGTTATAGAAATCACAGAAAATGATGGATAGTTGGAAGATACATAATAATCTGATGTTTTCTTTCAGCAATTTACTAATATTCATATTAAAACAATCTATAAATTCATATATTTCCCTTTTAATTCCAACTCATCTTATCTTACACATCCAAACAGTTGTCCAATAAAATATCTCTATATTTCACTGGTAGTACTTGAATTAATATGTATTTCTGTTATGTTTGGATTATAAATTACTATCTATTTAAAAGTGAATAATATGCACCTTTCAAATGAGACAATTAATACTGCACCATTAATTATGAAAAAGAAGAGGTTACTGAGGCAAGCTAAACTTAAGATCTGGCAGTTGGTTTCGTAAATCAGCTGTGACAATTAATTAGACAATTAGAAAGCATATACCTCTATTCACTCCACCACAATTTTCCAGAAATCCATTGATTTAGTGTAAATCAATTGCACAAAAAAGATTGAATGTTGATAAATCATGTGCCTGCTGTAATTTTAGTTGCTGACAAGGATACTTTTGCAATCTGTTTAAGCACTACTTTACTAAGGATATTAGGAACGGGTGCTTAGTGAGAATTACTACATAAGCTGCTTTTACTATATGCAGATCCTTTCATGTTCTTACATTAGGTTAAATGCTGATTACTAGGGTTTTTTCTTTTGAGCTATTTGTGGGTCCTGGTCTTAGTTTGTAAAGTGCCTTCTTTTTAGATTAGCACCTACTAGACAAAATCCTGATATCTAGTTACTACTATATATTCTGATTAACGGTTACATAGGGCTTTTCATTTTTTAAAAAAATGTTTTAACAAAATTATGTCTTTGAGGAATCCTTCAGCTGAAAAGATTGTGATTTCTGGATTTTCCTCAAAATGGATTCATATTTTTCTATATGCCAATATATTTTCTACCTTAAAATAATAAGAAAAAAAACCTCTTACTTAATGTAGATTCATCATAATTCTAGGCAATATTTGCAAATACTTTCATAAAGTTTTCCAAGGATAGTTTCTGTTTCCTAGTACTTGATAAGCCATTACCTTATTAATATTGCTGTTCTAAACTTCTTTAATTTCTACATAAGTTACTTTTTAACTAATGCAATCATTATTAATATTACATAGCATAAACTAATTAAATTCATTGCTGTGAATTTAAATCTACAGTTTTATATTCTATAACGAGGATGAGAGCTCTCTAGATGCTTTTGCATTATAATTTTAATCAGTGCTAGTTAGTGTAGTATGATAATGTAATATACTGAGGGATAGTCATGGTTAACTGAAGGGTTGTTAGCCTGTGTTATACCCACATACCTGGGAATGAAGCTCCTTTAACAGGAAGAAAGGAAGGAAGGAAGGAAGGAAGGAAGGAAGGAAGGAAGGAAGGAAGGAAGGAAGGAAGGAAGGAAGGAAGGAAGGAAGGAAGGAAGGAATAAAATAATAAAATATACTGCTTCAAAGTGCTTGACTTGACTGACTCTAGGTGGTTTACAGAGTCAGCATATTGCTCCCAACAATCTGGCTCCTCATTTTACCGATCTTGGAAAGATGGAAGGCTGAATTAACCTTGAGCTGGTCAGGTTTGAACTGGCAGTGGGCAGAATTAGCCTGCAATACTGCATTCTAATCACTGCATCACCACAGCTCTTCAATAGGTATTCAGTTAACATGCTGACCTCATAGGAAGGATTAAATAATAATGTCACCCAGATGGGTTTATCAAAAATGTTCTAATGTCATGGTGTAATTTCTGCTATGACTGACTTTTTCATTTGGGGGGGGGGGGGCTTGAAATGTAATAGACAAATAGTTACATAAATGGTGGTTTTGCTTTTGCTCAGGAGCTCAGTGTATGTGTTGTGGCGCATTAGCTGCCAGCAGAGCTAGCTGTAGAGTCAGATGAGGAGGAGATGGAAGAGGGAGAGGGAGAGGGAGAGCCTAGGCCAGCTTCAGAGCCTTTGGAAGGCTCTGATAAGGAAACAGCATCAGAGACAGAGGCAGAGCCGGGGCCTTCCATCTTCCCACAGGTGAAGAGGCAACTGACTTTGGGGCTTGAGCTGAGTGAGGGAGAGGAACAGATGGGGCCCATCCCAGTTGCACGTGTGCACAGAGAGGAAAAGAGAGGAGAGCAAAGGAAAACAATAAGCCGGGTCTCAGGGAGAGGCAGACACAAATGATAGCGAGCCCCTCCCTGCCTGGAAAATAAATAGGAGGGGTTTGGGAGTGGCCAGTTGTCACAGACAACCATTCGTTTCTAGTATACAGCAAGCAATTCAACTTTCTTGACTAAACCTAGGTTTGTTGGGACTAATTAGGTTTGATTTTTTGTTTATCCATGTGAATAAAAGACAGTACTGCCTGGTTATGAAAAGGGAGTTGTTCTTCTTATGAGTAAATGTCTTATCACTACTTGCGAAGGCTGGGTCAAAACAATACGCTCATTCTTGTTTGCACGCTTAATAAAATTATATTGTATTTTCAAACAAATTTTGTTGTTTTAACTGAGCCAGATTTTGGCTGGAGCAGCATATTAATAAATTGCATTTTTAAGCTTAGGTTAATGTAATCTATATATACCTTATACATAGAATTATATATATATCATATTGTATGCTTAACTAGAATTCTTAGCTTTACTTTGGAAATCTATCATGCAAGTACAGCAAAAATCAAGGAAACTAACAACATAGATAGATAAATTCATTTTAAAAGAGCTAGGATCAAGTTGAGCCAAATTAAAAAGGTGGATTCATTGCATCAAAGCCCATTATCAGAAACATTTGTGAGTTTTCATAAGCTAGCTTATTTTAGGAAATCATCAATCATTTCTGTCCTCTTGGGGGGGAAAACAGGAAAATTTGTTTTCAGCACTGAGACAGCAAAGCCAAACATTTTCAAGGTTAAATGGTATATAGAATGTAAATCTTGAGCAGAAGTTTTCTGGCACTTTTATGCATTAGTTGCAATGACTGCTGAATGTTAAATGGGCTGCACATAAAAGAATATGCCATGATTCCATAACATAAAGATATTGAAACATCAAATGTAGGAGGCATTTTATAACTGTCATGATGTAGATGACTAAAGTACATTGCAGACATAATTAAAATCTTTTTCCCCCAGTCCTTTATTACTACATATTTGTTTCTCAGGGTTTTTTTGACCCACATTAACCCTGTCTATTACAATACTATAGTAAGTTAAATTTATTCTTTTTACTTACACTTTTCTGGATCCAAACCCAGCAGGCAATTGCTTTGTATTATTGTTTTTATCCCTCCTTCCTCCTTCTCCTTTTGCTTTTTTAAAAAAAAATAAATAAAAGCAGCTCCATCATTTCATTGATCTTCCAATCATCTGAAGTAGAAGTTATCTCTTCAGCTTCCAAGTATTCCAAACAACTGTGGGCGTTTAGCGCCATGGGGTGAAAGTTTTACCTGAATGAAATCTCAGATAAATAAAACATTGTGAAATGGTAGAACCGAACCATCAGCAGTTCAAGTTTCATTGAAAGAGTTTTCAGCATGGCATTTACCTAAAAAGGAGTCATCCTTCTGGGATTCAGAAAAGCTTCAAATGTATTTTGAGACAATGGCCTCAAACTCCAGATTGTTTAGTACTGTGAAAACTTTAGTCCTAGAAGCACATTGGATAAATCTGGGACAGATTTTCCCCACATGTAGCCTTCAACATATGACCACAATTGAGCCCAAAATTTATGTTGTTAAGTGAGAAATTTGTTAAGTGAGTCTTGCCTCATTTTAGTTCCAAAGGTGCTTTTTCAAGAGACAATTGGACTTTCTGGTTTTGTTTTTTCTTTGAAGACATTTCACCTCAACAAGAAGCTTCTTGGATGAGAAGCGAAATGTCTTCAAATAAAAACTAGAACATCCAGTTGCCTCTTGAAAAAGCATCTTTGGGACAACCATGACTGGATGACTGAGAATCTCCATAGACATTTGTCCCATGTTACAACTTTTCTTGCCACATTTGTTAAATGGATCACTGCAGTTGTTAAAATAGTAACATGGTTGTTAAGTGAATCTGATTTCCCCATTGACTTTGCTTGTCTGAAGTTTGCAAAAGGTGATCGTATGACCCCGAAGACATTGCAGCCATCATAAATGTGAGTCAGCATAGTAATATAAATCATATGACCAAGGGGGTGCTGCAATGGTCATAAGTGTGAAAAATGGTCGTAAGTCACTTTTTTCAGTTCCATTGTAATTTCAAATGATCACTAAGCAAACTGTTGAGGACTGTGTAACCCAACCTAGTCTACAAAGTTTGGAGAAAAAAAATAGAAGGGTAGAAAAAAATAATAATCAAATGCCAGTGTGTCGGCACTATCCTGAGTTATAGTGGTCTTTGAATATTAACTTCCCCGTGCCTCTTAAGTATTATGACATGAAGTCATTTCCCTTTGGCTGTTCTCTTTCTGTTTTTGTTGTTTTAAAAGCATCCATTCTTGTTGATTAACTGTAAGTATGCATATATAACCTTGAACATTCTTTTCAAACGCTTGGCTCTATTTATTCTTAATTTGCTGCAGTAGCGATCTTGATACCTTTGAAACAACCTACATTTCTTGCATGCAGCTCCATTTCTCTTACAATTTTTTCCTATTGCAGCCATTTATTTGGATGAAATTGCCTGCGGAATAATTACCCTATAAACGATTCATCCAATATAGGTACATATATAGTGGCAGCATACAAGCTTAATAAAATTATTATTGCGATTGATGACACAATTAGCCAGATGTTTAGATAGGACTTGGCATTTTTATTTACCCATCAAGTCCTTCCCAAGGACCTTGAATAGACAGGTGTTGTTTGAAGTTGCTAAAGGTATCATTGCAAGAAGTGAGCTTTTTCAAATAAAGCTGCCCTCTGCAATTGACGGGTGCTGATTTTGTTGACATATTATTATTGGTACTATGTTTTCTTCGACTTCTATCTACAGTTCTTCGTATTTTGTGATTTTCTCGAGTTCTTTCTCCTGTCCTCTGCTGTCTCCAGGTACTGCAATGTCCATTATCCATTTTTTTTGGTCTTATCAACAGTTGTTAAGTTGTGTGGCAGATGCTTGTCTATTTGAATTCTAAACTCCCAGAGCACTTTGATGTCTTCATTTTCTATTACTTTGCCTATTTTGTGGTCCTACCAGTTTTTGCTTGCAGGCAAATGGTATTTCTTGCAGCTATTCCAATTCATCTTTGCTGCTAATTTCGCCATGCTGTTATTTGTAATCAGTCTGTGCAGCTGTCTTACAGAAGCTAACTAGGTGGCCCATTGTTTCTTCAATTTCTTTGCAAAAATGGTATTTGAAAAGGTGGCATTATTATTATTAAGACGATGGTCACTGCTAGTGTTTTGGGGAAAAGATCATAAACTCCTCGTTCCTGTTTGATACAAGTATGTAAGTTGCAGAACTTGTGCAATTATGTCATCACATACATGCTATTATTTCACATGCACCATAGATGTCTATCATATAGTATTAAGCATTGTACTGTGAATGCTAAAATGCCATTTATCAACCTGCACTTAAAGTTATGTTTAGCTCTGCTGTGGAAATGTTAACTAATATGCCAAACTATATAGTGCAGATAATTCTGAAAAATACGGTTCTCAATTGCTTCCTCCAGTGGGGGAAGTGTGGTTAATAAAGGGGAAAATAGGAAGCAAGTAGATAGCCTTGAATGCTTAGTAGCTTATGAGTTAACCCTACTACTTTAGTCCTAATTTGGTCAGAATTGGTCCTTATTTAAAGAAAACGGCAGGATGTCCACCCGTTACACATTGTTCACCACAAAAACAATGGGTAACCAGTGTGTAATCATCAAGACAAAATGTAACCAGGCATTCAAAGAATATTACTTAAATGAATATGTGTATTGTCTATATCTATTTTCAGACTTGCAAGATTCTGTCAATATAGCTGTACAATAAAGTGACATTAATCCATCTGGTCATGATTTCTGTCTGGTTTACTTGGCAAGATCAACATCAATCTTGTAAGTCTCAAATTACAGTTTTTCCTATATCGCCTTTACAGTTCTTGCACTGATGGAAATAGAATGATAAAAATGGTTCCTTTTAATGTGTAAAAAGATGTGTACAATGATATGATTTGATTTGAAACAGTAAAAAGAAAATCTATGAAGAACATTTGAAGTCAGAGTTCACAGAATGTATTGGTGCAGACTAAATACCCCTCCTTCATCAGGTTCTCTGGAAGGGTTAGCCCAGTTGCTCTGAAGTCTACAAATTCACGTGTGTACATATCACTTTTCTAGCAGTCCCAGCAAAACTCTGCCTCTCTACATATTTAGAAGCACAGAGATCTCTGGGAAACTCTAGTAGCAGTCGTACAGAGGATAGCTGTTTCAATGCCCCTTTTAAGGAGGGGCATTTTGCTTGTAATAACACTCAGTGCAAGGCAACCCTTCAAATATTGTATTAGTCTTTCTAAAAAGGGGGGGGGCTTTATTGCCCCCAAAGTCAGTAATTGAATTTTCAACAACAGAGCTAGGAATTCACTTTGCGAATAGCACTACATGTGCAAAAGCATTAAATATAAGAAAAAGAGTTCCCATCTGCTTAAGTTCATAGTTAGGATTTCTCCAGATACAATGGGAAAAGTGATCCAGATCTCAAAATATTCTTTTTACATTTAGTTTTCATTGCTTGCTTTTACTTTTGTGATCCACATTTTCTCTAGGTGTTTAAAGAAAACAGTAATCAATTTAATTTATTAAATTTTCATAGCTGCCCAGCTCATTTGATTCTGGGTAGGTTATAAAATCCAGAAAACAAGAAAACCAATTAAAACTATTACATGTTCATAGTAGTAACAGTTCTACCACAATTTTCCCCCTGTATCCACAGAGTAGTAGACTGGTTTGAGAATTTAAAACAGAAGTCGAATCTATCCAGCCTTAACTGAAAACCTGAACATTGTTCAACATTAACTCTCAATGGTTTTATACTGGTTTATACCCTTTCATCTCTCAGTTGAGCAAACTCTGATAGTGGCTATTTTATTTGTATTTGCTTGTCACTTGTCTTCTCCATCAAAGAAGTATTCATTCCAATCTAAAATCATTTTGGAGTTTTTCACCTGTTATTACATAACATAATGTTAAATTCCTTATATACCACTGATCTAAAGTGGAAGAGGAGGAGGAGGAAGCTCTACATAAAAGATAGCTGATATGACTGGTGAAAATTCATCCTTTTTAAAATGCTATAATTGTCACAGCAAAAGCTCTTGCTAAATGTGAATGTCTTCCAATTTATTATGCTTTCTTTCTGAACTGGCGCTACCAACACATATTAGTTAACGTCAGGTAATTTACTGCTTCTTTGTCATTTTTTATTTTTGTCAAACGTCATGTCTTTACTTTTCCCTTTATCAAAAGCAGGCCTGTGTTAATTTCTTCTCTATTCTTTCTCTCTTTTTCTCATTCCCCCACTTTGGATTTCTGCTTCTCTTCCCAGTTAGAATGATTAAGCCAAAACATTTATATTATATGTATAACTCAAGCTCACATAATAATATTTTTCTCTAAATTGATCTCTGTTGCATATTAATTGCCACTTAAGGAATGAAAAAATATGTCATAGAAATTCATTTTCCTTGCTTCTTTTATATAAGAGAACAGCTTTTGCTTTGCTCTGCGACACCGTATTGCAAGAAGTTATAGTGTAAACTTCCCATTATGCAAGTTATTTTTCAATAGTGACAGAGAAAATGTAATTTGGGTTACAGGGAATTCTTGTAGAATCAGGATGCTATCAGATATCTAGTCTAGAGGTTCTGTTCCTGCCTTTCCAAATTCCATGAATGGCTAAAATGAAAATAGCACAGTTTCTAAAAAGAAATTGAGAGCAGAACAAGTTACATTCAGCACAAATAGACAACCTGGTTCAAAGTGAATCAGGAATTTCACAGCAAAAGATGCCAACGACAGTGGTGGGTTGCTACTGGTTTGGTCCGGATCTTGTGAACGGCGGCAGGAGGCTCCACCCACCTACCCGGACATCATTATGGACACTCTGTGCATATGCAGAAGTGCCATGTGTGAGTGAAGCAAGCACGTGCACACATGCACGTCCATTGGAAACCGATAACAAAGGAAAGTGGAACCCACCCCGGCCAACAATATTGAGTGGCTGTTCCATTGGCGAATCTATGTTCATTCTTTAGTCATCTTGCCAAATGAGTTCTAGAGCAAAACATCTTTAGCTGAGTCCCTATGTCATTGCTTTCATCATCAGCCCACAAGTGATATAGCTAAGTCATTTTCAACTACTCTGGTTTTAAAGTGATTTTTTTTTTCTTTATTTGGCTTCAATGAGAATACAAAATGGCATGTTTTGCCATCTGTTCAGCTGATGGGACACTCAAGTGACCCTAGATGATTCAGGCAGCCTTAGGTCTATTGGCTACTTCAGACTACTGCAGTTATGTCTTCCCTCCCTGAGGTCCTAGGACTTTACCTACAGGTGGAAAAGGCAGGACACAGATAATTGCTCAAAGCCTGCCAAACAAGCTGACCAGAAGCTGGGGAAGCAACACTGCCAAACAGGAGACCCAGTTCCGCCCAAAATCTGAATTAGCAAAACAGTTCTGGTGAATGGCAGATCCATATGAAGGAATTGCGTAAGATCCCCACAAACAAACAAACAAGCAAACAAACAAAAATTCTCCAACTTTTCTCTCTTGTTCACCTACCTTGAAAATCAACTGCCCAGCAGACTTACTTGATTCATGGATTTAGTGCTTTTTTTAAACAAAGCAATTAATTCTTTTTTTTAGAAACGTTTTTTTATTTTATTTCTTATAAGCATATTATAAATGTACATTCTCTTATCCATAGTTGATCATACATATACATATATTTTCTAAAGAAAAAAAGATTTTTTAATTATATTCGGGATTGCTCTTCTACCTTTTCTTCTCCCTTATTTTACAACAATCCTTCTTCTCCTTCTCTCTTTCCCTTCCCTCCCTTCTTCTACCCTTTTCTACTTTCTTCTGTCCTCCTCTCCTTCCTCTTCTCTATTTCCCCTTCCTTTCCCCCACCATCCCCCTTTTCCATTTACACAGGTATCATCTGAGTTTCTATTCCTTTTTTGTCTTCTATCTCTTTTACCTTTACATTGTCTAATTTATTAATCTTTCATTCGTGTTTCTTTTCTAACCATGCATAAAATCATTCATCCCCATGTTTTGAAATAAACCAATTCCTCTTTATCTTTTATTCTTAATGTTAATCTATTCATTTCTGCACTATATAAAATCTTCTTTATTACTTCACCTTCTGACGGGATGTTTTTTACCTTCCAATTTTGTGCAAATACAATTCTTGCTGCTGTTATTATGTGTATAATTAAATACATATCTTTTTTACTATAGCTCTCCAGTAAAATACCCAATTAAAAAGTCTCTGGTTTTAATTCTATACGCTGGTGTAACATTTCCTCTAACCATGTCTGTATTCTAATCCAATAGTTTTTTGCTCCTGTACATGCTCCTGTACATGCTCCTGTACATCCATGTACATGCTCCTGTACATCCACCACATATGATAATATGATCCCAGCAAGTGCAAACATTTCCAACATTTAGCTGATTTATCCTTAAACATTTTTGCTAACCTTTCTGGTGACATATGCCATCTATAAAACATTTTATATAGGATTTCTTTATATGCAGTTGCCATTGTTAATTTATAATTCCTTTCCCATAGTTGTTTAACCAATGGCTTTGTTTAATATATCTTACTCCAAAGCAGAATAGCAATTTCTGGTAGGGTAGAGATCAACAATGGGTTCTGGAATTTTGAGTTTGGTAGTTTTTTGTTTTTTTTTATCAGAAAGGCAATCAGTAAAAATAATTATAATTGAGGCGTGGGAAACATCCTGAATGAATTCAGGATGGAAATGCCAGATAGAGGGAGAGAGAGAAAGAGGGAGAAGGAGAGAGATATCAAGGTTGAATAGATAAAGCACAATTCTTTTCATATCACCTTTATGTGTTATTTTCATGTGGATTTGAAATACCTTGTAAGTCAAAGATGACAAATTCAAATGTTGAGCACTCCAGATATTAACAGTTGACTTGCTGGGACTGATACAGTATTTCAGTAGCATCTGGAAGGCCACAAGTTTCTGTCTCCCAAGTAGGACAGCCCACTTTTGACAAAATTGCAGGATGGTGATATGGAACAATTAAACTGGAACTGCAACTGCTATCACTGTTAAGAATTCTTCTTGTAGCAGACAGGTCTGAATACTGCTTGAGAGATAGTTTCTACCTTTGAGAAAGAAAGATAAAATGGGACGGGGATACAGGAAGAATTTTAGTAATGTCACCTTATCCCATCCCGATGACTCTTGGCTTCCAGTACTGTAAAATAAAAAGTGAAGCCTATAGCAATGTTAAGTCACTCTGAATCATTTAAAAAAAAAAAATCAAAATTATTTTTAGCTTGCCACTCTGGACATAGGAACATGCCGCATTTATTTTAGGAGGCATAATTAGGAAAAGTGCAGTCAAATGACAGAGGGAAGTTGCCAGATGCTAGAAATAGAAGCAGTTCTTATTACATTGGGTTTTTTTTTAATGAAATGATACTGTGGGGACCATAGAAAATTATCTCGTTTCTTTTTTAAATAAATATTATCTCACTTCTCTCTTTTCTTGTGTGTGTTAAGTGTCAGTGTTAACTTTTCCAAAAAGTTATTCTTTTTCTATCTGCACATAATTAGAGCCAGTGTATGAATTTGGCAATTTCAGTATCACTTAGCTTCTGTTTCCAAGTTTAGGTTCATTCTATCTTGTTCCTGCCTCACTGTAAGAACATTGTTAAGGTTTGGACTGAGATTTATATGCATTTAATGGGCATTTCTCATCATATACACATTTCTGACATCTTTTTGGGACTTATAAATTCATTTAACTATGACATCTCTTTAACACATTTCATTATTGGGCAGCATTATGCAACAAATAAATGAATAAAGGAAGCATGTGTAAGGTTATGCTGCCTGAGAACTTCTGAAATAAGAAATGAGAAATAGGGATTCTTCATTTATAAACATTAGTGTCATTCATTTATTATTATTATTTAAATGGACATGATGTTTATTTATTTGTCAAATTTATACCGTGTTTCTCCAAAAAGATGACCCACCTTGAAAAGAAGCCCTATCACGTTTTTGAGCGCATGCAATCAAATTAAGCTCCACCCACAAAATTAGCCCTAATTAAGTCCTGCCCACCTGAGGGTGCAGGGGGTAGGGTGAGGCACACAGGTAAGGCTCCAACTGGTGCAGAATGCGGCCGCGCGGGGGATTATAGGAGTGATGGGGCACTCCCATGTGACAGCCCTCCTGCGCGAGCTGCATTGGCTTCCGTGGTCTTCCGGGTGTGCTTCAAGGTGTTGGTGACCACCTTTAAACTGCTCCATGGCATAGGGCCTGGGTACTTATGGGACCGCCTTCTGCCACCGATAGCTTCCCACCGGCCAGTACACTCCCACAGAGAGGGACTCCTCAGGGTGCCGTTGGCCAATGTCGGCTGGTGACCCCCAGGGGAAGGGCCTTCTCTGTGGCAGCACCTGCCCTCTGGAACGACCTGCCCCGGAGATACATAGGATACCAGATCTCTGTGTTTTTCGCCATGCCCTTAAAACTTTTTTATTTCACCAAGCTGGGCTGGCGTAAACCCCCCCCCCCCTAGATATTTTTAACTGTAATTGACTTTAGTTGGGGTGTTTTAAATTTGGGCAAAAATTTGTCTAATTCTTTTAAAATAATTTTAAATTTTGTATTGGGATGTTTTTTATTCTTGGCTGTTCACCGCCCTGAGGAGAAGGGTGGTATAAAAATTTAATAAAATAAATAAAATAATAAAAAATAAGCTAGGGTGGGGATGGGGGTAGTGGAACTGCCTTCCTTACCAGGCCTTGCACACCCCGACGCCTGCCTCGACTTCTGCATCTGCTTCTTCTGTGGCCACTTGCCACCACTTGCACAAATCACCCTGGCCTCCATTTCGCCTTCAGATGCCTGCTGAAAGGCATCTGCAGCCGATAACAGAGCTCTGGTTTGATCCAGAGCTCTGTTATCAGCTACAGATGTCTCCTGGCATGCAACTGAAGGCAAAATGGAGACTGGGGCAATGCGTGCGAGTGGTGGCAAGTGGCCACAGAAGAAGTGGGCCAGCAGCAGGCTCCTGCTGGGCAGAGCTGTTGGTGCCACCGCCGTGAGGTGCATCAATAATTAGAACCCTCCAAAAAGAAGGCCTAGCCATTTTTTCGGGGGTCAAAAGAAAATAAGACCCGACCTTCTTTTTGGAGAAACATGGTATGTTCCTATGTATGGCCCATATATAAATGAAGGAGAAGGAACAGCAGTAAGGAAAAGTTTAAGTCCCACAATACAATATATCTGCTCATACTATAATTCATATATTGTCTAGTAACAAATCATTACATGGTTTGGGTAGGACAAAGCTAAGGACATTTACTCAGAAATGAGCTCCACTTATTTATAGTAACTTCTTTTCTATATGTATATAGCATTATGTCAGCATTTTGTTTGTTACTCTCTATGGAGAACAGTTTAATAATAGCATCTCTTTAAAACGTTAAATAAGTAATAGGAATTGGAGTTTGGGAAGTCTTTGATGTCTTATTGCTAATTATCCAGTGCTTTGGCCATAGGCATTTATTTCAGCCTCAAAAAAGACAAAATATGCATTGTGATGCCACAATACAGCTTGGAAAGTTAGTAGATTCTGTAAAACTTGGCAGAAGCTTCATGTAGCTTCCAAATTGTGACTAGCTTTGGGGTTAACCTGCAGATGAATCTTAGCTTGACAAGAACTTTTAAGGCCTAAATAATTGGCTCTTTATCTTAATTTTCTTTTTCATACAGTTCTACACATTGTGATGTACCATCTGTTTTTATATCCAGTACAGAAATTTTGGCACTTTGCTGCATGGCAAATTTGTTCCGTTTTGTAAGCTAGCCTTTTTTTTAGCAATCAGAATAATGCTATTATTTTCTTCCCCAAAATTCTGCATTTACTACTTTTTCTGAATATGAAGTACTTTTCCATCATATCAGAGCACTAAAAATATAGAGAGGATTATATTCCTTAGCCTATTGAAAGTTTATTATCAGTTGGTGTCCTATTGTTTCCTTTGATAGAAATTCAGATTTCAAAGCAGAAAATGAATAAACAGTATTCCATACCCAGCTCACCCTGGCCAGTATAGCAGTCTGTCAATTATACAGTGTAATCCAAAATATTTTGGTCTGCCAACTTGATTTGATTTGATTCTTTCATGAGAGAACCAATATGTGGCAATACTAAGGCAAATGTGGATGAGTGTGCCAGATACCTATGGACATTTTATGTGAGTGTGCATCTGTTTTCACTTGAAAAATTATCTTCCCTGTGTTCAATGCAAAACAAGCATATGTGACATATTTTTAATGTTGCAATTACTCAGACAATAATAGCTGATCTCTCCGATTCAGTAATGTAGTACATGAATTTTTCCCCATGTGAAAAATGAAGTGTTTTTTCTTTATATAATGGGACAAAATATGAGGACATTTGAAAATTGGATTTCCAGTATCTAAAGGCCATCTTTCACTTACATGAACTGTGTAAGCTGAATTTAATAAAACATCTCTCTGCTACTTCTATTTATTTATGGAATTTAGCTCTCAAGGTAGCCATTTCTGAGTATCTCTGCACGTGTTCAACTTGTTACTTCACTATATTACATATTGACCTTCAGCAGGAGAGAAGTGGCTATGTGAATTTACTTACTTATTATATTTATGTACCATCACACTCAGAGGGACCAGGGCAGCGTGCAGTCAAAACCAAAACTTGCTATAATACCAGTAATAAATAATAATCCTTACAATGGTTAAACCTTTCATAAATCTTTATAACCAACAGTAATAAGAGGCATACAGATGACATACATATTCTTCCGGACAGTTCATTTTTAAAGGGTTTTCTTTGGCTCAGAACTATCCAGATTTCTGATGAGAAAGTTTCATAGGATGGGTGCCATTGCTGAGAAGTAGAAACTCCGTTAGATTTCACATAGAGAAGAAACCATCAGCATCTGGATCTGATATGTGTATGGTTGATGGGTAGGATCCACCAGCAAGAACCCAGATGACAAATAATATTATGCTCTAAAGATTAAATCAGCACTTTGAATTGTAATTCAAAGCCTATTGGAAGCCGATGTGGGCTCCACAGCATCAATATTAAATACATGTAGAAGCTTTCACCTGCCAGTTATGCATTTTGACCGACTGCAGCTTCTGAAGAGTGTTCACGGCTAGTTTCTTGTAGACCACATTGTGGTAATCTAACCAGGAGATAATATGAGTATGGGTCATGACTCCTTTTTTTCAGAATTAACTTATTTTTTTTTTCTGAAACATTGTAAAAGACAACATTAATAGAATTCCCTGGACTGGCTAACTTTAAGCTAATTTAAGATCTCTATCCCCTGTGGGCACACCAATCGCAGAAGAGAACAGATTGCATTTCAACAGCTACATAGATTTATTAATTCAAATTTCCAATAATTTCCTTCTTAATATATATCTCAATTCTAGCCAAACTACTTAGAGATTTTCACAGCTGTTCAACACTGCCTTCTTACTAAGATAAACAGAGTTTCTATTACTTACATAGTAACCAAAAAGATGCCCTACTGCTCCTTAATCCCAGATACATTTACAAAATCAAATCATTAGAGGAAAACAGAAAGCCATAGAAATAAAGCCAAACAAAACTGAATCAAATTGAACTAAACAAAAACTGAATTAACTAGTCAATTTCGTTCCCTTTTATTATACTACTGAGCATAATAATACACTGACTGACCAAATATGGGAATGTTTATTATTTTATATCCTTTTGGGAGAGAGTGAGTGGAAAATATTTTCTCCTGATCTTTGGAACATTCTCTTCAAATACTGGCCTTCCATAATGCCTTGATTCATCAATATCAGTAGTTTGGCTATTGATCACTGGATCTCATTTCCTCCAGCCATGTTCTGGCTGTTGTTGTCGCAACCCCATGGACAATGTTCCTCCAGGCCTTCCTGTTCTTTACCATCCCCTGGAATCCATCGAAACTCACGTCTACTGCTTCAGTGACTCCATCCAGCCACCTCATTCTCTGTCATCCCCTTCTTCTTTTGCCCTTAATCTTTCCCAGCATTAGGTTCTTCTCCAGTGAGTCCTTCCTTCTCATTAGGTGACCAAAATATTTGAGTTTCATCTTCAGAACCTGGCCTTCTAAAGACCAGTCACGGTTGATCTCCTCTAGGACTGACAGGTTTGATCTCCTTGCAGTCCAAGGGACTCGCGGGTGTCTTCTCCAGCACCATAATTCAAAGGCCTCAATTCTTTAGTGCTCAGCCTTTCTTATGGTCCAACTTTCATAACCATACATTGAAACTGGGAAAACCATAGCCTTGACTAAACACACTTTTGTTGGCAGGGTGATGTCTCTGCTTTTTAGAATGCTGTCTAGATTTGCCATAGCTTTCCTCCCTAGGAGCAAGCATCTTTTAATTTCTTGGCTGCAGTCCCCATCTGCAGTGATCTCGGAGCCCAGGAAAATAAAATCTGTCACTACCTCCATTTCTTCCCCATCTATTTGCCAGGAATTGAGATGGCCGGATGCCATAATCTTAGTTTTCTTAATGTTGAGTTTCAAGCCAACTTTTGCTCTCTCCTTCTCCACCCGCATCAAGAGGCTCTTTAGTTCCTCTTTGCTTTCTGCCATTAGAGTGGTATTGTCTGCATATCTGAGATTGTTGATATTTCTCCCTGCAATCTTAATTCCAACTTTTGATTCATCTAGCCCTGCCTTTCTCATGATGTGCTCTGCATATAAGTTAAATAGGCAGGACGACAGTATACAGCCTTTCCCAATTTTGAACCAATCAGTGGTTCCATGTCCAGTACTCACTGTTGCTTCTTGACCTGCATATAGGTTTCTCAAGAGACAAATAAGATGGTCTGGTACTCCCATCTCTTTAAGAACTTGCCACAATTTGTTGTGATCCACAATCAAAGGCTTTAGAATAGTCAATGAAGCAGAAGTAGATGATTTTCTGGAACTCCTTAGCTTTCTCCATGATTCAGCTTATGTTGGCAATTTGATCTCTAGTTCCTCTGCCTCTTCTAAATCCTGCCTGTACTTTTGATAGTTCTCAATCGACATACTGCTGGAGCCTAGCTTGTAGGATTTTAAGCATTATTTTACTAGCATATGAAATGAGTGCAATGGTGCAATAGTTTGAACATTCTTTGGCATTGCCTTTCCTTGGAATTGGAATGTAAACTGACCTTTTCCAATCCTGTGGCCGCTGTTGAGTTTTCTAAATTTGTTGGCAAATTGAGTGTACACTTTTACTGCATTGTCTTTTAAGATTTTGTTTATTGAAAAAGTTTTACAAATACAAATTTTCCCCCTTTCCCCCCCCACCCTAACCCAACATTATAAAATACATATAAAGACAATATATAATTCCATCCCAACCCCACCCTAACCGTCCCCCTCCCCCCTCTTCCCTCCCCCCCTTGACTTCCATTATATGCAATACTAATATTCCCAAACAATATATATGTTATTCAACCTTCCATATCTTTTTTCTGTATTTACTAACATAATCATCAATCCTTCTCAGCTAAAAGCGACATAATATTTTCTAGTCTGATACTTATTCTGTACATATTCAATCCATAACTTCCATTCCTGTATATATTTCTCATGTGTCTGATCTTTTAAAAAAGTTGAGATCTTCGCCATTTCTGCAAATCCAGCCATCTTCTGAGTCCAATGGTCCACAGTCGGTAAGGCATCACTCTTCCAATATTGGGCAATCAACAACCTAGCTGCTGTCACCATATACAAAATCAGTTTTGTTTCACCCAATGTAAAATCTTTAACTATACCCAATAAGAAAAATTGCGGAGAAAATTGTATTTTTTTCTTTAAAACATTTTGCATAACCCACCAAATTTTTATCCAAAAAGCCCTCACTTTCTTGCAAGTCCACCAAATATGATAATATGTAGCATCTAAACAATCACATCTCCAACACTTTGGCTACACATTAGGGTACATACAAGACAATTTCTTGGGGTCTAAATGCCATCTATAAAACATTTTATAAAAATTTTCTCATAAATTTTGTGACTGTGTAAACTTAACATTCTGAACCCATATTTTTTCCCATGTTTCCATCATAACTGGTTGAGAGAAATTTTGTGCCCATTTAATCATACAGTCTTTAACTAACTCATTTTCTGAATCCCTTTCTAACAGAACATTATAAACTCTCTTAATATGCATTGGACCTGTCTGCTTTATCTGTTCAACCAATTCTACTTCATATTCCATTAAACCAGTTTGTTGATCTTCTTTCCATCTCATCTGTAATTGATTGTACTGCAACCAAGTCAAAGATTTCCCTTCTTCCAACAGCATATCCAAAGTCTTCAGTCGCCACCTGCCCTCTTCAAAATAAAGTAACTCTTTATATAAGAAACCCCCGAGTGACTTAATATTTGTATTCCACATGGTATCAGCAAGATCCAGCCAGAACGGAATCTTATAATCCCAGTTAATTCGGTGCTTCCTCCAGACTCTCATCAAGGCATTTCTAAGTAGATGACTATTAAACACTTTGTCCACTTTATTATCATAAAATAGATATGCATGCCATCCCCAAACAAGGTCATGACTTTCTATGTTCAACAATTCAGTCTTAGTTTTCCCAAACCAATCACTTAATTGTATCAATGCAGTTGCTTCATAGTATAATCGAAGGTTTGGAAGTTTAAGACCACCTCTCTCACGAGTATCTTGCATTATTTTCAGTTTAACTCTTGGTTTTTTATCATTCCAAATAAATTTATTCAGTCCTTTTTGCCATTCTAGCAGTGGTTTATCTGATTTACGCACCGGTATCATTTGAAATAAAAAGATAAGTCTAGGTAAAACATTCATCTTTACTGCTGATATTCTTCCAAGCAATGATAACTGCAGTTTCTTCCAATTTTGCATGTCTTTTTGTATGTCTTTTAAGATTTTGAATAGCTCAGCTGGAATACTATCACCTCCACTAGCTTTGTTGTTGCTCAGATTTCCTAAGGCCCATTTGACTTCACATTTGAGGAAGTCGGGCTCGAGGTCAGAGACCACCCCATTGTGGTTATCAGGAACATTAAGCTCATTCTTGTATAGTTCTTCTGAGTAATTTTGCCACCTCTTCTTAATCTCTTCTGTCTCTGTTAAGTCCTTGCCATTTTGGTCCTTTATCATGACCATCTTTGCATGAAACATTCCCTTCATATCTCCAATTTTCTTGAAGAGATCTCTGGTCTTCCCTATTCTATTGTTTTCTTCTATTTCTTTGCACTGTTCATTTAAGAAGGTATTCTTATCTCTTCTAGCTATTCTCTGGAATTCTGCACTCAATTGGGTGTATCTTTCTCTTTCTCCCTTGCCTTTAGCTTCCCTTCTTTCCTCAGCTATTTGCAAAGCTTCCTCAGACAGCCATTTTACTTTCTTGCATTTCTTTTTCTTTTGGATGGTTTTAGTTGCTACCTCTTGTACAATGTTGCGAACCTCTGTCCATAGTTCTTCAGACACTTTGTCTATCAGATCTAATTCCTTAAATCTATTTGCCACCTCTACTGTATATTCATCAGGGATATGGTTTAGTTCATATCTGAGTGGCCTAGTGCTTTTCCCTACTTTCTTCAATTTAAGCCTAAATTTTGCAACAAGAAGCTCATGATCTGAGCCAGAGTCAGCTCCTGGTCTTGTTTTTACTGACTGTATAAAGCTTCTCCATCTTTGGCTGAAGAGCCCATAGCCAAATTGATTTCTGTGTGGACCGACTGGTGATGTCCATGTGTAGAGTCGGCTCTTGGGTTGTTGAAAAAGAGTGTTTGCTATGACCATCGTATTCTCTTGACAAAATTGTATCATGCTATCTATGCTTCATTTTGTACTCCAAGGCCAAACTTGCCTGTTTTTTCCGGTTGGCTTTTGGCTTCTTACTTTAGCATTCCAATCCCCCATGAGGATAAGGACAGGGCTTCATAGAACCAATCAATTTCATCCTCTTCAGCACCAGTGGTTGGGGCATTGACTTGGATTACTGTGGTTTTGAATGGTTTGCCTAGGATTTGAACTGAGATCATTCTGTCATTTTGGGGATTGTATCCTAGTATTGCTTTTCTTACTCTTTTATTGATTATAAAAGATCCACTTCTTCTGAGGGATTCTTGCCTGCAGTAGTATACCTGATGGTCATCTGAATTAAATTCACCCATTCCTGTTCATTTTAGTTTGCTAATTCTTAAGATGTTGATGTTCAGTCTTGTCATCTCTTGTTTGACCACGTCCAGCTTGCCTTGATTCGTGGATCTTACATTCCAGGTTCCTATGGAGAAAAAATCTTTACAGCATCGGACTTCCCTTTCACAACCAGATGCATCCATAGCTCAGTGTCCTTTCGGCTTTGACCCAGTCGCTTCACTCTTTCTGGTGCTACGAGTACTAGCCCTCTGCTTTTCCCCACTAGCATATTGGACACCTTCTGACCTGAGGGGCTCATCTTCCAGCGTCATATCTTTTTTCCTTTTGGTACTGTCCATGGGGTTTTCATGGCAAAGATACTGGAGTGGGTTGCCATTTCCTTCTCCAGTGGATCACGTTTTGTCAGAACTCTCTGCTATGACATGTTCGTCTTAGGTGGCCCAGCACAGAACAGCTCATAGCTTCATTGAATTACGCAAGCCCCTTCACCATGACAAGGCAGTAATCCATGAAGGGGATGTTCTGACTACTTATGATTCAATATCACTAACTTAGAATTCTTCTGTTTGTTCCTGTTCATTCTGGCATGATTTTCCTCATTGGTCATGTTGTACTATGAATGATTCAGTCTGGCATGAATTTTCATTCAAGTCACAATTAATTGTGTGATCATTGAATATGTTCACAAAAGGTTGCTTTCAGTTCAAACATGGAAATTCTTAGGGTTAGTGAAGTTCTTATATTTTTTCTATATTTTGTCTCACAGCTGTCACCATGTCATTCAAACTTGTTTGGAGGCTTTCGATGTATTGATTTTCTATTATGTAAATCAATTTATAGAAATGAGAACTGATGAAAACTAAACTATATCCTGTCGATTGTCTTTAGGAAGGTGAATTTGCCCTCATCTGATTTTTGAATTGCAGGCTACACCAATTTATTGAAGAAAAATTGTGGTTGTGGAAACTCCCTAATAAAACTGGCTACTACTCATTCCTCATAAGTATTTACAGCAGAAAGCAAAAGAAGGAACAAGAAGGACTGCTTACAGATATCCAAGCAGGAAGCCCAGGTGATTTCCACCCCCCCACCCATGATTCTTTCTGCAGTAAGTACCTGATTAATATTGGCAGAATGTTCTGCTTTTATGGAAGTCTGTGAGTGATTGTTACCTATCCTTGCTTCCCTTGTATTTCTTTTCCCAGTATTTCCCCAGTATTTTTAGATATTTGCATTTGAATTTTTTTTAAGGAAATTTTCCATTGAACCATTTTCCAAATAATAACCATTAGTCAAGTTATTTATTTCTAAACAAAATGTTCCTCAGTAACTTTAATCTTTGCAAATACTTATAGGATATTTTCTTAGGATTTCACTGCTCCATATGGCCTTTATTCCATATTAACTTATCTGAAGATAAAGCAAGCTCATTGGTATAGGAATTTCTATAGGGGTGGGGAAAAGTGACCAAATGCCTTTCAAACAATTCATATATCTGTTTAGCTATGGGAAAAATAAAGCTAACTTGGTATTTCAAGCATGCTGTCTAATGAATTCTGGGAGCTGAAGTCCACAGATCTTATGGTTGTTAATTTTAAAAACACTGGGTTAGCACAATGCTGAATTGTAAGAAAAGCAAATCAGAATGTGGTTTCAGATAGATTTTGGAATGGACAAAATCATTTATTGAGAGAAATGATCTATGAAGAAAGTTGAAAAATCTGAATCTATTGTAGCATGTATATTGCTTTAGAACATCTCTATATTGCTATTCTGGAAGAAAAAGGAAACAATATTTTATAGACAGGATTCTATCACTACAATCCCCACATAATTAAAAAAAAATAGGTAGAATTTGGGGTACTTAACATGTGGCTTGTTTCATGTTATTTAGCCATATTCAATTTGTAGTAAATTTCTTTGGCTCATTATTTGAGCCAATTTTTTTTTTCCTACTGAAAATTAACTTGGATAAATACGTACACTTGAAAATTGCATGCAGGAACTTATATAATAGAAACAGTTATTAAAAATTATACCAATAGCCGTGCAAACTTTTTCTGCAAGATTTATAAAATACAGTGCCAAAAAGATTAAAAGATTAGCTACAATAAAATGAATAAGATCACCCATTCCTGATCTAAGGTTGCTATTCCTGGCCAGTATATAGTAAAGTTTCATAAACTGTCTATTTAATAAATCAGTTGTTCTATGTTGCAAAGGTAGAGGAAATTTAACTGAAATAAACTTGTGTCTAGTTTATTTCAGTTAAATTTCCTCTACCTTTGCAACCTAGAACAACAGATTTATTAAATTGACAGTTTATAAAACTTTACTATATACTGTATATAATTTTTTAAAAAAACTATTGTACTGCTAGAGTTAAGAGTACATGATGAACACATTAGCCCTGCAGTTCAGCATTATATGATTTGTTTGTACCAAGAAAATTGGGTTTATTTCATTTCCCTACAGATTTGCTAGAAATGAAAATCTGTTAATTCCTTCATTATTATTATTATTATTTTTACTATACAGGGCTGAATTGTAGACTAAACAAGAATGTATAATACTTCTTCGACAAATACTGCCATTCTCTAGGGTAAAAAATAAATAAGTAGAAAACTAAGTTTATTTAAAGGGAAAAAATGGTCTTTTTCACTGCAATGTGGAATGTACACTGCAATGTAGTCCAGTTGTCAAAGCTCATACTATATTTTCTTAAAATAACAAACCCACCAACCCTAGGACTATTGCTGGTGATGGTTTGGCTTTGCCCAGTATCTTAGATAAATTATCCCCAGATAAAATGACCCACGGTGGTGCAGTGGTTAGAGTGCAGTACTGCAGGCTACTTTTGCTGATTGCTGGCTGCCTGCAATTTGGCAATTCAAATCTCACCAGGCTCAAGGTTGACTCAGCCTTCCATCCTTCCGAGGTGGGTAAAACGAGGACCCAAATTGTTGGGGGCAATATGATGACTCTGTAAACTTCTTAGAGAGGGCTGTAAACAATGGTGGGATTCAAATAATTTAACAACCAGTTCTCTGCCCTAATGATTTCTTCCAACAACCAGTTCACCAAACTGCTCAGAAAGTTAACAACTGGTTCTCCTGAAGTGGTGCGAACTGGCTGAATCCCACCACTGGCTGTAAAGCACTGAAAAGCGGTATATAAGTCTGAGTGCTATTGCTAAAAATCAAGGTTATTAATTTGAATTAATAAAATGATGTCCACTTCAACTGGAAAAATAGGTATGGATACTTGGTGACTCCATATACTGTATTTCAAGTGTGGGTGTGCCTTCAAGGCAGTGATGACTCCTGGAGACTACTTGAACTAGTCCCTGCAGTTTTCTTGGCAAGGTTTTTCAGAAGCGGTTTGCTATTGCCTACTTCCTAGGGCTGAGAGAGAATGACTGGCTCAAGATCACCCAGCTGACTTTGTACCTAAAGTGGGACTGAACTCAGAGACTCCAATTTGTAGCCTGGTGCCTTAACTATTATACCAAACTGGTTCTCCAAATAATAGGTATCAAATTTTAAGAAGAATTAAGTGTTTGGGGTCAAAGAGCTCTGATCAGCACAACCCCCAATTTATTTTAAATCACAGAAAATATAAACTGTCAGTGTAAAGAACAGTAAATATGTCCAGTTTAATGAAAAGAAGGACTAGGGGTGACATGATAGCAAAGATCCAATATCTCAGGGATTGCCACAAAGAAGAGGAAGTCAAGCTATTCTCCAAAGGACCTGAAGGCAAGACAAGAAGCAATGGATGGAAACTAATCAAGGAGAGAAGCAACCTAGAACTAAGGAGAAATTTCTTGACAGTTAGAACAATTAATCTGTGGAACAACTTGCCTCCAGAAGTTGTGAATTCTCCAATACTGGAAGTTTTTAAGAAGAGACTAGACAACCATTTGTCTGAAATGGTATAAGGTTTCCTGCCTGACCAAGAGACTAGATTAGAAGACAGTGGTGAAATGCACCTACCTTCGCTACTGGTTCGGAAATGTGAGCGTACACACTTGGGCTCGCTACGCTTGTGCGCGCCTCTTCTGCACCTGCACAGAAGGTCAAAAATGGGACGTAATGACATCCTGGCGGGTGGGCGGAGTCTCCCACCACCAGCCCTACCAGTTTGTGCAAGCTGGATAGATTCGGCCAGATTTCACCTCTGCTAGAAGACCTCCAAGGTCCCTTCCAATTCATTCTATTCTATTCTATTCTATTCTATTCTATTCTATTCTATTCTAT
>WNWU01000003.1:17219536-17243993 GCA_012654045.1 Ptyas mucosa
ATTCTATTCTATTCTATTCTATTCTATTCTATTCTATTCTATTCTATTCTATGTAAACCCATCCACAACCACCACCACATCGGCCTACTATATAATGAACTTGGATTCTGTCTGATTGGCCAAAGCTTGTTTATTTTCAAATAATTATTGGAACTATTTAATTTAGTAATCTGTTGTGCAGGCATAATCCTTGCCGTTGCTGAAAAAAGAAATTTATGGTATAATAGAGATTTGCCCATTTCCTTCTGTTCAAAAGCCTGACATGTAACACCCATATAGAACCAAGAGCTGAGCTTGATTCAAGAAAGCATTTATCTTTGTTAATTTGATGACAAAATAAATAAAAAAAATATTGCCATTGGATATGGACTCAATTTACAAAACTTGAAATATGTAAACATCTACACAGTTTAACTCTAATCCTTTTTATTGGCCAATTTTAGTCTTTTTTTATTTAACTGGCCTTTTAAACACTTTTCATATTAGTTTTCTGCTCCTGTGTTAACTATTATCTTTTGTTTTGAGATAATTTTTGTTTTTCTAAAGGCTACATACTTTAGTATTTTCTGTTAGTTTGATTTCTATGGAGGCCTCTTGTTTAAAAAACGAGATGTAGACAATAAAATCAGGAATTTTCTGACTATTGAACACATTAAGTGCTTATACCGACTCATCAAATAATTCCTGTGGTATGTCACTTTCTATTTCTATGAGCCTTTTTTTTAAAAAGGCACATTCCAGCACATATCACTCTTTCTATGGGATCCTTAAAGTTTCCTTCCATTTTAAAAGTTTGGCTCAAAAAGTCAAATAATAACTTATTTTCTGTTTGTCGATGAATCTGAATTTTCTTATCTGATGTTTACAATGCAGGAAAACATTTTTAACCCTGTGTAGAGACAGAGGAACAAAACATTTTGGAAAGGGAGTGTTTTTCCCCCCAGTTGGTATAATTTACTTGAGCCAATATTATTTCTTTGTTTTCCTGTTATCTAACTTTTCTCGAGGGGTGGCATCTGTCTTCTTTACCTAGTGTACAACTCTTTATTTGTGATAGAGGTATTAAAGGGGCTGTTTATAAAGAAACCCTTCAAACCAATCATAAATCTCTGATATAAATTAAACATGCTTAGGATAGCATTGTTTGTTCAACTACTTTCTTCAGGCAGCTTATAAAACAGTGTTACATTAGTTCCAAAATCTTTTTCAAGTGGATGTAAAAAAATAAACATGAACACTGCAGGTCAAGGGCATTAATGTGACTGAAAAGTTAGCTATAAAACTGAATCCCCAAAGGGTTTTATATTATGGGGACTGTATTATGATATTTAGATTCCAAGAAGAGTCTAAGTATTTAATTGTTTTGATATTTCAAGAAGTGATTGAGGAGAAAAATACTTAACTGTTGACGTCTGGTGTTGTAGATTAATAAATGAAAGAAAAATAATAAATCATCGATAACTTAGAGAATAAATGTAGGTAGTCAATAGTCCTTGACTCAACAACACTACTAAATAATAGATTCTAAAAGAAAATATGTGACTTTTCATAAATCTTTGACTTTGGGTTATTTGCTAATGCACAATTTGCTGAAATTAATTCAGATTGCCAGAGGGATATTGAATAATACATAACATAGTAATTTGCATTATTTTTGACATATTTTACCTATATAATCAGAAATGTTTTAATTATTTCTTTTTTAAAAAATTTTGAGCAAGCATGTTTTAGTTCTAAATACATCGGTAAATAAAATCATATATTTTTTCTTAAGAAATGTAAACAGAAAATAACTGAAAAAAGATAAACACTAATCTATTCATAGCAATATGAGAACATGTATTTATTTACAAGTAATTGGTACAAGAATGAGTTCAATAGTCATACCAAAAGCTAATTATTAATTACAGCTTTCTTCATGTGGGTATTTCCTAGATGTGTTGGACTGAGATTCATACTATACCCAACTAGCACAGCTGGTAAATGCCAGATGGGAAAAGTCTAAATTAAGTGATATATTTATATTTATCAATATATGTTCACTTTGATAAAAAACCAATAATTTTAAAGTTACATCTCTCACAATAAGCAATTTCCAGTTTGTTTATTCCTTTCGGTAAATACTAATTAGTTCTACCTGAAAGTCACATCAAATTTTCCTATTATTGTTTATATTTTTCTTTATTATTATTACTGTTTTGACTTATTATTAACAGGTTTTTGGTAATTTGCAACTATAAATACCACTGAGATTATGCTAAACTATAATTAGGTACTGAAATGTTTCTTGAAAGGAAAAAACCCTCCTCTTCTTCAGTCTGGGAGGAAATGCTTATGTATACAGGTAATCCTTAATGTACAATCATTCATTTACTAGAATAACATAATAACAGAGTTTGAAGGGCCCTTGGAGGTCTTCTAGTCCAACCCTTGCTCAGGCAGGAAACCTTATACCATTTCAGACAAATGGTTGTCCTATCTCTTCTTAACATTTCCAGTAAGGGAGTATCCACAACTTTTGGGGGCAAATTGTTCCATTGATTAATTGTTCTAACTGTCAGGAAATTTCTCCTTAGCTCTAGGTTGGTTCTCTCCTTGATTAGTTTCCTTCTGTTGCTTCTTGTCCTGCCTTCAGGTGCCCTAAACCCTAAGGGGCTGCCCTCTTCTTTGTAGCAGCCCCTTAGGGTTTAGGGCAGCAGTGAAATCCTCTGAAATCTACCGGTACTGTGAGTCTGCTACTGAGCACACGCTTTGTGCGCGCATGCGCACCTGAGGCACACCCACACAGTGCTAAAAAAGGAACATTTTGAAGCCTTCAGAGTCTGCAAAGGTAAGTAGAACAGCGAGGGGGGGATCCACTGTGCCACGCAATTTAGATTAGCTAGAAAGCAGAAAATCCTAGCTAGAATGATTCTAGCTAATATAAATTGCATGTCACAGCTGATCGTCACCCAGCTGATTGTCAGAAATACCAGTTTGCTCAAACTGGTAGCATTTTTTACTACCAGTTCAGGAGAACTGGTCTGAACCTGTAGCATTTCACCCCGGGCTTAGGGATATAGTCTTTGCATTTATAACTTAACCGTGTTCCCATGGTCACATTATTGTGATCTAAGTTCTTGACAACTAGTTTGTACTTGGAACAATTGCAGCTCCTGCAATCATGTTTCTAAAGGTGACCTTTTCAGTCAACTTCTGTTCTGTCCCCATCCTCCACACGCACAAACCCACACAGACAATCGAGGGTTAAATAATTGGCACACACAAACGTTCCATTATCAAAGGCTTGGCAGCTCTACCGGAGCCGGCTGCCAAGTTCTTTACTATAACAAGAAGGGGGGTGTTCCTCCACCAGATAATAAATATAATACACACTGGCTGGGAAAAAACAGTCCAATTCACAATCCTTCAGCAGACTGAGGCTTTGAACCAAAGGAACCTGCAAGAATTAACTTTGTCTGTCACAGAATCTAAACGGCCACCCCACTCCTTTATATAGCCTGTGGGGTGTGGTCCAGTGACTCAGCTTAATCCCTGGCACACCTCCTCATCTACTGTGATCGTTTAGCATGCCGACACTGATGTGGGTCCAACCACAACTTGTCTCCCTCATCACTCTCCGACCGATCGGAGACACCTGGCTCCTGGCCAATCTCCTCTCCTTCGGCCGACACCTGAGTAATTGTCAGAGAGGAGGGGCCGGGGGAGGGAGGCCTGGCCGGCTCCTCTCCTTCATGTTCGGAGCCTTCTTCCTCTGATACGATGGGCTCAGGGGTCGGAGCCAGAACAACTTCCGATAAGTGAATAGAGAATCTGGCAGCGAAAGCTGCAGTCACCATGATGTTTCATTTAATGACCACACCACTTAACAATGAATTTTGCAATCCCAATTCTGGCTGTAAATCGAGGACTGCCTGTAGTTCTCTTTCTAGAAGAAGTTACCTTAGAATACTCTTAACTTTTTAAAAGTTTATCGGAGGAAAAAGCAGCTATGAATAGTGTACAATGATAGGGCAGAGGAAAAAAACAGAAGGGAACATTCTTCTGAGTTTGTGCCGAGAACGAAATGAAGTCCATCTTGGATTGCTTTATTCCTTGCAACTTTCTGCAAAATGTTGAGAGAGGGGGGGAGAGATGCTACATATTTGCTTCATATGTGTTGTTCCTACAAAAAAAGTTAAGAGATTTTTCTTACGGCAGAATAACCATTGATGTAATCCTCCTCATATTTAGTGTCAGAAGAACAGAATTCCATTTTATGCATTACCACATGCTCAACATGGAACAGTATCTTTATATTTAACCAACAAAAAATGATGGCAATTTATATTTCAGTCATATATTCAGTCAAAATGGGTAATACTCAGAAATATTTTGTAAAGACAGTGTGTTCTACATGGAAATGTTTCTTTTTTTTAAGGTATGTGGATGTCGATTCTCAGAATTTTCCTGCTACCATACTGCACTAAATGATCCACAGGAAGCAGCAGCAGGAAAAGTTTGTTGGAACGAATTTTCAAGATTAAACTTTTCTTTTAGCTTCCCTCTTCTGAGCATAGTCAAGATTGTGTCACTTCCAGAAGCTGACAAAACAATACTTCTCACGTAATTATAATTGCTTTCTATGCTCTAGAACGCTTTCACTTTTTAAAGCTTAGTCTACAGAGGCTTGTTCAGAAAACATAAAATCTAATGTCATCAGTGTTTCTTTCTTTCCTGTCAAAGATAAAGTTCAAAGCTCTTAAAGTAATTGTAATAAGGGGCACTGAAAGCCATACTGAAAATGTCAGCAGAATTTTTGATATCTCTTCTGAAAAATGCATAAGCAAATTCAAACTTACTTAAATAAGCAAAATACTTTCTACTTTTGTGATTTAACATAACCTGTTCACTATTTGCATTACAAAAACTATTTGAAATACCCCACTTAATATAAGCCACAATAATAATAAAAAAAAAACAGTTGGAGAAATATTCTAAATTTGGACTGTCAAATTTCAGAATACTGTATGACATACATATTATGAATATCTATATCTATCTATACACATACACATATACATACACACACACACACACATACCTCTGTCATGGATTTCTTTATAATTGAAATAACACAATCCAACAAAATGAAAACTGTCACAGTAGATATAAGCAGGAATGCATAGGTTCCAGTTGAATTCCTTGTTCTCCATTCCAAAAGCTATACAAAACTATTCATTTATAAATGTGATTTATTTAACACCTCAATCCTAGTGATTCTTGCTGTTAAAGCTAAAAAATGAAATTAATCTAAAAAAATTATGGTAATTAGAATAGACAAAGGATTTTGAAAGAACTAGTGAACAAAAGACATGTGCTTTGAAAAGATCCACAGAAAGTCTGGGAATGAAGTTATCTGACAAAGATCATAACAAGGTGATCGCATACTGAAACACGCAAGCATGCACAAATGTATGTTCCTGCCACAATCAAAGGTTAGAAGCAAATATAATTTTCCTCATGTCTACCTTGCATAAGAAAGGAAAATAGCAACCCTGAAACCAACATGACAATAAGTGGTTGAAAAAAAAGGTTATAGTTTCAAATGTTAGTAGGCCATCTGTCAACAAAATGAGAGAAATTTGCATTTGTCTATGTACAGTTTCCTTCTAGAATGCCAACTTTTTACAGCTTTCTCTTTTGTAAACTCTCCCTAATATATACATTTTGTATTCAGTTTTCCTTAATAAATTAATTTCTGTAGGCAATTTTTGTATGTTGACGTGAAAATGGCAAAATTCAGAGTGGTACACAATCTAAAACTGTTCTAATAAGCAAATCAAAGTATCCACACATAAATGAGCTTAAAATGTGCACCAAATGAAATTTTCTTATTTTCAGATTGAATCTGCTGGTTCTATCATTGATTTCAGAGACCTGGCAGGAAGACTGAACTGAAAGGAGTTTCATCTAATAATCAACTTCAAAATTCTGATTTGAATATTAGAGAACATCCATGGAAGAACGTTTGCGAAGGAAAACATCTTCATTCTTGGAAATAAAAAAATTACAAAGGATTCTTTAATATCTCTTGAACAGAGAAAAAATATCTACATATATCCAGGGTCTAGAATCATTTAAATGTATATTTGGACTTCTGTCTCATATTGGGTATATTTTCAAATTTAACATACACATTTGCTGAATACTCCTAATTCAAATCAAGTCAGCTAATTGTTCCTCGCATGTATCTGAACCATAATATTTTAGTTTAGGTTTGGACAAGTGAATTATGGACTGCAGAGCTTTCTCCTGAATATATATTGCACTGATAGCTCAAACTAACTCAGCATGACAAGTTTAGTTTTTTAACTTGACTATATATTTCAGAATGGCCAATTTGCTTGCTTTGTATGATCTCAAAGAAAGAGTGAATTCACACTGAGATGCTACTCAGATAAATATATAGAGGGCAGGGTACCCTGCCTATAAACCATCACAACATTTTGAAAAATCACTTTGATGTTTGACAGAGAGCCAATGGGGCTCCCTCCAGATACTTTCACCATGCTGAGGACACTTAATGTGAGCAAAATTTTGAAAACAGCATATTGTCCAATTGAAATTCTATATAGACTTTTCTGCCTTTTCCACAAACAATTATAAAACAAAGCACAAAAATAGCAAAACGTAAGGAGAAAAATTGGTCCTGATTTCTGACTGAATAGTCATTGGCTCCAACTAATAATATAAATCAGTAATATTCTTTGGTCTTTTACTATCTATTACTATCTCACTAAGAAAGGATTTTTTAAAATGACCATCAGAGCATTAGTATTTCCTATATTATTATTAACACGCTCTGATGCTAAGGAATTCTACTCCCCCTCCCCACCTGAAAAGAAATCTGTTCCAAATGAAAAACACAAGCAGAGGAGAGGAGTTTCACTTTCAGTTTTACTTTCACAGCAGGAAGCAACTTTAATACAGAACGCTTGAGCTAAGCCATGGCCAGGATCCTTCCTGTCTCCTTCTTGCTCACACAGCAAATACTGTTTCACTTTCCAAACAGCCTTCTGATGCTAAGGAGTTCTACACCCCCTCCCCACCTTAAAAGAAATCTGTTCCATGCTCTGATGCTAAGGAGTTTTACTCCCCCTCCCCACCTGAAAAGAAATCTGTTCCAAATGCAAAACACAAGCAGAGGAGAGGGTTTCACTTTCAGTTTTACTTTCACAGCAGGAAGCAGGGGATAGGATAGGGGAGGCTTCTGTGGGCCAAGTCTGAGGGAGAGAAGGGGGATAGGATAGGGGAGGCTTCTGTGGGGCAATCCTGAGGGAGAGAAGGGATAGGGGAGGCTTCTATGGGGCAAGGCTGAGGGAGAGAAGGGGAGAGGAGAGGCCGATCGTAACTACTCATTAATTGTCATGCTATCACATGGTTTCATAATGAAGCACGGGTATCCGGCTAGTGAAGAAATAAGAGGAAAGAAAAATACCAATAAAGGAGAATATTTGTAATTCAAGATTGAAATGAGGGGTCCTTCGAGGTCTCTGAGTTTCGTTGTTTTCTTACAGACATTTTATTACCCAAACTAGTAACATCATCAATGCTAGTGATGTTGCTACCTAGGTTGGGTAATGAAATGTCTGCAAGAAAACAACCAAGCTCAGAGAGCACCAAGGACCCCTTAAGAAAAGTACCACATTCATATTGGCAGATTGTCTTACTGTAGCTATTTTAACCAATTTCCTTGTATACATGATGTACAATGACAATAAAGGCTTTGAAATTAAACAGAGCAGCTTTATTTATTTATTTGCTCCCCATCTCATAGTTCAAGGTGAGTCTGAGTATAAGTCTCCGGTATCTATTTTTTAGTCTGGTCTATATGTCAAGTACTACAATGGTATACTGTATTTATTTATTTGTTTGTTTGTTTGTTTGTTTGTTTGTTTGTTTATTGTTTGTTATTATTTATTTATTGGTTCGATTTATATGCTGCCCTTCTCCGGAGACTCAGGGCGACTTACAATGCGTTAAGCAATAGCCTTCATACTTTTGTATAGACCTGCTTAGTAGGGCTTTCAGGGGCCCCTAAGCGGTGTTCTTTTTTATACAAAATCAGCTTATTGCCACCACAATCCGGGTCCTCATTTTACCTACCTCAGAAGGATGGAAGGCTGAGTCAACCTTGAGCCTGGTGAGATTTGAACTCGCAGTAATTGCAGGCAGCTAGCAGCTAAGTGCTACTTAAGTGCTACTTAACAGCACTTTAGTCCACTGCTCCATCAAGGTATATTAGGACAAAGCAATATAAGCAATCCCGTTCCCACTTGTCCTCATTCTTCTCAATAGAGGAAACTAACAAGCACAGCAATCAAGCCAATAGCACATTTAGATAGACTGATGGTTTTCATATCTGCCATGAAATCCATGAAATTCCATGAAATCTGAAATAAGCAATAGACTTATATACTGCTTCATAGTGCTTTGCAGCCCTCTCTAAGTGGTTTACAGAGTCAGCATATTGCTCCCAACAATTCAGATACTCATTTTACCCACCTCAGAAGATGGAAGGCTGAGTCAACCTTGAGCCTGGTGAGATTTGAACTGCCAAATTGCAGCCAGCCGGCAGTCATCAGAAGTAGCCTGAAATACTGCATTCTAGTGCCACCATGGCTCTTCAATAAAACAACATTAGAAGAAATAAGATATCATTAGAAGCATCTCCAGAGAACATGATCTGAAATGTAGAGTGGTGAAAAATAAAAAATAAAACAGCCTTTGGCTTTGTTCTGGCATACAAAATTGCTGCCCCATATCTACTCTTCTTTTGACTGGGCTAGGGTCTAGAACGCAGACTTATTTTGAAGAAGCTGTTCCAGCTGAACTTTAGAATATCAGCCTCAGGAAACACCAAACTAGGAATCACCTGAGGCTGATCAAATATAGGTAACATTGGAACAGCCAGATGATGAGGCATGGTCCTCAATCAAGAGCAGAAAGCAGAACATAAAAGTTCAATGATGCTCCTTGACAAGAAAGAAAAGTACTTTCTTAATTGTAGTTAGCTAGCTGATTTAAGAGGCAACTTGAAACAATGATCCAATTTACTGCCATTCCTGTGAATCCTGCTTGTGAAACTCTTGACCTTGGACTGGCTGACAAATATGATTTGGCTTTCTGAACTTTGAACTGGATTGAGTGTTGCTCCTGTTGAAAGTGGGACCGTCCAGGCAAGCTTTCTTTCCAAAAGAGTTTTTTTATTTACAATATTTTTCTCCTCTGCTGCTATCAGCTCAGCCTTGAATACATTGCTATTATCACCTAGCAACTATGTGTATGAGTTGGAAACCTGAAACAGGACACCTCCCAGGTTCCTCAGGCATTGGCTAGACTCCTGCCTTTTTCAGTTTTGGAAGAGATATCTCACTAACTCCTCAGAAAGTTTCTGGCTGGGGTTAAAGGTAAAGAATTGAAGATGCGGATAACTTTCTACTAGGCCATGCCAATACTTGTGGAGCAGAGGCAAATGAAGAAAAGTACCACTAAACTCTCTTGATGATTTGGCTCGTGGTCTTTTCTAAATTATGTTACTCAGCAAGAACATTGCCTTCTGAAGGAAAAAAAAACAAAAATTTGAAGGAAAAAAAACCATCTTTGTCTGTCCTATTGTATTATTATCTAACTAGAACATGACATCCACTGTATTGGCTATTGTTTGTGAGCAATTTAAAGACTTTTAAAAATTAATACTACTTAAGGAAAAACATGACATTTTGAAACTAAATTGATCATGGATTTTTTCCCCTTCCTTTTGCATGGACATTCTGATGCAGCGTGGGCAGTCTGAACAAATAATCTTACTTTGACATATTTTTCCTCAAGCTTTATTCTCCTGTCAGAGCAATATGCCCCTAAATTATGCTACAAATTAAATTATTCCTTTTAGAAATCCCATTGAACTAGGTGCTCTCACCCTTTGGTCATCAAGCTACATATAATAGCTTTTCAATGCTAGTGTTAATTTAGATGAAGAGGTTCTCTGTCTCTCCGATGACTGTTAGTGTCAATCTATCCTATTACCTTAGCATATACTTTTATATCAAGTAAGCTGGTAATTATGTAAAGCAATTACTGAGCAGAATTTTGATTTCAGCATAACCTATTTTAGATTGTGGAGGCTGGGGAATGGTAAATTGTAATGAGTTAAAGACAAAGCATATGGCGAGATGGAGGAAACAGCAGGATGAAAAGCCACTTGAACACAGCATAAAACTTTATGCAATTAAAATGTGCAGATTTTAATATTCTCTGCACAACCAGATCTAAAATATTTCAAATTTTGAAATACACTGTATTCCATAACAGCAATTGCCATTGCTCTCATATGGAATACATACACCAGGGCAGTGATGGAATTCAATTTTTTTTTTTTTGCTACCTGTTCTGTGGGCATGGCTTGGTGGGCATGGCAGGGGAAGGATACTGCAAAATCCCCATTCCCGTCTCACTCCTGGGGGGAAGGATACTGCAAAATCTCCATTCCCACCCCACTCTGCCGCCAGCCAGAGGTGGCATTTTCTGGGTTTCTGAACTACTCAAAATTTCCGCTACTGGTTTTCCAGAACCTGTCAGAATCTGCTGAATTTCACCCCTGCACCAGGGGTGTCAAACTCGCATTGTCACGTCGGCGTCACGTGATGTATCATGACTTTTTTTCCCCTTTGCTAAACCGGGGGTATGTGTGGCCAGCATGTGTCACATCCGGCCCATGGCCGTGAGTTTGGCACCTCTGACATACACTCACAAAATTTAAATGAGCATTCTGATACACACAAGAGAGAGGGGGGGTGGGAAATGAGAGAGAGAGAGAGAGAGAGAGAGAGAGAGAGAGAGAGAGAGAGAGACAGAATGAGAATTAGAATCTAAAGGAAATGTATGCTAGCCAGAGGAAGGTTTTCCTGTTGAAGCACTCTATTTATTAGGGCTGTGCACATCTGGAAAATGGTTCAGAAGAATGGTTTTAGGCCTCCAACCTCTCTGCCAGTAATTTATTAGGCCACCTTTTTCCAGGCTTCTGCACAAATGTTTTAAAATAGATGCTACAGCTTTAAGATGTGCATTTATTTTAATGAATATAGGTTTCTAAAATCAGCAACAAGAACATTTTTCCTTTCTATTCAACTGATACTGGAGCCCGAAAAAAAGATGAGCTGTCCCAACAACAGCAGACAGGTGTTGGGTTTGCATGCATAGCCCTCTTTTTATTACTGTCACAATGAAGGCTGCTTTGACATATTGCGTTATAACAATATTCAAAGTAAAATGAATCAGGGATGGAATTCTTCAACATGTTTGCCTACAATTGTTTGGGAGCCTGAGAGAATGTTAGGCTTCATAATTACATGAAAGAGCCTTATTTCTTCTTTTCATACCAGTGTTAATTTATGGATGGGTACAAGTATTAAAAGCTACCGATTTTTTTCCCCCTCTCTTTTCTTCCTAGTGTTTTCCCGCAAACTGAGGGTCTGCTTTTTTCAGATCAACTTGGTCATCCTGGTTTCTGGCCTTGTGCCTTAATCATTGGACTCTTAAAGCTGGCTCTTTAAGTGGCAATCTACAGTATTAGCTACAAATTCTGCATATCTCTCATTTTTATTTGTTGAGAATCTCTTCCATAGCAGAAAAGCGTGAAAAGATCCTATTTTTAGATCTAATGTAGTAATTGGGAGCAGTTGCAGGAGACAACTCATTGTTTTACTTAGACCTATCTTTTTCTTTGGTTAAACCATGTTTGTCACTTTTTTAAAAAAATAGATCAATGATGAGGGTGACTTTTCCACATCGAGTGGATTTTCCACCTTCAAGTGGATAATATGGTTAAGATTGAAATAGCTGACAAATTCAGATAAAAGTGTGGGTGCTGGTATTACAGTATTTTAAAATTTGGATTGAGAGAGACCAGATGCAGAAGAATCATCTTTATGTTTCATGACAGATGGCAGTTTCCTCAGCATGTTTTTGTGGAGGGTATTTTTTTTTTTAATGGAAAAAGCAAATGAGTGATGATGGAAAATATTCATGGCCATAACGTACTGAGCAAAACTATCAGGAGTTACTGTACCTATTAACAAACCTAAATTTATTTTTATGAGAGGTGACTCAAACCCTTGCCCCCAGTGTGGTAGAGTCCTAATAAATTTGACAGCAAATTTATTAATATATTTTTCTTTCTTCCAAACAATCACAATTCAGATATTTTGCCACATATGGAACAAAAAATTCCTTGCAGAGCTGGTCTTACCACCCTTACTTAAAGCCATTCTAACAAAGCCTAAAAGAGTGGACTCAAAATGAAATCAACTGTGCTCCTTTCAGCAATACTACATTCCCAGAAAGCATCCTCTGTTGCTTGAATGAGTTTTGGATCATAGCCTACAAAATATTGTCAATCTTAATCAATCCCATGGTCCTGTCTCACAGAGATATTGCCCAATAAGAAAAAGTATGAAGAATCGTCCTGTAATTCAGTGATAGGCAATCATTTTAGGAATTTTTTTCACAGTGAAAAGTGGCAAAGACATAGTGGTGATCTCATGATGTCACTGAAGAATAGGAGGCTGGAATTCAGAGACCTTTGAAAGTCTTTGGAGTTGACAATTTCATTTGTTTGCTTTGATAGGCTAGACAGTTATTTAATTGAAGTTTTACCTGGAGACACGTATCCCATTGAACACAAACAGTAAATTACACCACCATGATATGCAAATAGGCCAATCTTTGGAGGCTACAAAAAGAAAAGCTTAAAAATTAAATGTAGATTGTGGGCCATGGGTTGTCTACCCTTAAAAACAAGATGAAACAATATAACCTTTTAAATTGCCAGGATAAATAAATTTATTTAAATTAAGATTCCAAAAAATCCAGGAGTGGGATTCAGCCTATTAGGACTTGTTCATGGGAACCAGTAGCTCTGATGATCAGCTGAGATTGAACCGGTTCACTCCAACGATCAGGTTGGCCCGCCTGCCTGCCCCTGAGCTAGACTGACCTATATTTCCTTAGTTTGAAGCCCAGCTGATAGACGTGGCAGAACTGTTATACTCACCGGGGCTGCAGTAGAAGATAAGTTTTAGAGCTGTTTTCAAATGCACCGTGTGCATGCTCAGCGAACCGGTTCTTACACTGCTTGAAACCCACCACTGAAAAAAATCCATCATGACTATCTGTTGAAGATCAGTGAATAAATCATCTATTTGCAGGTATCCTTCTGAAAAACTCTTTTGTTCCCACCACATCTTGACATTTATGGATGTAGACAAGGCCTTTTAGCAACCTTTCAGAGGTTAGCTCTCCAATTTGTTCTAACTACGGTTCTAATTAGACATTGTTTTCATGTGATCTCAGGTGCACAGGGGTTGAAATGACAGAATTTTTTAAATTATCATCCTAGTATTGTGGAATATCCGAAGAGGATGACTTGCTATGGCAAACAGATTCCTTTCATGATCAGAAACACTGATTATTCGAGGCATTAACAAATGTAATAACCCAACTCTCACACTTCATCAATTTGTAATTGTGTGAGAATAATACTAAGCAGAGCTTCTTGGTTATCTCTACCATTTTTTGATTCAATTTAAATACTCAGCTATATAACGTTGACTGAACTCTGAGATCAGTATTGGAATCTGTTCTTCCTACTCCATTACAATAAGCACAGGAGGAGGTTTTCTGAGGTGAGACCAAGATTTAAATATATACTCTAATAGAAGTCCTCTGGCTTTTCCTTTCAGTGGCTTTTAAAGAAGCATTTGATTTAAATAATTGCCTTGTTTTTAAAACAGACACATTTTAGTTTTGCTGAGTGTTATTTTTAAAATTGTAGCCAAAGACGCATATGGACACACACTTATACACATATGCAATACATGCACAGACACACAGAAACAGATGTTATAAACAATAACAAAAAATAAATCAGTGTGCTGGTTGGGGGAAGGGTTTAATGTTAATGTCAACACTTTGCACCTTAAAATAAATGAATACCTGCATTTGCATGAAATGAAAATCTAAACCTTAATTGGGCTGAGCACAACATGCCCAGCCAATGTATAAATATAACACAAGGGAATGTTTATGCATCACACAATCAATTGCCTAGATCCTGTCTGCAGTCACAGCCATCCGTCTGGTTAACAGATGCAAATATTATAAATCCCCTGAGAAACGCAGACCTAGGAATGCTTTTAGAATGGCTGCTTTTATAAGGTGGCTCTAATATTTTAATTATGGAAGTTATAATTGTCTCAAGGGTGTACAATGTTTTTAGTCAACTGCAGCATATAGCCTCAGTGACAGCCAATCCTTTGGCTTATTATGTGATTAGTTTGGTGAGTCTTCATTTAAATACTTTAATTTTAAACAGAATTAAAAGAAATCCCCTAAAATCTTCCATTCGACTTTGTCTCGCCATTTTATACTTTAATACAGTCACTACAGAGTTAGTGATTTAAAATGTTACTATATATGAATAATGCATTGTATTATATCCTCATAAAGAAAGCATATAGAATCATGTTTGGACTAAAAGATACCATATTTTCTGGCGTATAAGACTACTTTTTAACACAGGAAAATCCTCTCAAAAGTCGGGGGTCGTCTTATACGCCAGGTATAAGCCTACTGACACTCCGACTTCCCCTGCTGACCCCCAGTGATGGTGGGCCTCAGCTGTCTGGGGAAGTCAGAGCATCGGTAATATCCACCTGGATGCCTGGGACGGTGGGGGAAGCTCTGCGCAGCAACCAGCTGGGTCCAGCATTCAGCGGCATGCAGGCTTGATGAGATCGGCACAGCTTTCCGAATCTGAGTTGCCAGCACTGACTGGGAGCGCCAACAACATTGAGGGGTAGTCTTATACGGCGAGTATAGCCCAAACCCTATATTTTAATAGGAAAAGTAGGGGATCGTCTTATACGCCCAGTCGTCTTATACGCCGGAAAATACGGTAGTCTTTGAAGGACGTAATTTCTCAATGGCTGGCTTGCCTGTTTGATATGAATCATTGTGATGGCTTTGATAAATCTGTTAAATTCATTGCAAGCAAGCAAATAAATAAAGACAACTTACTCTTTCTTATGATCATTGATAAAAACAAATAAATTTCATTAATAATTTCAAATAAACTTGGGTTCTTAGGAGAAGAATTCAAAATACATGCTAACAACACTTTCAGTAGGAAAGTATGTAGGCATCTGACTTGGGAAGATCTGTACTGCACCAAAATTCAATACTGCAAAAATATTTGTCCTTTGCTTTACTCCCACGGATTCATCAGACTTGTGAAGACCCTTTGTTTGAGCAGAAAACAAAGGTAGACTAGACATTTAAAAAGCATTAATTCTGTATTTCCTTCAAATTGTTTAAAGATGTTTGAAGTAGGTGATACTTCTGTTAATATACGAGGCAGATCAGACAGTACTGATCTGCCTTGTTTATTAGTACAGATATACAAAGTACAGGTTTCAGTACTTTTTCAGTTGTTTGCATGTTTGTGTCAGCATTGGTGTAAGAGCTTCTGATTTAGACTTCAAAGTTTTGAGGTGCTTTGGCTGGCCTCATTGTTGGCTTTTAGTTCCGGATTGTTGAACAGAGTAGAGTAGAGTAGAGTAGAGTAGAGTAGAGTAGAGTAGAGTAGAATTGAATTGAATTGAATTGAATTGAATTGAATTGAATTCTTTATTGGCCAAGTGTGGTTGGATACACAAGTAACTTGGCTTTGGTGCATATGCTCTCAGTGTTCATTAAAAAAATACATTCATCGAGAATCATAAGATACAACACTTAGTGATAGTCATAGGTTACAGTTCCTTTTGTATTTTATCTAACCTAAATCAGGTACCCAATTCTTTTTAAAATGTGCTAAAATTATAAAACTAAACCAAGGCAATGTTTAATAGAACCCAGTTTCTTTTTCAAAATATCTGAAATATCAGAGGTATGTGTAGTTGATAAAATCAATCACTTGTAACAACCATAGGGCAAACAATACTTCTTCTTGAAATGGTCATGCAACGAAGCTTGAGTTTAAAAATAATTATTACACTAAAATAACTAGATGTTTTCTTCACTAAGCTTTAAAAGATATTCCTTTATTTTAAAATGAAAATTGTATCTCTTCCCCCCCTCCCATGTGTAAAAGCCCTGTGAGAAATATGCTAATTCTGGGAGATTCAAAAATTGGGTTGCATTATTTATTGAGCCTGGAGATAGACAATCATCATAGAAAATGCTAGCCATAATGTTAATCCCAATATCATATGGGAAAAAAAATAAAAGGACAGTTTAATGGGTATAACTGAACTGCCTTTTTGATGAGATGAATAAGTTCCACAACAGATACCACCTCAGGATTAGTTTAGTGTGACTCTTTACCATATCCTTCAGCCAGACATTATATAATTTCTTTATGAAGGTTTTATTTTCAGGGTTCAAGCATATGAGATCTGGTATGACATGTTTCCTGGTTAGAAAAGGTCAATGGCTGAAAATAAGCCCTATGGAGATTTAAGCATCAACAACACGGTTTCTAAAAAAAAAAAAGGCATACATTTATCTCTGTTTGACAGATACTCCTAAACCAATAGCCAGTGACCTTTTATATGTAATCTAATGGGCAAAAAAATGTATCTTTCTCCTTCTTACTTCGAGTTGTCAAATCCTAACAAGGAGTAAAGTTAGAATAGATTTTCATACCAGAGTTCTAAAGAAGATAGTGAAAACGTACTAGAATTATTTATTTATATATCTTGTGCTATTTCAACACCAACCCAGTTTACAAAAGCATGCATACATTACAAATAAGATTTTCCCCTGTGTAAGAAAGAGTCAAAAGTTGGGGGGGGGGAGCCAATTCATTCTATTCTCTCTGATGTTTGAATATTTGGCTCACGGATTGAAAGAGATGGTGATCTACCTTCTATTGCAACAGACTCAATAGCAATACAATATGAATTGGCTAAATTGCAAAATATTTAAAATTTGAATTTCAACTTTTGAAATTCCTGTCAACTTCAGACCCAACATGTAAGTTTCAGGGTTCCAAGTAACACCCCCAATGAAAGAAGAATCCGAGTCTTGAAGTTCCTCAAAGTTCCATTTTATTAGAGATGTCATATTAGCACATCTGGGAAAATCCAAATCTGAAAGCTTCAAGTTTTTCTTTACCCAAAGGAAAGTCCAAGTCCCTTTCCCCTGCACCCACATGTCCATCACATGGTCCAATCAAAACACTGTCCCAACTGGAGAAGCTTCCCAGTTCCAGCACTCCAGATGCAGGGTAAGATGTCCTTGACTCTCTGAGAAAGGAATGTTACTATGACTATATATCATCCTGGCTCCATACAATCCCCCCTCCCTGTTTCCCACAGTAGTAAATGTGGCAGGCCTGAAGGCCTAATGCAAAAGATGGCTTCCAGGCCTGACAGTAAGTACTTAAAATAAGGTGGGATTTTTCCCCATCACCAAATTCTTTCCATTTTTTTTCCAGCATATTGGATTTAGGAAGTCACACATGGTCAAAATAGGGAGCGCCCTATCAAAACCTGTACCTGTTAGCAGTGTCCCTCAAGGCAGAGTTCTAGGACCAACACTCTTCATACTATACATAAATGACCTTTGCAATCATATTATAAGCAACTGCATTCTCTTCGCCAATGATGTAAAACTATTTAACACCGCCAATAATTCTGCTACCCTTTAAAAAGACCTTGACTTTGTGTCGGAATGGTCAAACAATTGGCAACTCCAAATCTCAACCAACAAATGCTCTGTCTTACACATTGGCAAAAAGAATCAGAACACAAAATGCAAGCTGAGTGGACATGACCTTGTAGATGACCCTCACTCTATCAAGGACCTTGGAGTACTCATATCTAATGATGAAAGTACTAAAGCCCACTGTATCAACATCGCCAAAAAGGCACTAAGAGTTGTAAACCTTATCTTGTGTAGCTTCTTCTCCGGTAATATCACACTACTGACCAGAGTATACAAAAAATTTGCTAGACCAATTCTCGAATACAACTCATCTGTCTGGAACCCGCACTGCATATTGGACATTAATACAATTGAGCGTGTCCAGAAATATTTCACAAGAAGAGTCCTCTACTCCTTTGCTCGAAACAGAACACCTTATGCCACCAGACTTGAAATTCTAGGCTTAGAAAACTTAGAACTACGCTGCCTTAAGGTATGACCTAAGTGTAAGTCATAAAATTATCTGCTACAATGTCCTACTTGTCAATGACTATTTCAGCTTCAACCACAGCAATACACGAGCACACAACAGATACAAACTTAAAGTGAATCACTCCAAACTCGATTGCAGAAACAGAGTGGCCAATGCTTGGAATGCACTACCTGACTCTGTGGTTTCATCCCAAACCCCCCAAAATTTTAACCTAAGACTGTCTACTGTTGACCTCACCCCATTCCTAAGAGGTCTGTAAGGGGCGTGCCTAAGAGCACCAGCATGCCTACCGTCCCTGTCCTAATGTTCCCTTTATTTGTATTCATTTTATGTATTCAATTCATGCTTACAGTATACTGATATATATTATCTAATACGTACTTGACAAAATAAATAAATATATATAAATAATTGGAGTAGGTTGATAGTTCTTTCCCAAAAGATCATTGCTCTTTTAACTGAGTTACTAAAGTAACACACACACACACACACACACACACACACTAGCTCAAACTTTATGCTGTGGCTACTGTGAAGAGCAACTGCACAATTTTAAAATTTTAAGAACTCAAGATTTTATCCATGGTGACTGTTTGGACTTGTCTAAAGAAGTAATGTGCTTTTTTCCTTAGTAAAAGTATTTAATATAACAGTGGAAAGCAGATATTTTTGGGTGAGCAAAAATGATCAAAAGGTTCGGATCGCTTATATGACTCTTCATGATATCCATTCTATGGAGAGCATCCATTGAACTGCAGATGTGTGATAATTTGATTTTGTCATACAAAAGTCAGATCAGGGTCTACTTTGAGCATGAAAAGCCTTCCACAGACTCTTCCATTTGCATACGCACATTCTATTTTTCTTTGGAACATGTGTATGCCTAGTTCCCTTATGGGGAAAAGCAAAGAATTGAAAATACAAAGAAAAGGTTTAATGTATTACAAAGATAAGAAGTGCTTCAAATTGGTTTTCCTTCTCTGCAGTAACTGACTATCTTCTGAACAAAAGGTCCCTTATAATGATGCAGAAAGAATTGAACAGATTAGCGGTGAACCCGGTGCATAAGAAGGTAGCACAAACATTCATGTGTTGCCTTTGGTGAAAAGCTGAAACGTATTTAAACCAACGATAGTTCTTTAATGAGATTGTGAAGGAAAAGTCCATTCTTTACCAGCATTCTTTTTCTTTCGTTGCCCTTTTCAATTCTGAATGTATGGGAAATTTGAAAGTTTTTAGATCTAGTGAAGATTGGATGAAAATGGCTAACAGAATGCAATACACAAGAAATTGGCTTTGGATTTGATGAGTTGCTCTTATTAACAATAGAAGGTAGTAGAAATTGTTCAAAGGTAAGTGAATACTAGACTTCAATAAAAGGCATATTTCAGGTTCACTACACAAAAGGGAAACATCCTTTTCAAAGCTTTGCTTTTTGTATAGAAGAGAAAAAAAGATATGGGGTGTTGCTCTCTGGAATAGGAACTATTATTTATACTGTGCTCATAAAGGCACTTTGCATCTCTGTGTGAGTCCGGGTGTATACGGGTGAAAATTAATTTACTGAAGCAGTAGGAAAGTGCATGGCATCTTCTAGCTATTTAGGACTATGTTACCCTTCATATCCAACAGCAAAACATAATCAGACCCCAAATATATTAAAGCTACCAAATTAGATAGCCCCTATCCAGCACACTGGATATCAGTCCCTTGTGCAACTCTATCATGAAATGTAATGTTCTATCTTCTGATATGGTTTGAATAAAAGTTTATTAGATGGAATCAAGTACAATACTTAGAGGGCTACCATACCTAGCTACTGTCACCTGACCACTAGGTGGCAATTAAAAAGGGATACAGGGAAAGTAATGTTTTGCTGCCATCTAGTGGTTACAGCCAAATGTGATTGGGGAGCCCTAGATATATTGCTCCTTTGTGTCCCATTTTCTCAGGTGTCCACTTCAAAATTTCATAAGCAATCCAAATTTTAATATATAATGAATAGTGACTCCAGTTAATTTACACATTTCCAGTGATTCTAAAAACTTGAGGATGTTAACTATTAACAATTTTTCTCAAGCTACCTTTCCCAATATTAAGACTGCAATTCCTTCTCTCCTGGACTATGTACATTACATTACATTCTTTCCCAGAAGCATTCCATTCCATTCCAGTACAGTGGAATTTATATCTAAGAAATATACTGGGAAACATTGGTTTAGACCAGGGGTGTCAAACCTGTGGCCCATGGCTCAGATGCATCACTCACTGACTATGCCCAGCAAAGGGGAAAAAAGTTGTGATACATCACGTGACAACAACGTGTTATCACGAGTTTGACACCTCTGCTATAGAACATTTAAAGAGACTTTAAAAGGTCTCTTTGGCAAAATCTCCAGAATCAGCTTCAGACTTTTGTTGAAATGCTGTCTTCTATGTTCATCAACTGAACTAATTTATTTTTGGCTCAGCTGTGATATATTTCAAATCACAATGAAAAGAAAATATTTGTATTTATATATATATATATATATATATATATATATATATATATATATATATGCAAATATATATATTTACAGTGCTGAAGCTCTGCTGTGTTTATCGGTAGCACATTTTCTCCATTGGCAGGAAGTCATTCTGCCTGCTAAACTTCAGCTAACATACTGTTCCGTTCATGGGTCCTCAAAGGGGAAGGCTGACTTGATGACTTCACAAGATTGTCTCTCTAGCAGCTGCTCTGAGTCTGTTTGTCTTCAAGGGTGATATCAACAAGAGCTTTGTCTATTTCCTTTTTCTCTTAGACAACAGGCTGCTTTGTATCTTCAAATAACTGCCTTGCAGTGATGTTTACTAACAATTTCTCTTCTTAGTCTTTGTGCAGCATGAGGAGCTGAGAAAATTTCGGGTACTTACGGGACCAGGACTAGGACCAACCATATCTCTCCCACATGCAGCATCCTGTTCCTCATACCTGTCTGTATGTCCTATTTTCATTTACTTAGCCACCAGCATAGCAACATAGTGTATAGCCATGACTACAGCTGGGAGGGTGGGGAGTGTTCAGCTACAAATTAGACTGTATAATATCACAGGTATCAGTTAAATATAACAAAGAAATGATGGTTTGCTGCTATTGTTCATTTTTAGAAGAGTAGCCAAAGAAAGGCTTGTATATGGAAATGCTGACGGCAATGGGACATTTTCAATTTTATTTATTGCTTTTCCCCATGAAGGGGAAAATACAGCTGGAAACCCAGCACCGCTTGGTGCTTAGTGTTTGCTGATTGTTCTCTCCATTGCAAAGTCTGCAGGAGTGAAAGCTATTGCAGAGTCAGCTTCAAAATGGCTTGGATGAACTTGTGACTAGAAATGATGCTGTAGGACATTGCTCTTACAGTTCAATCCAATGGTGGTAAACATATGAAATAGATATTCTGGTTCTCATCAGTGCATCTTTTCATGTACTGTGGATTCAGAAGATGAGCCAAATCCTGGAAGAAAATTAAGTTTTTAGAGTTAAGGAAAACTAGGCCACTCGGAACTGGCTGATTATGGTATGTTATGACCCCTTTAAATAAATAACCAAGCAACTAATATATATATAGTATGATAAGAAAAGTATGTTAAGATTATATATATTCATTTCCTAATCTTATGCTACATGCCAGCAGAAGCACTGATGTGCCATGAAATCAGTGTTGACTCTTAAGGACCGTAGAGATAGAATGTTGTCTTATGTGGTCACTAAAAGTCAATAGTGACTTGATGATATATCAGGAGGTTCTGCCCCCAACCTGTCCTTCAGGTCCTTCAGCTGGAAATACAGAAATAGTCTTAATCTTGAGAAAGAAAATGAAATGAAAAAACCCTTCCCAAGGACAGTCCTGCCTGCAAATGTGATTTAAAGATGAAAGAGTTCTTAACCAAGAGTTGATGAAATACCTCTGAAGAATTCATTTCTCTTACCTTTCAACTTACCTACCCAAATTCTTCACTTCAGTCAGCATTTCAGATAGAAATATATTAATGTCACGGGGGGAAAAAAACCATGTACATATCCATTTCTTTTTGTGGATTGCCTACATGAAGACTAGGTCATCTACAGTGCTCCAAATGTTACTAAAGTCTTATCAGTGCACCCACCTACCCACCCGTGCAGCATAAGAACTTGCAGACTATCAAAAATTAGGAGGCCATGAGATGTCTCCAGATCCATTTACGTAAAGTTTTGAGCATCTGTAATCGGATAATTTCTTGTTTTATTTGCTTTAATTCTGAAAATAGGGGGAATGAGAACATCTGAGTTTTGATTGACAGGAAGATAATAGAATTTGGAATACAAAGAAATAGTTGTTCTTTGTAATATATTTTTGATATTTTGTTCTGTGAAATGGAGCACAGTTTCTCATTGGTGCTTGGCAAATATTCAGAAAAATAATTATCACATTGCATTCTGGAAAGTGCCTGAAAATGATTTGCTGAGAGGTGGACGTTACGTTTGTTTTGATTACAGTTTCGTAGTGTAGCCATACAATCTAGTGTCTGTTGAATGAAAAAGGATCTATAACAATCGATGAGTTGCAAATAGCATATATGGCTATTTTGACAGACTGTCAGTTTTAAAATAAAAATTACACAGTCTTTAGTCACCTTGGCGCCAAACAGACATACTTGGTCACATTTTTAAACAGTTAATTTCAGATTATTACCATGTGTGAGCACTTATATGAAATCCAGGTGTAGTATCCATATACAGGTAATCACCGACTTACAATGACAATTGTGATCAGAATTTCTACTGCTAAACAACATGATTGTAAAGCCTACCCTCATCACTTATCAAGAGCAATTCCCTGCATTCAGAGCTGATGTCATTAACTGAATCACCCTGTCCTTAGATGAGGCAACTTCCTGCCAGGTTCCTACAACCAAAAGCAATGGGGAAGCCAGCAGGAAGTTGCAAATTTAAAAAACTGAATACAGAATAACAGAGTTGGAAAGGGACTCTGGAGATCTAGTCCAACGCCCTGCTCAGGCAAGAAAACTTTTCAGAGGTTTCCATTTCAGACAAAAGCTTGTCCAATCTATTCTTAAAAACTTCCAGTGTTGTAGCATTCACAAAAGGTGGGGAAGGAATCAAGAAGAGGATAGAAGATTTGGAGAGTATGCAAGAGGCATCATGTGGCATGGGGATAGTGTACAAGTGTATGCAAGAGGCACTGCATGAATTGGGAAGGGTGAGAAAGAGGCAGAGGTGTGAAGATGAGATGGGACCCCAAGGCACCATCTGGGTTGGGATAGGTTGCAAGGGTGCATAGCAGGTGTAGCATGGATTGAGTGTGTGCATGGGAAGTCTGCATGAGTAGAGGAGGGTCAGAAGGGTGCCCAAGGTTGCATTAGAGGTGCTGTGGAGGACAGCAAGGGTGTGTGAGGGTTTGCAAGAGATCCACGAGATTCAGAAAGGATTTGCAAGAGGCGCCACACAGGTGGTAGTAGGTGTACAAAGGTGCATGAATGACCAGCACTACACTGATGCAGAGGGACTGAGGGAATGTGCACAGGTAGGGCAGACTTACCTTAATGACTTGTGATCTTCCTTGCTGGCTTCACCTGAGGGAGCCAGCGTGGAAGGTTGCCAATGGCAATCATGTGATGCCAGGGTGCTTGGCAGTCAGTCATAGGTGCAAATGGGTTGCCAAGCAACCAGATCATGCTCACATGGTTCCCACGGTGCTGGCCAGAACTCATATTTAGCCATCCATTAAAATGAAAATGTTGCATTTGAGAAGGATTGTGTGATATGGGATACACATTCTTCTTTGTTGCTTGACCTTGTCTCATACAGCAGTAATATTTTTGTAGTCTTATTTTTTTTTCAAAAGACTAAAACTCCAATCATATCAGAGATGGGTTGCAGCAGGTTCTGATCAATTCTGGAGAACCAGTAGTGGAAATTTTGAGTAGTTCAGAGAACCGGTAGTAAAAATTCTGACTGACTCCGCCCCCATCTATTCTCTGCCTCCCAAGTCCCAGCTGATTGGGAAAAATGGGGATTTTGCAGTAACCTTCCCCTGGAGTGGGGTGGGAATGGAAATTTTACAGTATCCTTCCCCTGCCATGCCCACCAAGCCACACCCACAGAACCGGTAGTAAAAATTTTTGAAACCCATCACTGATATATATATATATATATATATATATATATATATATAT
>WNWU01000003.1:17244093-17256386 GCA_012654045.1 Ptyas mucosa
TATGTATATGTATATGTATATGTATATGTATATGTATATGTATATGTATATGTATATGCAAGTCTTGTCGTATTCGGGTCTTGTCCTGTGTAAGATTGAGTCTTACACGGGACAAGACCCGAATACACCAAGACTTGCATACCTATACCCGTGAAAACCTATGAAAACATATATGTATATGTATATATATATGTATATGTATATATATGTATGTATATCAGTGATGGTTTCTAATTTGTTTTACCACTGGTTTGCATCGCACACGTGGTTTGCGTGCGATCGCTTCATGCAAGCGCATTAGGAAAGAAAACAGCTGAGGTATGGCAGTCCCCTCAGCTGTGCCTTACAGCTGACCAAAAAACAAAAGAAATAAAGGTAGCTATAGCACGGTGGAGGGGAGAGCCAAATTGACATTCATAGTGAACCGGTTCTCTCTCCTATGAATATTTCCACTACCGGCTCTCCAGAACCGGGGAGAACCAGTAGCAACCCACCAGTGAGATATATATATATATATAAATAAAATCAGAAATTAGTTCCCAGTGAAATTATCTGAAAAACAAAATCAAAACAGGAGAGAACAATTCAAAGATTGTTCTTTGAATTTGTTTCCTCTGATTTCCAGCTCAACAGGACAAAAACACCTTACCCCCTTCCACTTTACTCCCTCCAAAGTCAAGCTTTTCTTTGATGTTTTCCATTGTTAGCTTTGAATGTGTGTCTGGGTTTTGTATGTGTGTCTGGGTGCCTATGTGAGTGTGTGTTTTTAGCTAATTAATGTCCCTGTTTGCACTGGTAGCATGTGTCAAAAAAGCAAAAATCTCAAAGGAACGGAAACTTGTGTCCAATTGGGTACGTTCCAATTCCAAATTTAATTTTAGATATGAAAGCTTGACAACAATGGGCAAAATCTTCTGTGCTTGATAAATGATGGGACTAAAATATATCGTTCCCATTATATTTCACTTCAAATAAGTTATATACAATGTAACTTTTCTTATTTCTTGTAAAATTCTCCCTTCCTTCCATCCTCCCTCCCTCCCTCCCTCTCTCCCTCCCTCCCCTCCTTTCTCGTAATAGCCTGTAATCGTCAAATATGTACTGAGGCTGATGACATAACCTTACTATAATTTTAAGAGTACATTACACTAGCAATTCTAACAGTTGGACAAATTATAATAATTAATGTTGCAGTATAAAGAAAAAAACTATAAAATCACTTAGGAAAGGCTCCCATATTGCCAGCTGAAATCCATCATAGTTATTGCTGTAAAATTACTCAAGATAGCATTAGCCAAGTTTTGAAAATTATTCTATGGCATTAAAGAATAAGGGTAAAATAAGGTTAAAAACATATTGGATGGAAATTTTGGATTGAAACAAATTTATAATCATGATAGACAACACTTCCTAAATTATGTAGTATCTGCCTTTATTCTGTTAGATGAAGGTAGAGATTAAAAGAGACTTGCAATATTGCCATAGTCCTGTTTCATTTCCCAAATACTACCTGTATTTTTTAAAAAAACCTTCTAAAAATAGATTATGTAAAGAAGTTTGCATAGAAGACTTATGAAAATGCATATTTATTCTTCATATGCAAATTATAGAAAGAAGCATAGATATAATCAAATTGGAAAAATTCATATTTTGGATAATGAAAAATACAAGTTCTTGCCTGTACAATGCATTCACACTTATTTGCAAGAAACATGAAATGTATATGTTTGTTTTCATATGTACATGTCAACTGCTAACAGTCAGCAACACTCAGATAGGAGCTTAGAAATGGATGGCTGAAGAACAGACTTACTGATAGTTGTCTGAGTGGCTGGTAGCACTGGAATATGGACTGTGGGGAACAGCTGGTATAATGAATCTAGAGCATATCTGTATTATTTGAACACCAAATTAAGGGAAGTTACTGAAAAATTTAAGAAATAAGCTTATAGGAAATCATGTGGGATTCTAGCAATAGTTAGACTAGCTCTAGTACATAGGACTAGCCTCCTTTATGTTTAAGCCATGTTTAAGTTTAAATGATTATAGTAAAATCTCTATTTTAACACTAGGAAATGTACTGTAGCATCAAGGCAAGATATATATCGACAGACTGACTGACCGACTGACTGACTGAATCCAAGCTGAACAAGATTTGGGAAAATAAAATGTTCACTGTAACTCAGAGATGGATTTCAGCAGGTTCTGACCAGTTCTGGAGAACAGGTAGCGGAAATTTTGAGTAGTTCGGTAAATAGTACCTGTGACTGGCCCCGCCCCCATCTCTTCTCTGCCTCCTGAGTCCCAGCTGATCAGGAGGAAATGGGGATTTTGCAGTAACCTTCCCCTGGAGTGGGGAGAGAATGGAGATTTTACAATATCCTTCCCCTGCCACACCCACCAAGCCATGCTAGGCCCACAGAACCGGTAGTAAAAAAAATTGAATCCCATCACTGCTTTAAATCCTCTTTATAATTTAACTGGCCACGTTACAGAGATTATATGAAATCTTCTTTCCCTAAACTTTAGTTCATTATCACAGCAGACTTCCACCATCTTGTTAGACGAGTTCGACATTTTGAATAATTTGTCAGTTCCCAGAACTTGGAAGCAGCTCTAGGAATCTGAAATGCAATCTTTTCCTTTATTATTTTCAAACAGATGTCAATGCTTTTGGGGGCACCTATTACATGTTACAGAGATACTTGTAAGGTTACATGCATTATAGAACCTTATGTTTTTTTACATAGCCCTCACAATCTGCTCATAAATGTATTTTCTGCCTTCGTGCCTCATACATTTGGGGATTTCTTTTTTCATTTGGCTGCAGAATTCTTTTCTTTCTCAGGTAATTTGGCCTTTTCCCATCTGTAGAATTTAAAACTCACATGGGACTGAATGCTATTATATTTGGGAAGAAATAGGAGAAAACCAATAAACACTGCAGAAAATAAGCAAGGGGTTAGGTTAACTTGGCAGTAGAAATGTCACTATTGTCAATAGTGAAGCCATGTGCCCTCAAGGAGTACAGGATGAAACAAAGCTACTGTACACCCACGTGCTATAAAGATCTAATCTACCTTTACTCATCAGCTCAATATTTCATACCTCCAATTTTTTTTAAAAAAAAATTATACAGTAATTAAGTAAAGGGCATGTTATGCACGCTTATTAAGAAAACATTGTAATTCTTTTCATTTTAAAGCTGGATTCAAGAACCGACAGGGATGTAGCAGTATTTCCAAACACAGTTTTCTTCTTTCTCTTACCTTAAATCTGAAAAAACAACCCATAACCCCACTTCCACCTTGCAATGCACTACTGAGATATGCTATTTTATACGGAAAGCCATGCTTAATATCACTCCCCAGGAGAACAGATCATAACATTCTCTCACTTCACTGATGTTGTATCTCGAGTCATGCCCTTGTGAACTTCAGAGGCCAAAAAAAGAGAGAAATTAAAAGTGTTGACTCCTCCAATTCCTGTTCTAGAAAAAGTGGAGGAAACTCAGACATGCCCAATTAGTTTTCTTTGGTTGGCCCGGTGTCAGCCTCCCCACCTGATGCGTAGATATGAAATAGAACGGTAATTGTGTTTTGAGTTCAGACAAAAGCAACAGCATTTCAAATGTTTTGACTCGGCTGTGTTCTGTCAAAATAAAGTTGGAAATGGTTCAAAGGTTCTGTAAGAATAGGACTTACATGTTTGGTATGATGTGATGTAATACTAAACATATGAATTGTATTCATACAGAACATTAGAACCATTCCCAGCTTTGCTTGACAAAACACAGCCGACTCAAAACATTTGAAATGCTGTTGTTTGACCAGCCCCAAGCAATATGGAGAAAGGTGAACAGAATTCACACAGGCCATGATAGATGTACAGACTCTATAAGTGGGGGAAAATACCGTCACCGAATTGTAACTGTGGGGTGGAAAAACAAACTATCCAACATATATTGTTAGAGTGCCAAAATAGACCCTGTAATGGAGACCTTGCTGATTTCCTGGCTGTGATAAATGAAGCAAAAAAAAAAAAAAAAACCACTTGTAATCTAGACATTCTTTTATAATGTTTTAGATTTTAGATTTCATATTTTGTATTTCTACCCCCTGTGTTTTTATCAAAATGTGGTGTGAATGTGCCATATTGTAGGTCAGTAGGTCAAGGGTCATGGTGCCAGGCTGTAGCAGCACACTGTCGGCTTATGCTCTGTGGGTCTTTCCAGTTTACCTCATTATCGGCTCGGAATTGAATGAGATAATCTCACCTAGAGAAGATGGCAATTTGAGAAGGGGGTGAATAATTTCTATCCAATCAGAATACTGTTACTGTTCTACCTTTTATCTGCTTGTGTAAAAACTGTATAAAAATAAAGTTCTCTACGAGTCTGGGGGGACATCTTGGAGTCATCTTGAAACAGAGCAAAAGCCTGGACCTCTGATTTACAACACCATATGATAAATAAATCATATGTTTCGTGTCTCAGCCTTAGAAAATAATGGGAACCCAGATTTCTTACCTTTGTTCACTTACCTCTACCTAGGTCACCAAAATTGATGGCAGATAGTTTAGGTTGATTGCTATCAGCTTTCCTAGGGGGCAGAAAATTTGGCAAAGGACATTTAAAAATGCAGATAGAAAACCAGGCACAATAGTAGCAGTTACTAAAAAAATCTGTGGTCCAAGAGATTTCTTAATACTGGAAGAGAACTTTTCAATACCTTGCTCAACATTTCCATTTTACCCTCTGGCTCTTGAAGAAAGAATGTTAATCTTTCTAATCAACACTATTTAGTTACAGCTAGAGATATGTAAAGTATAGTCAATGTCAGATGATTCTATCAACTCCCCCCTACACCAATTTTCTACTCCAACTTTAGGATGGCTCTTCTCACTGGACATATTTTACTATCAGAACACTTTTCCAAATTTACCACAAATGGTCCAAATTCCAGACAACCCAATTTCAAAATCAGTCCACTTCGGCAAGGAAATGGTTTTTATAGAAAGGATAAAATCTGATAAAATCAAAGGCTGTTTCAGTATGGAATATGTTGACGATGCAACATTTTACATATCTTAAGTAACAAAGATTATTCTTTGCAGTTAGTAAACGCCAGCCAGCCAAACCAGTAGAGAGCAGACAGAAATACAAATTTGTTCTGCATGACACATTTCTATCAATTTTGTTACCATTTTGTTTTCAAACAGTTTTTAAATGTTTAAGTCAAGCAATATTGCTGTTTAGAGTTTTTTAAAACCCAGTTGCTCTCTAACAGTATTGAAAAGACCATATCACTTGTATTTTTCAGCGTGTATAGCTACTTTTACCATCTAACACAAGTCTTTTTGTATCACTTCCAAACTTTTTAAACAAATGATATCCTTCAAATACAATTTTCCAACCATAATCCTATTAAGTCTCCTGTTGACCTATTAAATCACATTCTGTATTTGTCTTTTGTGTTGTTTCAAGATCATCTAATGCACGGGTGTCAAACTCACCATGTCACATTGCCGTCAAGTGCAATGCAACTTTTTTCTTTTCATGGAGCTGGAATGGGCTTGGCCTGTGTATGATACATCTGACCCATGGCAGTGGTGAAATCCAAATCTTTTTACTACCGGTTCTGTGGGCATGGCTTGGTGGGCGTGGTGTGGCTTGGGGGTGTGGCAAGGGAAGGATACTACAAAATCTCCATTCCCACCCCATTCCAGGAGAGGGATATTGAAAAATCTCCATTCCCACCCCACTCTGGGGCCAGCCAGAGGTGGTATTTGCTGGTTCTCCAAACTACTCAAAATTTCCACTACCGGTTCTTCGAACTGCTCAAAATTTCTGCTACTGGTTCTCCAAAACCTATCAGAACCTGCTGGATTTCACCACTGACCCACAGGCCGCCAGTTTGACATCCTTGATCTAATGCATTTCCCACACTTACCCTAAAGTGTTATTTTTCCCCATCTTTTTCCATGGGCAGAGTAAGAGTGACAGAATCACCTGAATCTTCAGATCTTTTCATATCCTTGCTTTTGTGATGTCATAATTGTGCTTGGCGGTATGTCTTCCCACATGGCGTATCAGGAAAAAATAATCATTGTCACTAGTATTAATAAGCCTCAATAAGAATTAATAAACTATTTTTTAAAAAAGTGATCTATGCAGCTAGCAGACAGCTTGCCTCAAAAGCCTATACCTCCAAGCATAATTCCATATCTTTTCCTTAAAGTAGTTAGCTCCCAACTACTATGACTTCCCTTTTTGTCTTTTTATAGAACATAATATTGTCATACAGAAGCAACATATATGCCCTTCTTTTTCTTTTAATTATTCTTAAATATGTATTTTTTAATAAGAAAGAGTTTTATTCAGAAGCATAAAGCTTTCTTTCTTCTTAAAAGAAAGAAAAATATATGAAAAGATAAAAGAAAAAGTGAGAAACCAAGGAAAAGAATGGGTGTTAAGGGTCCTGTTAGCCAAGGAAAGTTCTCTGGCATAGCCTCTGTCTTCTGGAACTTTCTCCCTTCACTTATCATGATGCGTTGTGTGCCCAATACTGGGTTCCCAAATGTCTTAAGAGCCTTGTTTATTGGCTGCATTGACAATTCTATTTGGTGCATTTACAGTATATTTATTCTGTATTGTTTGAATTGTTTTAAATTTGTTTTTAATGTTCTATGATGTATGCTGCCCAAAGTCATTTGTTGAGATGGTCAGCTAAAGAAATCAAATAAATAAATAAAGGGGAAAAAAAAAAAAAACAAATCTAAACAAATTCTTCCACTCTTTTTTGCATGAATGACAAACATGATTATTACTGTTTTTCTTCTCCTAAATTGCATATCAGGATTCCTTTCTTCCCAGACACAAACATTTAGTCAGTAAATCCTGAGATCGTCAATTCAATTTGTCCATTTTTGTTCATTTTCAACAAAAAGTCCCTAGTTTCTTTCCCCCTTTTTGCTTGTGAAATTGATTACAAGTTGTTTCTATTTGATACAAAACCAGGTTGTGCCCAAGAACACCTTTATAGCTCTCAGCAGAAGATGCATTTTATAGACAATAATAGGCAAACACAAAGGAGTAGATTATTATGAGATACTACAATTTTCGGCATAGGTAATACAAAATAAAATCAAGAGAAGAACTGGTTGCAGAGAGATATAGTCGTTGATGTTTTTTTTTATTTATACTTATTACGGATTTGACCATAGCAAGATTGACTTTGAAATAGAATTGTGTACAAATGATAAACATGGAATTGTTATACTGTATAAACTATTTTTGAAATTTGAACTAGAAGAATAAGTGAAAAAATGTATAAAGCAGTGGGCTTAAAAATTGGTTCTACTGTAAATACAGATGGAACAATGGGAAAATATGTGGTTGATAGTACTGAAATTTACATTGTGATAATCTTAAGGAGAATGTTTATTTAAAAAGAAGCACCATCAATATATGTCACCAGAGGAATTATATAAAGGCACTTCAAATTTATGTCGGAAATATGATCAAGAAAGGATGGATACATAAAAAGAGCTACAAAATTCTGGATTCCAATGCACACATTGATTCAGAAGATTTCAAAAATTAATATACACCTGAGAGTAGAGGTTCTTATTTGGGGATTGATGGACAAACAGTTACAAAAAACAGTCATCAAACTTCATTTTTGTATATAATAAGATTATTGTATGTGCAAAGATGAAATAGATTCAGCACTACCCACAACGGAAAAATGGTTGGTAAAGGTAATGTAACTTCCTGAAATGGCCAGATTGACTTCTTTGATTAGAGAAAAAACAATGACTATATTTATTGCTGCCTGGAAACTCCTTATGGATTTTTTGCCGAAAACCTATGATTTATTGTTTTGCTGATTAGACAGGAAAGATTATAGAAAAAAGGAGAGTAATGTTGTAACTCTAGACCAGTGATGGCTAATCTTTTCCAGACCGAGTGCCCAAAGTGCGTGGGTGCGCCTAAACCCCCAAAATGCAATGTGTGTGTGGCCCCTGTGCATGCACCCTGCCCCAAACATGTACACGCGGCTCCCCACAATGCCCCTTCCCTGCGCATGCATGCACATCCCCCTGCATGTGCCCCACCTCCATGCATGTGCGTGCACCCCCTGCATGCACCCCTCCCCCTACGCATGCGCGGCAGAGACCCGAAGACTAGTTGGCTGGTGGCATGTGCAGTGGAACTGAACTGGCACGACAGCTCACGTGCCATCAGAGAGGGCGTTCCGTGTCACCTCTGCCACACATGCCATAGGTTCACCATGACAGCCCTAGAGTCACAGTTAAATTTATAATTAGCTAAAAGAAAGTTGTTTCTATTTCAGCCATGTGAATTGTCTTCTGTTTTGGTTTTGGTTTTGGTTTTATATTGTCACTTTTATCCTCTCGGCTCACTCCTTTTTTTATTATTATTTTGTTTATGTAGAGCTCTCCTGTTTGTCAATTCTATTTTAGTCTCTGTGTTGTTTGATTTGATTTGTCTTCATTCCTTTTTGGAATGCCTTCATGACCATTCAGTGTTCCAGTCCCCTGACTTTTTCCTTTAAGCACTGCTGTATTTGCAAGCAAATATATGCCAGGTTGTTCTCAGGCAGGAATACCAACAGGCTACAAGCACAGTAGGACATGATTACAGAGTCATCTATTTATCTCCACTTTGTTTCTTAAGGCAGCAGCAATAGAAAATCTTTTTTTTTCCCCTTCTTCTTTGCTTCTTGGGATCTTGGGCTCTCAAAATACATGCTTTGGGAGAAGGATTGTATTTAGGGACACCTCCATTAAATTCCTTGATCAAATCCAGTTCTGATACCACTCCCTGTTTGTTCTTGCAATTTGTTCACTTGAAAAAGGTCTAATTTATATTCCACCTATAGTTTTGCAGCAGCCTCTGCTTAGTCTACAAAATGCAGTCGCTCAATCACATACAATGGGCAATCAGTAAGTCTCAGGACACATCTTTTTTCGTCATAATCAATTCAAGAAATATTTTCTTATTCCCTGTACTGGTCAATCTCAGCTATGTATTTTTCTATAGTTTACAATCACAGTTGCTTTCAGCTCTGAGTTTCCCCATTGTTATTTCTTAAATCAGCCATCTTATTTCTGCTCAGTACCACTTGTGTTTCTTTGCCTTATTCCCACTTTTTCATTCATTTTTAAATATACATTTGAGTACTTATATTTTAAAATGTAATTTATTCCCTTAATACAGATTTTTCTTTTAGTACTGCAATTGCCCCGCTGATCACTGATTAAACATTAGAGCTTCCAATTTTCCCAGCTCTCTGCTAGTCCCAGACTGGCAGTTAGTTTTTAGGAAGGAACTGAACTTGATATCCTTTCTGTCATTTTTTTTTTAAATACTTTTTTATTGTGCGGAAAAATAATTTAGAATGAATCAAATAGTGTTCTAAATTTTGCCCTTGGTCCTCCAGTTGTGACACCTCCACTGACATACTTACAATATGTCCTTAATTATTTTCCTTTCCTTTCCCATGGATGTGAGTAATTTGACAAGGGAGCAGAAATCTGAAATTAAATTTCCTATTTAAGATCAACACTTGCTCCTTCCTTCCTTCCTTCCTTCCTTCCTTCCTTCCTTCCTTCCTTCCTTCCTTCCTTCCTTCTTCCCTCCTTCCCTCCCTCCCTCTCTTCCTTCCTTCCTTCTTCTTTCAGCTAACAATCAGATAAACCCTATTGCTTCTTGGATGCTTCTTATTCTTTTTGTTTGGTTTTCACAAACTACTACAAAATATAGTTTGATATATTTCTTGGACAAAGAACTATTTTTGAACAAAGATTGTGTTAACTTTTGAGTAGCACAATCACTCACACATTACTCAGTTTTGACTTCTGCATTAATCCCCAAAGTATTGGTTCCATTAGCAGCTGACACTGCAATTCACAAAGATTAAATTTCCCAAGAATCTTTATTTCTTGGTATACAAAAATACTTACTGAGAATGATTCATGGAGCTGTAGGCTTGTTACCTTGTTGTTTAATCAGATGTCTTTTTTTTATGAATTTTTGACAGTGTAAAGTAGCAAAGGTGCTTAGAATCACAATATAAACAAACAACCTGTAATATTTCAGTTTGGAAAGTATATTTATAAGTTGCAGGAAGGAAATGCATGATTTTTGTATTGTAATCTAATTTTAAGCCAGTTTAGCTAGCCTTGCAGGAGAAAATAAGGAATAAGGAATAGTATATGCAGTGATTCTTCCAAATGTCTTGTGACATATTCTTATTTCCATTAAAAATAAGTAAATTAATGAAATAGCAACAGTGATGCAGTGTCAGAAAACAGTCCAACTGTTGTGCTAAAATTATAGGTAGATGGTTTAAGTTAGCATAATCATTCATTGCTTATAAAACAGATAGACTTCATCTTCAAATTGTTTAAGAGATTTGTGGGCTTTGAATTGAGGATGAACACTTGTATGTTGTATGAACACAGTATTATGACTGTGCTTTTGCTATCAATTGAGCTAAGCTAGCATGGTTTGTGTCATAGGCTTAGCTCAATTGTTGAGCTTTATTGTTGCCCAATAAAGTCTGTACTGAGGACAAGGATATTCAACAGAGACAGAACCATCCAATTCACAGAAGGTAATGAAATGTGTCATAATAATTCCCTCTGAAAACACTCTTTGAAAAACATTTTTTTTCATTGACAACAAACAAAGTGACAAAAGGGAGCAGGTGTGAAATAGTCTTACCTAATAGACAGGCTTTAAAATCTCACTGAATTTTTTATGGGTATGTCAGCTACTTCTTCACTTTGCCCTGAAGGGGAGGAAGATGTAGATAACATTACAGCATTTATAAGGATGCTGATCATTATAAACTTAATCATAGTAATTGACACTGGTATGTTTTCAAAATCCCAAGCCAGCCTGAAGAATTAACTTTGATATATGAAATGTAACAGATGCTTTGGTAATATAAAACATTGATTTCTAACTTCCTGCCCTCATTTTAAGTCATGTTTCCTCCCTGTTCTTCAGTTACATAAAGCTCTCCCTCCCTCCCTCCCTCCCTCTCTCTGTGTGAAGACTATCCTATGTGAGGTTGCTCAATCCAAAACTCTAGAAATTCCCTCTTCTGGTAGGATACTCCAACCTTATTTGATTTTTATCAAAAACAAAAGCATGAAAATTGAATTTTGTCATATTATAATCTAATGTGGGGAAATTAGAAAGAAGGTTTTGCTTTTCATTGCAGTGGAATGACATTTTTTTCCAGACAAGATAGTGGTGTATGCAGATCTCCTACACTAAATTTGATACAAGAAGAATAGAATAGATCACTTCATCCAGAAGTACTCTTCCAGACAATCTACCACTTCTCTCCTCTTTCTGGTATTTAACTCATGGTCATTGATACTATGCAGGTTAGTATGTCATTTTTTCAGGATTTGAGCCCTAGCAGTGATAGCAGATGATCTCACCAAGATTTCTGAACCAGGACTTAGCTGTTGTGGATTGGTGGGACCACACACACAAAAGGCCCTTAGTAGTGGCCCTTCTCTATGGAACATCATTCCCTCCAAAATTCATTTGGCCCCTACTCAGCAGCTTTTCTAAAATGTCCTAAAAACATTATTCCATCAATAAGTCTGGGGATCACAATGGAGATTGAACTGATCAGATTTGATTGAATTGTTGTTGCCATGAGGGTGGAGTGGAATTTTTTTAATGGGTTTTTATTATGTGATGGATTTTTTAAATGTTGTAAGCTGCCCACAGTTTCCTATATTTGAATTGGGTGACTATTTAAATTTGTTAAACAAATAAATATATCAGTCATAACTCAAAGGAGGTTTTTGTACAAAACTACCCTAAAGTATGAATTAATTATTTATTTTGAAAAGATTTCAAAAGTATTTACTACTGAGAAATCTTCACAGCTATTATCTAAATATCTTTTTATTCCAAATGTTATAAGCTCAAAAACAAGTTTTCCTTAGCAAAATTTATTTTCTTATAAACTGTTGAATTACAATCTCTTTCATAACTTTGTTTTTTCCTGTTGAACCAAAGCATCTCCTATAACTGAAATTATTAGTCTGAGATTTTTCCCACTCCTTATATCTTTGGATATGTTGGAAAGAAGATAATATCACTGATGAGATCCTATTACAGCATGACTCAATTTTCCCCATTTTATATTGTCAGATATTGCCTACGTATGATGCCCCAGGCACCAGAAAGGGTTAAGTCTTCTAAGTCTACAGACATCCCATGTGACTGTATAAAC
>WNWU01000003.1:17258041-17302954 GCA_012654045.1 Ptyas mucosa
GAGAGAGAGAGAGAGAGAGAGAGAGAGAGAGAGAGAGAGAGAGAGAGAGAGAGAACAAAGTAGACAGGCTAGCAGAGAACATTAGGAAGAAAACTGCCTTTACTCTCCTTAGCATAAGGACTGGTGGAATCTCAAATAATAAAGAAATAAACAAGCAAATTGTGCACAGGCTGCCAACAATAAAAACAGTGCATACAAAAATGCATGCATTTATTTATTTTTTTTAAAAAAATATGGAACCAAAAATGAAAGTGAACAAGATATAGCTATTCCTGTAATAAAGAAGAGCAAAATAGTATTTTGCCTGGGAGCACTGGAGTCAATCAAGAAGATCACAGTCTCTCAAGGAAAGCATCTCTAAATTCATCTCTTTAGGATATGGACTTTTCCTTCAGGTTTTAGGGAAGACACTTAACCCTACCCAGTCCTCAGGAGGATCAGAGTCAAATATGTCAGTTTGATCTGTCAACTGAGTATAGAAATAGCCATCTAGATACCCCCTGGGTACTGTGGATATTGGCTAGTCTGCTTTCCAGTTGTGATTTTGCTAGAAGCGCAACAAAAAAAAAAACCCACGATGCCTTGTTTTTAACATTGACTCAGGCAGCACAATGTCTTGAGATAACCTTATTCAAATTACAGTAATTTCAGTAGCAAAATAATGGGAAAGTATCTCTTCTCTGAGGAAGAAAATTGAACCTGAGCTTACACAAGCCAATGCAATTTCAAAGACATTAAATCCTTCCAGTGTTTTCTTTAAGAATGTAAAATAAAATGAACGAGTATTTTTAGAATATTGTACTTTTCCATTTTTTGTAATCTTCCTTCCTCACTTATTTACCACACTGGAGGTCTGCACATAACTGTGTTCATCCTTGTCATTTCTTGACCCAAATGGAAATGCCACAAATATTTCAATATGTCAAAGTTTAACAAAAGAGAGAAAACCTTAAGAATATGTATATCACCAGACTCCGAGGGAGACAGCTCCGCCATATAATATAAATAAAATCTTCTCATGCTGCATGCTCTATACATCCCTATATCCCTATATATATATAGCTGATATATCAATGACCTTCCAGGGTTAAAGAATGACCCTAAAGTACATATTCCTAAGGTACATAATGCACAGCTTGTTTTACGCTGTCTCTCACATGCACATCAATGGTGGGTTCTACCAGTTCACTCCGGTTCCCATGAACCAGTAGTGGTGGCAGCGGGAGGCTCCACCCATCTGCCTGGACATCATCACGGATGCTCCGTGCATGCACAGAAAGTTATGTGCATGCACAGAAGTGCCACGCACAAGTGTGCACTACTGGTTCTGAACCAGGAGCGAAGGTAAGAGAAACCCACTACTGAGGCACATGGTGGCCTGCAGAGAGACTGAGAAATAGATTTATCTCCTATTATCTGACTTTAACAATTTGGTGGTGTTATCCTAAAGCATCAGTGCCATATACCAAAGAGAAAGATTAACTATCATTCACTCACACATTGCTTATGTGTCAATAAAAAGCTCAACCTCTCAGTGCGATACAACCTAGATTTGACCCAAGAAAGAACTGTGCACCATGGATGGGACATGATTATCTTGTCTAATGAAGAAGACAATGGATTTTGTTCCACTAAAACACTTTGCATCACCTGAAAGCCCTTTTGTGTGGAGAAGAAAGCATTACCTCTCACCTAGGTCTAAATGAGAGGAACCTCTGAGATGTTTCTCTTCAAGTCCATATGCGGAAGTCTGTATTGTTTCACTTTGAAGGATGCTGCTCTCAAATCTTCATCAAAACAAAGCAACTTACCCAGTGGTGAAATCTGAACTGGTTTACTACTGGTTCATTGGCTGTGCATGCGCACTGCATGTGTGCATGTGCAATGCACACCACACAGGCCAAAAGGAGGCATGGGGTAAGTAGAACAGCATGGGGAATAATCAGATGTGGCGCATGATTTTTTTTTTACTGTTAAAAACATTTTTACAACCTATTCGGACGAATAGGTTGTTAAAAAAATGCTTTTAAAAGTTTTTTTAAAAAGGCTCTGATGATTGCATGGCTCAGCTGGGATCGTCAGAGCTTTTTTTATACCTTTTAAAAGCATTTTTAAAAAGAAGCGGCAAGCAGGTGACTGGGCGGTTGGGTGGGCATGGGCGGGAGGGCAGGGATTTTTGCTACCGGTTCTCCGAACCACCTGCCCCCATCGCTACCAGATCAGCTGATCCGGTCTGAACCGGGAACATTTCACCCCTGAACTTACCTTTCAAGGGTTTGTATCATCCTAATTCATTACAAACCCTCTTCACAGGCCTTCTGGTTGATGGAAAAGGAAGGTCCTCCTTCAAAACCCTACTCTAAGTAGCTTAAATATTGTAACAGTACAGATCAGACATGACAATGATCACTAATAGTTACATAGAAAGCAACTAGCTTCATGTATGCTAGTTAAGGTCCTTGGGAGGCATGTATTTTAGCATTAGAATCATTTGTTTGTATCTCCAACAAGTCTTGTCTCCCAAAGCAAAAAGACGATCCCATGATGAGCAATGCAATGCACTTGTGTGTTCTTGACTCCTATTTGACACTGTACTACACATCCCTGAATTATGAAATATTTAAGCTGACAGATCTAATGTAGCGACGGGGAGAAATGTCCAAGGGCACCTTTGTTTTCAGCAATAGGTCACCTTACAGTGCATTTCAGTGTGCTACTTTTCCCATTACTTCTTCCACAGATAGTTCCAATAATGCTTTTAAGTCAGTTTTCTTGCCCAGCAGACAGAAAATACTTTTATCTTATTTCATTAGAAAGCAAAACAAAAATAAACCAGTCCATAGAACTGATGGTTTTCTCTCAAACGGCAACTATATTTTTGATCCATCATAGACAAATGGCAATCATGATTGAAGCAAGAGCTACTGTGTCATTTGAAATGGACTTTAAATTGGGTTGGATGATGAAGAAAAGAGTAAATGTGGATGAACTTCATTCACTTGTAGTTTTACCCTTTTAAGCCACATCTGACTTTTGAATCCCTTGATTTGGGATTCAAACACAGACACAGACACTTTGGAGAAAATATAACTGGACAAAGGACCTGCAAAATTTATCAACGAATAGATGTATGAAATCCAGATAAATTTTATATGCATTTTTAAGTAACTATGTAGACTTAGGATACAATGAATTGAATACTGGAAAAATGAGAAACCGTGAAGTCACACTGAACATTTCTTCCTATCACAAGTTAAAATCAAATAAATCATTAACAAAAACCTTAGTACTCATAAAAAGAGAAAGTTTAAAGACATTACAATGTTTTAGAACAGGGGTCATCAACCTTTCGGACCTCAGGGACCACTAAATTCATAATTTTAAATCCCGCGGACCACTAATATGATTTTTTTTTAAAAGTAATTAATGCAATATAAAAAATGCAAATAATTTTTCTGTGGAGCACCAAAATTTTCTAATGGACCAGCAGTGGTCCACGGACCACCAGTTGGTGATCACTGTTTTAGAAAGCATATACAAAGGATTCTCTCTCCGTCCCTCCCTCCCTCTCTCCCCAGTGTATTAATTTTAAAGAGTTGAGCAAAATAGTAGGCAGATAGCTCCCTACTTCATCATTCTTATTCAGCATCCTTTTTCCCTAGGCTAAACCAACTCTTATATATAGGTCTACTAAAGTGTTAAAGTCCTTGAAGTGAATTTAAAATAATGTTACTTAAACCAGATAGATTATTTCATCTTTCAGGTGGAGAATAAAGTCACATTTATATGTAATACAAAAAGAAAAAGAGGGTCAGGGGAAAATACAATGTTGAAATATTTTCTTATATAACATGACGGGAAAAAATAATGAAGGATATAGGTTCTTAATTTTAAAAAGGAAATTGCTTTTCATTTTGCTTTTCTATCTTCTAGAAACCCTTTATTTTTAATAAACAACCCTAGTAAACTTCACTTCCCATCTCTGAATTTCAAATAACCCTCCCACGATTGAAACCTTACCAAGAATCCCAGATACATTTTATATGAGAACTAGGGAAACAATTGCAAATCAAAATTGAGCATGAAATACATGGTGTAAATACAATAATAATATACACTATTGAAGCATTCCCAACACCCCACAAGCTTTATATGGTTACTATTCAAGCAGTATGCTTCATTACTTGGTTTAGTTTGCTTGGTTCCACTTTTGATTTAATCTGAATCAAGACTAGAGAAATTCCAATATATACAGTATGTACTCTGCTACAGAAGCCGAATATTCACTATACAGTAGCTCAATTAGCTTACAAAGATATAATAATTAAAATATGCTTAGGTTTCACAAGTCACAAATGCCAGTGTACTTTACACATAATTATAAAAGATACTGAGATATACAATTATATACATTATTACTAATTTAAAAAACAAAAAGAAAAACACTTACTCAGCTCTTAGATTAACATCATAAAGGGAAAAAATAAGGACTACAGACTCTTGGTGTATCTCAGAATGAATAACAAAGGAGAAAGAATGGTATGTAGAATATATAATTGTGAACATTTTCCCCGTTTCATTTGCTTAATTGTTACTGTAAAGAATACTTTTTCATCCTTCTTGCGGGTTATGAATAGTTCAGAGTACTAAGAAATTAGGGCTATTATGAAAAGAATTAATAATGTTTATTGTGAAGGAGAACATTTTTCTTAGATCTTTTCTGGACAGCACCATTCCTAGTCAATTCACAGAAGCTTGAGGCAGGCCTGCTGATTTTTTGATGACCTTGGAATTCAAGGATAGTGAGCCAATTGTGCTTTCCCTGCAGGTATCCAAGAGGACTCCACAAAGAAAATTGTTCAATTAATCCCTCTTTCAAGTTATTGCCATCCTGAAGCAATGAAAAAAAAAACCCCTCATCTCCATTTCACTTGAAAAAACTGGTTATGTCATATGATAATATTATTAATAATAATATTGGAGTACTTGTGGTGAAACTGCCTGGTTAGCAAACCAAGTCATCATTCTTCCTATGTTGAACATCTTAAAGCTCTGAAGAGAGTATGTTATCATGTTTTCAGTTGTTAATTTTTTCCCCGCAATGGGTATTGGAAGTATGCAACCACACTTACAGGTCATAAAAGTAGGAGCCAAGGGGAGTTGCTAATTCCAAACAGAGGGCACGGTTTTCTAGATTGTGGAAAATAGAAGCAGTTATAAAGGTGCTTCTATCCTGTAAAGGAGAACACCTGTAGCTCTGGGTTGAAATGAGGGGTCCTTGAACTTGGTTGTTTCCTTGTAGAAAACTATGGGATAATGATCACAGCTTATAATAAAGATATTTGTAATTTCAATATCCATCCTTCCTTCCTTCCTTCCTTCCTTCCTTCCTTCCTTCCTTTTCATTATCCAAACCAGGTAACATGATGCACATTAATAAGGAGCGGGCTTTGCTCTCAGTTTATATTCTAGTGACTTGCCTTGTCAAGAAATTGCCAAACAAACCAACAGTAAGCAGCCCAATTAAAGAACTTCTAAGACTACCACCAGCAGCACTGACAAGGCAAGCCACTAGAACATAAATTGAGAGCAAACCTTATTCCTTACTAGCACTGATGATGAAGCTTAGAGAGAACCAAGGACTCCTCATGCTTCTATTCTCATTTCCACTTTATTGGTGTGGCCAAAAAAGCCTCACTGCCTACTCTATCTCTGCTCTATTCAAAAGGGATTTTTTTAAAAATATAAATAACAATAATAATAAATCAGCAAAACATCTTTTCTATAACTTTTTTTTAGACTGAATTTTCATTAAATGTATAACTTTTATGTTAGATCCGCATTTCCTGTACAGAATCTGTTAGGAGGCTCAAGTTTGGAAGCCCAGAGGAGGCCTGACACCATATTTTCCCTGTACATTTGGGGAATTGCATTGTTTCTGTGTATTACAAATTTCTCTTCTCCTTCCAAAGGAGAATTGGACCACTAAGTCAATGAAATTTAATTATTGGGTTTGGGACATTTTTGGTGGAAGAAGCTATTGTGGAAGTGGAATTAAATCTGTTCAACTAACATGATATCACAAATCATTGGTTATGGGCTAATGATCACAGCTTATAATGAATTAAGATATTTGCAATTTTAATATTATTCCTTCCTTCCTTCCTTCCTTCCTTCCTTCCTTCCTTCCTTCCTTCCTTCCTTCCTTCCTTCCTTCCACAAATACTGTAGTAGTTTTCTTCAATATAGAAGGAATGAGTTTCCATGGGAACTCCATTTTTACCTGACAGTTTTCAAAACTATTCTTTGCTTTTCAGGTGACATTTTAGCAATCCCTAAGGTACCGATATTGCAAGTGGACATGAAGCATATGACCCGTAAGTCAGTGTTTGTGACCAGAAACCACCCAAGACCAACTCTGCCTGTTCTTTTGAAATCCATGCACTTCTGAAAGTTTACCACTGAGTTCACTGAAAAGAGGCCAGAAGCACACACACACACACACCCGCTAAATGAGCCTCTGGCATGTCTGATTTGAACCATATGTGACTCCAGTGCAAAGAAAATGAGCCTCAACATAAGACATAATCATTTCCCCGTACACTTGAGGAATTGCACTGCTTCTGTGTATTACAAATTTGCAAGCAATTTCCCTGCTGCCATCCAAGGCTGCCTTGCAAACTGCTGACAACTAATTGAGAGAAGAGCCGGGGAACATCTCTGAAATGCATGAATGGGTGATTCTCGCTCACTTGATTTTTTTCATTAACAGTAAAGCAGGTGTTATCTGACGGTGTTATTGGGCTTTGAGAAAGGTTAAGAAGGATTTTGCTGTCATTCTCTTCTCCTCCAATTATTGAATATTTCACAGATTTTTCCCTATGACTATGTATGTGGAGGATCGATTCACCCCCCACCCCCAATGGAAACTGGAAGACACTTTCCTTTTTCTCCTTTTGTTTGCAATTGTCAGATAAAGGGGAAATTTGAAACAAAGGCTCAATAGGAACACGTCAACAGGGAGACTGTTTAACAGCATGAAAAAACAAAACAAAGGCTAAGAGTAAACACATCGATGATTCTCAAGTCTTATGTTAAAATTCTAAGAACATGTGCTTATCTGATTTGACTTCAAACCTGAATATATGGTTTGGGGTTTGTTCTTAACAGCAAAAGGACTGATGCAAAGAAGAACCATTCTAGCAGGCATTATGACTTTCAGCACAATCTTCTCACCCACATACCCACCTCAATACAAAGCACAGACATTTTGTAATATTTGTTCATTTCTTTGCAAAACATTTCTGATCAGTCTAGACGTAGGGAATAAAGAGTAATGGAGTGAGTAGGACAAGGGAAATGGCTTTCATATTTGTACTTTGTCAGGGCCAAATTCCTCTATCAGCCACCTAAGAGGGCGTGAAACAAAATCTGCTATCAGAGATGAGCAAAATGTTTCAATCTTGAAATATTCCAGTCTGAAAGCCAGTTGTTTGACTATTCCAAACGGAAACCAAAGCCAGCATTTTTTAAAGAAACTGGAACAAAACATGTTTTGTTTTGAGTGGAAAAACTCTCAGGCTTGTTCCGACTTGAGTATTTCTCCATTTCTGAAGTGAAAGGATTACTTTTACTAAAGTCAAGGAGCTACAGCATAAGTAAAACTGTAATGAATATTCCCCTATAAAGCCTGCAATTTTCCCTCTTCCCAGGCCCACCCCTCCTTGACCAGTCTATCAATGTCCAATAATATTCGAACTAGATGTTTTGGGAACTGCTTTGAAGTGTGGCATCTCTTTGGTGGAGTTTCACATTCCATTTTCTTGGCTCTGTCCTTGATTGGCTAGTCTGTTCTGCATTGACACCTTTGGTTGCTGTCACTCTATCATTCCCCTCCTACCTCCCCAATCCTACTCTTTATTTCCCCATTTTCCCCACCCCTTGCATTTTATGGCAGGATGCCAGTGAAGCAAAGTATGCTGAAGATGGCAGACATGATGAAAACAAAACTTTACCATTTTGAATGTCGCTCTTTCCAGTGCTCTGGCTCTTTGGAGTGTTGTGATGAGGCAGTTGTTTTGTGGCTTGTGATCTCCCCCTCCCTTTTTTCAAAATTTCTCAGTAAAGATACTAATTTATAATGAATGGAGTGAAGAAATGGAGCATTCTGTACTGACTTCACATGGAGGTCCCATGCAGTTAAGGTAGGACTTGCAACATTGCAATCCAAGCCCTGAGCCATTTGAACACACATAGGTGTCATACACACATAAAAAGAAAAGGGACTTTAAATCAGGGGTGGGTTCTAAATTTTTTTACTACCAGTTCTGTGGGCGTGGCTTATTTTGTGGGTGTGGCTTGATGGTCATGTTATTTGGTCAATTATTTAGGATTTAGCAGAGGTACTGGTCTAGCAGGCTTTTAACTGCTTGCAGAGCTGTACCGATCTACCCATTTATTTTTGCAGGCACTGATCTACTCATGTATTTTTGCAGGCACTGGTCTACCCATTTATTTTTGCAGGCACTGATCTACTCATGTATTTTTGCAGGCATCGGTCTCCTCATTTGTTTTCTTTTAACACTGATCAGCTGTAGGGCGGCCCTTTGAAGCCCCGTGGCAAGAGTTTAAACAGTTTTTTCCCCTCTAACCATCAGCTGGGACTCAGGAGGCAGCAATAGATTGGGGGTGGGGCTAAATAAAAGGTAAGAATAACGCAGGGGTGGGTGGGGGTGGACGCGGGGAGTGGGTGGGGGCGCAGGAGGCGGGGGGGGCAGAACCGGTTCGGTGACATCATATTGTCACTGCTACCAGCTCGGGAGAACTGGACCGAACTGGGAGGAACCCACCACTGCTTTGAATGGTTATGCCATGACAGCCATCAGTCCTGTCTTGATAACATCCTGCACACTGACAGTAAAGCAGCATATGGTCATTTGGGAAAAGACTGCTCACACACATATTAATAACACCATTAAGACAGTCCGGTATTATCAGAATGGTAGTAAATTCTTACTTGTAAAGCAGAAATTATGTGTTGACATAGAATATATCTAATCCTTTTCAGGGTATGGTTTAAGACTTTCTCAAATTTCTATTTATACCCAGAAGTTACAAAACTATTCTCTTGAAGAATGGGGCTGGATTTGACAAAGCCGATACATATCCTGTTCACTATCAATAGCAATGAAGCCCAGAGAGGGGGAAGGGAGGGAGGGGGAGTGGATAGCTGGCTATAGTCAAAAGAAAAAGTTTTCCTGTGGGAACCAAGGTCACTGAAACAGGGGGATGTTGAAAGGGGAGAGGAGCCCGCCATCCATCTTCATTGGACAATGTGACCTGGAAGGGAGGAGTTTTACTCTTTCAATTAGATGAAAACCGTGGGAACCATTAGGATTGGTTTTCACTGGCTGTGCCGATATGATGTATCTAATAAACATGTTCTTTGAGGAATCTACCTGCCTCTGAGTTCTAGTTTCAATGGGTGCATTACTCAGGATGTTGACACTTATACACTACTTCGTAGTGCTTTACAGCCCTCTCTAAGCAGTTTACAGAGTCAGCATATTGCCCCCAACAATCTGGGTCCTCATTTTACTGACCTCGGAAGAATGGAAGACTGGATCAACCTTGAGTTGGTCAGAATCGAGCTTTTGGCAGTTGGCAGAGTTAGCCTGCAATGCTGTATTCTAACCACTGTGCCATCAAGTAACGCTGTAGGCAATATTTATCCTAAATTCAGATAGGATCTTCCTATTGAAGCTATATGTGAAGGATTTTACACACACACACACACACACACACACACACACACACCAGATACAAATACACACCACTTATCCTGGGCTAATGTTTAATGGTATTCCTCCTTTGGTCAGTACTAATTCACTGTTATTAAGATCAGCTGCTTGCAATTACTGCAAGTTCAAATCCCACCAGGCTCATATTGACTCAGCCTTCCATCCTTTCTAAGGTAGGTGAAATGAGGACCCAGAGTGTGGGGGCAATAAGCTGATTTTATATAAATATACAAAAGTATGAAGGCTATTGCTTAACGCTTTGTAAGCCGCCCTGAGTCTCCGGAGAAGGGCGGCATATAAATCAATTAAAAAAAAAAAAGTACAATCCAAGCAGCCAATCCATTTTGCATCACTGCCTGTTGTCTGTTCCTTTACTTGCATTAAAAGGCATCTTGGACTATACTTTCATTGCACAGGAGTGCTTCTTTTTTTCCTTCCAGGGCTGAATCATGTCAACTACAAAACATCAGCAAAGTTACAAGGTGACAGATGAGGTTGCCTTGGGAAATGGCCAATCATAGAAGTATACAGGTAGGGAAATGTCAACTAATTTTATAGAAAAGGCTAGGAGGGAGAAAGAAAGAAAGAAAGAAAGAAAGAAAGAAAGAAAGAAAGAAAGAAAGAAAGAAAGAAAGAAAGAAAGAAAGAAAGAAAGAAAGAAAGAAAGAAAGCTGTGCAATTTTCTGACATGGATTTGAAAAATAATCAGACAAATATGTTCAATCTCAGAGCTAATCTTTGGGAATCAAGCTGACATAAAATTATCTTTGAAAAATGCTGATGAGAGAAAGGATTTTGCTTCCAGCTTATTTCAACAACACCTTGGGATTCATTCCTGATGGTCTTTAAAAGAAATTGTTCAGACAAAATTATAACATTTCCCTATCTCTCCTTAAAGAAAAGAACAAAGGGTATTACACATGATTTGGTGATCATTATAAAATAAGTGAATGTTCCTCTAGAGCAAAAATTAGATGTTAATGGAAAATAGGCCACATGAGAAGTTTAGCCTAGTTTTCACCTGGATATTTATGTTTTGCATGACTTGCTTCTAAAAAATTCTAACTTAAGTGAGAGGCATTTACACCCAATTCCTTTAGTTTGTATTTTAATATCTGATCCTCTTCTTTTATTCTATCTATCTATCTGTCTGTCTGTCTGTCTGTCTGTCTATCTATCGTCTATTTATCTATCTATCTGTCTATCATGTCTTTCTCCCTCCCTCCCCCCTCTCTCTTCCTCTCTCTCTGTATCCTGCCTTTATTATTTTTACAAATAACTCAAGGTGGAAAACATATCCAGCACACCTTCCTACGATTATTTTCCCCACAACAATAACACTGGTGAGGTGGGTTGGGCTGAGAGAAAGTGATTGGCCGAAAGTCATCCATCTGGCTTTCACGGCTAAGGCAGGACTTGAACTCACGATCTCCTACTTTGTAGCCAAACTGGTTCTATATTTTACTTTTAAACAGTTCTTAATTGTTTTATTCTATACTGACCTTGACCCAATTAAACCTGGACCTCATCACACATGCATAGAGTGAGACCTGATTTCCGCTTGCTCCCCAGTCCACTTTGTAAGCCCTCTCTACCTCATCTCATGCTGTTCTTTTTCAATTTAAATCCTTACAGTGGACTCATTACTGCAGGATCCCAAGATTATGATTTGAAGATGATTTATTAACTTTGCTGCAGGTAAGCATATCCTCAGTAGACTATGAGGCAGCATGAAATCACCTAGTTCTATTACCCAAGAAACCCTGGAATATTTATTCATTGATTGATTTGATTTGTACCTTGCCTTTAATCAGATGTCCAGGCTGTCATGGAAATGTTCCAACTGCAGTAACAAAGTGGAACAAAATGTTTAAAACTGAAATGCTAAACTCACTCCTCCCTATATTAAGAAAGAGTATTATAAAAAGAACTGAGTGTGATTAAGATGAATGCTGGATCATCATTTGAAAAAAAAAAAACAGTGCATGGATAATATTTTTTTTTAATAGTCATTAAAAAGAATGTTTTTTAAAAAATAGATTTAATGGAAAAAGTGGTTCATGTCAAGAAGGAGATGCAAGGCAATACTATCTCAGAAAAGTTCTCAAGATTTGCATTATAGACATCAAAATATTCCAAATGGATTATAGCAAACGGTAGATAAAAGGTAAAGATTCCCCTCGCACGTATGTGCTAGTTGTTCCTGACTCTAGGGGGCGGTGCTCATCTCCATTTCAAAGCCGAAGAGCCAGCGCTATCCGAAGACGTCTCTGTGCTCATGTGGCCGGCATGATTAAATACCAAAGGTGCGCAGAACACTGTTACCTTCCCACCAAAGGTGGTCCCAATTTTTCTACTTGCATTTTTTCCGTTCTTTCGAACTGCTAGGTTGGCAGAAGCTAGAACAAGTAACACAGCACTAGGGATTTGAACCGCTGAACTGCCGACCTTTCGATCAACAAGCTCATCATCTTAGCCACTGAGCCACTGCCTCCCTTTTAAATGGTAGATAGAAACATGTAAAATCTTATTCTATGGGCAGACACACATTCACACGCACAAACTACAATATGTGTATATATGTAAAGATGTACATATATACTCTTATACATATATGGATGTGCATGTGTATATATATATTTATATTTATATTTTTTATCAAACTTACATGCCATCCATCTAACTCTCAGGGTAACTCTGGACAATTTGCAGATAAAAGCATAAAACCACATAGAAACACTATACATACCATGTACAATGGGAACCAAAATAAGTTAAAAATTAAAAGGCTGCAGGAGCACCTTCAGAGCCCTAACCATTCGCAGGATTGCATGCCCTTCTTTGAATCCAACTCCACTTGGCAGAACCAGATCTTCACAGTTTTCTGAAAGGCCTGGAGAGTGGGGGCCCACCACATCTTGGCAGGAAGGATGTTCCATAGGTTGAGAGCAATGGCCGAGAAGCCTCTTTTCCTGAATTCCACCAGTCAGAATTCAGGCTGGGCTATAGTACTGAGACAGCATTGGATGCACTTGTGGATAGATATAAAGCACTATCATATTCTAAAGCAGCTCATCGTTTTAAAACAAATTGAAACTTGACAAAACAAAATATATAGATTTTTTTTTCCATTTGGAAATATAATAAACTTGATAGAATTCTAAACAGGTGCTAGCTCAGTGCCTAGAGACTGTAAAATCCTGGATTGAAAAAGCAAGCTGTGATGCAACCCTAGTAAATGGAAGCAGTTGCAGTTTTTGGCCTCCAGGATAACATCCCTGTTGACATCTCTGACTCTACACAGGGTCACATCCCCCCCATACAGATCTGGTGCACATTTTGAGATGGACTCTTCTTGGACTCGTGGCTCCTGTTAGATGGGTTGGTGGCCTTTGCACAAATCTATCTTATGCACCAATTGCGCCCTTTCCTGGATCAGGACTTGCTCACATTCACTCATGTCTTGGTCATCTCTCTGTCTAGTTTATTGCAATGTGTTCTATATTGGGTTGCCCTTGAAGACTATCCAAAAATTGTGACTGGTTCAAATTTATTTATTTATTATTTATAAAATTTATTTGCCTCCCATCTCATATCCAATGGCTCTGGGTGGTTTACAACATAAAATAAATGCTGTGGTCTGCTAGTTTGGGGCATCTTGTAGTTCACCTGAGTAACATCATTGCTGCATAAGCTGCATTGGCTTCCTAAATGCCATTCAAGGTGATTTAAAATCCTGTATAGCACAGGAGCCAAGTAGTTGTGGGACCGCCTCTCTCTGAGGGTATCTGCCCATCTTACTTGGTTAATTAGGCTAAGTGCACTCTATGTTCCCTCCCTTAAATGTTGCTATCTGATGGACCCTCAGAGGCATGCCTTCTCAAGGGCTGCTTCAGTCCTTTGGAACAGCTTCCCATGAGTGATTCAGAGGGATTCCTACTCTTTTAGCCTTTCAGAAGACCTCACAAACATTCGACTAGGAAGGATGGATTGAGCTGTAAGGGTGTGTGATCTGGTGCCTAGGGGGAGGGGAGTGGTCATGTTTTCATCTACATTCAGTGGCTCAGTGGCGAAGATGCTGAGCTTGTTGATCGAAAGGTCAGTAGTTCAGTGGTTTCAAATCCCTAGTGCTGCGTAAGGGGATGAGCTCCCATTACTTTCCTAGCTTCTGCCAACCTAGCAGTTCAAAGGCACATAAAAAAAATCAAGTAGAAGAATAGGGACCACTTTCGGTGGGAAGGTAACTGTGTTCCATGCACCTTTGGCATTTAGTCATGCCAGCCACATGACCATGGAGATGTCTTCGGACAGTGCTGGCTCTTCGGCTTTGAAACAGTGATGAGCACCACCCCCTAGTTGGGTACGATTAGCACATATGTGTGAAGGAAACTTTTACCTTTTCCTATGGATTGTTGTGAGCTGCCTAGAGTCACTGTATATGATAGGCAATGCTATAAGTCTTGTAAATAAATAAACACCTGAACAGAAGTTGAGCCATTCCAGTTTTAACAAACTTTAATCAAATTACTGTCTACTACTTCAACACTGTCATTGTCCTACACTGCTGGAAAGATAATAGAAGAAATTCTGCAGTGCAGAAATGCGCAGGGATGATTTTCCTAGTGCATGGGGCTAAAACTATGCTGCCCGCAGACTATGGGTCTGATTCTGCAGAGTGTTCTTGTGCTCTTGTGTTAAAACAACTACAGCAGCACTCAAAATGCAATAGGATTAGATTATAGATTTTGGTTACAAATCTATTTTGTACAAAGCCCTTCAATTGCAATGTAAGGATAACTAATTCCTTCTAACTTATTGATGGAGTACATTTATCAGAGATGTCATCAAAGAGTGCCCTCTCTTGACAGAAATACCTGCACACTTCTAATTACCAACTGAGAATGTGAAGTGTCATTATAACAACACAATAGTAAGCCTTCATGCCAGGGAAATGTTCTACTTACCTTTACCATCAGTTCGTAATGGGATCGCGCACACGCTCTGCACATGCATATGTGCAGATCACTGATGAAACATCTGGAGTGGTGGGCGGGGCCTCCCGCCGGTTTTACTACCAGTTCTTGTGAATCGGTCCAAACCGGGGGCAACCCACCACTGCTTCATGCCCTAAATGTCACTGTACTAAGACTGCATATGGGTTTATGTGCCACTAATTTTCGGAGGTAAGGAAAATTTTCTAGTACCTATGTTTGCATGGAGACATCCATGTTTCTATTGAGAGAGAATAGTTAGCGTTCCTTACAGTCACCATGTTGGTTGATGTTTCTGAAAGCTATAACTAAGTTACATATAGAACTCTGATTGTCCCTGACTCACAAGGATCATATAAGAAAGAACAACACAATATATAGTCACATGCCTTAAAAGCGTAACCACTATATCAGGTCCTGATATCATATTACTTAGTACAATGATAGCAGTACTCATTTTTAGGGGGAGGGGGGAAGCTGTAACCCATTTTTAGAAAGAAAAGCCATTTACTGTACAAGTGCAAGTGGCCATGAACCAATTTCACTGGTTAAATTTGGGGCTTACTATTTATATATTACGGCTTGGGTTATAATATATTTCAAAACAAATAAAGCCGCGTACGAAGAACTACTGTAGTAGTTTGTCTCACAAATCATAATGTTAAAAATTACATATATAAACATCTATATATCTATGCATAGTAGAAAAATAGAAGATGAAAAAATGCAAGATATTTGAAGGTTGCTTGGAAGTCTTTTGGATTCTAAACATTATTTAGCTCTGATGTGAAGAATAAATGATACGTAGTTCCACATTTAATAGTTATAAATTATGAAATATCATAAATTCTGATGTGATAGTAATGATTGAACAAGCAGAAGGAATTAATAGATGCAGAGATCAAATTTAGAAGCCCAAGGTTATTATTTAAGTCACATATCAATCAACTTCAGCTACAAGGGCAAAATGATTTAATTAGCTTGTATTCATATTTGAACAATTTGGGAAAGAATTTTACTGTATAAACTGCTTTATTTATAATGGTGCATTAATTATCAAAAAAGCAAGGAAATATTTTTTCCCCCTAAATTCTCAATTTTCTATGATCAAATACATTTATGCTGGGCCAACAGATTACTCCAGTTCAGCTTTAGATCCATTTATTAAGCAATGATATGAAATGAATCAATGACATATTTGCTAGATCAGATTTTAGTGCCATAGAATGAGAAGGTCATTGTGATTTTCATTATTTGTAAATCTTTATAAAATTTTGAAAGCCTTTTAAAAAGAAAAGTTAGACCTTTTAGATCCAATAAAATAAGCAGTTAAATAAATAATTTATTTATATATATATATAAATAATACAAGCAAGGGTAGTTTAAAATGATGATGATGATGATGATGATGATGATGATGAAGAAGATGATGTTAATGGCTCAGTGGCTAAGACACTGAGCTTGTCAATCGGAAGGTCAGCAGTTCAGCAGTTCAAATCCCTAGGGCTGCGTAACGGGGTGAGCTCCCATTACTTGTCCCAGCTTCTGCCAACTTAGCAGTTCGAAAGCACGTAAAAAATGCAAGTAGAAAAGTAGGGACCACCTTTGGTGGGAAGGTAACAGCGTGTTCCGTGTTCCTTTGATGTTTAGTCATGCCAGCCGCATGACCACGGAGACGTCTTTGGACAGCACTGGCTCTTCAGCTTTGAAATGGAGATGAGCACCACCCCCTAGAGTAGGGAACGACTAGCACATATGTGCTAGGGGAACCTTTACCTTTACCTGTAATGATATAATGGTTAGAAAATTGGATTTGAGTGAAAAACTATAGCTTAAAATGTCCTTGTAACATAGTCCTGTTTAGATATCTCTTAGTTCATACCTATTTCACATGCTTGTGAGATAAATTCTGTCTGTCTGTCTGTCTGTCTATCATCTATCTATTTATCTATCTATCTATCTATCTATCTATCTATCTATCTATCTATCTATCATCAAAAGTCCAGTTGCCTTTTGAAAAAGCACTTTTTGGACAACCTTGACTTGAATGACTAAGAAACTCCATAGACAATTATTTATATTTCCTATTTCTAAACTGCCCATACTTAATACCCATGCCTTCCTTGAATACTCAACATACTGTATCTATTAAAGTGACTATTAGCATGAAAGCATAGTGAACTACTAAATCACTTCTACCTTAATACAGCTGTTATGACTATGTCAATTGAGCTGATTCTAGCCTGTTTTCAGTTCATTAAGTGAAAGTATTAAATTTTAACTTTTTCAGAAATTTGGAATGAATATTCACTCATATCTTTAAACAAAAAATTCCCATCTGTTTGTTTCAAGAAAAGAGCCCTATTGTGAAGAAGTGACATTAAAATAAAATGTATACCTATGCCAAAATTGTTTCAAAATTTCCTCCCTCCCTCCCTCCCTCCTTCCCTCCCTCCCTTCTCTCTCTCTTCTTTCTTTCTTTCTTTCTTTCTTTCTTTCTTTCTTTCTTTCTTTCTTTCTTTCTTTCCTTCCAAATGGTGAAAATTATGTGTTTTCTTTTCCAATAGGGTGAAGACAACTGACAATTATAATATGCCTCTTGGAATATTGCTTATTTTCCTACATGGTGCCAATTAGAAAACTTTTGAGCTCATTATATGTAAAATGTGTTTACGTTGTTAAGGTTTTCAGGTTCTTATTTCCCCTTTCCTAGTCACACTTATGTCAATCATTATTGGCTTGAGAAAGAATCAAGACAGAAATCAGAATATACCATTAATTTCAGGAAGCTCTACATAACACAGGATGGTTAAATCACATGCATTTGACAACAATTATTAACTCAACAGAGATCAATTTCATGAAACTACCTCATGTCTCATAGTAAATTTCATCTTGACATACATCTAATTGGGACAGATTTTCAGCATAATGACTAAAAAACAATTCTTTCAAGTATTTCAAACCTTTCAAGTATTTCAAAATGTTCCTCAGATAAAAAGATGGACATTATTTCATCTCTGAGCTTGCAGAAATCTCCTATTTATATCTGTGTTTATAAATGACACCTTTAAACCTACTAGTCCAGGAAAACTTCATAATAAAAGTCTTTCTTCTGTAATTACAATATATCAATTCACAAGATAAGAGCTACAGCTCATTCCAATAATTTCAGCCAAGATAATAAACCAAGCTTGCTATTCACAATGTAGTTCCACCCTGACAGTGTATAGACAATATGTTTATAATTGTGTTTACACAATATGCTAAACTTGGTTTCTGTGGATTGTTGCTTTTTGTACCTTACTTTTGATATGAACAATACTGTTATAAATGTACATTCTAAGAAAAATAACCCATGATTAATCAAGTACAATCCATTGGGAAACAAAGGGTTACCCACTACAATATTCTGTCCAGAAGCTGAACTGACATTCACAATTGAAACAATGTGAATATGCTTTTTAGAAGATGATCCAGCTAGGTCATAATATATCCAATAAGGTACTGGGGAAAAGCAAGGGCAAAAATAAATAGCACTGGTGCATATGCTGTGGCTAGATTAACACTGAAAGGATGCCCAACTGCTAATGTGTCAAGAAGAAGAAGAAGAAAAAGATGCTGCAAAGATATGCATACAATCGGTATGTGGAATATCAAAATCATAAACCAAGGCAAATTTGATTTTCTCGGAGCTGAAATGTCAAGACTGAATATTGACATTTTTGGAACTGGCAAACTGAAATGGGTCATTTCACATCAGAGGAACCTCAAATTTTCTACTACAGTTCAGGAAAATCATAAAAGAAATGAAATAGCCATTATTATTAACAAAAGGGAGTCAGAGTCAGTGCTCAGATAAGCCACCACCTCCGACATGATCAAATTATCTCAATTCATGTTCAAGGGCAAATAAATCAATATGGCTGTGATCTGATCAAAGCACCGATGCAGAGAAAACGATAGTTGAGCAGCTCTGTATTCACCTGTAACATCTTGTTGACATAACACCTAAAAAGACATTATGCTAATTATATATAAAAAAAGAAAAACTAAAATGCTAAAGTTGGAAATGAGTCACAAGTGGAATAATAGGCAAAAAAATCAATTAGTGTATGAAATGAAGCAAGAGAGAGACTAAAAGAGTGTGCCAAGAAAATACAATATTATTGTATTTATATTTATAAATACTTATTCCCAGAATTTTAAAAAAATTACTCTGCACATGGATATCACTGAATAGACAGCACCAAAATCAAATTGTTTAGATACTCTGCAGGCAAATATGGAACCACTGATTCAATCAGCAAAAACAGGACTGGATGCCGACTGGCTCAGACTACAAATTCCTTCTTGCAAAAATTATAATTTAAAGAAAGTAAAATCATCCTACCAACAAGACAGAACCTCAGCAATATTCCATATAGTTATGTGATAAATATAGAGAATAGATTGAATAGTTAGATTAAAGTGTCTGAAGAGCTTTGGACTGAACTTTGTAATTCAGTAAGTCAAATCAAATAAAAATATCTGAAATGCAAAAAGGAAAAGGAAAAGTAGCTTTAGCTGAAGAAAACAGCTGAAGAAAAGTAGAAAGCAAACCACAACAAACAGAGAAGCAGTTTGGCCAATTAAATGTTGCATTTCAGACAAGAATAAGAAAAAAAAGCAAGAGAAAAATTGAAAGAAGAGATTGTGTGAAACTGTACACAAACTGGTACAAACTGTACCAAAAAAACCCCCTAACAGAGAGCAATTAACCAATGGAATAGCTTGCCTTCAGAAGTTGTAGGTGCTGCATCACTGAAGGCTTTCAAAAAGACAATCATTTGTCTGAAATTATATAGGGTCTTCAGCTTAAGCAGGGGGTTGGACTAGAAGGCCTCCAAGGTCCCTTCAAATTCTATTATGTTATAAACTGCCAAAGCTGATGATACAAATAAAGTTTTGATCACAAAACTACAGGCAAACATTCTGGAAACTTAGGTTAAATTTACTCTAAAAAAATAGTTAAGAAGTTAGCTGCTGCAAATATATTTGAATTCTTACAAGACAATGAAATTAAAGTTCTACCAGAGCTTATAAGCAAGTATAAAATTCACAGGACTAGCTAAGGGACTGAAAAATATTTTATCTTCTAGGCTGCTCAAAGTTCTGAATAGCTGCATTTATCTCACAAAAAGCTCACGTTCAAGATTTTGTATTCAGACTTGAACAGCACAAGGAAGTAGTACTGCCAATTGTGCAAGCTAGATTCAGAAAAGTTATGGGCACGTATTACACATTTAACATCCAATGCATAATGGAAAAAGCATGTGTGTTCCAAAGCTACTTCAATATCTGTGTCTTTAATTGTACAAAGGTTTTTGACTCCGTAGACAATAAGAAATGGTGGGTAGCTCTTTAAAAATATTACCTTTATTGCCTATTGAAGAATTTGAATGAGATCCGGAAGCAACAATTAGCATAGAAAAAGGATAAATTATTTAAAATAGGGCAAGAGGTGTGCCAAAGTGTCATACTGTCATATTTATTTAATTTATGTACAGAATATCATGAACAATGCAGGATGAGAAGTAATAGAAATGGGCATTAAAATGATAGCTGAAAGCAAGGCTCTTCTGGTGTTCAATATTAAATAATAATAACAATATGTCCATAGACAATCCTAAGGTGGCTAGATAATGACTCAGGCATGAACTTACAAGAACTCAAGGAAACAATTGTTGAGGAGAAATCCTGGTAAAATGTTGTCCAGCAGGTGATGAAAAGCCAGAAGCACTGAATAATTCAACAACTCTGGATGTGTTCCACATGAGTATGTTCTACAACTATACACAACTCTGTATAGATTCCTATGACACAAGTTAATTTATGTTTCAGAATATTGTAAGAACTCAGAAAAAGGGTTAATTCAGTAACCAAATTAAACATTTTTTTTAATATAACAGGTAAAAATAAATTAAGTACAATTAAATTATATTTAACCAATAGAATTTACCAAAAGAAATGTTTTCAAAGAACGGTAATTTTCATTACTATTTCTGATGGTGTAAATCAGGGGTGGGTTCTACTTATCTTTACTACCGGTTCGCAACGGGATTGTGGGTGCGCTGTCGCTTCGCTCGTACACGTGCCTTGCTTCTGCGCATACACAGATCACTTCTGATGACATCAGGGTCAGTGGGCAGAGCCTCCGGCCAGTTTTACTACCAGTTCTAAGGAACCGGTCCGAATCGGGGGCAACCCACCACTGGTGTAAATGATATATACTATACAGCTAGTCTTAGTCACTTAACACAATTCCAAAGAGCTAATTCATGAACACCAAATCAGATTTGACCTAAGAAAATATCAATGTTTCCAATTCTATTAACACTTCTATCCAGACAGAGTTGTTTGCTGCACAGAAAATCCATTTCTTTTGTGGGTGCCTGGTACAACTCTAATGTTTAATGATTCATTTAATTAAGACAAATAATTATTAAACATTGAAGAAGCCATTTAGTGTTTTCATCTCAGTGCAAAATGATCTATGATGATGAGATAATCTTGTATTGGCATTATGACTTCATTTTCTCCTTTTTCTGATTATAAGTTTTAAATCAAAGTATTTAGAATGTTACAGTAGTCAATATCAAATTAGCTCGTAGGGTTTAGAATATATAAAAAAGGAAAAAAGTGCATAGCAAAACCCGAGGATTCAAATGCACAATATAAAAAGAGTTATCCAATAGCAGTAGTATCAAAAAAAAAAAAAAAGACACCATAGTTTCATAAAATAACAAGGATTACAAAAGTAACAATGTAATAACAATATAATGAAGAAAATGTGGAATCTCCAAAAGAGAAAGTAAGGTGAAAAATGCAGACATAAGTAATGAAAACACACTATCATGCTAGAAAATAACAAAATCAAATTGTTAGAAGCAGGGGGAAAAAAACCCTTTAAAACTTTTGCAAAGGTGACCAATTTTGTTTAACAGAAAGAACAGAAAGAAGTAAAAAGTCCATTTCATTTTTTCCATTTTTATTCAACACTTAGAAATTTTAAAATAAAGATTTGAAGAAAACCACATCTTATATATACAATACAAACGCAGATAGTCCTCAACTTAATAATCGTCCGTTTACCAACTGTTTGAAGTTGCAATGGCATTGAAAGAAGTAACTTACAACTGGTCTTCACCTTTATGACCATTGCAGCATCCCCATTCACATGATAAAAATTTGGGCACTTGGCAACCAGCATGTATTTATGAGAGTTCCAGCATCTCAGTGTTATATGATTGCAATTTGTAACCTTCACAGCTAGCTTCCAACAAGCAAAGTCAATGCAACTACATGATTCACTTAATAACTACCCTGTTTGCCCCAAAATAAGACATCCTCTGATAATAAGCCTAATCGGGCTTTTGAGCAATAAGGCCAAGCGCTTGTTTCAGGGTTCAAAAAAATATAAGACAGGCTCTTATTTTCAGGGAAACACGGTAAAGTGATTTGCTTAATAACCATGACAAGAAAGATCATAAAATCAAATGCAGCTCACTTAACAATCATCTTGCTTAGCAACAGAAATTTTGATTCTAGTTATGGACATAAATCAAGGATTATCTGTATTTAGAACTGAGGTTTGCTGTGAGCAAAAAACAAAAAACCAAACCCACATAAAACTATGAAATGCTTCTATGCAAAAATGGTAGAATAGAATAGAATAGAATAGAATAGAATAGAATAGAATAGAATAGAATAGAATAGAATAGAATAGAATAGAATAGAATAGAATAGAATAGAACAGAATACTTTATTGTCACTTCAAATGAACACTAATCAGCAACTCATGGGGATTCAGAATTGCACTGCAAGCAATCCTTGTAATTTGTCTTATTTTAGTACCTTAAATAATTTAAATACTTTTAAATATATTAAAATAATTCCATCTTTAATAGAGAAGAGTTACATGTAAATAGCTGAAGATATTTATGCTCATAGCGCTAGCTATAATACTCTAACTTGAGTAGGAGGGTTACTTGAGATAAAACAGCCATAATAGGGTAAGCAAAATGATAGTGAAATATTGATTATAGTTTAATAATAACATGTTGCAAGATTATTGTCTAGATTCATACTCCATTACACAGATTTGTGCAAGCTTACTTAGTTATACCTAATCAAAGAAATTTGTAGTGCAGATGTGTTGTGATTCTATTATCAAAACAAAGAGGAAAACCAAATTTGCAAAGCAGAGACAAGCATAGTGCTATGGGGAAGGGAAACCCCATATAAAGATTTGCCCACAGTCTAAATCACTAGTCTTCATCAGTGTGTAAAACAATAGTAAGGTTGCTTGTGGTGAATTTGGCTTGATTTGCAGATTCTTCAGTAGCAAAAAGAAGTGGAACCATTGTTACGTATTAGATAACAACAGTTAGGGATTTCTGGTTTGCAGAACATGTGATGTTCAGGCATGGTTATATGCATTTTCTTTTGCTCAAAGTAATAATAATAAAAAACTGAGAACAATTTAATAAAATTGCTCCTTAGAAAATTAAACACCAATTCACCTGCATGATGACCTAGTGGACATCCATGAAAATAACTATTATTGTAATTTCCTTATTTCAGAACTGGAAAGTCAGTTGATTTAAGCTGGGGCAAACCAGGATACAAGGCCAAAAGGCAGTGTTTCATCTGGTGATCATACTTAATGTAGGTCTGAGGATCTTCTGTTAGAATACTGCTATTTGTTTATTTGGCTAGCTGATAATATTAATGAATGGTTCCAGTGATCAATGATGGTTAAAGAGATTTACCTGGGTTGTGTTGTTCCACTTGAGTGATTCATTCTTGCTTGGGAAAACAACCCATAGAACTTAATGAGGCCTTCTTTCGTGAAGATGGTATAGGACTAATTTTATAGTGAGCCATATCTGGATAATCACATTGTCATGATAGGAAGAATTTAGCCTCAGGTTACTGAGGCTATGATCCCCAAAAGTTTTATTTGAGCCTCTTAATTGTAATGCTGATTACTTGTGGAAGCCACCTGGTGCGTGCATTTCTGCTAGAAAACACAAAAGCAAATGGAACCCCATGAGTCAAAGGCAATGTTCAGTTGATTGTCTTCTATTGAAATCATAAAACGATTGACACAGAATGAGGATAGGGTGAAATAAAAACAAAGAAAAATAGGTTTGATTAAAAAAAGTAAGCTTCCCTCCATTCCTTGTCATCACCAGTGGGAAAGTATAGATAGCAAAGAATTAAAGCTGTCATGCTGAGAGTACTTTAGGTTCTAATTAGTATCTCTGTTTTGTATATCCTCAAATAAATCCACATTATCTCTAATGGGACTTTTTCCAGAGTTGTGTGTTCTAGCAGATTAATTGTGTTAGTCTTTGACAGAGAAAATGGCAGATACAGAAGTTTGATGGCATCTGAAAAGCCAGTACATCTTTTCTAAAGATACAGCACACATTTCCTGGAGTTAGAATCCATTTTGGTAGATAATATGCATGAAATTGTTTTCTATACTGTTGGGTAAAAAACATGTAAGGATGTAGATGAATTTTATACAGAGAGACTGAAACATCTGGCCTATAGAACCGCTTTTCTCAACCCCACTGTCCCTTCTGATTTGTATCTGTGATTTTTAGTTTTCTACTACTTTGAAGCAAAAAGCAGTTTAAAATTGCAGTGTAATTCTACAATATGTTTAGCCTAATTAAACTGTGTGTCTGTGTATCACACACCTGACAAGGCCACCCACTTTACATCATTACTGTAGTCCTCAATTTCCTCCCAAAAAAAAATGTGTAGCTCTAAAGGTTTGCCAACCCCATCTTTAGAACCTCATTTATATTGATTTATTGTATTTGAGAAATTACTATCTTTTTATCCCATTTCCCTCCTCTAAAAGCACAATTTCTGCAGCAATTTAAGTTGTTAAATATACAGCGATAGCACCTTAGCTTACTCAGACAAATCACTGGGTGTCAGTCCATTGTTTTTATTGCATAGAACACACTATTATAAAACAAAACAAAACAAAACAAAACAAAACAGAAGTATAAGTAAAAATCTACAATAACATTATGAATCTTAAATTGTGAAACAAGTGGTCAAAAAGCCAGCAAATGCAAATAAAGAAATGCTATCAGATATAGATAGATAGATAGATAGATAGATAGATAGATAGATAGAGATAGATAGATAAGCCTTCCATCTGCAAAATGTACCGATATCCTAACTTCCTCCAGTAACTCCTGTTTCTCCTCCTAAATCTCATTTCCAATGTTTGCAATAAAGAAACCCACATCCAAGAAAGGACAAAGTTAGAAAATCATACTGTATTTTCCCCCAGTGCAATTTCAGTGGAAAGGTGTCCTTGGATTTCCTTGGATGAGCTGTGGTGGCACAATGGTAAGAATGCAGTACTGCAAGCTACTTCTGCTGACTGTTGGTTGCATTTCAGCAGTTCAATTCTCACCAGCTCAAGATTGACTCAGCTTTCCCTCCTTCCAAGGTGGAGGAAATGAGAATCCAGATTGTTGCGGGCAATATGCTGACTCTGTAAACCGCTTAGAGAGGGCTGTAATGCACTATAAAGCGGTATATAAGTCTAAATGCTAAGTACTATTGCTATTTCAGTTAAGATTTTGGGGACAGAATCAAAAGAGTCAAGATCAGTTGCAACTGTCCCTCAATAGACATACAAAAAGGACGGGGCTTTGGGTTGCCATGGCAACCATCTATTCCTCCATGGGAACCCCTGATGACCATTTCATCTGTCTCTATTAAATACTATATATATATCGATTTATCTAAATTTTTAAGGCAAACATGAGATGACAGTATTGCATTTAATTTTAATTTCAGATATAATCAAACAACATAGACCTATTTATATTATATGGTTATAAGAAACAAAACCAGAGGTAAGTAATAGGTTTCCTTTATTACTGGGAGTTTTGTTGTACCCTTCCCAGAATGACTTGTTTTGTTTGGGCAATTATTTAAATTGGACAAATAAATAAAATTTAAACATGTTGTAATATGTTTTATTTATAATTTATAAATACAAATTTATAATTTGTATTATATGTATTTTATCATTTGTCTGTACACCGCCCTGAGTCCCCCGGGAGTAGAGCGGTATATAAATATAATATAATAATAATAATAATATTGAGTAAACTTTCCAGGAAATAACCTAGGAAATGCATCCATTCTTTTTACCCTTTAACATAAAAGTTAATCATTGTTCATAAAAATATGAGCTGCCAGCCCTGTGGAAGACGAAATTCAACAGACATGTACTAAGGAAATGGAACTTTTCACTAATCAATCCATCAATTCAACATGTATAACAACAACTACATGTTTTTTATAAGCCCATAACTCTTGGTAAAAGTGTGTGTGGCCTCTTGATAAAAAAAACCAACAACATCTACTAGCAATTAAGATTAGTTTAGTCTGTCCTGGAACATTCTCTCACAGGGATTCACCTCTTGAACTTTATCCCAAAAGTGCTTTTTCAAGAGATAACTGTTTTTTCTGCAATCTGCAAGGAATATGAACCCTTCCATTCCACACCATCTAGTCAGAGTTGAAGAAGCTTCTTGGAGGAGAAGCAAAACATCTTCAAAGAAAAAACAAGAAAATCCAGTTGCCTCTAGAAAAAGCATCTTTGGGGCAACCATGACCTGGATGACCGAAAATCTCCATAGACACTCTTGAAATTTAAGAAAGGAGAAGTCTCATTTTAATAATCTGAAGTAAGATGGTCTACTAAGAAAAATGCCCATCCAAATGAGAAAATACCTTTTGGTTTCAAGTGGCATCCATTGGCAAGGATCACATTGAAGCAGTTTCGCTCTTGGCAAAGTGGCAGAGTAAAATTAGGTACTTGGTTCAGATGTCCTATTTGTGTCTGAGTATTATTTCTCCCTTGAACGTCAAGAAAGCAGAATTAAATGTTATACTTCACAGTGATTAAAATGCTGTGAAAACGAAGTATAATTACTTGGAACAAAACGGAAGTGTCATTTCATACTGTGAGTATAATGTTTGGCTTAGTGGGTCGCACATTCTACATTTCCTGACTCTTTGTAATCCCAAATCCACATACAGTACGAAGAGAAGAAAGTTACAGATAAGCAATAAAGCAGCAAACTGGAACACACTTAAGTATGAAATGTATGATTACTTGCACCATTTGTTGAGGAGAAGTAGGTACATTGATAATTAAATATTTTTATGGGCTGCAAAGTGCCAATCAGCTGTTCTCCAGCTAATGGAGCAGGGGAAGTATTGGCGCAGGTGGCAGCAAGGTTTGGAAATGCTTGGCAGGTTGGGGTTGTAAAATTATTACTTTGTAAAAACATTGGTGGATGTTTGTGCAGGCATGATCTACAGTCACTTTATAGCAGGTTTGCAAACCCTCTCACACATGTAACCAGAATTGGGAAGAGGGTATGAAACATTTTACTAGGGCAGCAATCAATCATGGCAGCAATGCTTCCTTCTATCAACACTTTTGGCAAGCATGGGGAAGGACCTGGATGACTAACAATGCATGGGCATAGTTTTTCCATGTGGTCCTGCTCCCTAATCAGACTATCTCAGGCCTCAGATGTAAATACCTTGTGTGTGAATATCTATATATGTAGAGAGGATTTCCATATTTATCCAAATTCAGGGATAGTTATCAGTGGAAGAAGAGAGGTCTAGCAGGCTCAGAAGCAGGGCAAAGCTGCTTCTATTTCTTTAAAATATAGCAATAGCACTTAGAATATATTCCGCTTCACAGTGCTTTACAGCCCTCTCTAAGCAGTTTACAGTGTCAGCATATTGCCCCCAACAATCTGGGTCCTCATTTTACCATCCTTGGAAGCAGTGGTGGTATTCAGCCAGTTCTATCTGGTTCAGGCAAGCCAGTAGCAGCAGCGGCAGGAGGCTCCGCCCACCCGCCCAGACATCACCATGTCCTGTTTTTGATGCTCTGCGCATGCGTGGAAGGTCCTCCGCACTCACATTTGCGAACTTGTAGCAAAGGTAAGTGAATACCAGCCCTGCTCGGAAGGATAGAAGGCTGAGTCAACTTTGAGCCTGGTGAAATTTGAACTGCCAGATTGCAGGCAGCCAGCAGTCAGCAGAAGTAGCCTGCAGTACTGCATTCTAACCACTGCGTCATCATGGCTCAATATTTATTTATTAAATTTATATACCGCTCTTCTCCTACTGGACTCAGGGTGGTGCACAGCCAAGTAAAAAACATAGCAATACAAAATTTAAAAGAAATTTAAAAGAATTATACACTTTGGCCGAAAATGTTTAAGATCTTCCAATTAAAACCCATTTTACAGTTAAAAGTCTAATATCTCAAAAAAAGGGGGGGGGGGTTACATCGGCCCTGCTTGTTGGAAAAGAAAAGTTTTTAGGGCACGGCGAAAGGCCCAGAGATCTGATATCCTTCGAATCTCCGGGGGCAAGTTGAATCTCCGAGGGCAGGTGCTGCCACAGAGAAGGCCCTCCCCCTGGGGGTCACCAGCCGACACTGCCTGGCTGACGGCACCCTGAAGAGTCCCTCTCTGTGGGAGCGTACTGGCGGGTGGGAGGCTATTGGTGGCAGAAAGAGGTCCCGCGAATACCCAGGTCCGATGCCATGGAGCACCATATGATGGTAGTACAAACAATGTCATAGCTGAGATGGACCAGTTCAAAGCTTACTTTGTTTAGTTCATTAAACGTGCACTTGGTTATCATTTCTCACCATCTATTCCAAATGGTCAATAATGATAATGATAGAATTACAATATTAATATAAAAGAACAGCAGCATCAGAAGCTTTCTTTATGGATGTTATAAAATCAGCAGTAAAAACATATCAAGGGGTTCGTGACGCATTAAATAAATAATAAACAATAAACTATTATGCAATATATTTTACACTTAAGCTTTTTTAAAAAAAAATACTCTTGCAAAAAGAATGTATGTTGGGGTTTTTTCTCCAGTGCTGGTTAGCAGCAATGGTAGTATTGGGTTCCAACCTTGTTTCCCAAATTTCATGCCTTGTCTAATGGAAAATAGCCTCTCTCTTATATTTCCTAAAGTTCTTATAGCTCTCCAAGTCTTAATGGAAGGTTCTCTCTTTAGTCAATAAAAATTTTAGTGATATGGGGGATATAGAATAAGATAGAAATAGACAACTGGTTTTTGTAAGGCTGAAACCCAAAAGCTAAAATCCTTATTGAAATCCCACACTTGTGCTACCAAATTCAGTTACTGAATAATAGCTGCATGATTGTCCTCCAATATTTAGATAAAAATCAGGTAAATGAACTACAATAAAACTGTTTAGCCACTTAACCTAATTTCAACTGCCTCCCATTCCAAACCTAAATAAAAATCAAAACTTTCAACTCCTCTTATTTAAAAGTTGAGATTATTCCAATGGCATTCAGCCATCAAAATAAAATATCCCAATTCCTACTTTAAAAAATGCTTTCTCCTTGTATAATGGGAATGATGAGTCCTTTGCACAATATGATTCCAATTTCATTCGATTTTCCCAGGGGCATCAACAGGGAATGGGAGAGTTGGGATTCAAAAAAGCCTCAATCACATGATTATTGCCACAATCTTAACATTTTTAATATCCCTTCTATGCATAACCCTGATACTTTCCTCTGGTTGTTACTTTAATGTTCTTTTTAATTAAATGACTAATTGTTGCATATAACTGAAAACTAAGTTTGCCGCAACCATTATGATCTTAGGCTTCTGCACGTACAAGCAGACTCTTATGAGTTGGACCTTGTACAAGCAAACCCTGCGCTAAAAGATGGTTATAGATATATGCTAACACCTGCACATATGAGATGGTGACAAAGATATGCTTCATTGCTACAGGAAACTGAAATATGCTTCACTGCTTGCAGTAAGCTAAAAGGGCAAACCGCAGACTGTCAGGGCAAAAATAGACTGACATGGAAAACAAAAGCTTGCACATATATGCCACCTTTGCTGTCTTTGCAGTTCATATATAGCCATATATGTATATCCGTAGGCTAACCATATATGTATATCCGTTAGCTATTATCATAATATGCATGGTCAACTTATATCACATGTAGACCTTCTGATGTATGCTCACCCACCCCCAAAATCCCTAATAAAAGAGTCTGTCTCGAGCTAGCTCGGGGCTCTCTCACCCCGAGAAGGCAAAGCTTCGTGTCGCTCCTTCATTCCGTCCTCGACCCAGAGGGACCCCGGCCATCAGCTGGTCCGTGATGAGCCCGCTGGCAGCGTGAAACGCCTCATAAGTTTATTTTATTTTTTATTTTATTATTCGTATTTCTATGCAGCCCACGCTCCGAGGACTCTGGGCAGCTTACAACAAAGACAGTATACTAAGTAGCATATTGCCCCCAACAATCTGGGTTCTCATTTTACCCACCTCGGAAGGATGGAAGGCTGAGTCAACCTTGAGTCGGTGGGATTTGATCTGCTGATCTGCTGAACTAGTAGTCAGCTGAAGTAGCTGCAATACAGCACTCTAACCACTGCGCCACCTCAGCTCATTCTTAGTTTATTTATCCCTGAAACAATAAAGAGTATGGGGTCCTTAGTGCTCTCTGACCCTGGTTATTTTTTTGCAGACATTTTATTACCAATCTAGGAACATCATCAGCACAGTACTGATGATGTTACCTAGTTTGATAATAAAACATCTGCAAGAAAACCTCCAAGCTCAGAGAGCATCAAGGATCCCACATGTCAACCCTGAGCTATAAATATTATCTTCTATCAGTAGATTTAGATTTTATTGAACTTCTATACCACCCTTCTCCCAAAGGACTCCGGGCGGTGTACAGCCATATTAAAACACATATAAACTCACAAAACTTAAAAACAATTTTACAATGCAATAATTGTACTGTAAAATACAATTTTACAGTACAATAAAGAGTACCAGTGTCTAAAAACCCAAGGCACGACAGACACCAGTGTGGGCAGCCCAAAGAAATTCTACCAAATGGAAACCAAGGTTAGAATCAATGGGTCCATTTTCTCCATATTGTTTAATATATTCCTCCTGTACTTTTATGATAAATGCAGCTTGTTTAGTATCAACATGCTAATAACCCCTCTTTGGAGATGAATCCCTAAGCTTGTCACCTAATAAAGGAAGATCAAGGAAGAAGTACAAACAGCTGACCAACAAACTGGACTTCTCCGTGGGGAAGAATGATGCATTTGCCATAAATTGGGCTATTATCAGCTCCTGTTTCTTAAAACAGATTTTATAGACAGCCTGCCAATCATCCCAAACATGGTTGAAAATAGCTGTTGGATTGGCATATTAAGTATCACAGGAGACTGATGTAAATGTCGTGAACTATTGGGGAAGAATAAACTGAGCTATAACACTTCTCCTCATCTGTTCCAAGTGTGCACAGATAAAAATTTTATCACACCAAACAGCAGGATAGTTTTCATGAATTATTAAATCATCTGCGTACAAGAGGGTTAGTAATTAAACAGGAAGACCTACTGAGGATTATCATAAATGACAATGAATAGAGTTTGTAAAGTCCAGCTATAAGTCAAGAGACTAACATGTATGATTGCTTTTAATTTGTATGACAATTTGTGAGTTATTCATTTATAACACTTTCAGATGTTGCCATGGGGGAGCTGAATGTGCAATTAATTTTCCAGCATGCATATGTCAAACAGGCATAATAAATGGTGAAGATACAGTGTTTTTAGACACCCACCTTTTCATCCCACAAAATAAGCAACTTCATTTCAGTCCATGTTTCAGTTCTAAAGTTCAGGATTTGTTTTAAAGAGAGAGAGAGTTGCTTATCTGTTCTCGGGCTTGATGAAGCCTCAGTGCCTGAGTTGTGGAACAGCCAGTGTGGTAACATTTCAAAAACCTGATAATTTGATAATAGCAAAGGACTTGTTAGGGCTAAAGGGACACATTTCTGATGCTAAGGACAATGACATTTCAAGTCATACTGGAGAGTCCCATTTCACCAATTATTAATGTAATACTTTGCAGGTGTGAATAGACAGAAGGCTCTGCCTTTGAGAAGTTCTACATTAGGAAAATGCAAGGGAAAAGGAAAAGAGGCAGAGAAATATCCATTTGTGGTAAAAAGATGGAATGCCCCCTTTTTCATGTGCATTGTGTGACTCTCATCTTGAAAAGGCAATCAAGCTTTTATTGCTATTGTGTTTGAAAACACAACAGAAAGATGAAATCCCTACTAGATGAAGTGCCAGTCCCAAACAATTGTGTATTTTTACTAATGCAAAAACACATTATCAACAAGTAAATAGGAATCTTGCCATTTCTGCAATCCATTGTCTTTTTCATCCACTCATACAGTATAATATGCTTTTGTCTGCAATCAGTTCTCTCATCTTCTTGCCTGGATCATATTTTTTTGTTCTTCTATACTGTTACTCTACTTTCTGTAGTTGGCCCACTTGCATATCTCTCTGTCGATATATTATATTCATCCCTTTTAATTATTTGCACAGCAGCCTTATAACAGTCTTTTTCTTCTGTACTTTTTTGTTTCTTTCATTCTTTTCTCCAAACTGTGATTCTCTTTTTTTTCTTTTTATCCTCAAAGTTCTGTAACAGACTTTCATCTTTCTTCAGTTCCACAACTTTGTCTGCATTTATTATTATAATGTATGGTTGCAAAGTCAGCCAGATATTTAGACTAGATTTGGCATTTGAGTACTTCTCAAGGACTTGGGTTAGTCAGAATTTTTTTATTTTTTTTTTTGGTGTTAAGGGTAGGATGTACCAAGCCTTTTATAATTTAATGATGACTTTGTCAATGCCAATGATGTTCAATTGGTGCCCCAGATGTTTTGGGATTGCACCCAAGGTGGCCGTTACTATTGGTACTACCTTTGCTTTCTTTTACCACAATCATTTCACTTCTATTTACAAGTCTTTGTATGTTGTGGTTTTTTTCCCCAGTTCTTTCTCTTCTGCTATGAATCTTACATTTCAGTTTCATGACTGAACAGAAAATCTCTTGCTGGGAAACTGACACAGCACCTAGTGACATTGCTTGATTTTGAAAAATAGATCAGTTGGGTGAGATTTGCATTGTAATTTAGTCTGAGAAGACAAAAGAACATAAAAGGCATTATTTGCAAAGAAACTATTAGAATATATCCACAAAGTCACAAGAAATCAAACTTGATTTGATTTCTAAATTATTTCTAATAATTTAGATTATTAGAAATCTAAATTTCTAATTATTTTAGCCTAAAATAATTTCCTTCCTCCCTCCCTCCCTCCTTTCTTCTTTCCTTCTGTCCCTCCTTGTCATTATTTCCTTCTGTCCCTTCCTCCCTCCCATTTACTTTTCTTTTAGGAAGCTTGTAGGGAGAAAGGCACTGGAAAAGCCTTCCTTTGCTCATTCTTTCCCCTCCCCTCTTCTAGATTCTTGTAAATCCCTGCCAATCTTGGGGGTCCTTTGTGACTGGATTGCAAGACTACTTGCATGCTGAAAGGAGACTATTAAAATAAATGAGAACTTCTGCTCTTCCCTTGTCATTACCATGTGCAAGCTAATCAAACTATCCCACACCTGCTGCATGATGGCTAAAGGATTAATTGGATTAAGACATGATTATTTTACAAGAGTTTGATCTCAGCTTAATCTGAAGAATTTATGCTCCTGCGTTTCAAAAAGATGGGAGGGGGGGAATCTGCACTGAAGATCAAATATTAGTCAAATTGTGGAAAGCCAGAATATTAGTATTAATACTAGGACAGGCTCTCTTCAAAGAACCCTAAAATGATACTTAAAAATTGAAAATGCAAAGAACCCATTATGTATAGTGAGTATCAGATTAATAGAGACATGATCTTCAATACAATATTCATTCTATAGTAGATGCCTTGACAAATCAGTTCAATACCCACTGCCATCCCATCCCCCATTCTGTCTTTCTCTCCTTCTCTCCTTCTGTCTCTGTCTCTGTCTCTGTCTCTGTCTCTGTCTGTCTGTCTGTCTCTCTCTCTCTCTCTCTCTCTCTCTCTCCTACATACATACACACATTGAACTGTTCAGGTTAGTGACATGTACATGCAAAGAGAGATCTGATATAACAGTGCCTTGAACATTTTGCAGAAGATTCCTCTATTTTTTAAAGCACTAATTTCCTTTAAAAAGAAACTATTTTATTGTGTTATAAGAGTAAGAAATACATTATATTATTTGGTTACAGTGTTATTTAAACAGCTTTAATCAGAGATCATAAATCACTGTTTTGATTTAGAAAACTTAATCCTTTAAAGATAAGGGGGAAAGGTTTAAATCAGTATCAGTATGGTTTTTAAAATGTTAATATCAATTAAGTTAAGGATGCTTAAATTGTTCATCTACCGCTGAACTGATGAACAGATGCAACCCCAAATCTTTTGAACCACTCTTCTTCACTCCATTGTGATATACAGAAAACCAAGAAGATCAAAGGTGCATACTTAAGGCTGCTTGACTCAAATGTACCACTTGTTTTAAATCTTATTCCAGACCAGTCTGTCAAGTCAACAGAGTAAAGCCCCACATTTCTGAATGGTTACAATGCACTGGTCAACTCGTTTCAGAATGCTGGTGGGAATGACATATTTGACCATTTCCTTACTTCCAAAATGTTTTTACTGTATCAACAAAACTGATTTGAACAACTAGGAATGAAGTGGACAGACTTTTTCTGGCACATGTGATAGATGTTGTTATTGTCTTGGACAGTGAGAGACATATCTGACATCATTCTATACTCTGAGGAACAGATCACTCTAGCTTCTCCAAATTCAACCCACGTAATATAACTGTAATATGTTTCAAAATCTTGTCTCCTGGTGACTTGATAGACAACCTCACACAGTTTTCCTGGCAGTAGCATGAAAGTTTTTTGTTGCTTTTTTTCAGGATGGATTCCACCTCCCCCCCTTTTTTTTATATTCCTATTCTAGCCTATAGTACAGGGGTGAAACAGTGATCTCTGATCATATTAGCCAGATCTGAACCTTCTTAAATCTAACTCAATTAAGGTTTGGTTAAGTGTTGTGATTTAAGCAGAGGTCTGTTTAAAGCTATATTGGTTTTTTTTTTATGTTATAAAAGTTTTTATTGGTTAAAAAATAAACAATATTATCGCTTACAATATGTAGAATTTTCATTATCCTTTTACAAAGATAATATATAATTACTTTTTTTCACATACAGCAGATCTTCCCTTGTTAAAATTACAAATTTAGCAACCGGATTTATATAAAAATATCAATTCAATATCCAGAGTAATATTAAAGTTTACAAAAATAAGAGATAACATAAAAGGCACAAAATAATATATTCCTCTCACTTCATCATTTCTTAGTTCTAGATCTCAAGGTTCTGGCCTTAGCACCCCCTTCCTCCTGGACCACCACGGCCTTGCCCGCCCCTGCTCCTTGATCATCTAGTACCTCCCCTTCCTCGGTTCCTGTATCTTCACCCTCTAGGAGGGTCTTATGTTGCTCCAGATAGGCCTGAGCCTCCATCACACTATTAATTTTCTTCCTACTACCCTCCCAGAAAATCATCAAACCTTCCAGCATCAACCACCTGAAGCCTATTCCCTTAAGGTACAATTTACTTGATAAAAAATAATAATTTCTTCTTAATTCTCGTACCTGTCTAGGGATCTGCCTCAAAATGGTGACCTCCTTGCCCCTGTATATCAGCGCCCCCGATCTTTGAGTTCTCAGTATTTCATCTCTCGTTTCCCTTCTCACAAATTTAATGTGGACCTCTCTTGGGACACTATGTAAAATTGCATATTGTGAATTTACTCTATAAACTAGATCCATGTCCCATCTCATAAAATCCAAACCTCTTTCAATAAATTCGCCCAACAATTTAACCATCACTTCTCGCAGATCTTCCTGGTCCACTTCTTCCACATTTTGAAACCTGAGAAAATAAGACATTCTATCCAGCTGCGAAGTTAAAATTACATTTCCTCTCATTTCTTCCCTCTTCTGGATTGCCCGCACCTCCCCCTCCAAACCTCCCACCTTTTTCTTGTTGTCCTCAACCTCCTGTTGAACAGCACTTAAATCTTTTTTCATAACTACCATTTCAGATTTTATTTCCAATTGCCCTTTTTGCAAGATATCAAGCTTATCAAGTTTCTCATCCAATTTTGCCAATTTCTGCAAAATGTTTTCAATGTCAGCTGCGGCTGGTCTTTGTCCTTTAGCCATCTTACAATAATAAAGAATGAGAGGTCCTCAGGTAGGCACAAGCATCCAGAAGGAGAAGGTTCTCTTAAAAATCAGCTCTATTTCCTCACGATCCACCAGAGGGCGCTCACAGGAGCAACGAGTCCGGCTTGTAGAGTAGGTCAAACAGGAAACCAGCGGTGGGTGATGTCATCAATTATATACAAAGAAGCAGGAAATCAAGCTCCAGCCATGTTTCTCCAGAAGGACAGAGGGCTCCAGCCTCCCTTCCCAAATTCTGCCTCCACCATTCTCCACAGAAAATCAGTAAAGTAAGAGGTCTCCTTATTTTTTCTCGCTCTTTCTTCTCAACTACGGCGCCCTTCCCAGCTGCAAGGGGGGGGAGAAACTTCAGCCCCCCCCTCTCACCCACAGGACGCCTCGTTGCTTCGCCAGTCAAAGTCTCTCCTTTTCTAATTATTCTCCGGCCTGCATCTCTTCCTCTTCCGATCGCCTCTTTACCTGCTGCCTTAATTTCGATATACACCGGGTCCTACAGGCACATAGGCACGTAACGGCCTTGGAATGGCCGCTGCGTGCTGCCCACACTCGCTGGAGCCTCGGGCGCGCCAGCATTGGCCGCCCAGCCCCTGGAATTGAGGCAGGGGACCCCTGGCGAGCCGCCCTTAACGGCGGGTACCCCCAAACCAGGGCACCCGGCCCCGAGGGGCCTCCAAGCGGGGGGGGATTCAGACGCTGGGGCAGAGAACCCAAACAACGTCTGCTGCCATCTGGAGCCGGAAGTCGTCTCCGCTATATTGTTTTTTTAAAAAAGCATTTCACTTGATGTCACAGTACACATGTAAGATAGAGGGAAACCCCACCAATTCAATTTTGACGTCTGGTATGAAACTGAAGTCAAAATTATAGTACCATTTACCAACAAATAATAAACTTAATTAAATTTATTTTTCCCAGGTGTTTTTAGGAATGCACACCTATTCATTTTTATTTTATATTACACTATGTAGTAGATAATATAGTCATTTGGTATTTATTTGTCAATATATTTATATTCCATTGCTTCTTTTATTGATTTATTAAAGTATTACTAATAAATGTTGGATGCTAATTAATGTGAATTGTTTTATTCCTTTTTTATGTTGATTGTTAATAATATATTAAAGTCCTCTTACAAACTCCTTTGCTGCTGTTTATCCTTGAACTCATCTAACTAGGATTTATTGCTGACTCAAATGGTGTAATCCATCTCAGCGTAATATAACTGAAAATAGGAATAGCCAATACAAATGTTTTAGTTTAATAACATTAAAAGCAACTTTTGAGGCCTGTGCTTTGTATGACGCCTCGTGTCTTGTTAATAACAGGTAATGTTTTCTTTTATTAGAAAGGGATAGCTTAGGCAGGGAAAGCTAATTCATAAAAAAATATATATATTTTCAAAAAGAAGCACCTTGAAGTTGCTTCCTGTGATTTTCAGGGGATTCAATGGGCTGTAATGGTTTTGCATTCCATGTTCTGTGTCCACCCTTTTCATTATTAAACAAAGTGCTTCAAGCAGTGAACCTGTGAGTTTAATCTTAAATTAGGACTAGCAGATTTTGGCTGTAAAGTTTGGGCAGCCGATGGATGGTGACAAAGCAGGGGTGAAATCCAGCAGGTTCTGACAGGTTCTGGAGAACCGGTAGTGGAAATTTTGAGTAGTTCAGAGAACGGGCAAATACCACCTCTGTCTGGCCCCAGAGTGGGGAGGGAATGGGAATTTTGCAGTATCCATCTCCTGGAGTGGGGTGGGAATGGAGATTTTGCAGTATCCTTCCTGTGCCATGTCCACCAAGCCATGCTCACTAATCCACACCATGCCCACTAAGCCATGCCCACAGAACCGGTAGTGAAAAAAATTGGATTTCCCCACTGTGGCAAAGGCTTGCAGATAATTCTAAACTCTTGTCTCCATTCTATTTATCATCTGGATTTATACAGCTAAGATACCAGTGCCCAAGGTATCTACAAGAAGTGGTTCAAAAAGTCAACCCAACAGCCATGATGATGTGATTAAAGCTCTACTATTTTGTATATGTCAGACACAAAAAAAGAGCTTCAAATATACTGCTGTGGCTGTTTTGTCTTTTAACCATCGTCTGTGGCTATCAGAGGTGGTATTCAGCAGGTTCTGATCAGTTCTGGAGTACCGGTAGCGGAAATTTTGAGTAGTTCGGAGAACCAGTAAATACCTCCTCTGACTGGCCCCACCCCCATCTATTCTCTGCCTCCCGAGTCCCAGCTGATTGGGAGGGAATGGGGATTTTGCAGTAACCTTCCCCTGGAGTGGGGAGGGAATGGAGATTTTACAGTAACGTTCCCACCAAGCCATGACCACAGAACCAGTAGTAAAAGATTTTGAATCCCCACCACTGGTGGCTTTCCCTGGTTTCCCCTATTCAGTTTTCACAACTGATGGCTGGACTGGACCCCTCTCCCCGTGGGTTATCCCCCACACCCACACAACCCTCCCGCCCCTTAAAATCCTTTAAAAATTTATCAAAAAGTTTCCCTAGAAAACCCCTCAATCCCCTTTTTGCACCATGCCACCTCTCGGGGCACCAAAGCCCGTCATAAAGGTAGGCCCTTGATAAAGTGGAGGGCCACACCTGCGAGAGGGGGGAGTCTCGCAGAATAAGAAGTTCTGTTGGCGAGTACATCCAATTAAATTAATTAATCAATCAGGGGGAAAGTCCATGGCCTGGGGGTTGATCAAGATAGTCTAAAATCTGGAGGGGGGTATACAGTCAATTCCAAGTCAATAAACTCCACTGCTCTCTCACAGCAGTGGATGGAGTCTTGAGCTGTTTCGAGGCCAGGTGTCCACACCAGCCGCCCTCTCACAAAAGCTGGGAAGGGCCAGGAACCGTAGTCATCGTCCAGCTCCATACAAGACTTGAAGTCCGGAACATATCCTCTCATATATACCAAATAGAATATACCAAACAGAACTAAGACCAATATTAAAAGGAGTGTGCAAATTTACCATCACCTAAATACAATATACTGTGCGTATTTAGGACAGCAGAACTCCATAAGAGATGATCCCATGGAGTTTTGCTACTTGGTACATTTTTTTTTTCATGTGCATCATAAGTGTTCACATTAGGGCTTCATTCATATGATACTGACTGCCATCGTGATTTTTCTGACACCTCTCCATCCTTTCCACTACTTAGAAGTAAAACCCACTACTTTTCAAGAGATCAATTCTCTGGCAACTATACCTTATTTCACAGATTTAGGAAATTGAATCATAAGCAAAGTAAGTAAAGACCTGCTGCAGTTCCTGCTTTTTATTTACTCACTTGTAAGTGAAGGCATTTTCTGAACCACAGTGTCTACACACAGGAATGTAAGAGATATAAGTTTAGTTACCATACCTTTCTAATGAACTCAATCAAATCAGAAATGGGAACAGGGTGACATAGATTTGATGTACCATCCAGATAAGCACTTTAATCGTCATAGATTCAGTCTTCAAAACTGGTCAAAATGTTCTTGAGTATTCTTTCAGGATGAATACCAACTTGCTACTTCAACAAGAATCAGCAAGCAACTGACAATTACCATTCCTGAAGTATTTGAACAATTTTTCTGAAAACTGCAGAACAGATTCACTTTCTGGAAAACATTTTACTTTCAGATCAAATCTTATTGCAATCCTCATTTCAAGTGTCAAAATGTTCTTAATAGATGTCACTTTAAAGCAACCAGGTGAGATTCAATCAGTTCTCCTGAGCTGTTTATAATACAGAATTTAAAGGCCAGAGAGAATATTGGTACCTTTTCTTGGCATCTGATTACTGTGGATAAAACAGGATTACTAAGAATAAAAAAGCTGTGGTGATGCAATGGTTAGAATGAAGTACTCCAGTCTAACTCATTGCTCACTTAAGAAGTTTGATTCTGAGTGGCTCAAGGTTGACTCAGCCTTCCATCCTTCCGAGGTCAGTAAAATGATTGTTCGGGGCAATATGCTGGCTGTAAACTGCTTAGAGAGGTTTGTTACAGTACTATGAAGTGGTATATATGTCTAAGTGTTATTGCTATAAAATCAAATGAGAAGTCATGAAACATAATCAGGGTATCTCTAGAACAGGGGTCAGCAACCTGCAGTTCTGGAGCTGCATGCGGCTTTTTGGGCCCTCTGCTGTGGCTCCCTGTCAGGTGATCCTACACTACTGGCTGGCCCTGTCCCTCACCCTCCCCTCCCAGTCACTCCTTGCCTGGCCTGAGAAGGTAAGGGGGATGGCGGGGAATGGAGAAGCAGCCAGGGCAGAGACAGAGAGATACAGAGAGAAGGGGAGAGAGAAAGACACACAGAGAGAGAGACAGAGAGAGATACAGAGAGAGGGGGGAGGGGGGAGAGAGGAAGGGAGGGAGGGAGGGAGGGATGGGAGAGAGAGAGATGTCAAAAGGATTTTGTGGTTCCTGGTGTTTTTTAACAACTGGTTCTCTGCCCTAATGCCCGGCTGGGTAGGTGTGGCTGGGGGGGGGGTATGTGACTGGTGGAAGTGAGTGATATCGACTTGGCCACGCCCACCCAGGGTTTTTGGCTCCCAGTGTTTTCTTTTCTGTGGGAAATGGGTCCAAATGGCTCTTTGAGTATTTAAGGTTGCAGACTCCTGCTCTAGAAGGTCAATGATGTCAAAACATGGTCAGAATGGATAATCAGCTTATGTTTCTTTTTTTACATTTGTGTGATGTGCAACACATGCTAAACAAGGGCAGGGCTTCAATTGTGCCCACCATCTTGATTTCATTGAACCCCACTCCTTTACCATTCAAGGATGCTTTGAGTGCAACCAAACAAGCACAAAGCTAATGCTGGACTTTCATATAAAGAATGTGTTTGGTCCAACTTTTTATTACCTTTTCTTGTTTAAATACCCATAAATAATAACGGGTATATATCATGAAGTGCAGGGAGTCTGCTGGTGTTTGAAAAAGTTGATAAGTATCAATGGTCGACATCTGAGCAACAAGATCCATATTCCATTAATAAGCCCCAAACTCTCTAGCCAAGGGGTGTCAAACTCGTGTCATCATGTTGTCATCACGTGACATAATGTGACTTTCTTCTCCTTTGGGGGTGGCCAGCGTGGGATGCATCCAGCCCGTGGGCCGCGGGTTTGACACCCCTGCTCTACCCTCCTGCCTTTTGTTTTTATTTTATTGTTACTGTTGATTGTTTGTCCTATCTAAGAAATTAGTAGAAAACAAGCAGAAAGCACATCTACTTCCACTTCTATTGCCTTCATTTTTTGGCATTCACACTCAAAAGGAAGAGAGCAATAGGAAGGAAGGAGAATAGTGCTTAAATCAGCACACCCTGTGGAACAGCATTAGCCCTAAAGATAAGGACTGAACCAGTGGTGAAATATAAAATTTGTTACTACCAGTTCTGTGGGTGTGGCTTGGTGGGGGGAAAATATGACTGAGTGGGTGTGGCCAACTTTTTTTTTTTTTACTTTTAAAACCATTTTTTCTACAACCTCTTCAGCTGAAGAGGTTGTAAAAAATGCTTTTAAAAGACTCTGACGATTCCAGCTTACTTGCCTGATCGGCAGAGGCTTTTTCTTTTTTTAAAAAAGCCTCTGACCATCCCAGCTGACTTGCCTGATTGGCAGAGGCTTTGTTTTTACTTTTAAAAGCATTTTTTCGGCCAAAGAGGTTGTAGAAAAAATGCTTTTAAAAATAAAATAAAAAGCCTCTGATGATTGTTTGGCTCAGCTGGGCATGGGGGTAGGGAGGCATTTTTACTACCGGTTCTGCAAACCACCAACCACCATCACTACCGGATCAGGTGATCCGGTCCAAACCGGGAATATTTCACCCCTGGACTGAACCCTCTCTTCCAGTTTTAGGAAACTCATAATACCTGGCTTTGGTCTAATGCCTGGGAATATTGTTTTAATGTATTATTGTATTTTGGAGAGCTGTTTTGTCTGATTTTTGTTGTTTTTAAGATCATTTTAGCTTGGGCTATCTGTGTGGTTTTATATTCGTTCTGTTTTTCTGTTTTTTTTTAGTTTGCACACTGCCTGGAGTCAAATTATTTTTGAATAATGCTGAGAGTCACAGGATAGTTAAATTGGCTTTATTTTGCAATGAACTGTAGTAAATATATAAACACCCTAGCTTTTTTCCCCCTAGATTAATCTTTCAGTCTAGAAGAGGGGAAAAAATCCTTTTTCCTAGCACTTCTTTCTCACAGTGCTACAAGGTCATTTGGACAGCAAACCTTATTCTCTCATCTCTAATGGAACAGATCTGTTACAGCAGGGCAGCATCTTTTTAGCATCTGTTCACCATCCATACATTTTGGTTGGAAGATTTATTTTATATGTTACTCAGCTGGAGCAAAGCAGCAGCTGGAATTACAAGCAAGGCAGGCAGGAGCTCATGTTGCCATCCCTTCCTCTTCCAAATGCAATGGCTGTATGATGTCTGATGCAAAATTCTTTCTAAAAGTTTTGCTACTTCAGAAGAAGCCAAATAGAGTCAGCTCTGGGTTGAATGGATAAAATTTCACCCATTCTTCCTTTCTTGTGATATCTAAAAAGCCAATAGAAAGCAAGTAGCTTATTCAGCAAATAAATTGTAGTGTCAGGGTTCCAAGTAACACCCTCAACGAAAGAAGACTCCAAGGCTAGAAGTTCTTCAAAGTTCCATTTTATTAGAGATGTCATATTGGCACATCTGAGAAAACCTGAATCTGAAAGCTTCCAGGTTTTCCCCACCCAAAAGAAAGTCCAAGTCCCTTCCCCTGCACCTACATGTCCATCACATGGTCCAATCAATGCACTGTCCCAACTGGAAATGCCTCCTAGTTACGCCACTCCAGGGGCAGGCTGAACATCCTTGACTCCCAGAGAAAAGAATGTTGTTATGGCTAGATATTTCTACAACTCCATGCAATCCCACCTCCCAATTTCCCACAGCATCAAGTGTGGCAGCCCTGAAGATCCAAAGAAAAAGAGCTGACATGTAGTTTGTAAGGTTGATTGGTATTTCTCTAAAGGTAGAATGTGAAGATTTATTTATTACTTATTTATTATCTTGATCAATTGTCCAACTCCATCATGACTCAGGCTGATTTATAGCATGACGTAATTTAAGACAATATAATACAAAACCATACAAAAACAAACATCGAGAACAATAACACTAACTCTACCAAACCAAATATCCTATAAGAGCTCTATCACTCATATTTCCTCACGATTAAATTATCCATTCAGATTGAATATGAAATGAAAATAGAAAAACTGGTTTTAGTTTCTTCACATGCTTTAAGTGGAAAAATCCATTCTACGTTTTGGATTGTGGGAATTTTAACTAATGAACAGGAAACTGTGGGACTGGGATTAGACATGATCACACACCTAATAAGAAAAAAAAATGGGAGGAAAGTTGTCTTTTTTATATTTCTGTTTTTAGAAAGATCTAAAAGCTGTTCATGGTTACCTCAAGCCTTAAAATAGCAAAACTGCATCAGAGCTTGGCATAGCATTTGCTTTAGTAGAACTGGACTAAAGAAAAATAAATTATAATAATAGTTTCCCTGAGTTACATCTCAGGATTTTTTTAAAAAAATCTTGCACTTGGGTATTCATCATATTTATTTTTCATATTGTTTCTTACTACATAACCTTGAGAACATATAATGATTTTTCAGTCCAATATGTAGTCCTGTGTATACAGTACCTTCTTAACAGAAGCATCTATTCTATCCTCAATGACATATAGAACTGAAATCTAAAGTGACTGTTACCTATCATATGTAACCTGGGTACAGATGATGATTCTGAATATGAAAGCAATGTAGCTATGAGGAATAAATTTAATTAGAATTAATAAAATGTGCCTTAAATAATGTTGGCTCATAATGTCAACTACTGTCAATAAAAGAGGATCCCAGTTGTCAAATCTGTACTAAGAAAAAAAATAATGTCTCGTTGGTTCAAGTAGCAAAATGCTGCAGTAGAAACAATTTATTCATGGCTGGCATATCCTTTTCCTTGTGCATTTAAAAGTCAAATACTTATTTCTCCTTGTTCACAATATTGTTAGATCATCCCTCGGGGTAAGAGGTAACAGTGCATTAAGTAGTATATTTTAATCAGTCTGAAAAAAATATTTTTAATGATCTTCTTTATGATCACTGATACCTTTCATTCATTTCACTTTCCTGGAAACATGCTGTCATACATACAGAAGACACAATTTATTGTCTACTTTACAGAGATTGACTAATCATTCTCGACTCTGCCAAATCAATGTTCTGGGTCTCTTGGCAGGAAGACGGTATAAAAAGGTGGTGTGGGGCACATTGTTAAACTAATTTGTGTGACTAATTACACCATGCAAGATGCAAAATGGAGCTGTAATGTAGATCAGACAAATTGATGATAATCTGCTAGTTTGAGGGTCTGTAGATGCCCCATAAAACTCTCATTAGTCTGTTACAGTAGATTAGAAACTTAGCACACAACCAAATATAGCAAGTGCTTGTGTCCATGTAGTGTAGAGGCATCAAGTATAAGAAGAGTGGCACAGGGTATACGATACCATTTATTATGGAAGACTTTTCTAAACAATGGATTCAAATTGAAGCTATGTTAGAGCCAGATATGTATGATTCATCCAGAATATTTTTCTAGAATAAAACAGATTGAAAATGCTTTTACTAAAACAATGTCTCAAATCTGGAAGAGTAAGTAGATTGTTTTATAAGGGATGCTTCTCCTTTAATCTATCTATCTATCTATCTATCTATCTATCTATCTATCTATCTATC
>WNWU01000003.1:17302964-17365036 GCA_012654045.1 Ptyas mucosa
ATCTATCTATCTATCTATCTATCTATCTATCTATCTATCTATCTATCTATCTATCTCTAATCAAGATAATTATTATGGTTTAATTAAAATGAATTTTTTGATGGAATATAGTCTTTATAAGCTAAAATATTTTTATAATAATTGGAAACTTTCTAATAAAGAGCAATTTGACATTGAGCAATAAATAGGTTGTAAGTTATCATGACTTTTGTAGAATCAACTCAAATCTCTTTTGGCAATAGAAATATTAGAGATATCAATTTTGGCCCTATACCAATTTCAAGGAATTAATACATCATTATGGCTGTATACTTCCTAATTATTTCCATTATGCCTGTTATTGACCCCTGTAGGATACCTGAAGACACTTCCATCACTTCTGGAAGGTAATGTAATAGTGTATAATGTAGTATAATGCAGTGGTGAAATCCAAATTTTTTTACTACCAGTTCTGTGGGCGTGGCTTGGTGGATGTGGTGTGGCTTGGTGGGCATGGCTTGGTGGGCGTGGCAGGGGAAGGATATTGCAAAATCTCTATTCCCTCCCCACTCCAGGAGAAGGATACTGCAAAATCCTCATTCCCACCCCATTTTGGGGCCAGACAGAGTTGGTATTTGCCGGTTCTCTGAACTACTCAAAATTTCTGCTACTGGTTCTCCGAACTGCTCAAAATTTCCGCTACCGGTTCTCCAGAATCTGTCAGAACCTGCTGGATTTCACCCCTGGTATAATGTAACCCTCTAGAACAGGGGTGTCAAGCTCAATTTCATTGAGGGCTGCATCATGATTGTGTTTGACATTGGGAAGACAGAAGGCCATGAGCAGGGGGGCCATGGTCAGCTCGACATCACTCATCGAGGCTCCATTTTCAGCCACAATGGCTTCCTGCAGCCCTCTGTCAGTGAAAACAGAGCCCAGGGGAGCTGTGCACAGCCCACCTGGGCTCCTTTTTTGTTGCAACAGCCTCCTGCAACCCTCTGCCGGTGAAAATGAAGTTCCATTTTTGCTGGCAGAGGCATCGCAGGCCAGTCCTTTGTTGTTTCCAGGGCATCCCCACAGGCCAGATCTAAGCACCCTGAGGGCCAGATCTGGCCTGCGGGCCTTTGACACCCCTGCTCTAGAAGTTGTGGTTGCTCCATCACTGGAGGTTTCCAAGAAGAGATTGGATAGCCATTTGTCCAAAATGGTATAGGTAATCTCCTGCCTAAGTGGGGGTTGGATTAGAAGACCTCCAAGGTTCCTCCCAACTCATACTGTTATTCTGTTACTATTAATGTATTAAATAATCAAAGCTCTACCATCAAACTGCAGTGAGATAGCTATATCAGCTATCAAATTTTTAGATGTTCTTAGATCTTAGATTAGTGGTTGGTTTCTACTGGTTTGCCCCGGTTCGAGCGAACCAGTAATGGCGGCGGCGGGAGGCTCTGCTCACCCACCTGGATGTCATCACGGACGCTCTGCGCATGTGCAGAAGGTTCTGCACATGCGCAGAAGCACCTTGAGCGAGCAAAACGAGCGTGCACACATGCACGCTCCCAGTTCCAAACCCGTAATGAAGGTAAGTGGAACCTATTACTGTCTTAGATACAATGCTGAAAGAAATAGTTGTGCATGCTGCCTGCTTATTTGATTGCCTCTGTTGTTAAAGTATATGATTCTATTGTCAGAATAAATATCTTAAATTCTTTTGCATATGAACTGACAAGGAACACTATTTTATCCATGATGGGACAGTGATTAGAATACAGTACTGCAGGCTACTTCTGCTGACTGCTGGCAATTTTGGATCTTGAATGTCACCAGGCTCAAGGTTGACTCAGCCTTCCTTCCTTCTGAGGTCGGTAAAATGAGGAGCCAGATTGTTGGGGGCAATAGGTTGACTCTGTAAACTGCTTAAAGAGGGCTGTAAAGCACTGTGAAGCTGTTAATAAGTCTAAGTGCTGTTGCTAGTGCTATTGCTATCCTTAGCTTTGGGCAGAAAAATGTGTTAGATCTGTCTTGCACAGAGTTACCAATTTAACTAGAATCTTCTTTTTATATTGAAATTGCATTAATTCCCAACTATTATTCCATTTGTATATGTAGCTTATCTGTGCCTTCTTTCATGTACTATAATGCATCATAGCTAACCCAGTGTTGGGTTGCCCGCAGTTCGCACCGGTTCTATAGAACTGGTAGTAAAACTGGTGGGAGGCTCCGCCCACTGACCCCGATGTCATCAGAATGCTTCTGCTCATGTGCAGAAGCTTCTGTGCATGCGCACGGTTGTGAACCGGTAGTAAAGGTAAGTAGAACCCACCCCTGAGCTAACCTTTAGTGACATAGAAGTTTAATATTTTCTGATATATCTAATTGGCAGGTGCTCCTTATTATTATTATTATTATTATTATTATTATTATTAATAATAATAATAATAATTTTATTTTTATACTGCCCTTTTCCCGAAGGACTCAGGGTGGTGTACAGCCTATTAAAAGCACAAAGATGAACAACAATTAAAATAATTTAAAATTATTAAATAATTTTGGCTCAATATTTAAACCCCCCAAATTTAAAACATCCAATTTAAAATCATTACATTGATAGCCCGGCCTGGCAGAACAGCAGGGTCTTAAGGCACAGTGAAATACCCTGAGGTCGGAGATCTTACGCATTTCCGGGGGCAGTTCATTTCACAGGGATGGGGCTCCCACAGAGAAGGCCCTCCCCCTGGGTGTTGCCAGCTGACATAACTTGGCTGAAGTCACCCTGAGGAGACCCTCTCTGTGGGAGCAAACTGGCCGGTGGGAGGCTACTGGTGGCAGAAGTTGGTCTCGAAAGTACCCAGGTCCTATGCCATGGAGCGCTTTAAAGGTGGTAACCAACACCTTGAATCGCACCCAGATTTCTGCACCAGTGTCTTGAAGTTCATATTCTCTGTTTGTTGCAAAAATTAAGCTCAGTGTGTTCCCCTCTATAAGGTAGATGAGCTTTTAATGATATGTGAGCTTGAGAAATGCTCTTTCAGATGTTACCACAAACATTATACAAGGACTGCCATAAACTGGTTGTACTATATTTTTTTGCCAATAAGAGACAATGTACAATTACAGTAGTCAATTTAAATCTAGAATGCTACCATCTTCATTTACTGTGGGTTTTAAAAGCATAGGTGATCATGATTACCTAGAAGCAAGAGTTAGATAATTACAGCTGATAGTAGAAGTTAATATTTACTAGACGGTTTAAAGTTTAAGTACATTGATGTTTGATATACTGGGAGTTTGCTGCTTCTGACATTTTTCCTAAAGATAATTTCACTACAAAAATATAGGCAAAACAAATGAAAAAAAAATCATTGCTTGTCAATTTATAAACAATGATAGCATATGCTAAATTAGATAAAGATTTGTATTAATGAAAATATGTTTCCCTTTGGTTGATCCACTTAGGCAAATTCATATTCATATCAGTCAAGAAAGATTCTCAAATGGAAAACATTCTTATAAATCAAGTCATACTGCCAACACTGTAAATATATTATGTTTGTGGCTGATAGATAAAGAGGATGAGGAAGAAGGTGATGCTATATATTTTGGGTTTTTTTCACAGAGGGCACTCAAGGTGAGTACAAATGTTATGAGCTGAGCTGTCTGTTAATACATAATACATCAATCACTTTTATGAAAGATTTAGTGGCTGTATTTTAGGGCTCCAGAAGCATAAACACATGGAAGATTTAAAGAAAGACTGTTCCTAGCTAAGTTGTATCACTCAGATTTATGTCCATTGCTACCAAAACCATGGTAAATGTCAATACCATTTAATGTTGATGGTAAAACTAGTCTCTTCACTGAAAGAACTATCATGAAGCTAAAGCTTAACTATTTTGGACACATAATGTGAAGAACAGAGTCAATGGAGAAGATCTGAAGCTTGGAACACATCTAAGACAATTGATAAAGTGGCTGACAGAAGATAAGGTGACTTAATATTGTCGTGAATGACACAAGCATGAGTACAGAGCAAAGAAACAGTCAATGACAGACTGTCCTGGCAAAATGATGCCCACAAAGTTGGAAATAATGGAACAATTGATAACCACAATTATGATTAAAATGACAGATGCATTCTCTGTTCTTAGAGTAGCAACCAATATTCCTCATTATACAATGGAACTTGTTTGGGTAGAAATAGTCACTTTCCCCTTATTCCCAGAAATATCTCTAAAAGGGGAGAATTCTTCTGAGAAGACTAAAAGAACCTGGTGCAAAAAAAGTAACAAGCTAGGTTACCCCATATCTACTCATTTAACACTACATTTCTACACATGTTCCTATGGTGATATCTTAGCCATTGTACTACATTCTCAAGTTAATTCTGAAAGGTTTCAAAAGACTCTTAGGCTCATGGTAGCATTTAACTCAGAGGTCTTCAAACTTAGCAGCTTTAAGACTTGTGGACTTCAACTCCCAGAATTCTCCAGATATGCTATGCTGGCTGAAGAATTCTGGGAGTTGAAGTCCACAAGTCTTAAAGCTGCCAAGTTTGAAGACCTCTGAGTTAACTGGTTAGTACCACCTGCTTATTCTTGAATGCATGGTGGATTTTAAATTGGATCAATTCCATAAAATTTCTATGTATTTTTTTTTAAAAAAAAAACCAAAGCAAACCAAATCTGGTTTTCCTGAAAGAATTTATATCCAGTGAACATAACCAGAGCCAAATATCCCTAACTGTTATTTTTCTCACTCTGGATGCTGTGTCTAAGTATTACCTTACTGTATATTTTCAATGTAATACATGACAACATAGAGTGAGAAAGGAAATGGTATTAAACAGACAAAACCAAATATCCTCTTCCATGGGAAGGTCAAAAATAATCTTTTTCAATATAATGACATACATTTTCCCCCTTTTCACTGTACTTGTGATCTATAAGAGAAAATTATTGTACATTGATGGAAAAATACATGATTGTTTCCTATTTATTGTAGAGTTTCAGCTATAGTTATGAGACAATGCTTTACTAGAAAACCCAAGACTTACACATATTTTAAACAACTAAAAATGGGAACTAAAAGCAGCATGTAATTTTTCATCCTAAAATGGATGTCATAAACACTAAATAAATCTCTCTACATCCCAAATAAATGAGAATTGCTGGAATAATGAAAATGTTATTGCTTAAAGATAGAAGTGATTTGGTTCTTATAGAAGGTAATGAAATAGGTGCAAGGCTGATTAGTATCTTATTCTGAACATTCAATTGGTCCTTGGGTTCATATGCTACCATAAATGATAAAAGCAGATGATTAGTGAGCAAAAACCAACCAACTAACACACACACACACACAACAAAAACCATGCACTAGATATTTAAGACAATGGACATATTTGTATTACCTTTTGGGTGTTTCCATAACTGGCTGAGGTTGGCATGCATGCCTTCTTCTTGATGCTGGTCACAAAACATTAATTTTTACACAATGGCCAAGTTACCTCCTGCTTTTCTTGATCCTCAGAATGCTTTATCTCACTTTACCTTTGTCTCCCCCCCACAACACAGCTCTCCACAGGTAGATTATGATCTCCATAACTAGTATATTGCAATATGCAGGGGGAAAAATATAAGACAGCGACACAATTATTTGACTGACAAATTCACAATGATATCTTTTTTGATGATTTCCGGTTCAAAATATTTGATAATGTGAGAAACATGAGAATTCTCCTGACAAATAAGTTAATCTTAGAGTCATAGCCTTAAAGTGAGACACTTCATGCAAGACTTCAGATGATTCCTCAGCCTAAGACGCCGTTATGAAATTGAGAATCATGAAAGATACACAGTCTCTTTCCTATACCAAGTTAATACTACTTATTTGATCAGGCCTCCAGTTTCTGCAGAAGTTCTGTATAATATGCATGCAATTGATGGTCGGGGTTTTGCATTTTCTATCTCAAAAAAAAAAGAAAAGAAAAGAAAAAAAAAGAAGTTAAACTTGTTCCTGGAATATCTCTTGGCTGCCATTCTAATAGTCAGCTTAACCTTTATTGCCAGAAAGATACAGTGCCTCTTCTTTCCTGTAAAATCCTTGTAGAGTAGTAAAAACACAGTCATTAGCTAAGCTGATGCAAAGATCATTTCCATTTATTGCCAGAGAATGAGTTAAAATGTAATACTTTGCTTCCAAAATAAAAAGAGACGTTTGATTTCATTACATAAGAAATGTTGATATATGCTTCTACTGAAGCTGTTGTATAATGAAGTCCATTAGAACATATGTTTTGTTTATTGGGGTGAAAAAAAACCCAATCAATTTCTTTTGTGCGCTGAATGTTTCTAATGTGAGAGTAAGTGATTCTAAACAGGTAAGCAATTTTTTTCCCCTCTGATATTCCCCCTCCCCCATATGAGGCTGGCTGGGTACATGGTAGCCTAAGATGGGGTCCTACTAATACACAGGAACCAACAAAAACACATTGATGTTCCTTTATGTGTGATAAGTACTTGATATAGTTCCTCCATTGCAACAGATTGGAAAACAATTGTCCTACTACCTGAAGCACCTGTACTTATTTATTTATTTATTTATTTAGGTAAAGGTAAAGTTTCCCACATATGTGCTAGTCATTCCCAACTCTATGAGGCAGTGCTCATCTTCGTTTCAAAGCCGAAGATGTCTCCGTGGTCATATGGCCAGCATGACTAAACGCCAAATGTGCACGGAATGCTGTTACCTTCCCACCAAAGGTGGTCCCTATTTTTCTACTTGCATTTTTATGTGCTTTCTAACTGCTAGGTTGGCAGAAGCTGGGACAAGTAATGGGAGCTCACCCTGTTATGTGGCACTAGGGATTCAAACAGCTGAACTGCCGACCTTTTGATTGACAAGTTCAGCATCTTAGCCACTGAGCCACTACATCCCTCATTTATTTATTTAGCATATGTCAAATACCTGGATTTATAGTTGTTTATTTGTAGAGAGCCAGGAGTTCTACAGAGATGTCTGGTTGCCAACTGCCGTTAACTGCCAATTCTTCAATGTAATCTGGCTGCCGCTTGTTGCTAGTCATTAGGTTCATACTACCGTGCTATCCAGGGTGCACCACAAGGAGGCAAACTAACATCACACCCCAATCACACCTGTACTTATTTGTCCTCTCTAAGAAACTTTCTCCATCATAGCCATGTGTCAAGTGGGTCTGTCTAATTATGTATCAAATTTTGCCTAGCAAACTTTGGAACAAACATAAAAAAATATTCTTCCAAGAAAAAAAGATTGGGGTTGAAATCCCGGTCCCCCAGGTTGTTAGATAATGTTGTAGAAGACTTGTCATCCTTTTTTATTTTTATTTTATTTAGTTAGTTTGTCAAACATATACGAGATAACAGGTATAAGTATAAACATGGATATGAACACAGGAAATGGGTACGAATAAATGGGGACAGTAGGACAGGGACAATAGGCACGCTAATGTGCTTATGCACGCCCCCTTACAGGCCTCTTAGAATGGGGTGAGGTCAACAATAGACAGTCTATGGTTAAAGTTATGGGGGTTTATTTTGCTACCATGGAAAATGTTGAGGGATGAATTCTGAAGATATCTACCTCAAATGTTGACCAAATTCATAGCTTTCTGATAGAGAACATAGGAATTTTCTCTCACCTTCTCAAGGGAGAGAATAAGTTACTATGATTTTAGCTGTGCTTCTGAGGAGCATAACCACTATCCCTTTGCTATACTTAAATTTGCCTGCTCTTGCAAAGTGATAATGGCTTAACTAGTAGTGTCGAATGGATCTTGCCTTGGGGCACTCTTATGTCAGTAGATATAAATGTTATAGATTGTGGCAGAGAATAATTCCAGATCAAATGAAGGAATTTTGTACCAAGTGAATTTCAAAGGAATTCCCCCTGATGAAAGATTTATTTAGCTAATTCAATGTGGCCAATAGAGATCCCAAGGCCACATGTGACCTACAACTTCTCTTTTTGGTAACTTGGTATTGCTGCTTGATTTGTGCATCAGTTCCTAATTGAGGTTTGCAGTATGGATACAAAAGAATGAAAACACCAAGGGAGATGCCAGGAGATGCTAACATTGAAGTTAGCAATGAAATTTTCTCCAATTATACTACCACAGTGTGAGGGAGTCACTCCTTACTCTATCAGGATAGCAAAAACATTCTCCAGAATTTAACTCACTAAAGGATTGTTTCTTATTGGGTAAATTTTATGGCCCAGTAACCTCTCTTTTTCCTCAAACCCCAGAGTTGCTTAGTTTAGACATCAATAAAGGAAGGTTACATATTAATTGGGATTAAGTGTCCAACACTAGATGCCTGCTGTGACAAAAGAGAGAAATAATTATCTAACTAGGGCTACCGCAAAAAAAATTGTTATCTCACAACTTGCAAGAGTAAATAGAAAGAGCTGGCTTGTCTGAAAAATCTCCCAGGTGTTAATTGAAAAATACAAGTCAGATACAGGACACTTTGGAAATCACTTTAACTCAGATTGCTGATATCTGACAGCATAGGTTCTCAGTGTTTGGAGGGGAGAACAGATGGAGACTGTAGTACAATCCTTAAAATAGTTCTAAAATAAAACAAAACAATTCAAAAAATCTCCCTCAAATTCTATTTACTCATGCAGGATAAGGTCCTACCCACTTGGTAACTAGATTCTCAAGAGTGACCTGTGCTTTCATTTGATTTTCTCCTCACTAAGTGCTTTGAGAGATGGTCGTATGAACATGAATTTCCAGATCAAATCATGTGCCTCAGATGTATGTATCATAATGCAAAGTTTTCAGTTCTTGAGCTAAAGATCTCCAAGTTAAAACTACACAGATCATCATACTTTGAAAATTATCTGTCGGGTAGAAAACACCTTAGATTTTGAATGGGAATTATTGACAAACATCAGATACTTAATTTGGATGGTACAGGTGTCAAACAGTTGATTTAGTGGCAAACTTCAAACTAGAAAAGCTCCTATGTCCACCTATCTAAATAATGACTTTCAAATAACCTTATTGCCTCATATAAATACAGTATCTTTTATCTATCTAAGAAATCTATGGACTAGCATACTTCAGATCAAACAAAAGTTCGTTTATAAAAATATATATGCTGTTATATACCCAGAATATTTATTTTGTCTTCTAGAATCAATATTAAACTAATTATTTATGTTCTGCTAAAACCATTGCATTATTTCTTTGAAACAAAACTTTAAAACTAAAAGTATTTACAGCATACTTGCAACATACTTCTGAATTAGTTAATGTTTGGCAAGAATTGTATAAATGTTGGGAAAAGTTAAAAGTGTACTTTCATTTTAAACATTAGTATTCTAATTTCATGAGCTCTGATATAGTCTGGAAATGAAGTACTCTGGGAAATTACTACAGACATTGAAAATCTGTTTAGGTCATTTTCAAACGGTATAAAATATCAAAATAAAATGAACAGTCTAATATAAATTGGTTTGGCTCCATTGACTACAGCAAGGACAGTGCATACTGTTTGAGAAACAATATGTGATTAGCTCAAAACCTATCCTGAATGTGAATTGGCGAGTGTCTTGACTGAATATATTTGCTTTTAAAATAGGAAATCTATAATTCAATGCAGAGATGAACAGTAATTTATGAAATCGAATTTCCAGAGCAATGGCTGTTATGGAATGTCTGTCCCTTTAAGGTTTAAATTGTTAAGAAGAACCATCTGGCTCATCCTAAATTATATCATTGTTTCAATGCCATTTGATGTTAAGTATACTGCAGTAAAATCAGTGGCAGAATTAAGAGACAATGTATTAAAATCAGGAACTCAACACTGGACAGATTTCTAGAAGAGGATGGAACTGTCTTTATTAAGAATATGACTCATCTGGTCTCCATATCAGTAACCAAGAAATGACATTTGTTCACTGACTTCCTGTGGATTGTCATTAAATATTAGAAAATGTAAAGGATTCAGATCAAACTGGACCATTTGACAGGGAAACAAGGAGCACTGGGACTCTCTCTAAAGTGACCAAAATTGTCAGGAACTTCTGACAACCATAGGAGAAATCAAATGATTCTTTATGTAGAAAAACAGATACTTTCATTTAAATAAAACAAAACACCAACAAGAAGTTGTATATACAGATAGATAACCAGATCTAATAACTTGGAAATAGCGCATAGTAATAGAGATTCATCAATCACAATATTTTGAAGAAAGAATCTTAGAGCAGCTTTGAGAGACATGGGTTAAGGAATTCAGATATTTCAACCTTTTGACCAATTTTAATCCAATTTTTCCCAGTATTTTTCTTACATTCATCTCCCCCCTCCCCCACTGTAATCCATTCCTTCTTTAAATTCCTGGTACTTTCTGTAGAAGTTATTGAATCCATTGTTTATGTGCCTCATTGTTCATCACCTCCTGACCATAAAACATTCTTTAACATTAGGAAAATGGAAGGACATTGTGATGAATCTAGTATATCATGAGCCCTGCCATGCTCATATTAGTCTTTTGCGCCATTGTTTTCTCTTAAATATTTTCTAAATGGCCTTCTTAAACCTTCACCCCAAGATGTAGGGATTCAGACTTCAGTCCTAAAAGTCTATATTTGGCTATGGCAAACTCCTCTGCATAGAAGTTATTTTTCTAATATCTTGGCACTCATTTCTAATAGTTCTGTGGCTAGAAAGCAATAGCCTTCAGATCAAGATACTTCAGGCCATCATAAGGAGCTTAAATTCTCCATGTACTTTGCTGCTACTACAGTATTCTGCATTCAAAGCATTGACATTTAAAGAAACAATTTAATAAAATACAACACTACATTTTATGAGATTCCCCTCTGAAATCCATGTGACCTTTGGCTGATTGGCATTCCATAAAAACCTTGAAGACCTGTTCTTCTGAGCCTTGCCTTAAGATGGATGGGACTTCCTGTTGGATCTGTCTTTGTTTCCCTTTATTTATGACTAAATCACATTTTGTTCTGTTTTGTATTGGGATTTATAAGTTATAATATGTAGTGAGCTGCCCAAGGTCAGTTGGAGTTGGGCAGAACCTAAATTGCATTAAATAAACAACAATAGAAATGCTGTGACCTGCCAATTCTTTCTCTGCATTGTCTTTTTATTACTTAAGGTAACCATTCTATTAGCCCATTGAACACTGGTAAATAAGTACCTGATCTAGAGAATTTTACTCAATTTTTCAGGAAATTGGAAAATTCTGCACAAACAAAAGGTTCTTTACCCAAGACAATCCCTTCAGACATACAAATTCCAATATGTTTCAATCACCTGTGCCATACTCCCATTTCTGCCCTCCTGAAAGCAACAGCATTGTTTACTTTTTGTTTACTTTTCACTTGACAAAACCAATGCACAATTTTTATCATATCTTAGCCTCAGCTATTACGTTAGACAGACTCCGGTTTATTCCAGCATCATTCTATGGGTCTCTCTACATGAATAAATTCTAGCATTCCTAATATTTTTTTTCTGCAGAAAATAATATTAGGTATGCTAGAGGTGGGGAGATTTTCTAGAAGTTGTAGTAAGCATGCAAAGCTAAGCAGATGATCTTAAACGTTGATACGGTTTTGTTTTTCTTTTCAAAAACTATTTGTTCTCAACATTATCCTCATATTAGCTGGTCACTCTTCTGATACTTTCATTGGGAGACCTTTACTCTTTAGCAAGCCTGCCCTAAGCATCAGATAATTTCATCCTGGAAATTTCCTCCCTAACCTTGCTCAGTTGTAAAAGCTACCCACCATGCATTCCAATCAAAGTTATGTTACGAATGGGTAGCAGTGAATAGACTCCATTAGCAACTCTCATTCTCCATTCAAACAATCACATAACATGCATGTGTCTGAGGGCAAATGCATTTCAAATGATTAAACTTTAAAACATGAAGCAAAGATCCACAAAGGAGATTTAGTACTAATTTATTTGTACCACATACCACTACCAATGGTATTCCCACACAGAGGAAAAAAACATCTTTTCATTTGGGAACAATCCGCAGCTAGATTGTTCCCAAATGAAAAGCATTGTTTCTCTGTGTGGGAAAGAAAAGTGGATACCATTACCATTGGTAGTGGTATGTGGTAGAAATAAATTAGTTCCAAATCTCCTTTGTGGAACTTTGCTTCATGTTTTAAAGTTTAATCATTTGAAATGCATTTGCCCTCAGACACATGCATGTTATGTGATTGTTTGAATGGAGAATGAGAGTTGTTAATGGAGTAAGTGCTTCGCTTGACAACTTTAGGAAGGTCTTCTTGTTTTCATTCAGACTTCCCGCATTGTGTTTTGTTTGCTAATTGCCAAGCCTCATGTACAGAATGGCAGTTCACCTAGACATTTGGTCTAGGTATTTCTTCTTTGGTGATTAAATTAAAACAGCTACTGAATGTTTCTTTAACATTCTGTTTCTTTAAAACATTTATTGGACATAATTGATAATATCTGTTTCGACTGCACTTTAATTATATTTCTAAATTTGTTTCTATTTTTATATTGCTATGTTATTTTAACAATCTTGAATACCATGCTTCAGTGATAAACTGGCATATATAAATCCAATCAATGAATACATCCATGCATAAAATATAGGCATTTGATCAAATGGGTATTGGAATTCCTCCTGGGCATTAGCTGTTGCAAAAGAAATGAACTGCAGTTTTATCCTCCTAAATAAGTTTGTAAAAACTAATATAAATACATAAAAGTTAGTGCAGTTAAGATCAATGAGGATTAATTTCAAGATTCTACTCAGATGTTTAGAACTGTAGTACAGAGAAACAATGGAAGATATATTTCTGACCATTTCCCAATTTCAGTTGTTGTCATTGTTGGATACTCGGCCTTTAACAGAATAACAGAGCTGGAAGGAACCCTGGAGGTCTTCTAGTCCAACCTATGCTCAGGCAACCTGGAACAAGAAACCCTATACCAGTGTTGGGAAACCTTTTTGGTACCTTTTTGGCAACGGGAGCACGCACTCGCAACTGGGGGAGCACCAGAAACCAGAAGAGCAGTTCCCCGGTTTCCAGTGTGTGCATGCACGCCTGTCACCTAGTCTTCCAGTTTCTGGCATGCATGCACACATGAAGACCAGCTGGCTGGCATGCATTTGTGCGCTGGAAACCAACAGCTCAGCTTCCCAGCATGCACATGGGTGCCAGGGAGCTGCTCTTCTGGTTTCCGGTGCTCCCACATGCGTGAAGACCAGCTAACATGTGCGCACCAGAACCCAGAAGGGCAATGGACAGCGTCTGGCATGCCAGAGAAATGGCTTTGTGTGCCACTTCCAGCACGCATGCCATAGGTTCCCCATCATGGCCCTTTACTATTTCAGACAAAAGATTGTCCAATTTCTTCTTAAAAACCTCCAGTGTTGAAGCAGCCACAACTTCTGGAGACAAGTTATTCCACTGATTAATTGTTCATTGCTTCTTGTCCTGCCTTCAGGTGCTTTGGAGAATAGCTTAACTCCCTCTCCTTAGTGACAGCCCCTTAGATATTGGAATACTACTATCATGTCACCCCTTCTTTTCATTAAACCAATTCCAGCAACCGTTCCTAACGGTTTTAGCCTCCAGTTCCCTAATCATCTTTGCTGCTCCTCTCTGTACTCTTTTTAGAGTCTCAACATCATTTTTACATTGTGGTGACCAAAACTGAATGCAGTATTCCAAGTGTGGTCTTATCAAGGCATTATAAAGCAGTATTGTATGAACAATTACAAAGTGGTATATATGAACTATTATAAAGACTTTAATTTTGTACAACAAGAATATTTTTATAATGTTTCTGACAAGTTCATCAAGTTATTCAAAGCACAAAGAATTCTTATTTTGTATTCATTGAAACTTGTTTATGTTACATTCATGAATTTTTTATGTAAGTGTTAAGTGCCACTGCAAAATGTGATTTGTGATAGTGTTCCTACTTTTCTTTTTAAATTACAATGCAAGAGTCCTTTGATGTTGTTAGTGTGTTAAATCATACCCTCCCACATAAAAGTCAAAACAAGTTTTTGTGATCTTAAGTAAAATTTTAAATTAATGCATTAACTACTTTTGGAGGAAAAACTGTTTGTAGAGCTTAAAAACTGTGGCAAATAATAATGATTTATTGAAAAAGAGGATTTGAAGATCTACAAAATATGACAGCTTAGTCCTTGAAGATTCTGATCACCATCATAGTTGAGTCATAAAAACACTTTATATTGCTTATACTGTTAATTGAATATTGTTTAGATGTTAAGGGAACAAAAGACCAATGTCTTTTCACTTTATTAATTGCTTCTCTGAAGGATTCTTTGAGGATGAGGAGGAAGAGATGAATGCTTTTGTACATCAGCTATAATGATAACGTCTCTTCATTCTCCACCTTGAAAAAACAAAGCACTACAGAACATACAGTAAAATCTTATTCTTGGCAAAATGACTAGGGTGCTTCATCCACAAAGTTTCTTGGATGATACAGGGAAACAAGGAATGTAGACAAAGCAAAGTCAAGTCTTACCTGCAAGTGTCTGTACAGATTCTCAGTCATCCAGGTCATGGTTGTTCCAAAGGTGCTTTTTCAGGAGGCAATTGGACTTTTTTGTTTCTCTGTGAAGACGTTTTGCTTGTCATCCAAGAAGCCTCTTCAGCTATAACTGAAGAATCCTTTCATTTCCCACCATCCAGTCAGAGCTGAAGAGGCTTCTTGGATGAGAAGCAAAATGTCTTCAAAGAAAAACAAGAAAGTCCAGTTGCCTCCTGGAAAAGCACCTTTGGAGCAACCATGACCTGGATGACTGAGAATCTCCATAGACACCTGTCCAAAATGTGGACTTCACTGTCTTCAAAACAGTGGCCTTTGTCTTTCAAATGGAGATGATCTGCCAAATCTTGTCCTGATTGGTTTGTTCTCCTATGTTATGCCATGCATTTGAGAAGTGGTTGTTTTGTTTCTACAATGCACATGTTTCACTGTATTGTACTGCTGGAATTGTTAACTGGAACATCAACTTCCAGAATACTTCCTGCATGCTGGTGGGGAAGCCTGGGATTTGATGTCCATACATAATAAAATGGACAAGTTTAAAAACAACAACAAAAACACTGTATTAGACAATAAGCAAATGATGAATTAAAGGGAGACATAATGAATTCATAATTCTCTATCTCTATTCTGTTTATACTCTTTGTGGCCAGGAAGCAAAAGGTATTAAAGAGTGAGTGATAAGAATTTATAAAGAGGGAGATAGTGTTTTGTTTTGTTTAGCAATGGCAAATAATCAAGTATTGTATTTCTTTAAACATTGGGTTGATAAGCAATTCTTCAACAAACATATATTCAAATAATTCCCTCTTGTATAAATTAAGAACAGGAAATCTGCATTCAGTCCAGTCATCTGTGAAGCCCTATAGTTTTTTTTCAAGTAATCCTAAATTAATAGAGATGTGAACAATTCTGAAGGAATCCACCTAGGAATATGAAGCTAGAGAGATATCTCTCTTAGTTGCATAGCTAACAATGTAGCAAAGGCAGACTTACTGCATTTATTTATTTTTCAAAGTATAATAAGGTGATGAAATAAAGATAACTGCTGTTAGAGTGTATCAAAGGATAAGTGAAAATTATTGTCAAACCATCCCTGGTATTTTCTTTGTTGCCTGTTGAAAAGTTAGTTCTCATACAACTGGGAGGGGGAAAAAGCATCATAACAAAACAGTTATATAAATAAAGAAAACATGGAGATAAGCTAAGCCACCAAAAAGCGGAATCCAAGATTGCATTAGTTGGGGCAGAAATCATAATGTAAGAACTCCTGACCATATTTCAAAATCTCCAAAATTGCTGAAATTATAATGGGCTTCTAATTCTTGCCATGTGCAAACAGGGTCCATTCTCATGGGGCTTTCCAGAGCCTCCCTTCTTGAGGGCTCCAAAGAAAGAATCTTGTTTGTGTCAAGCTTTGGAAGGCTTTCAAAGTCACACATGAATGGGCTCTGTTCTTTAAATATCTCTGGAAGCTCTGCACAACTCCAAAGGCCTCATGTGATTTCAGAAACTTCCAGAAGCTCTGTGCAAGTTCCAAAATCTCCAGAAGCCTGCTTTGGAAGCCTCCAGAAGCCCTGTACAAACAGGTTCTCTTCTCTCAGGCTTTCCAAAGGCACCCAGAGGCTTTTGAAGTCATGTGGGCTTCCAGAGGCTTCCAAAGAATAAAGTATGGGGCTTCCAGAATCTTCCAAAGTCATGTGCAAATAGGTTCCAAGAAAGAAGGTCTAGTGTGATTGGGAGTTCCTCACATATGTTGTGTGGTTCTCTCAACCACAAAGAAAAAAAGGTTAAGGAGAGTGCATCAGATCCTCAGAAGCACTGGGTGGCAGGGACAATGTTCCTTAGAGAATGGTGAGAAGCAGTATTTCCAAGTGGTGGCAGTAGTGCAAGTCTGACAAAGAGCCCTGGGATGGTGGCAGCTGCCTGAGACTGCTGAAGGCCTGGTCCTCTACTTCAGGCTCAGCCTTCATACTGTCACTTAATGTTGCTGTTCAGGGCTGGGCTGGAGCAACTGCAGCTTTGTACCACACAGCATTCCCTAGAAAATTCATGACCTATGCCACATGTCCCAGGGTTTTCACCACCTAAGGCACCCCTACGTTTCCCTTAACCCATGCAATCTTTTAATGACCACATATGGGTGAGCTTGGATTGTAGTTGGTGAGTGAAGCAGTCACATGGGTAAATGCCTGAAAATGGCTTATGACCAAAATCCCAAATTCAACTGTCGAAGACTACATGTAAAGTATTCATAAGTCGAAGACTACATGTAAAGTATTTCACAGGGTAAATCTGACTCTTGGTGACCATATGGACATCTTGATGTTATTTTCTTGAGGAAAAAAATGTAGAAGAGGCTTACCATTATCTAATTCAAGATGGTGTTTTTGTGTGAACAGTACGGTGTGTAACTGGATGAGTGAGTATATACCAGTTCCCAATTTATCCAGCAGTCCTGAGATTTTTAGGCAGTGTCCTATCTAAATATTAGCTTGGATGAGAAATTGGGTTTGCAAATTTCATCAATAATGGTCAGAAGAGATACAAGACACTACAAATGGGGACCCATGATCATGGGCCGGGGCTGAAGGCAGCTCACATACTTTATATAGCTTTTTATCTTATATCATTATATTTATCATATCTTATGTAGCTTTTAATACTTGTCAGAATCCAGAGACTTTATTAAACTCAAGCCAATAATTTTGGTTTTCTGACTTTACATGGTCTCATAGGAAACATGCTACACAAAACATTCATTGGCATCCTTCAGTCTCAAGAGACTATGGTATCGTGCTCTGGAAAGAGGTCCTAAAACAGCATCTAGTGTGACTAAAAAGGCCAATTCAAGAGTGGCAATCTCTTCCACACTGAAGGCAGATACATTCTGCCTCTTTGCCTCAGCCTGCCAGACAAGTGTCTCTTCGAATTGGAGAAGGCCATGCTGCATCTTTAGCCTCCAAGTTAAACAATTGGAGACCAAGGTTTCCCAGTTGTTAATATCCATTCCCGGGGCCTTTAGGTCCCTCTTGCAGATATCCTTATATTACAGCTGTGGTCTCCCCCTGAGGCGCTTTCCCTGCACTAATTCTCCATACAGGAGATCTTTCGGAATCTGACCATCAGCTATTCTCACGACATGCCCCAGTCAGCTGTGTACACAAAACACAGCTATACAAAAATAAATAAACTGTATAGCAGAGTGGCTCTGGAGACATTAAAAGGTATTCTCTATATGAAGAAAGACTAATTATTTCTTAATTTTAATTTTTCTTTGTTCTCAAATATATTCCATTTTTCTTCACTTCAAAGAGAAGAGCAGAAATGGGTCAGTGCAGAAATAAAAGCAGTGGACAAACATTTGAGCGAACTGTAATTCATTCTTAATTCAAACCAACTTAAACTGAACCAAGATATGAGCTATGAGCTACAGAACTGTCCTATGGAAATTATCCTTAACATAACAAGACACCACAATTATATATTTGACACTGTGTGTTTTGCACACAGGGCATACATTTTAATTAACAAAGCCTCTAGATTTCAGTGTACAGACCTGTTGCCCGCAGCTTTTTAAGGCTTGAGAGTACTGTTCATTTCTGATAGCAATTCATAGAATTGTTATCAATTCTTTGTGCCAAATATCACATCATTGACTATAAGCAAAAAAATGTTGTGAACATAGAAAAATAATTTCAATAGAGATAGAAAACATTATCTCTACAGTTATTAATATTGTTTTGAAAGAGAAGGAACATAAGCAGGGGTGAAATCTATTTACTTTCCCAACAGGTTCATAAGTGCACACATCATGTGGCCATCATTACTTCCTGGTTAAAACCAGGAAGTGACAATAGCCTGGTGGGTGGGCGGAGCCTCACACCACCATCACTACCAGTTGTCCAACACTGGGCGCTATCACTACCAGTTTGGCCGAACAGGTCCAAACAGGCAGCATTGCACCCCTGAACATAAGATTATATTACATAATTAATTGCAAGTAGTTAATAATGGCTTCTCTTTCCTCAATTATCTTTTAAAATCAGTCCAAATCAATGACTTTCATGGAAGCAAATTCTATAGTTTATCTATAGAAATTATATTAAAATATCTGTCTTTTTACCTGTCCCCAGATGTGCTGTTCCCAAAATTTATTAACCACATTTGTTGGCCACCCACTCAGCCAACCAACACTTACCTGATTTCCAGTTTAAGGGCTCTATTGAGAAAATGCAATATTGCCTTATCAAAATATACGTAGCTTCATCCTGGAGATTTTCATTCTTTCTCCATTCCCCCCCCCCAAGTTTTTTATTTTTTACAAACTTATCAATGCGTGAACAGTGTGGCACCTGAATGTCATACATTTTGATACAAATAAAATAGTATTAATCATATCTGTTTCATTTAGTAATCTTATATAATTCTATTAATAATATACATATTTTTATTCAATTATAATCTTTCATTATTTAGTTATTCAGTATTTCAATGTGTCATTTTTATGCCAATCACCCTATTCTAAGTGTCATACCTTTTAATAAAAATAGAATATTATTAATTATATTTATTACATTTAGCAAACTTATATAATTCTAATAATAATACATTTATGTTAAATTAAAATCTTCCATTATTTGCTTGTTCAACTTATACTCCTTTATTATTTAATTATTCAGTATTTCAAGTATATTATTTTTATGTCAGTCACCATATTCTGCATGTCATAGTTTAATACAAATAAAATATTTTAATCATATTTCTTACATTTAGCAAATATACACATATTCATATTGAATTATAATCTTTATTTATTTCATTCAAATTCTAATTTCCCCTCTTATTATTACTTACCTTATTATATCAGAATGTGGATTCTATTAATTCCCTCTTTCTAGTTTCCATCCCTATTCTAACTTTGATTATGCCACTACTGTATTTAAACACATTCCCTTTCTAACCATCACCTCTTACCCGCTTTAAAGCTTTAATTGTCCGTTTCTTAGCTTGCCTCCTGTATTCCTCTTTTGGATCTTTATTTTTGTCTGCTTCCACATCTTCAGCTTTGCTGACCAAAATTGTTTCCCATTTCTAAGGCGTTTTTTCCTTTCCTTTTAAACAAATTACTCTTTGTAAAAAAAAGAAAAAGAAAGGTACCTACTTATAATATAGGTATTATTTTTTAAAATATACTGCTTATGTTTAGGGAGGATTCTTTAGAGAGTCATGATGGTGCAGTGGTTAGAATTCAGTATTGCAGAATAATTCAGTTCACTGCCGGGTGTTCGATCCTGACTGGCTCAAAGTTGACTAAGCCTTCCATCCTTCCGAGGTCAGTAAAACGAGGACCCATATTGCTGGGGACAATACTGTATGCTAACTATGTAAACCACTTAGAGAGTGCTACAAAACACTTTGAAGCAGTATATAAGTCTAAATGCTATTGCTGTTGCTATTGCTATTCTTTGAATTATAATAATGCTAATGGGCTAGACGTTTACATTATAACTCAGTGTCATGCTCCTAACTGGGCACATATGAGCTTCATGCTGTACATTCTTGGAAAAGTATGACATTTTATCTTCTAAGTATTCTTCCCTAAATTGAATTAAAGTAACAAGCTCACTCCATGAATATAGCTTTAAAGCACTCCTATAGAGACATGAAAAACTGTTGGATTTTATATAGCAAATGAAAATTGTAGTGGCTGTAGACATACTTATTTCTTTTATTCCATGCAGATTCCCACCTGCTTCAAAATGTCTTTCAGAGTTCCTAGTCACCTGAACAATGCCCCATTTGTATTACTCTATTATAACAACAATTGCTATAGTATTAAGACAGCTGCTATATTATGCTTAAAGCTGATACCATGAAATTAAAAGCCTATGCATTTTCAGAAGAATGGGTTTTAGGGGAGAAAAAACATACCAGCCACCATGTCAGCAAAGCATCTCACTACAATTTTCATTTGAGATATGTTTTTTTTCCCCCAAACAATGGCCCTACACCAGGGGTGTCCGACTGGATTTCATTAAGGCTGCATAAGGGTTGTGTTTGGCTTCAGGCTGGGTTGGGTGTAGCGACCTCACTCATGTCGAGGGTGCCTGACATGGCTCAACCGTTCTGCCAGTGAAAAAGCTCTGTTTCTGACTGTGACAGCCTCTTACAACCCTCTGCCAATGAAAATGGAGCTCAGGAAGACTGCATCCATTTTCATTGGCAGAGGCACCACGGCCCAGTCCTTCACTGTTTCCAGGGCAGCCCTGCAGGCCAGATCAAAGCACTTTGAGGGTGGCCCACGGGCCTTTTGTTGGGAGTGTTACTTGGAACCATGACATTGAGTTTGACACCCATGCTCTACACTGACCATGTGGGAGAAGCACCAAGCAATGGCCATGTAAGCTATTATAAATACATTGCAACTTACATTTTCTCTTTAATTAGAGTGAAAATCTGCAGGCAGGGCTGTTGCACTTTTGATCTTTATGCAGAATCAAGCAGTTGGAGACATTCTAAACATACTGTCAGATATAATTTTTACATGCAAGGCAGTATTCTTCATTCTCTGAGGGTTTACTTTCACAGAAGTTCATATAGATCATTATATAGTAGTAGTTTTAGGATGCTTTCCAACTGATTGTTTCTAAAGCTATCGGTCAAAAAGTATTGGGCAACTATCCAGTCTTTTCACCTGAATATAATCTTTCTAATAAGCCAAAGGACAGAAATACAGTAGAACTTATGGTCATGAATACTTCTGACCACGACCAAATTGGGTTTTGACCAAAATATTCACTTTTTTTTCCCATGGCCAATTTCCTCTTCCACGTCTTTTTTTTTTGTAAGCACCAAATTTCCAAAATGAGGATTGGGTCACGACCAAATCGGTTTGCGACCAAAGTTATAGAACAAATTATTGTCATGATCAGAGATTCTATAGTATCATCAAATTATGTAAACAGTAAAACTGGAAGGTACTATAAGGATTAGCTAGACCAACTCTTTGCAGTGTGTAGGACACCTATCAAGCCATCCATTAAAAGGTGCTATCCAGCCTTTTTTTCAAAAACCTCCAGAGATGGAAAACTTACCCCACTCCACCAGATAGATTATTCCACTGTTGTATAGAATTTACTTTAACAAAGTTTTTCTTTATAGTTAAATGAAAACTAGCTAACTGTATTTTACAACCATTTAAAGTAATAGCTTGAACATAATTACAGAATAACAAAGGGAGAAGGGGCCTTAGAGATCTTCTAGTCCAACCCTTTGCTCAAGCAGGAGGCCCTACATAATTCTGGACAAATGGCTGTCCAATTTCATCTTAAAAACCTCCATTGATGGAGTACCCACAACTCCTAAAGGCAAGCTGTCACTGATTAATTGTTCTTATTGAGAAAAATTCAGAGAATAGTCTACTGTACTCTAGTCTAGTCTAGTCTAGTCTGGTCCGGTCCGGTCCGGTCCGGTCCGGTCCAGGATAGGATAGGATAGGATAGGATAGGATAGGATAGGATAGGATAGGATAGGATAGGATAGGATAAGACAGGGTAAGGTAGGGTAGGGTAGGGTAAAGTAGGGTAGGGTAGGGTAGGGTAGGGTAGGATAATTCTTTAAACTATTCAGAATCTAGGTGCTATTTTTATCATTTATTCTCCTAATATCCTGTGAATTTACCAGAATGCTTGAACATCAGGAAGCTCCCATGATTTCATTGTGCAGTTAACAGTAATGTTGTAAATTTTGTTTGATTTTCCTCTTTTATAGAGGAGAAAAAAAAATCTAACTGGATCACTCAGGTTTGGATAGAGAAGATGGTTGGGATAAATTTAATTATCCTCTAGTCACTTTCATTGATTAATGAATTATTCACAATGATCAATCCTATGGAATTCAATCCTATGGAATTCAAATTAAGCAATGTGAGTATTGCTGGTATTAAAATAATTGACATTTATTGTGAATTCCAGGCAGGAATTCTAGTTGCTGCAGGCTAAAGAAAGATGTGACTTCAGCAACAGGTCAATACAAAACTCTTGAAGATTATAGAAGTATCCAACATGAATCGAGGATATAACATGAGTGGTTGGGATAATACTTTACACAATCGATATTATTTGCATGTCCATTGCTAAGAGTGGTGCCAAAATGCTTCCTCTACAATATGGGAATTGGATTTCCTTTCTATTTGCATTACTATTGTAGGCTGTTTGAGAATGTTGGTATTCAACTTTGTATATACCACCTTTCTTAATTACTGGGAGTACAGTTAGTCCTCGACTTACAACAGTTTGCTTAGTGACCTTTTGAAGTTATTGCCGCACTGAAAAAAGTAACTTATGACCATTTTTCACACTTATAACTGTTGCAGTATCTCTGCAGTCACATGAGCAAAATTCAGATGTTTGACAACTGATTCATATTTATGACGGTTGTAATCATGTGATCCTCTTTTGCAAACTTCTGACAAGCAACATCAATGGAGAAGCCAGATTCACTTAACAACCATGTTACTAACTTAACAGCTGCACTGATTCACTGAACAAACGTAGCAAAGGAAGTCATAAAATGGGGCAAAACTCACTTAACAAATTTCTCACTTAGCAACACAAATTTTTGGCTCAATTGTGGCTGTAAGTCAAGGCTGTAATAGATATTATTACTTACCTTTTAGGACCTTTCCTTCCTCAAAGACTTATTTTTCCTTTTCATTTTAAATAGGTGTAATTATTAATTAGTTATTAATTATTAACTATTAATTAGATTGATATCCTCTGAGCTTTCATCATTTCCTTCCTTCGATCCTCACCTTCATTTCATTTCCTTCTTTCCCTTCTCAGTTCCTTTGTCTTTTCTTCTTCTGATTCAGACCACTTTAGTTCAGGTACTTTTTAACCCATATCATACTCTCTACATAATGCAGGAGTATATGCTACAGATTCTGGGTATTGACTATAAATAAATTCTGGGTATTGGCTATAAAGAAGTTAACTTTCTAGCTTTAATGTTACTCTTTCCACATATTCTTTTTGTTATATAAAACTATTTACTATCCAAGAGAAAATAATAATGTGCTATCAATGTTCTAAAATGGTGACATTGACATTCATAGCAATGTCAAAATTTTAGACATAAGCCATTTTCTACAAACAAAGAAAAATACACTTGAGTGTTCTACTTTGTTCTCACTACTAGGAGCCAAGAGTAAACAAAAGGTAAACCTTTAGTTAATGTGACATGTCTAAGTCATACATTACATATTCTGAAACATATTTCTTTTTTACTTTTATTAGTTTATAATATAGCATACAAAGAAAATACAAAAACAAATAATAGGAAAAATACAGAAGGGGAAAGGGAAGGGAAGAGTGAGGAAAAGGAAGGGGAAAGGAAAAAAAGGCATTGACTTCTAACTCTCTTTGGTGTGCTAGAATAAGGCATCAACATCAAACCTCAACTTTTTACTTTCACATAATAGTTTAAATTATCCATTTCTATAATAACAACAAATCCATCTAATCAGTAAAAACCGAAAGTCAAAGTTTCATTTTCCCCCACCTCAAGCACAAAGTTCAGAAGCAGTTTCCAAGTAGAAATAAAAGAATTTGTATTTTTTTTTTCTTCGATCAAAGCAGTGAATTTAGCCATCTTTGCTAACTCCATCAATTTTTGTACCCACTCTCCCATTGTGGGGATCAAAATGTCCTTACATTTCTGTGAAGACATAGTAGAATAGTCTTGCTGCCATCAATATATATAACATCAAAGTTCCAAATTTTTTTCCATTAAACCCAAAAGAAAAGTCCCTGATTTTCTCTTTATATTCACTTTAAGATTTTTCTGTATTAAGATATGAATCTTGCTCCAATATTTCTTTGCTTTATCACATGTCCACCATAAGTGATAAAAAGTCTGTTCTTTATATTTGCATTTCCAACGTTTATTTGAAATACCTTTATACATTCTTAACAACTTGTCTGGAGTCAAATACCAATGATACCTCATCTTATAGAAATTTTCTTTTAAGTTATAATTTAATATAAATTTTAAACCTTTCTTCCACATATTCCCCCATTGTTCAAGCATTACACTCCCATTGTAGAAGCATTACATTCTGCAACATATTTCTTATCTGATTATTTAATAGACAATTATTTTTTATTAAATGTATTCTGTTGCCTGAAAATTTAAGAAGTTCTTTATAAATGCAGTAAGATTTGTTACAAATGCTTCAATAACACTACTCTTTCTATTCTTCAGGTCCACTAGAACAGTTTGAAAACTATGCTAAAAGATCCAAAAGAACAGCATTTAATACCTGCATTTCCAACCTTTATAGCAGAGCATAGAGAAATAAAAATCTGCTTACCCCATGTAAAAGGAATGGAGGTAAACACAAACACACAATCTCCTTCTGCCACCATATTTATGTTGCATGTAATTATTTGTGTTTACCTAACATGCCTTTTTATAGGGACGTGGTGAGTCAGTGGCTAAGATGCTGAGCTTGTCGATTGAAAGGTCGGCAGTTCAGTGGTTCAAATTCCTAATGCCGCATAACAGGGTGAGCTCCCGTTACTTGTCCCAGCTTCTGCCAACCTAGCAGTTCAAAAGCACATAAAAAATGCAAGTAGAAAAAATAGGGACCACCTTTGGTGGGAAGGTGCGCTTTTGGCATTGAGTCATGCTGGTCACATGACCCATGGAGATGTCTTTGGACAGCGCTGGCTCTTCGGCTTTGAAATGGAGATGAGCACTGCCCCGTCCGGAACGACTAGCACATATGTGCGAGGGGAACCTTTACCTTTACCTTTAACATGCCTTTATACAAGTGATTCCTAGGAAAAGAATTGAAAACTATCAAGCTACCTTTCCAGGGAGGCTGTAAAAGGCAGTGTTGTTTCTGAGTTTCAGACTTGCTTTACTGTGGTTTCAAATAATACTACAGTTCAGCTGGAAATAAATAGTCACAGGTGCTGAGCACAGATGATTTTGTAAGATCACAATGGTGCAGAACTGACTCAAAGACTTGATATGCTATATTTCAATAAAGGGAATTGTTAGGTAGAAAAGAATCATTTATTATCACATCAGCAAAAATATTTGCATTCCAAATTGTTTGCAATGCACGGTGTGCTAAATAATGCTGGGAATATTGCTTGCAAAGTTACTTTGGCTAAACTCAGACTTGGAATAAAAAAAAGTCAAAAAATACTTCCTAATGACTTTTTGTTCATTAAGAACAAAATATTTTTTTTTTTTTAGTTTTAGCCTTTTTGTGGCCTTTTTGGCTTGTTTCTTGTCTCTTTTGCATGGAATGTAGATGTTGTTTGTGCCTATTGATGGCCAATTTGTCAGAGTGCCAGGCTTCTGGGAATTCTCTACTGATTTTTGGACTTGGCTTGGTCTAGGATGATCACACACATCATAGAAACTATGGTTAAATCTGTCCATATATTGTGTATCCTAACCCAAACTCTCACAATATATGAACAGACTTCACCTTAGTTTCAACTGGGAAGCTATGACCATACTAGACCAATTTGTATAAGTTTCATGTACATTTTTCTCTAAATGTTTTTACTAGCCTGACCATTCCATGAAATCAATCTAAAAAAGCTATTCCATAAGGTCTACTTCCAGGTGAGCAAACTGGTGATATCAGAAAGAACTGAAATGTTTTTCCAAGATTATCCTATGAACACTTCTTCCCTTGTGGAAATATATTTTCCAAAAGAAAATTGAAAGAAAATCAACTTCCCCTTTTAAAAAAATGGTTTTTGAGGTAAATTACTTTCCTTTGTTTTCTTTTTGGGAGGATGGGAATTATTTCCTCCACCTTTTGCTTAGCAATCTTTTTTTTTTAAAGATATACAGTTCACATTGTGTTATACTGTATTATTTTTATATTTCACCATACAACCTTGAGTGTTCTTCCCAAAAAAATATTTGTTGAGAAATGCCAATGCTGTATTTGTTGTGCTCCTGACCATTTCTTTTTGCTAAGGACAGAAAATCTTTTTTTCAGGAGAATTGAGAAAAAATAATGGAAGGGGAAACATGATTGGGAAGGGAGGGGGGGATTGGTGTTCCTTTTCCAAAAGGAAATGGAGATGAATTCTATTGTTGATTATTTTCAGAACCAGTTCCATAAATAAAAAGCAAAAGATGATAGCCAATGACATCCAGAAAGCTTAGCAGAACACAAAGCTTGTGTCATGAAAACCTTCTAGATTGCCTGTTCTGGCAGTTGACAAGGTGTTCCAGTATTTAAACAACAACAACAACAACAACAACAACAACAAAAAGGCAATTTTGCTTGGTCGCTGGATTTCTTTCTTATTTCAAATGATTTGTTTCAGTTGCAAGAGTGAAGAAAATAAAGGGACATATTGAAGATTTTTTTCTTCTTCTCTATTTCTAATTTATTGGTAATGAACAGGATAGGGTCAAAGTCTTAAAATGAAAAGTAATATGAGAAGGATGGGAGATAAAAATGATTACCATGAAATATTTTTAAATTATGTGATGACATGCTTAACTTTTTATTGAACTAAATTAGACTTTAATTAATGGTATTCATAGGCGAGGTCAGAAACCTAAAAACAAGGGCCAGGCTTAGCATAATTGAAGGTCCAACCTTTTTTTGTGTGTTATCATAGACACCATCTTGATTTTTTGTTGTTGTTGTTGCCTTCTCCACACAGACAGTCCTGATATGTGAGAAAAACCTTGAGCGATGGGGCAAAGAGATGCTACTTAAGGAACAATAAAATAAGAGATAGCTCCTTAATATTGATGCAAGAGACTCCGAAGGGACGTTCCCTTGTTTCTTGGACTGTAAAGGAGATGGCAGGAGATTTATACTTTCAGACATACAATATTCTGTTATGCACAATAAAATAGAATTAGCTCATTAGCTCATTGTCAACCATGCAGGAAAGGCTGACGTGAAGCTTGTAAGTCTGAAAGTACATATTTCCTGCCATCTCCTTAACAGCCTGAAAAGTTAGGGAAGTCCCTTCTGAGCCTCTTTCTCTGCCAGTTATGCAGCTATTGGCTATGCCCACTCTTATCTTACTGTTCCTAGGTAGCATTTCTTTCTACATTCAATTTTGCGGCCGCTAAATAAGATTGTTGTTCATGCAGGATCAAAAATAGCCAGGGAAAAGATTGAAACCTGGCAAATGGGCCACTTGTCAATCAACAGGAGTGCTGATTTATCCACCAGCTTATCAGGTACTTAAGAGCCAAGGACTTGGCAGCACAAGGAAACAACAGCTAATCGACAGCCATCAACACACCAATCAACCAATAGGATGCTTCACATCAATATGACACATAGAGTAGCCCAAAGCACACATTCTGGTAGGGAGAAGTTCCCTGAGGATGGGTTCCAGCATGAGTTCAAAAGATCAAAAGTCTAAACCTCTGGTTCTGGTGACCAACCCAGACTAGACTTCATAGCCGTTCTTTGTCCCATTTTTTCATGGTCTTTATATTATAATATGGTTCTGATATAACAGTACTTAATTTGGTCAGGATCATATTCAATCTTCTTAAATTATCTCAGATTATATTTATTTTTAAACATTTTTTTATTTTATTTATTATTAAATTTGTTTGCTGCCCATCTTGCCACAAAGCAATTCTTAAATCTTTTGAGAAAAGCAAGTTTGGTATAGTGCAGTGGCTAACTCATTAGAGACTGTGAGTTCTAGTCCTGCCTTAGGCACAAAATCAGCTGGGTGACTTTGGGCCAGTCATTTTCTCCACCCTAGGAAGTAGGCAATGGCAAAACATTGCTGAAAAATCTCACTATGAAAACTGCAGGAACTTCTCCATTCCATTGTCAGGATTAAAAAAACCTGACTTAAAAGCATGAACACATAATATTGTGTGAAGTCTGAATAAATAAACAAATGTATTACTTTTATTATTGTGCTGTTGTTTTGTTTTATACTACTTGCATACCTTAGATGTTACATAAATTCAATCCAGTCAATTTTCTGGTTATTCCAAACCCATAAAGTCAGAAGAGACAACGCTAGGGAACGCTAGCTATTGCATTTTAAAACAAAGGTAAATAAGTAAGACCTCGTTAAAAATGCTCACGGGATTTTAATAAGGTAATAATCTTGCAATCGCCTCTGTTATCATTTAAACAGACTCCAATGAGGTTCCATTGGTCAAAAAGCTACATATAATCTTGCATGGAAAGAATATCATTTCCCCTGCAAGAAAAATGGCAGCACTAAATAATCAAACAAACCATAAAATTGATCTTTCAGAACTGCTGTTTGAAAAGCAACGCTTACCTGGAAACAGAATAGTGCCTATTTGTTTCCTTTGTATATGATCTCACAGCAATATACCATGAGAAGAGCATATGGTTTTGTTGATGGAAGCTAATGGAAAATGACAGGCTGTTTGAAGATGTTCTGGTGTCAATTTCATGAATAATGCATTCCTGTAACAGGTATAATCAGTGTAGTTTAATAGTTTACTGACTCCAGAGAAATGACAGCAGCATACAGAAAAAAAATAATGGATCAAGGCAGGGGTGGGTTCTACTTACCTTTACTACCGATTCGCAATGGGGCCGCACAGATGTGCAGAAGCATTTTGATGACATCGGAGTTGGTGGGCGGAGCCTCCCGCCAGTTTTATTACCGGTTCTATAGAACTGGTGCGAACCAGGGGAACCCACCACTGGATCAAGGCTATCTAAGGTACAACCTATCTAACTGTTTCTCTTCTTCTTCCTTCTGTTTCTCCTCTTCCTTCCTTTCCCTCCTCTCCCTTTTCCTCATCCTCTTCTTCTTCTTCACAACAGTAATGACAATAGTCTGTCAATGTATTCTAACATGTCAAAGAAATGAAACATGGAAATAAAACATGAATGTGATGTTGTAGGAAGAAATATCCTTCTGGGTTCAGCTCCAAGTGGGGAAAAAGGCACTGGAAACATGGAAACTACTTGGAAAGATGGTTTAATGGTGGACAGGATCACATGGCTTGAGTTCCTGAACAGGAAAGGGGCGAGATACAGTGATTCCCCGGATTTTATGTTCTCTCTGGCTTTGAACTTCCTGGGGCTCAGAAAGAGTATCCTGATTGGTTGTCAGACTCCCAGGGGGTGGGGGTTTTAGTTAGCCTTGCTGGCTGATGTAATCTTCCCAGGTGCCATGTGGTGAGTTTCTGTTGCTAGATGGGCCCCATTGTGTTGCAGATGTCCTTTGACAAAGAATTGTTTCTGCCTCTGGCCCATTAACAAAGGGGGGCAGGAAGTTGGGACTTGCTTTGTCTTTAAAACATGCTTCTCCATTTCTCATCCAGGGAAACATAATATTCTGCCTTTTTAATATTTCCCAAAATCTTTCATTCTTCTAGGAAAGGGATGGGTGCTAACTTCCTACAATGTTTCAATTAAAAAAATAACAATGGTGCCATTGCAAAGGAATTAAGATCAATAGGCATATCAGTGTCATTTTCCTTTGAAAGCTGGCATTATTAGCAACCCTTATATCAATGGAAGAAGGGACATGGTGGCTCAGTGGCTAAAATGCTGAGCTTGTCAATTGAAAGGTTGGCAGTTCAGTGGTTCGAATCCCTAGTGCCGCGTAATGGGGTGAGCTCCTGTTACTTGTCCCAGCTTCTGCCAACCTAGCAGTTCGAAAGCATGTAAAAAATGCAAGTAGAAAAATAGGGACCACCTTTGATGGGAAGGTAACAGCATTCTGTGTGCCTTTGATGTTTAGTCATGCCAGCCACATGACCACGGACACGTCTTCGGACAGTGCTGTCTCTTCGGCTTTGAAACGGAGATGAGCACCGCCCCTTAGAGTCGGGAATGACTTAGCACATATGTGTGAGGGGAACCTTTAACTTTACCTTTATCAATGGACATTGTTTAGTTTCCAAATGAAGAAACAAACGTTGAGTTGTTATTGATAGCATATTTCATTTCCATACAGCCATAAATGAATTTTGTATGACTATGTACATCAGGACACTATAAACTGCTTTTTCTGAGTCTTTATTTTCCTTTTATATTGAAAAAAGTGTTAATTCTATCTTTTGAATAATAACCTCAGCTAAATTTTGTTGCAAGAACCAGCTGGATTGGAAGAAATGAAAACTTCTGGACATTCCTACCCAAAATGTTTACTTGACAGACATAACACTGGAATGAGAGAGAATGCATATATGCACAATATTCTATTTAAATAGACCAAATAATAATTTTGGTTATTTTAAATGGGTAAGCATTTAATAACTAAGTGGATATTGTTTTGCTCTTTAGGATGAGACAGCGTCTTTCATTCTTTTTCTTTTTAGTGCTTGTACAGTGTCAAAGAGCACCAAAGGGTTTAAGGCAGGGGTGAAATCCAACAGGTTCTGACAAGTTCTGGAGAACCGGTAGTGGAAATTTTGAGTATTTCGGAGAACCAGTAGCTGAAATTTTGAGTAGTTCAGAGAACTGGCAAATGCCACCTCTGGCTGGCCCCAGAGGGGAGTGGGAATGGAGATTTTGCAATATCCTTCCCCCAGGAGTGGGGAGGGAATGGGGATTTTGTAGTATCCTTCCCCTGGAGTGGGGTGGGAATGGAGATTTTGCAGTGTCCTTCCCCTGCCATTTTTTGAATATTCACAATTGAAAATAATGCAATTCCTTTCCACCATCCTGAAATTAATTAGTTCCTTCTCAATATGTCATCTGTAGCTGAAAGGACAAAAAGTCAAATGCTCACAACACTTCATTAAATGCACTACAGAAAACACTGTGCTGCTCCTTAATTTCATAGAGAGTTCATTCTACCCTGCAGTTCCTAGAAAGGAAGAGAAAAACTCACAAAATAAAGACAGCCACTGCACAGATTTACAACTTAATGCTTTAATGAAAGAACACTTCCCTTTTATAAACCATGGACCTGAGCAAGTTGCTAAGAAAATGGATAAGTGTTGTCAGGCATTTCAGTGAAATAGGGACAATCATTTTATCTAATGTGGCAATCCCACAGAAACTCAGTTTGCTTTTTGTGAAACGCTAAAGAACTGAAATCACCTTCTCTTTTGGCCATGGAAAGCACAGCATTAAACTAGAAGCATTGCATAAATGTTAGCCAGCTAATTTGGAGACTGATTTAGGGTGTTAAATACAGAAAAGAACTTGCAAAAGATTAGATAAACTGAATGGCATATGAATGTCAGATCCCACTGTGAATAATAACATAGTAAATAGTATCAATCACCATTGTTAATGGAGATACAAGATGCTCGGCACATATTGTAACAGTAGATGTTTTCCCTACAATTGGGGTCTGTGTGTGTGGAATCAACAGAGGCAAATCCATACAGATATGTTTTGGCAAATATCTCCTCAACCCAATAATGTTTTCTTGCTATTCATACTTTGAAAATGATTATATCATTTAAATGATTTCAGTATCTTCCTGCTATACAACAAAGCAGTATGTATAGTTATAGATTTTCTCATGAACTTGAAAACAGTGGCATTAAGGGTTAACATTTTTACAGGCTTATGTAGAAGCCTGCCAAATTTCACTGCTTTCAGAACTTGCCCAAGTTTATTTTATTTATTTATTTATTTTATTAGTTTGATTTATATGCCGCTCTTCTCCGGAGACTCAGAGCGGCTTACAATTCTTTTAAGCAAAGGCATATTTTGCTATTCTTCATACTTCATACTTTTGTATATACCTGCTTAGTAGGGCTTTTGCCCCCCCCCCCCAGCAGTGTTCTATTTTATACAAAGTCAGCTTATTGCCCCCACAAACCAGGTCCTCATTTTACCTACCTCAGAAGGATGGAAGGCTGAGTCAATCTTGAGCCTGGTGAGAATTGAACTCGCAGTAATTGCAGGCAGCTGGCAGCTAAATACTATTTCAACAGTAGTTTAGTCCACTGCGCCACCAGGCTCTAATATTTCAAGTTCTGAAACACTACTTCATGTTTAAATTTGCCGAACCTTTGAAAAAGGCCACCTATTGCATGTCCATGTCCAACATCAACTAAGTAACAAGTTAATTTCATAGCGGGATTGGTTACATTTAGGCCTAGAGAAAATTGTTCATATATTCCAATCCCCCCAAAACAAAATGGAATAACAACCTTACTGAAATCTGCCTGTTAGAAACGTCTTATATCCCCTTCTTGTAATACTGTGCAATGTTCACTGAGCTAAATGGACTCAAGAATCAGTTCTATTTTCCGAACAGAGGAATATCTACAGAATCAATCCATCAGTGCCACGCCTAACACTGACAAGAAAATAATTCTTTATAATTTTTGTAGTATAATTATTGATTCACATTTGCACATTTTAAAATACATTTTATACATGTACAGAAGCACTAACTGATTAGAAAAAGGGGATCGAAAGCACGACACAACATATTACAGCATCGCTGAAATAAAGCATTGCCAAAGAGTTATAGTTTTGTTTTACAGTGACTTCAGCATAATTAGTGTCTGAATGTATAAATAATTAACAATAAAAATACAAATTGTCCCTTTCACTAGGAGTAATACTGTAACTTTTGCAAGCTAGGAAAAGAATGATAAATTGTACTCTTTATAGACAATCTGTCTCTGGGAAGAAAAATGAATTTGAATTTGTAAATGCAGATAAAAGCATTCTATAGACCAAGCTGGTTCTGGGAAGAGAAAAAAACACACTTTTTTAAGTGTAAAAGTTAGAGTATGACTAGAATATGAAGGTGGGTGGGAGGAATACCATATATATATGGGACACAGAGAGAAAGAGACAGAGAGACAGAGAGACAAAGAGAGACAGAGACAGAGCAGAGACAGAGACAGAGACAGAGAAGGAGAGAGACAGAGAGACAGAAAAAGAGACAGAGACAGAGAGAAAGAGAGAGAGAGAGAGAGAGAGAGAGAGACAGACAGACAGACAGACAGACAGAGGGAGGTTAGATGAAGGACTTTTTTGAATAATGAAACTAACACTAAGTAATAATTGAGTCTTTTTCTCCCTATATTTTATTATGCTATTACTCTTGTAAGTTTACTTGAGAAACTGATGGTGAATCATGATATATATATAATCAATAACACAACCTTAAGCCCTAGGGACACATTCAGTCCTCTTTGCAGAGTTTTGGATAGCCTCTATACTGTGCTTCAAGAGTAATAATGTTTAATGTGACAGAAGGGAAAAATTATTAAGAACATGACTTGAAAATAAACACATTAGGTGTATTAAATCTTAATTAACATTTGTCAGGTGACAAACCAAGCTGGCTGTTGTTGATCTTGAAAAACTGAGCATACCCAGATCTTATTAATAGTTTAATGGATTTTTTTCCCCTTTTAATGACAATGTAATCCCTTGTACTGGGGTGGAATTGGTGTGACTGAATGGAGTTGAGTGTTTACTGGCCAGATGCCTTTCCTGACATCTACACACAGTTCACACCAGATATTTTCTCTTTGCGTCCAGAGAGAAAAACTTCTGCTGTTCCCAAGGGTTGAACTCATAGAGAGCTCCATCACTAGGCTACCACGTCGCATTCAGAGAAGTTGATGCCAAACAGCTCCTAGACTGTTGCCAATAAAATAACATGGATGTTTCCATGTTAGGAGTTAGTGTCACTTTGACACTTATTTTTTTCTTTTTTTTTTACAAATACTTTATTAAGTTTCAAAATTAAAAGAAAACTAAAAAAATTTACAAGGTCTCTTTGTTATCCGGAGGTATAGTGTTCTTATAAATTAAATATCATATATCTAATCTACTTTGTCCTAAGCTATCTTTTTTCCCATCATTATATTTACATTCTATAAGTACATAGTCGTGTTTCACAGTATCTATTCACAAAAAAAACAGGTCATCGTCTTTTTCTATTATTTAGCCAGTTGTACCAATTTTCCCATACTTCATAATATTTAGATATCTCATCATCCATTAGCAGACTCGTTAACTTTGCCATTTCTGCACACTCTAATATTTTGTTTATTAACATTTCTTCTGGGGGTTGAGTTTTACTTTTCCAGGATTTCACAAATACCAATCTAGCCGCAGTTAATACTTGGGTTATAAGCTGGGTTTTATTATTTTTTAGGCCGTCACCCACTATACCTAAAAGGAAGAGTTCTGGGGATAAGATTACATCTTGCTCTAACATTTCGCAAAGCCATTGTCGTACTTTTGTCCAGGACCTTTTAGCTACTGGGCAGGACCACCACATATGGTAATACGTGCCGACCTCTTTCTCGCATTTCCAACACGTGGGTGAGAGATTTGGAAACATTTTTGCTAACCTAGCAGGCGCTAGATGCCATCTATGTAGCATTTTATAGTGGTTCTCTCGGAATGTTACTGCTTTTGTCATTTTAAAATTTCTGTTCCACGCCTCTTCCCAATCATTAAAATTAATACAATATCCAAAGTTTTTTTCCCAAATACTCAATTGGTTTTTTGCTATGGCCTCTGCCTTATCCTCATCTAATTTGAAATTGTATATTTTTGTTAACATTTTCTTGTCTACTCCCCATATAATTTTGTCGAAGTCTACATATTTCCTTTCAATACCAAATTGGTCCCTATCTTTTTGGAATCTTGAGTTCAACTGCCAGTATTTCCACCAATCCAGCTTGAATCCGTGTTCTCTCAGGGTTTCTAGAGGTTTAAGCCTTCCGTTTTCATCCAAAATATCTTTATATGTGCCAAATTTTTCACTTTCCATCTTGTTTGGGGCAGTCAAAGCTTCCATAATAGAGAGCCAATTTGGGGCCTTAACGTAAATTTTCTGTCTGATTTCCTCCCAGGTTTGTAAGAGTGTTTCTCTGATTTTATGATTGTGAAAATAGGTTTTCTTCTTTTTTTTGAAATCCCAAAGGTAGGCATGCCAACCTTCTTGTAGGTCGTGTCCTTCTATCGTCAATATTCTCTTGTTACGTAGCGTTACCCATTCCTTGATCCAAATTAATTTCGCTGCTTTTTGATATACTTCCCAATCCGGGAGTCCAAAACCGCCCATTTTTCTCTTGCCCTGTAATATTTTAAGTGATATTCTCGATTTTTTTCCCTCCCATATAAAATTCCTAATATATCTATTAAGATCTAAGAAAATTTTTTTATCCAAACTTAGTGGAATATTTTGGAGTAAAAATAGGATTTTTGGTAAAATGCTCATTTTAATTGCGGCTATTTTCCCTGTGAGAGATAGTTTTAGTTTTTCCCATCTTTTAAGTTCCTGATGTATTTTATGTAACAATGGAGTGAAGTTATCCTCTTTCAAAGATGAATATCTCGCAGTAATCCAAATTCCTAGGTATTTAATTTTTTTTACTACCTGAAAACCTAATAGAGCTTCCAATTCCTTTTTTTTGTATGTCTGTCATCTTTTTAGCTATTATTTTGGTTTTTTCCTTGTTAAGTTTGAGGCCCGCCACTTGGCCATAGTTTTGTATTTCTAATAAAACTCTTGGTCCAGTTTCTAGTGGGTCTTCCATGATAAGGGCAACGTCATCTGCGAAGGCTTGTATCTTATAGATTTTCTTCCTCACCTTAGGTCCTTTAATTTCTTTAGTGGCTCTAATCTTTATCAGCAACACCTCTAGTGCAAGAATATAAAGTAAGGGGGATAGGGGGCATCCCTGCCTTACTCCTTTTTGTATCTGGAATATTTGGGTCTTATCCCCGTTCATCAATATATTGGCCCTCTGATTATAATAAATATTTTGGATCATTTTCCTAAAGTTTGTCCCGAATTCCATTAAATTTATTTGATTTATCAGAAAATTCCAATTTAAATTATCAAAGGCCTTTTGGGCGTCAACAAACATCAGTGCAAGCTGTTTTTCAGGGTGCTGTTCGTAATATTCTATGGTATTTAATACTATTCTTAGGTTGTCTCTGATTTGCCTCCCCGGGAGGAATCCGTTTTGATCTTTGTGTATCCAGGAGTTTAGGATTTCTTTAACTCTTTCGGCTATTATATTCATAAACAATTTGTAGTCGGAGTTTAAGAGAGAAATGGGCCTGTAATTTACTAATCTTTTTGGGTCAGCACCGTCTTTCAAAATGAGCGTTAAGTATGCTTCCCTCCAGGTGTCCGGGATTGTTGAACCTACTAGGGCTTTGTTAAATATTTCTAATAGCTCTAGACTTAATGCTTCTTCCAATTTTACATAGAATTCCCCAGGGAGGCCGTCTGGACCTGGAGATTTATTCTTTTTTATTTTAGAGAAGGCTGCTTTTAGTTCTTCTATTGTAATTTTTCTGTTCAGCATTTCTCTTTCTTTTTCCGTAATTTGGGGTAGGCTGGCGTCCATCAGATATTTTTCTACCTCATCTTGATACAGATTTTCATAGAATTCCCTCACATACTCTAATTTTTCCTCTTCCCTTATTAGGAGATTTCCTTTAGAATCTTCCAGTACCAAGATCTGATTCTTTTCCTTTTCTTTCTTTAGTTTGTAGGCGAGCCATCTTCCTGACTTGTTGGCATTTTCGAAACAGTAGTGTTTAGATCTCTTTATTTTTTGTGCCATCTCGTCCTGGTCTAACAAATTAATTCTATGTCTCGCCATCAACCACCTCTGTTTGGCCCCCTTGTCTCCCGGATTTTGTTGTAATTCTTTTTCGGATTCTATTAAGGTTTTAGTGTAACCCTCCCTGGCCTTTCGTTCTGTTTTGTTTTTAAATGCCATGTGCGAGATGACTATCCCCCTCACGTAAGCTTTCATAGTGTCCCAGACAATTTCTCTTGCCGTGCCTTTTTCCCCGTTTTCTACAAAAAATTGTTTAATTTCTTTGTTTAGTTTTGATAGGAGCTCTTTATCATTTAACAGATTTGTCCTAAGGCTCTATCTCGGTTGTTTCCTCTTATTCCTATATTGCCAATTGATTTCAAGCAGCTTATGATCTGTCCAGGTATTTGTACACATTTCCACTTTTTTAATTTCTAAGCCTAGTTTCCTAGTAACCCATACCATGTCTATTCTGGACCAAGAGTTCTGTGGAATTGAATAAAATGTATATTGTTTTTCTTGGGGATGTAGTGTACGCCATATATCTATTAAGTTGATTTCCTCAGTTAAGTCAAAAAAACTTTTTGGTAGGGGAAGTCTTTTATTTTTCCTGGTTTTGCCACTTTTATAATCTTTGCTCGGGTCTACAATTCCATTCATATCCCCTAACAAACATATTTCATTCTGTGTCCATTTAGCAAGTTGTTCATGTAGTTTTTCAAAGAATTTCCCTTGTTTTTTATTTGGGGCATATACCCCAACCACTATCGTTTTAGAGGGCCCTCTCGTTATTTCTACTACTAGTATTCTCCCTTTTTCGTCTTTATATTTACATTCAGCTTCTATTCCTTTCTTAACATAAATGGCTACTCTCCTTTTCTTCTTTTCAGCTAATGACGTAAATACCTTGCCAAATTTGGGATATTCTAAACGATATACTTCCTCTTTTTTTACATGTACTTCTTGCATACAAATTATATCAGGGTTTTGTTTAACTAGTTTTGTCAAAATTAGTTTTCTCTTTTTTGGTTCATTTAAACCATTGACATTTAACGATAAGATTTTAATACCATCCATCTCGAGCATTAGTGTCTAGTGCCTAGTTTTTGTTTGCTTTTAGGGTTACTTGTCTTACTGGTCTAGTTTTTTTCCCTTTATCTTCTATGTCTTCCTTTTTCTTTTCGTCTTCTATATCTTCCTCTGTTCTCTGTTCTTGAGATGTTTCCTCTTCTGTATTCGCCGTTTCTATGTCCTCCTTACTAGATTGTTCTTCTTCCCCTCCTCTTAGTTGTTCCAGGAATTCTTGAGCCGTACTTAAGCTATCGATTTTAATTTTTCTCCCCTGCCATGATATTAGCATTCCCTCTGGTATAAGCCAGCGAAATATTATATTTCTCTTGTTTAGCTGGTTTGTTAAAAATCTATAGTTTTTTCTCCTTTCCCTCACTCTTCTTGGGGTCTGTTTAAGTACATTTATCTCTTTCCCTCCATAAATAATTGGATCTTCCCGTGCTATGTTGTATAATATATCTCTCACCCTTTTCCTGGCAAAACGTACGTGGACCTCTCTTGGCAGCCTGTTTCTCCTCACATAGTTGGTCTGGACTCTATAAGCCTCATCGATTTCCCTGATTATTTCCTGTTTGTCTTGCTGGAGAGCCTCCGCTATCAGCTCGGCCATCTTATCTCCCAGGTCCTCTTCTTTATCTTCTATGATGTTCTGAAAACGGAGATAGAACGAGGCCCTATCCATCTCAAGTTGAATCAAGGAATCCTTCGTTTCCTTCTTCTGTGCCGATAGGGTTTGGTCCACTGTTTCCAGTTTCTTCTCGTTTTTCTCCGTCCTTTGCTCTACTTTTTGGATTCTGTTTTCATTCTTAACAATGGAGGTTTGGATCTCATTCATTTTTGAGTCCAACGCGTGGATATCCATTTTCAGCTCAGAGTGGCTATTCAGTAGTTTTTCCTGCATTGCTAACATGGTTTCTTGTATAGATAGGAAGGGAAGATTGTACTGTTTGCAGTGTAGGTGTTACAGCGGGCTTATCCAGTTTCTGTAGGCCATCTAGTGATTTCTGAGTAGCTGGGGACGCCATTGACAGCGTTGGGTTAGATGGGACCTTTTTCCCTGTTTTTGCAATAGTAGAGGTCAAACTTGCCATTTCCTTTAAAGTCGCCTTTTGTTTCCTTAATATCCTCTCTATATTTTTCCAAATAACCATCCAGTGAAGCTCGTCACTATCTATTCAAAGAGTCTCCCTCTAAACCAATCTTAAGCCCTTTCTGACTTATATCTCCTTTAGTTTTGTGAAAGGATTCAGGAGATGTTCTATTAATATCAATTGGATTGTATCAATTTTTTAAGATAGTTTCAGTATAAGTGTATATTTTCTAGCAATTGCAATAATAGTTACTATCTGCTCTAAGATTCTTAAGGGAAGTATATAAGGTGCTATAATCAAGTGTCTTTCTCAATTGATTTTAAATTCCTTAATTAATTCTAAACAAATATATCACATACAAGATCAATTCTATTAATTGTGTTAAATTATAAAAAAGAAGCAATTTTTTTCTATTCAAACAGTTTCAGCCTACTATTAATATAATATGAGTTAATATAAGTTAATATATAATCTAATATAAATTAATTAAAGATAAGAATTATGATAATATGTAAATCAAGTAGCTATGTAAGGTAGTATAAATATATTTGTTCTATAGGATATATATATTAATATAGGGTAATAAATATAGGTACAGTTAAATACACTGTTGTAGTTAGAGAATTAGATAAGAGAATAAAAATATCAAGATATCACGTTCACTTCAGTAGAGTAGCAAAGGAAAACAAATAGCCGTTCGCTGGGTAGTATATTCTATGGAGTTTCTCTATGCTGAACTGTCCATGTGGCAATGAGTCAGCTATTTCACTTATCCTCAGAGAAGCCTCTGCGATGGCTGCACTTCCGGTCCCAAAGTTTCCAAAGAGAAAGAATCCGTAATCTTCTATACGTTCTTCTTCCAGCTATAGCTCATCTGCAACAAATCTAAAGTTCTGAGTCACGGTTCTCAACTCCTCTCGCCCGTCTTCCCTCGCGCGTGTATTCTCGCCACTTCGTCTCCCACGTCTCCTCCGCCGGCTCGTCGGCAACTCCTCTCTCCAATCCGCTCCCTCTCTTGACACGCCGCTTTCCCTCTCTCTGAGCACCTCTCCTCCGACTCCACCGGCAACTCTCTCTGATGCCAATTTCTCGATGGCTGAAAAAAGGTATTAAACTGCTGGACACTATATCCTCAGCTCTCCGTCGCTTCCTCTCTTGTTGTCGGTTACCGCGACTTCAGGTCAGCCATTTACTGGCCAACTCGCTTATGCTGGGTTTGACAGAGCTGCCCAGTCGTTGCGTTCGGCGTTGCGATCCACTGTCACACACGCCTGGCTTGCCCTCTTGTCCGCGGGGCTCTCCGGGCACCGCGCCCCCGAAAGGATCCCCAAAGCACAGCGTTTGGAGGTGTTAAGGAGCAGCAGTCACTCTCTCAACGTCCCAACGCCACGGGTCCCAACCGGAAGTCGACACTTATTTTTTTTTCACATATTGAGATGTACATTAATATCAAACAAAACCTATTTTTTTTCCCAATCAGACCCACGTGCTACTTTGGGAGTTTGGCAACTACGGTGTGCCATTTAAAAGCCAAGTGAGTTGTGCACTGCAGCAACAAATAATTAAGATGTTGTTAGCCCAGAAGCAAACAATTTATGGCCCTTTAAAGCCCTACAAATGTATCCCTGATTTGTTATTGAAGTGCAGTGTTTAATGTGATAGAGAGACATAAGGCTGTCTCTGGTCTTGGAATAAGTTAGTGCAGGCTACAGATCCAACTGACACTTACCAAGGCTTACTCTTTTCCCCATGCTCTTGTTCCAGTAACTTCCCTCAAACATCTGAAGTGAGGAGTTTTTTCCCTCCCTTCATTTTGGCTGACTGATAATTCAGGTTGTTTTTTGTTTGTTTGTTTTTTATGATTCTGCTGTGTCTAGCTGAAGGCTGAGGAGTTTCTCCCTTTTTTGTATATTGATTAGTTAAAGGATTTTGTTTCTACCACACATTTTCAGATCTGAGTGAAGAAATTCATCTTAGGGTTATTCTGGTTAATAACATTGGATCACAGTTGCTAGAGCAGTTAAGGAAAAGAATAAAAAGGAATAGAAAGAATGAAAGATTGAGAGGGGAAATAATGAGGGATGGAGGAAAAATAATAACTTATAATCACCTTAAGACACTACGAATTTATATGCTACATGTCAAAATTCTAGGACTTCAGGAGCAAATTAAAAGTCTCCTTTAGAATTTGAAGATACTTTAACCCAGAGCTTTTGAGTTCAGCTCTAGGGGAAGTGGTTAACAAGCATCCATCTAGCAAAAAGAGTCAGAAGCAAGTGTGATTATTAGGCTGAGCCACCTAAAATTGTGGGAATGGGAGATAGGTAACACAAAGTCTGGCCCAGAATCTAGTTATCTGTGGGACTGCCTATCCCTTTCCTTCCTTGAAATCCTGTCATATTGTATGATTTTGGGAGTGTTCCTTTTGTGTGACTGGCCCTACCTTATGCAACTTCCTCCATAAGTTAAATGGCAGCCCCTCCCCCTATCCTTTTAACCTTTGGAAGGCCCTAGACTAGACTAGACTAGACTAGACTAGACTAGACTAGAATAGAATAGAATAGAATAGAGAAGAATAAAGAATAGAGAAGAATAGAATAGAATGCAAACGAGGGTGCCACTATAGTTACTGATTTTACTGTTACTGTGGTCCACCTAGAATTGTTTAAGATGGATGACCATATAAATATTTTAAATAATTAAATAAAATAAGTTTAAAAATTGACTCAGTACAGTTTAATTTGTTGCTGGAGTAAAATTTCATGAAGTTGGATGTTTAATTCAAAACAATATCTTACCTGTCATTATGAGCATTCTATTATGTTAACTGATTTTTTTCTCTTCAAGAAATGTTTCACTATGATTCGTTCCTCAACATTACTAAAATAATATAGTTCCCTGTAAACCATATTTCACTTTCCAAGTCAGACAAAATGGAAGACCGTCCCAGCTTTTATGTTCTCCGTAAGATTATATTATGCATGTTAACTTTTTTTTTCAAAAACATAGAAGAAAATGTATACCCAAGACAGCAAGTCAGTAATCAAAGCATATATTCAATATGTCTCAAGGAGCTGATTTCCAAATTATTCCCAAATACTTAAAAAAACATCTCCAGACAAATTACAATTAAGTTCAGGTGTCCAAATTTTACAATTTTTGCAGATTTTCTTTTTTTCTTTTTGGTGATAATTATTATATGAAAGAAATTCAGCTGCCAGCAGCTAAATTTAGGATTCTATTTGTTTCTTTTTAAAAGCAACATAGCAATACTTAGAAATCATATACAATAATTCAGTGCAGGTGCACTAAATTTCACATCATTCTTTTTCTTTGATGGACACATAGAGAAAGTCTGGGTGTGAGGATATACTTTTGTATTACATTTAAAAGTTGTTGTTGTTTTTCAAAAAAGGGGGAAAGGAAATGAGGATAGTATTATCTAAAGAACTGTCCTTACTTTCAGCTACCTTGTATCACTCAATGATCCGTACAGATTATATCTAGCAGCTAGAGTTGTATTTCAGGTACAATGCAACAAAAGAAAATAGAGCAAAAACATTGTTAGAATGACAGGCTTCCGCTCTGAAATATTAGAAAGAGAAATGGTTGTGTCTCTGAATTTCTATAGATCATTGAACGTTTCTGAGCACTGCATGATAATAATCCACCCTTCTGTTTCTAAGCTGTGATCAAGAGATTCTCCTTCAAAGTATGTAGTTTTCAGAATGATTGTACGACTTTGATTGTAGTCCTCAATGATATACTCATTGATTTCCAGGGTGTACAATGAGTATCAAAGATAGCATTAGGAATTGCTCAAATCTATCTCGCCTTTGGATTTCAAGCTTAAGTAATATTACTAGAGGTTTTCTTATTTGTTGGTTCCAACATCCCAGCAGTCCTTATGAAAAATTGGAGCACTCTTGCTTATATTTTGAAATGGTGGCTGTAATTGGTGTTTTTCCTCCTTATTGCAGGTTCATTTCACCTTTACAGAAGCTTTGACTTGTTATAACATCTTGTCGTGGAAGGAGGAAGAGGCGTTCCAATAAATTGGGCTTTTCTGTTCCTTATAAATTTGGTTTTACTCAATCCAATCACGCCAAAACTGATCGCTATTTTTAGAGCATTCTCTTCTACTTCCCCACTTTTGTTTTTCACAGCAATATTATTTAACAGATTTTGGTTTTCTTTAAATCTATAACACTTCAATGGTTTATTGTATCGTATACCTCTTTTACCTAACATATTCCATGATAAATGGAAACTTAACAGCTATGGATGTACAATAATTATTTAATTGAGCCATTGAATTTTTCAGAGCAGATCCAGGTGAAAATGCCCACCAAAATGTTTCTGTCTGCCCTATGGATGGAAACTTGCTTTTTAAAAATATGGAACCTGCCAGGTTTCTTGAAATTTCTTTCTTTTATTCCTTTTCAATGAGCTCCACAGAAATGGAGTACTCTCTACAAAAGATTGTTTTCCTTTGCATTGTTTCCTGGAATAGTTATAGGAAATATGGACACACACACCCTGAAATGAAACAGAAAATCTTTTGCAATGTATAAGATTAAAAATCTGAAGAGAAAGCTACCTGAGTAGAAATCTGCTCTGTAAAAGGACAGTAAAAATTATGGGAGATCATTGATCTGCATCTTTAGAGACACCTGAAAAAAAATTATTTATTTATTTTATTTAGTTTATCAAACATGTAAGAGATAACAGGTATAAGTATAAACATGGACATGAACACATGAAATGAGTACAAATAAATAGGGACAGTAGGACAGGGATGGTAGGGACACTGGTGCGCTTATGCACACCCCATTACAGATCTCTTAGGAATGGTGTGAGGTCCACGGTAGACAGTTTAAGGTTAAAGCTATGTTCTTCATAAGTATAGAATTGTTTCAAGTTTTATTGATTTTTGGTTGGGGGGGTGGATATAAGATACTAGTCTATGAATTACGCAAATAGCAATAAAGCTAGAAACTAGGAGGCCATGAGTTGTAGTCCTGCCTTAAGCATATAACTAACTGGGTGTCCTTGGGCCAGTCATACCCAGTTAGCCCTAGAAAGGAGACAATGGCACATGCAGGAAAACTGCAGGGTTGTTTTTTTTTTTTGGTAATTTTTAAACTGCCAGACTGTAACTGCCATGAGCAAAAATAATAACAACAACAATAAAGTGTAATGCATATATTGAATGCATAATAAAGTTTCATTTGCAATTTTAAAGCCAGTGGCCATCACTATAAATGCCTTTGTGTCCACAATAATGACAGTTAATATCAGCTAGAGATATTGTCTACCTGGAGAAGTCAAGAAAATATGCCATATATATTTACCTGTATGACAATCTTGTGAGATACATAATGATGACAAATTCATAATTGTGTGTTTGAAATTGAAAGTCTGAATTCCTAGCCTGAGATTCTCACCATGACTCTCTTATCAAGTGAAAGTATGGTCATGCTTGATCATAATAAGTTGGATAATTAGTATAAAACACAATAAATTTGTTTAGTTATCTATTTGGAAAAAAGCAAATTGATTTATTTCTATACATTGTGAACCATGCATTTGTGTGGATAAATACTACATTTTTGAGAACCTGGGAACAAAAAGTGACTATATCTTGTGGTATTTTGCAACAGCATTACCTAACGGGAAGGCAAGATTTTTAAACTGTATTCAAAGTAAACACCCTAGGTATCAAACTCTGGCAGAGCAGTTTTGAAAAAAAATGCCTGCACTCTAATTGAATTTTTTGTATGTAATATATGCTGCTTTTCTAATCCAGTTCTCCTAGAGAAAAGAAGTTTTGGGTTTGATACAATAACTGTAATGCAATTATATTTCAGTATTATTTAAGCATGAGAGTAAAATTAAAGTATTTAATCCACAGACAGCACCATAGTGTTGCATAAACTAGCATGATTGTTGTTCCAGAAAGTGATCATTCAGCTGAAGTAATAAATTCCTTAAAAACAAATTTAATCAACAATTTCTATTCAATCCCATGCTTACTTAGTAATGAATCCTATTAAATTCACTGGGGCACACTCCCCCAAAGAGGTGATTTTGTTGGAAATGATTTGCTACTTCACTTCAAGAAATGGAGATTATTATTTTTTTAGTCATTTAAGTTCATTATAGTTTCTTAAATTTAAGGAAATTTTCTCAATAGTCGTTCCCCACAGACTCTAGTTTTAACTTATGCCCTAATCAACCCTTTATAACTAGGAACAGATATATCATAGCAACCTTCTTTTTTATTGCTTTATATTGTCTTATATTCAGGTATCACTAAATTTATTTGGTACCGTTATGTTCTAACAGATGTCTTCTGATACTAGAATTGGCTAACTCGATATAACTTCCTGTTGCTTTCAGCAACAGTCAGTGTTTAAATCATCCCAATAGCAAGAAATACTCTGTTCATGGTATTTATAGAGTATGGTTGTATCTTAAACTCTATCTCTTTTGTTCATGCATGTGACAACACTACAAATTTAGAAAAGATCTTCCCTCCCTCCCTCCCCTTACCTGACAGATGACAGAGGAATCAATGCAACAAACAATAGTGATGATAGTCAGAATCCTTGAAAGATTCCGCTCTTGATGTTCACCTCTTCCAATCTATCACCATTGACCAGCAGTTGTGTCTTCCATTGGACCATTGATCTTTACATAAAGTTTCTGACATTTCTGTTGACTCGTGATATTTTCAGGCACTTGATCATCCAATCATGTGGTAAAGACCCAAATGCCTTCTAGTAATCAATCCATGGTACATTTAAGTTCATCTTCCTTCTCTTACAGTTTTCCAAAATCATCTTGTCAGTTAGGAGTTGATCTGTTGTCCCTCTGCTGTTTGTATAGTTTCCTTTCTGTCTTATTGCTTTGTTGTTGTTGTTGTTGTTGTTATTGTTCTTATGGTATTTGGATTAAAGATGTCAATTATTCACTGTTTCATTTTTAATAGATGTTGTCTGGTCACTTTTTTAAAAGTCAAGTGAATACTCTGATGAGATAAATTAAATACCAAAAAATAAATGTATTGTATTCTCTATTTAGGAGATCTTTGTTGCCTGGTTTGGATCTTGACAGTCAGTGGTATTCCATCATATTTAAATGTTGAACATGAATATTCATAAATGATTATGAACCAGTTAGAATGAAACCCACTCAGCCAAAACTCATTCATAAGATAGTTTCATTGCAACTATTTATGGTTCATAATGCTTTTGGAATTAACCATGAAATTGCATTAAGTGTTTGATATCTGAGGCTATGTAATTCCTACAGCTATTTTTTTCAGCAGTCCTTGATGATTGGCTTGAGTATAATCAAAGTTTATAATAGGTTTGTATGGTAAATGGTGTAAATAAATGAGTAACTTTCTAGATTATGACTCGATTTCTACTATGAATACAAAAATGAAATGGCTAGTAACTGCATCAAGCAAATGAATATACAATATCATTACATCCCTTAGTTTTAGCTATTTAACAAGTAGTTGTTAAAATGAGAGGGATTTTTTTACAACTTTTTAATACGTTCTTACATGCCTGCTTCTTTTAATTTTGTGAATGAGTCTTTAACCAACTATCCGTTTGAAATATATGTTCTGCAGCATAACTTCTGTTTCTTCCTAATACAAGATCTCATTTTCCAACAGGATAAAAAAAAAAGCACAATTGCACCAAGAATGAAATGCACTTCGATTTTTTTTTCTTTAGAAGGAATTTACACTTATATCAGTTCATACGCAGCTGGCTTGGTCATTAGGTCAGACTGTGAAACTAATATAGACAGCCATAATGGTTATCCAGACTGCTCTTCTACTATTTATAACGACTTCCTCAGAGAACTCTTAAGATTGTTTCATATCCTAGATCCTTGAGACAAAGTGTTTTCTCAGGAACAGCTGAATATATCAACACTGATGCAACCTTGTATATTCTGCTACTTTTTCCCTCTTAACTGCAAAACTCCTTTTATCAATTTCAGCTTTTGACCGACGCTAATGTTATGGCGTTCAAATGCACTCGATTCATTTTTCAAGTTTAGTTCTCAGAAAGACTGCTGTCTGTTAAAGACGCAAAACAAAGCAAATTAAGGCACTTTGGAAATATATTGGACTATTGCATTAAACAGTTCAGCATGGGTGAAAAAAGGCTGAATGGGGGGGTGCTATTTAAAAAAATCAATTCTTTTAGAAGTTTTATTACAATGAGAAACTTATTCAGAAGGAAAGCTGAGTAAGTTGGTTTCAATTTTGTGAGGTGAACTTGTTTTAGCCATATAAGTCCTAGCATATGATAAAATTTAGAATAAAACAAGACTTGTCTTCTCATGTGGAATACTTTATGTGAAAAACAGAATCTGATTTTTGGTTGACTCAGCCTTCCATCCTTCCAAGGTCAGTAAAATGAGGACCCAGATTTTGGGGGGCAATATGCTGACTGTGTAAAAGGCTTAGAAAGAGTTGTAAAGAATATAAGTCTAAGTGCTATTGCTATTTAATAACTGTAGTTTAAAATAAAGTCAAGCAGAGTCAAGCAGTATTGTTATAATGGAATTACCTGCCTGCAAATTCAGACATAATAATACAGGAGTGCTCGACTTACAGCCATTTGTTTAGTGACTATCCGAAGTCACAATGGCACTGAAAAAAAATGACTTATGAGCAGTTTTCACACTTATGATCGTTGCAGCATCCCCATGGTCATGTGATCAAAATTTGGGCACTTGGCAACTAGCGTGTATTTATGATAGCTGCATTGTCCTGGGATCATGTGATCACCATTCGTAACCTTTCCAGCCAGCAAAGTCAATGGGGGAAGCCAGATTCGCTTAGTAACTACACAATGCAGTGATTTGCTTAACAACTGGGGCAAAAAGATCATAACATGGAGCAAAACTCACTGAACAACTGTCTTGGAACTTCTTTCTCTTATCATTACAACTGGTAGACTATACTTAGACTATACTTAGATTATACTTTTTTTTCCCAGTAGAGACCAGCTACAGTATTTCCATCAATATTATGTACAGACAGACCATTGTGAAATTTTAGAATATAATACATCTTTGGAAGCTATTCTTTCTTTAACAGAAATCCTCAAGTAGGCATAAAATATGTATAATGTTATATGTTAATAACATAAAGAAGGTATATAAAGTATGTTCTGATCCTATACATTTTTGTTTCTTTCTTACAGTCTTTTAGCTCAGAGAGGCAGAAAAACTGCATTTTTGAACTATATTTTATTTGGATAAGAGCCTGAACATAGGTTTTCTATAAAATGTTTCAAAAATATGTGTAACTAGAAAGAAATAAATGTATTTTTATAATGCAGTTGAGAAAACGTATCCCATTCTAGCCAATGAATTTCTATGCCATTTAATTTTTTCAGGAATTACCTGAAACCAGTGAAAAGGGAAAACTAAGTTTAAGAAATTTTATTTTTTATTGCCACATTTAAAATCTATTGTACTTATTATAATTTACACTTTTGGTGATTTCTTGTTCGGATTGTAAAATATTTTGTTTGTATGTTTCTTATTTTGCCTAATACAAATTTATATATTCCTTTCATAAATAAAGATTTTTTTTCTCAAAAAAAAAAAGTCACAAGTGACAAACAGCAGTATAATCAGTTGCATCCCATTTTAATTTCCAAAAATGATCTGGGTTAATCATTAAAGCCATTAAAAGGAACTAAATTCTCAGCTGTCCCAATGGTGATTTTTCAAAAGGCAACTGGGCTTTGCTTTTCCTGGAAAAACAAAGTCCAGTTGCCTTCAAAAAAGCATCTTCGGGACAACCATGACCTGGATGACTGAAAATCTCCTTAGACATAAATACTCAGCTGGACTGAGCTTCATGGTTAAAGGATTGTTGCTCAAAATGTTCATTGCTGAATATGGCCTTGTGGTTGCTCTATGGATGAGGCTATTCAATTAAAATGCTACTTTGTGGCAGGCTTCAAGGAAAGCAACTGAATTGGGCTAAATGTAACCTTGATGGTATTTCAGCATAGTCGTGGTGGTAGGAGCGAGGGAATGGGGGAATCTCTTCAGAAATATCTCTGAAACCTGTTAATTTCTGTGAATATACCCATGGCAGATGCTGTTGTGGTCCGCCAGCAGCCTGCGGAGCTGGCAGCGGAGTCGGACAGTGATGAGGCTGAGGAAGAACATGGGGCAGTCCTGGAGGCTGGGGAAGGCCCAGATGAGGGCTCTGCATCAGAGGCAGAGATGGGGCCAGGGCCATTGGGGAGTGAGTCTCAGAGTCTCCAGAGGCTGACACTAGAGAGGCAGAGGAACAGGAGGAGCCTATTCCTAGTGCATGTATGAGAAGAGCTGCCAAAAAGCAGAGAGGATGGCTTGGGAGTAGGGCCAAGAGATGATTGGCTCCTCCCATAAGGCTCAAAAGACCAGCAACGGATCTTGGCCTCTTTACCAGAAAACAACCGTTGAGAGATTTGCTTCATGTTTGGATGTATTTCTTTCTTGTCAGTGTCTTCTGTTCTTGAACTGTTGCCAAGAAAAGCCTTTGGCAGTTTGCCTAATTATCCCAAGGTCAGAGATAAACTGAATGTGTTTTGAGAACTTTGCTTTCATTTAATTTGGAATAAGCTGAGAATGAGTTAATTCTCAGCTGTTTTAATAAAATCTGTTTTTGGAACTGTTTTACATTTAATATTAACTACGTGGGCCTGGGTCACAACAGATGCCCCAAACAAACTCATCTCTAATATTCTTGAATCTACATTTAATTTCATATGCATATTGCTTTAGTTTATAATTTGGGTTAGAAACTTCCAGAGATACCTGAATCCCTCCTTATGATACGGGCTGAAGAATTCTGAGATTAAATTGAAGCTCTTGATAACTCTTGCATAAATATTGGGGGAAAAAATATATCCCTGAGAGTTAAATTCAAACAAAAGCTAATAATATCTGCAAAGCTTTCTGGAGCGGCATTCCAATGTTTTCTTGCACATTAATGTTAGAACTATAAAAATAGACTTATTCTTGTTGACAACCCAATGCAACCCCACACTTGAAAATTAAACTGTGTCTTTTAACATCCATATCAGCCAAACAATGGCTGATGAAAGAATTAGGTTGAAAGGTTGAAACAGGAAGCAAGCAAAATAAGCCAATCATATTTATTGATGGTAGTCGTCTATGGAACTAAATTTTATCACTACCAAAAGCCTGCTTACATGCTGGTTTGTCTAATTATGAGGATAATGAGAGCAAGTGTGGCACTTCTCTGAATCTGTTGTTTGAAATGTGAGATACTGTGCCCTTTGGAAGTCCCGGTGCAGCCTCCCCGTGTAATCTAGGCACAGAATAAAATTTCCACAAGGGAAGAAATGTGGGGATCTAAAAAAGGTTTTCTTTGGGTGTTGTAAACAAGGTTTGCCAAGCTATGATACTTGTGGAATTAGTTTTTATATTGATTATGAGCTTTGATCATATTTAGGAAGAAGCCTTTTGGATTTAAATAGCTTTAAATCCAAAAGAAAAAGTACACTAAGTATTCTTAAACTATCTTTCAAAAGTATGTTCATGGGGCATGAGTGGTTCCAAAGTATTTTTGGGAACTGTCCTCCTACCCCCACTTAGAATTTTGGCTGATTTTCAGCAACAGCATGAAGTTGGTGTTGATTTTATATGGCACATCCAAGAAGTGATCCTTCTTGGATCACTTCTTCTATCACAGAACCTTGATAAAATAGCTATATAAACTATTATGGATGCCATTTATGTCTGCCACTCTCCTTGAATGACATACATTATTGACCTTATCCTGTTTTCCCCAAAATAAGACATCCCCTGATAATAAGCCAGGGGTGAAATTCTCCCGGTTCAGACCGGACCACCTGATCTGGTAGCGATGGCGGCGGGTGGTTCGGAGAACCGGTAGCAAAACTCCCTGCCCTCACCCATGCCCAGCTGAGCCGTGCGATCATCAGAGGCTTTTTTTTTTAACTTTTAAAAGTATTTTTTCTACAATCTCTTCGGCCGAAGAGGTTGTAAAAAATGCTTTTAAAAGGCTCTGATGATCCCAGCTGAGTTGCCTGATTGTCAGAGGCTTTTTTTTTCTTTTAAAAGCAAAAAAATAAAATAAAAATGCAATGCTTTTAAAAGTTTTAAAAAAAGATTGCACGCCACAGCTAATCACACCCCCTCACTCCCTGTTCTACTTACTGCATGCCTCCTTTTGGCGTGCACTGTGCTCACGCACCTCGCATTTGGTGTGTGGTGCACACTGCACCTACGCAGCCAGCGAACTGGTAGTAAACCGGTTCAGATTTCACCACTGTAATAAGTCCAATCAGGCTTTTGAGCACATGGCAATAAGGCCAAGGGCTTATTTCAGGGTTCAAAAATATATAAGACAGGGTCTTCTTTTTGGGAAAACATGGTATTTTGGGGAGAACATGCCTAACTTAAATGGCCTATGTGACTCAGGTTGGTATGCATTGTACCAAAGGTAGTTCAGATTTCCCTATTAAATTTCTGCAGTAGCATCAGAATGGTATTTCCATGAAAGGTTATCTCTATGTCTTTACTTTCTTAACTCTACATCTTTACTTTCTTCCAAATGTAAATTATGGTACATTGTTCAGAGTTCTTATTTCAAGTAGAGAGCCAGGGCTTTAAACCCAAACTGAGTTGAATTTAAAGTAAGTGTGAGACAGCTTAAAGCAAAGGGTAAAGGATCAATATCAACAATAATGAAGAAATAACTACTATTTGGTAATAAACATTATCTCATCATTTAGGATTGAATGGAATAGAATAACAGAGTTGGAAGGGACCTTGGAGGTCTTCTAGTCCAAACTCCTGCCCAGGCAGGAAACCCTACACCACTTCAGTCAAATGGTTAGCCAACATCTTCTTAAAAATTTTCCAGTGTTGGAGCATTCACAACTTCTGCAAACAAGTTGTTCAACTGATCAATTGCTCTAACTGTCAGGAAATTTCTCCTTAGTTCTAAGTTGCTTTTCTCCTTGATTAGTTTCCACCCATTGCTTCTTGTTCTACCCTCAGGTGCTTTGGAAGACTGCTATCATGTCTCCTCTAGTCCTTCTTTTCATTAAACTAGACATACCCACTTCTAGCAACCGTTCTTCCTATGTTTTAGACTTCAGTCTCCTAATCATCTTTGTTGCTCTTTTCTGCACTCTTCCTAGAGTCTCAACCTCTTTTTTATACCATGGCGACCAAAACTGAATGCAGTATTCCAAGTAAGGCCTTACCAAGGCATTATAAAGTGGTATTTACACTTCATGTGATCTTGATTCTATCCCTCTGTTTATGCAGCCAAGAACTGTGTTGGCTTTTTTGGCAGCTGCTACACACTGTTGGCTCATATCTAAATGGTTGGCCACTAGGACTCCAAGATCCCTCTCACAGTTACTACTATTGAGCAAGGTACCACATATACTCTACCTGTGGGTTTGGTTTTTCTTGTCTAAATGTAGAACCTTACTTTTTTCACTGTTGAATTTCATTTTGTTAGATAGTACCCAATGTTCAAGTCTGTCAAGATCCTTCTGTATCTTGAGCCTATCTTCTGGAGTGTTAGCTATTCCTGCCAGCTTGGTGTCACCTGCAAATTTGATGAGTTCCCCATTTATCCCCTTGTCCAAGAAATTGTCTTTATTTCTGTGCTGCTTTTCATCCCCAAAGAGCTTGGAACAGTAAAAGAAAAATCTCTAAAGCCTAGAAACAAGAAATGCAAAAAAAGAAATATTAAAAAGGGAAGCAAAATAAATAAAAGACAATTTCAATGATAGCAAAAATGATAATATTAGAAAATGATAAAGGAAGTTCTTTACTGGTAAATCTTTCTCATTTAAATGAAATAATTGAAGGGAAGGGTTACTATTTTTAATCCTACCCACCATGACTGGAGTGCTGAATGACTCCCTGGCCTAAATATCCCTGCTCACCTTCGAGAAGCCTGGACTTCTAAGCCAAACTCACTTTTTTTGGTCTGCAGGCATAATAAAACAAACTTCCTTTGGTATCTGAAAGCCACCTTCAGAGGACTGCTTACTCTTTGCATCGCTTTGCTTGATGGGGAAAAAAAGTTACCCCATTTTAGGAAAAAAAATACTCTTTTAATTAATTATAATGTTGATTTTTGCATTTTTCCCCATTTCCTAAGTTCTGTAAGCCAGCTACAGCTTTTACATACTGGATAAATCTCATTAATTAATAATAATTTTAAAAAACCACTCGTGTAAATAAATTTCAAATATTTGGAACTTAGTAGTGTATCAGGGCTTCATTTATTATGTAGAATTATAATTTGAAATTCTAAAGAAAAAAGCCATATGACCCAACATTCCAAAGTATCTGTCTCCTTTTTCCTTTTCCTTTTTTGTTTCTCCTAACTTTATAATTTTTAGCTTCTGCATTAAACTTTAGACCTGATATCAGAGTCTATCACAGGCATTTATGGATGCCGAAGTTCATGTGAAATGTAATCTTCTAACACAGTGTTAGCCATTTTTTATGTTAAGAGTATGATAGTGGCCCTAAGACAAGGGTGAAATCCAACAGGTTCTGACAGATTCTGGAGAACCGGTAGTGGAAATTTTGAGCAGTTCGGAGAACCGGCAAATACCACTTCTGACTAGCCCCACAGAGGGGTGGGAATGGAGATTTTGCAATATCTTCCCCCAGAGTGGGGTGGGAATGGAGATTTTGAAATATCCTTCCCCTGCCATGCCCACGAAGCCACACCATGCCTATCAAGCCACGCGTACAGAACCGGTAGTAAAAAAATTTGGATTTCACCACTGCCCTAAGATCTATTAATTTTAAGATCTGCTAGCACTATAAAGAAGTGGAGTACTGAAGAGGCCAGAGGAGTTATTATACTGTTGTGAGTATCTGATTATGTACTGCAAACTGGATCTGTGTTCTATGCTTAGCTAGAACTATTCTTGAACCTTAAATTTCTAGAATGATCAGATCAGGATACCGATTTTTGGTCAGTTGTTGATTATTAGCTCTAATTCTCAGCAGTTTCTTAGTGCCACACATAGCAGAGATAGCAATGCACATGGAATGAGGAATAGAATAGAATAGAATAGAATAGAATAGAATAGAATAGAATAGAATAGAATAGAATAGAATAGAATAGAATAGAATAGAATATTGGCCAAGTGTGATTGGACAAGGAATTTGTCTTCGGTGTATAAGCTCTCAGTGTATATAAAAATACATTTATCAAGAATCATAAGATATAACACTTAGTGATAGTCATAGGATACTAAATAAGCAATCAAAATTATACTAGGAAACTAAATAAAACAATATAAATCATAAAGATACAAGCAAGCAGGTTCTACTTATAGTCATAAGTAGAAAGAAGATAAGTAATAGGAAAGATGAGAATAATAATAGTAATACAGTCTTAGTAAATTGACAATGACATTGTTGTCCATTGCAAACTGTGGCATTTCAGGTGACACATTGTGTGCCATTGCATCCTTCTCCTTTCTGTCTTCTTTTGTGCAAATACCAGAGAGAGAGTTGGAAGCTGCAATAGCTATTTCCCTTTCCTCCAATCTTGCTATGCTGTATAAGATGGGACAATCACAACTTGTTCTAAAATAGTAAAATGTCACTCATGGAGACAAACTGTTGAATCGGATGATGGATGGGTATGAGAGTAGAGAAGCAGATTTCAGGGACTGTGAATTAGCCTTTTTCACTGGTCAGAAAGAATGAATGCATTCAGATTGAAAGTCTACTGACACTTTTCCCATCATCCTTAATTAGCTCCATCATCAGCCAAAAACGTATTTCTCTGGATCTTAATATTAGCATGCCCCAATTTCCTATGACAGTGTACTGCAAGATGTATTTGCACTTTTCAGTCCCTGACAGCTATGTTCATATACTGCAGAATACGAGGAACTAAATTTAGTTGGCAGATAGTGAAAGCCAGAAAGATTTTCTTTGTTTCAGAAAAGGAAATTACCACGTAGGGATTAGCTGGGGATGTGAATGACCAATGTGCTCTCTTTCGTTATTTAATATATCTGTCATCCAATATAATTAGCTTGTCCCAAATCTTTATGAGAAACTATTGTAATAGTATCAAATAGCCTAATTAGTTATACCCTTAATACACATGACAACGTAACAAAGATGCAACCATTGAAAGTAGTAATGAATAGTATTGAAGATAATGTTTGGAAAGTAAAATGGCCTGTCAAGAAAACACAGGAAAACTTAGAAAACTTTGCATACTGCAAATGATCAGACTATGAATACTTGCTGAATATTTGCCACCAACCATTAAAAAAAAAGGGCATGTTTCCAATTAGAGTAAGAGCTTTTGTCCAAATTTTATCCCTTGTCCATGATCTGTTGGTATGCCAGTTTCTCTCGCCACTTACCCAATCAGCTGTAAACAAATAAAAGCATTACATTTTGAAAATGAATATGGAGATGACCTTTGAAAATGACAGGACCAAAATAATGAAACTGTTGAATCTTTAAAACCTTTAAACAGTTTTGAGAGCTGCTGATTACTGAATCCTTGGAAAGGTTATTTGAACTACATGGGTAGTCTTCTCATATTTGGATATCTACCTCTAGAAGGACAATTTGCTACAGCAAAGTCCCATGGCCATCTTGCCAGGACAATTTCACTATGGCCAACCTGCCGTGGCCATCTCACTGTGGCCAACTCACTACAAGACAACTCTCCATGGGCAATTCCCCATGAAGTACTGTAATTCAACATGATAAATGTTACTCACCACTTTTTCTTTGACATTATTTCCATTGACAAAAATGGAAATAATGTAAAAGAAGCAGTGGTAGATAACATCTATTGTGTTGAGTTATCATGCATGGAAATGTCTATGGTGAATTGTCCCATAGCAATATGGTTGTGGTGAGATGGCTGTGGTGAGTTGGCCATGGCAAAATGGCCATGGCGGGTTGACCATGGCAAGATGGCCATGGAGAGATGGCTGCAGAAACTTGGCCATGGCAAATTATCTCATTCTGCTCTAGAAGATGGGGTTAGAAATTCCTTTCCACCCATACTGTTTATTCTCTTTTAGTTCTCTATGTTTCTCTTTTATCTTGAAACCATTCTCATACTTAGAGTCCAGATCCATCTGTGTTCTGATGCTTTATTATATTTATATAGGCTATATTAGAATTCATTTTATGCTGTCGATTTAATCTTCGTTTTAAACAGTTTAGATATTGTTTTTAAAATGTTTTATATTGAAACTGCCTTGGGAAAATTTTAGTTTTGAAGGGTAATGTATAAATTCATACATAAAGAATAATTGAATAACTGTAAGGCATTCGTGGCAGTGTTATGTCCATTGAGATTATCCATTTGTGATAATAAATAGTACCAAAAAGAATCTCCTTATCATTATAGCAATCTTGCAAGGGCTGTGCTGGATACTGGTTTATTACTGAATGGATTGGTGATCGCCTTTAAAATCTTCTCTCATAGTAGTCTGCCAAGTGGGGAAAAAATGAAAAATCAAAGTCTGCTTTGAATCGGTTTCAGTTCCAGGTATTCATGGACATCAAGGAATAAAAGGTGGAAGTGGCTTGCCATTTCCTTTACAGGCTCATCAGTTGCTGCATAGCTTTAGGTTTAGTAGCAATCAACATATCAGTTTGATCCAGTGGTGAAATGTAAAATTTGTTACTACCAGTTCTGTGGGCATGGCTTGGTGTATGTGTGGGTAATGTGACTGGGTGGGCATGGCCATTTTTTAAAAAAAATTTAAAACCATTTTTTCTACCTCTTCGGTGAAAAGATTTTTTAAAAATGCTTTCAAAAGGCTCTGACGATCCCAGCTGAGTTGCCTGATCGTCAGAGGGTTTTTTAAAAAGCTTCTGCCGATCAGGCAACTCAGCTTGGATTGTCAGAACTTGGATCGTCAGAGGCATTTAAAAGAAAAAAAACCTTCTTTCTTTTAAATGGCTCTGAGGATCCAAGCTGAGTTGCCTTGATCGGCAGAGGGTTTAACCCTCTGCCGATCAAGGCAACTCAGCTTGGATCCTCAGAGTCATTTAAAAGAAAAAAAGCCTCTGATGATCGCATGGCTCACCTGCGAATGGGGCGTGGGGGGGGGGCAGGGATTTTTGCTACCAGTTCTCTGAACCACCCGCCTCCATCGCTACTGGATCGGGCGATCCAGTCCGAACTGGGAGCATTTCACCCCTGGTTTGATCTCTTGGTCAATGGCTACCATACATTTTACAAGCAAATTGCATATAAGAGAAAAAGAGCACAGTGTGAATTTAAGCAAACCAAGTTAGATTTCTAGGTAGGATCAAATAATAAGTAGAGTCCAAAATATGCTTTTCAAGACAGCATTGCCCCTGCAACTTTATTAAGCTCAGATTGATTTCTAAGGTCCATTCTGTGACTCAACTCAGCACAAATGGTCTTCATCGGGTGTAGTTTCCTCCCACAAGTTTCTACTGACTAGCCCAGTAACATAATTGAGCATTCTTGTGCCATTCTTCCTTTTGCTACTTTCTCATCAAATGCCAGCATACTTGAGTGTTGAATGGAGTGTTGAATTCCAAATCTGGATCAAAGTCTTATGGATCTAGTGTACAGATTGCAAAACCCTCGTGATCTAGCAGAACATGAACTGTTTTGGATGTGCCACTTCCTTGTTCTCTTCCTTCTCTGAGGAGGACTTTGGCATGTCACAAGACACTATTGCTGCCTTCAAGATTTGCTGATGTCCCTGTCTAGTGCAACACTGGCCTTCCACTCAAGTACTAACCATATCTGATTGTGCTTTGTTTTTTTGCAATCAGCCAGACTCAACCAAACCAGTGTCAGGCAGCCAAAACAATTTTCTACTGGTAATTTCCATTCATTTCAGTGCTGGTGGGATGTTATACAAGCGATACCAAAATGAATGAAGTTTATAAAAGGGGGACTGCTCATTTGTTCCTTTCTCTGAAGCAGTGTTCTTTTAAGCTTCCGGGGGAACTTCAATATGAAGCTTTGTGCTTCATGAGCTGCTAACTTGTTGTCAGTTTGATATGTTATGACCTGCTTCCAGGTGCAGTTTCAAGGCTATAAAAATGCTAACAGATTTATTTCCCATTTGTTGCAGAAGGAAACAATATGCCTGAGAGTGTATTGGAGGGTGAATTGTCCATATGGCCTAGTTGACTTCACACACTTTAGTTTCATTTGTTCTCTTTCTTATTTTTTCCCCAAGGCAAGGTGAAAAAAAAAAGCAACCAAGATACTCTTGATAGGCATGGCTACTAGAAAAGTTCTCAAGAAATGTACCTGTTCCTTGATAAATAAATACAGATTTTTATTTGTATTCCTGCAGAATATGGAATTTAATGAATTGCTCAGAATATAAAGAAATCTGGGGAAAGGACATCATTTAACTAATTACAATAGATTTTTTAAAAAATGTGCTGGATTCCATGTTTTATAGTTATACAATTGATTACCGTATTTTTCGGAGTATAAGACACACTCCCCCCCCAAAAGAGGGTGAAAATTTGGGTGCATCCTATGCACCAAATGTAGCCCTGCCCACCCTTTGGCCTCTGCCTCCCAGCAATTTGACTCCTTACAGCAAACAGCAAACAGCAAACAGCCCATTTCAGCTTCAGCCTGATTAGCACAAGCAGCTGATTGTCAGTTGGATCAGCCTCCCGACCATCAGCTATTTCAGGATGCCAGGATTGCCATTGCCTATTGCCGAGCACCCCATTCACTGTAAGGAGGCAAATTGCTGGGAGGCAGAAACAGATTTTTTTTCTTGTGCTAATCAGGATGTGCTGAAAATGAAAATGAAACTGAAACAGGCTGTTTGCTGTATGCTGCAGCGAGGCAAATTGGTGAGAGGCAGAGGCAGAATTTTCTTGTTTTCCTTCCCAAAAAAGGTAGGTGCGTCTTATAGTCCAGAGCATCTTAAACTCCAAAAAATATGGTACTTTAAGAAGTGGGTACACAAATAAAGATTTTTACATTTGTCATGTACCTTTGCTACATCAAGTTTATTACTAAAATGCTGGTATAGTGTTTAAAACAAATTCTTTTGCATCAAAAGAGCAACAGAAACAAAACTTGGAAATCCTTTGTAGAAACTCTGTATTGGTCTGGCAAGCCTGAGTGGAAACTATAAAAAGGTACTAAAGGATCCAGAAACTGGTTATGAGTAATTTTATTACAGAAAGGTTAATAGTCAATATGAAAGAATTCCAATGATTGCTGTGACTCAAACACAGGTCCTTTATTTAATGATCTCAGTGTTCAATTTTTGCACCTCCTTTTCCTGCCTGCATTGTATGACTAGCTGGCCAGTCCTTTCTTCTGGGAGTGAGGCCCAGTTGCCATTGTCATAGTTGACTCACTAAATAGCACTGCTTGCAACTAGACAACTGTAATGGGAGGGGAAAGGGAAGGCTTTGGAATGTAAGGAAGGTTTGGGAGGGAAATTTGGAATGCAAGTGTGCCAACTGGAAGCTGAAACAGACCCAACACCTCAAGGTCACCAGCTGGAGAAGTCCAAGGCAGGTAGATCATTTCCAAAACAAAGAGATTGCAAATGATCGGTGGACAATGGACAATGGGAGGTCCAGAGGAAAATAGGGAAAGTTTTCCTATGCTGTTTTCATGATAAATCATTAGAACTGGCTTTTTTTTACTTCTGTAACCATATGGAATCTTCAGTAAAGTTATACTCTTGGTAAAAGAAAAATGTCCCAAGAGTTCCTTTTGCTGTCTAACCTAGTGGGACAGTTGACAATCTCCCTGACTTCCATCTGTTTTGGCAATCTGATATGAATTGTTTCCCTCTGAATTCAATCACATCTTACTGATACAGGTATGGAAATATATATTTCACTTATGCCATTTATTCATTTATTAAATTTATAAGTGTTCATCTTCAAGATCTTCAAGATATATTGCCTTACATCTTGAGGAACCTGAAGATGAACAATGTCTCATAATCTCGGCTTCAGAAAACTGAGATAGACAAATCTATGCTTTTCCATAATACCATATTACCCAAAAACTATATTATATTGTTAGGTTGCAAACCTCTGGAGTGATCCAGCTGGACCCAACCCTTTTAGCATTTCAGAAAACCATTAACACCTGACTTTTTCCCCAGGCACTGGGTTAAGTAAGGATATCTGGAGTTGATTCTCCAAGGGAATGGACAACCAACCAGATAACCTTACTCAACGAAGTGCCTGGGGAAAAAGCCAGGTCTTGATAGTCCATTAATGCCATGTTTTTTGTCTTGGATTTATGTTTTATACTTTTTAAAAATTGTTTTGAGTTTTATTGTTGTTGTGAGAGTTGTGTTTTAGGATGGGCAAGAACACAAATCAGATAGATAGATAGATAGATAGATAGATAGATAGATAGATAGATAGATAGATAGATAGATAGAGATAGATAGATAGATAGATAGATAGATGGATGATAGGTAGGTAGGTAGGTAGGTAGGCAGGCAGGCAGGCAGGCAGGCAGGCAGGCAGGCAGACGGACAGACGGACAGACGGACAGACTGACTTTAACCTGACAGGCATGATGTTTTTAATATAAAAATTAACATTCATTCTGGTGAGTGCTTTGATATGAATTTTGTGATATACAGGAATTGTTATACCACAATACCAATTTAACTTACTTTAAATTGTTCTACTTAGAACTGTTTCCAAGTTATTTTTTTCCTCAAGAAATGGGGTGTGAATTAAAAAAAAAGGAGATAACATCTTGCTTCCCTGATCTCTACCATCATCAGAAATCATCTCTTGCATATAAACTGCTGTGTGCAGGCTTTTCATTATAATGTTCCAGGCAAAGCAACATTTCTTTTCTTTTCCTTTTTTAATCTTTGACAAGTTTTGAAAAGTATATCTTATGGAGGTGCTTCTGCTCCCTGCAGTTTCTAAAATCCAAAAGTATGATTGACTTTATCCAGCACAGCAGGAATGCTAAAAGGTTCCAGTGATACATTTCTCAATTACTGATAAAGGACTATGGACAGCTTAAAACTTAAATACTTTTTATTTCAAAATTATTATCACCAACCAAACCACTGAGGTATCTAAATCAAAACTTTACAAAATTGATAACTTCCTCCTGCCTAGCTTATAAACCTGGAAGATTTAAAATATGCATTCTTTGCCCTTGTTTTAGCATCATTAAAGTTAGTTCAGGAAGCAGAGGGTCAAATGTTTTATAATATTACCTTTCCAGAAAAAATTTAGTTCTGTAAATGATTTGTGGCTGTCAGCTATTAACAGGAACAATAACTATACATGAGATAAGTAAAAGTAGAGGGCTTAGTACAGTAGTTATTTCTATTAATTTCACTTTTTTGCTACCTTGAGGCATTTTTCCAGTCAAGTATGCAATCTTATTATAGCTTCTCGCTCTTTTCATTCAAAAATATTTCTCCTGATACTTTACAGCCTTTATATCATAGTTATATAAAACAAAAACTGAACAAAAACAATTGGAACATAAAACAGGGTAGGACAAAAAGGCAAATAAGGAGCAAAATGAGGATGATGGTGGTGGTGGTGATGATGATGATGATGATGATGATGATGACGACGACGACGGCTGCCTTTATTCTCACAAGAACCAATTGAGATCATTACCAGTCTTGGCTTTTCTGTTCTCTGTGGAATAGGGATAGCATTTGCTTTTCAAATTTCCTTCCTTCCTTCCTTCCTTCCTTCCTTCCTTCCTTCCTTCCTTC
>WNWU01000003.1:17365046-17381250 GCA_012654045.1 Ptyas mucosa
TTCCTTCCTTCCTTCCTTCCTTCCTTCCTTCCTTCCTTCCTTCCTTCCTTCCTTCCTTATTCCTTCTTTAATTTATGAAATTTATTGGGTGCCCATTTTACCATAAGGTAATCCTGGGTGACTTACAGACATAAAAAAACCATCTACATTTAAAAAGGAGTAAATAAAACCAAGATTAAAATACATTGCAATAATATTTTTTTTATTATTTTGAGAAAATCCCTTTAATTTCCATTTAGAAACAAACACACAGAGAAACAAATAAAAATGTTTGGAAGTTCATAATCGTTGCTACTTGCCTTTCTTAGAACTACTTTAGAAAAGTTATCACTGGTGTCTTTTCCAGCAAGACAGCCCTTCAAATTAGGATGTTGGGATTCTATCTTCCAGCATTCTTAGCTGATAATCTTGAAAGCTGATGACCATGAAAGTTCAAACACTCAAACATCGTGCTAAGGCATTAGGCAATATATAGAGACCATGAACGTGGATTGGAACCTAGAAATCAAAGGATTCCATGAAGACTGAACAACTTCAAGACAGAGTACTATGGAGCTCCACTGCAGGGTCCATTAATTTTTATACTATGAAATGTCTTACTTGAGTACATTTCATAAGGGGGCAGTGAATTGCCTATTAAAAATAAATGTATTGCACTAATTTGTAATTATAGACGATGACATTATTTATTAGCGCTGTGCAAAACTTGAAAGGCGTACTTCATTTTGATCAAAGATTTGCCCATGTGCCTCTTTGAAGAAGCTGCAGAACATAATGGTGCCCCATTTACAAAGTCAGAAGCCGAGTGGCAAGAGCCTTACTTTGCTTCATCCATTTATGAATCAAAGCCACATTGACCCAACTCGGACGACCGGCAGAGTCACATTGACTGCGCTTTTACAGAGGCAAAATATCTTTATTCCAAGACTGAAATGTGCTTCCTTGAGCAAATGTGATGCAATCCACACAGCCTATTATTTATTACATTTTTTGATGAATTACTTTCAAGGGACTCTTATTATTGATGGCATTTTCAGTGTTTGTTCTCCATTTCATTGCCTTTGTAGTTTCTCCTGAATGTCAAAAGCATTTTAAAGTTGATAATTTCCCCACAGCATCTAAACAAAGAACATTGCCTCTTATGAGCCTGATGGTTAAATCTCCCCATGGAGGTTCAGTCATGAATAGGCACAGCAGCTGCTTCTGGTAAGAAAATCAAGGACTGTGTGTTTACCCCCTAGATATCTCTCAACTTATTTGCATGTGTATAACTTGCAAATGTACAAAAACCAACAGAGGCATATCCTTGGACTATGAGGTACAGATTAGAAACAAACTGAAAGAGATAGCATGCATCCATTCATACCCAAAACTCACTCAGAAGGACTTTGTGGAACTTGCTTTAAATATGTTTTGTTTCGCTTTGTTTTCCGACAATAGACTCTGGTGTTTTGTTTCCATGTATCTACCTGCCGGTAAAATTATATCTAAGGTTTCTGTAGTTCAATTCAAAACGTATCAGGGCTTTCCAAGTCTGTAATTAGGCTTTTACTTAGTATAACGGTATAACACATTTGCCCATGAATGCTGCCAAACTGGAACAAAATTGAAAACAAATCCATAAACCTGCACTTTAGAAAGCTTTTCTTCGGAAAAGGGTAGCAGAAATGGAAGTGAAATCTACACTTTTCATTTTAGCTGCTTATAAGGGCTGATCTTGTTTCATAAAAAAATCATGATTCAGTTTGAGAGAATATTTCATTTGGAGGCACCCTTTTTAATGCAATGTTATGTGGCTATTATTTGCTGTTGTGACAAAGGAAATTGAACTACATTTTTCAGTAGTCTAAGAATTTCATTAGAGCACAAGCTCCATTGTTCTTAGTGTCACAGTTATTGCAGATTTAACTAAAATACGGTCAATATATTTTCCCACTGCAAGACAGTCTTCAGATCCATTTATATCCTGCCTGCATTTCTAAGAGTAATATTATTATTTTTATCTGCAGAGATTATACTTTGCCAGTGTTTACATCCCAGATGGGGCCTTCAAAACCATTTTGGATGAATGGAGATAGTTTCCCTGGTGCTTTCAGATGTGATTATTCCCTAGGAATTATTTTGGCTTCTAAAAGACAATTTGTAAAACGGTGTTGAATATATCCAAGCACCAGCTTTTGAAGCTTGTTCTTGATGATAAAGAAGCTACAGGTAGTCCTCAATTTACAACCATTCATTCAGCAACCATTCAAAGTTACAATGGCCTCGAAACAAGTGACTTACAACCAGTCCTCACACTTAGGATGGTTGCAGCTTCCTCGGAGTCACGAGATTAAAGTTCTGGTCTCTATTATGCTTCTAACTGGAAAAGCTCAATGGATAAAATTCCCACATGATGTTTTTCTCAGGGATTTATTTGAAACCTAAGTACCCAGAGTATAGACTGTGCAATTAAAAATAGAGTTACCCAAACATTGCCTATTTGTAACTCAGTAAGAATGAGACCACTACAATCCAGTGATAAGAATTAATTGAAATTAAGAACACAAACGCATAAAGAACTTTTCTGGAAGAAGCTATAGGCCCACAACTACTGTATTTTTTGGAGTACAAGACATACTTCCCCACCCCCCAAAAGAGGATGAAAATTTGGGTGCATCTTATACACAGAATGTAGCCCCACCCGCCCACCGGCCCCCACCCTTTGGCCTCTGCCTCCCAGCAGTTTGCCTCCTTGCAGCAAACAGCCCATTTCAGTTTTGGCACAGCCTGATTAGCACAAGCAGCTGATTGTCAGTTGGATCGGCCTCCTGACCATCATCTGTTTCAGGCTACAGGGATTGCCATTGCCTATTGCTGCCTCCGCGCACCCCATTTTCTGCCTCCGCTGTTTGCTGTTTGCTGCAAGGAGGCAAATTGCTGGGAGGCAGAGGCAGATTTTTTTTTGTGTGCTAATCAGGCTGTGCTGAAAATGAAAATGAAACAGGCTGTTTGCTGTTTGCTGCAGGGAGGCAAATTGCTGGGAGGCAGAGGCAGGTTTTTTTTCTTGTTTTCCTCCCCAAAAAAGGTAGATGTGTCTTATAGTCCGGAGCAACCGGTAGTTGATCATTCTATGCCACAGTGGCTAACCAGGGGCATTTGGATAGTTCTCAAGTCTGGACCAGAGGATAATACCCATTTTTGGCTGTTATTTCTGCTACCAATAGACTGGGATTTAAAGTATGCTGCCTATGGACTCTGGCAATAGTAACTGATTGAATTCCATCACATTGGGGTTGACTCTTAGCAATCACAGATTTTCTCCAGCTGGATCTGTCACCAACCTGGTCCTTCAGCTGTTCCAAAGGTGAACTCATTGCTACTGTAACAGAGTCTATCCACATTGCTGGTGTTTGTCCTTTTCTCTTACCTCCTGCTTTTTCCAATGTCATGGACTTGTTCAAAGAGCTTCACATAATGTGTCTGAAAGAGAGTCTGGGTTAATTAGTTTGATAATCCATTTTTTTGTTTTTGTTTTATTGACTAGCTAGGACAGTGATGGCGAACCTTTTCGGCACTGAGTTTGGGCCGAGACCAGGAATAGGTCATGTGCGTGCAGGAAAATGTACTTCTGGTTTCGGGCATGTACATGCGTGCCAGCCAGCAAGTCTTCTGGTTACTGTCACACATGCGAACGTGCTGATCAGCTGGCCAGCATGCATGCTCACATCAGAAAATGGAAGTCCAGCTCTTCTGCTTTCCGGCAGTGACACAAGCACAAAGGCCAGCTTATCATTGCACATACATACACACCAGGGGAATGGGCGATGTTACACATGCCAGGCAACATGGCTCTGCATGCCACTTCGGGCACACATGCCATAGGTTCACAATCACGAACCTATGGCATGTGTGCCTGAAGTGGCAACATCGCCCATTCCCCTGGTGTGTATGTATGTGCGATGATAAGCTGGCCATCACGGATCTAGAGTGTTCTTAGGAGTCTTTGCCTGCACCAAAGTTCAAAAGTATCAATATTCTTTCTATTCTGCTTCTTCAGAGTCCAACTTTGGCTTCCATAGAGTATCCTGAGAAAAACCATTATCTGCACAATTCTGAACTTGTAGATATAGATTTATCTATATCTCATTTTTCCCCAAGAACTTTATGACTATTTTACTTATTTGTGGTGTATGCCTTGATTTCTGGTTTCTTTATTATTGAAAGCTGATCCTAAAAGGCAGAAACTATATATCATTTCAATATCACCATTGTCATTTTTAGGGTTGGTTGCAGTATCTATTGTATCTATTGTCATTAGCTTAGTCTTCTTTATAATTAATCTTACATACTTTCTCCCCATTTTGCTCTTAATTTTCATTACTAGAGTCTGCCAGCCATTTCCAGTGATCAGAGTAGTATAATCAGCATAGCAAAGGTTACTGATCTCTCTTCATACAATCTTATAACCAATCATCTTCCCTTAATATATATTCAGTATATAGATTGGATAAATAAGGGAAGAGTATAAAGCCTTGTCTCATTCCTTTGCCAATCTGAAGCCTATCTATTTTGTTCTGTCCCTGCCATAGCTTCCTGACCTGCATATGGATTTTGCATGATGATAATGAGATGTTTTGGGATTCCTGCTTTTCTAAGCACATTCTACAGATTGGGATGATTTGCACAATAAAAGGCTTTTCTATAATCAATGAAGCACAGACTGCTTTCTTTTTTTGGTATTCTTTGACTTTTTCTCTTTTTTCCCCCTAAATCAAATCAAAATCTTTATTTTACTCATTGATTAGCATAGCATTACACAAACAACCCAATAGTGTGTTTCAAATGAAATCAGAAACACAGGGCTGGAACATCAGTTCAGTCAGATAACATAAAAAGAGTTTGTTTGCTATCTTTTGATTGTTTAATAAGATTAAAATGTTTACTTCTACCAATACCCTCACTCTGAAGATGAAAATAAAAGTAGTAGTACTCATATTATAGCTCCATAATTTCCATTATTTTGACAACCTAAGAGTTTGAAAGTTTGCAAATGCAAGTAGATAAATAGATATTACTTTGGTGGGAAGGTAACAATTTTCTGTGTGGCATATAGTCATGCCAGCCACATGACCATGGAAGCATCTTCAGACAATGCTGGGTCTCTCAACTAGAAAACAGATGAGCATTGTTCCCTAAAATCAGAACACAGCTGGACAGGGGAAACTTTTACCTTTAATTCCCATTTAAATCTCACATCCAATTAAGGCAAAGTCAGGGTTTATATTCTGTGCATATGTGCACCAATCATCATTTGACATTTGTTTACATTTTGAAATCCATCCATCCAGTTTGGGGAGATTCTCTTGGAGCTCATCACAATCCTGTTTTCAATTTATTTTATTTATTTCATTTTGTCAAGCATGTATTAGATAACAGATACAAGTATAAACATGATTATGAATACATAAAATGTATATGCACATTAGGACAGAGATGGTAGGCAAGCTGGTGCACTTAAGCACGCCCCTTAAAGACCTCTTAGGAATGGGGTGAGGTCAACAGTAGACAGTGTAAGGTTAAAGTTTTTGGTTAAAGTCTAAGGTTAAAGTTTTGCCACCCTAAATAATAATATAATTGGCATTTCCATCCTCCTCATTGTTCACTCCTTGATATACATGTTGAAAAGCTCTGAGGCCAATGCCTGTCTTTGGGGAGCTCATTCCACTTTTCAGAAGAGTGAGAATTGCCTGCTTGTTCTTAAGTGCTATTTCCCACTTGTTAAACAAATTATTGTCAGTTCCTAAGAACATCTGTCCTTTAATCCCACGCTGAATTTGTTCAGGGACTTTGTCTTTTTGAAAGACTTTGTGTACAATATTTATTGGGTCCCATCATGAATATGCTCATTGATTCTTTCAAAAAAATGTTATTGAGTCAAGACTTCTGTTTGCTGAAAACATACTGTATTGGTTGTTGTTTTTTCAGCAAGATGGCCTTCTGTTTACTTATTTTTTCCTTAATAAAACATTTCAACCAACTTTCCAAAAATAGGTGTCAACTAGCCACACTTTCCTTTATATGTACATAGCATATAGCATGTAAGCTACAATAATGTCAAATGATATCCCTTTCCACTTCTACCCCTCTTGATGCACAGAGCAAGCTCTTGACATATTCCCAGCTGTTGCAATTATTAGCCTTCCTTCTCTATCTGTGGAAAATTCTATTGGTGAACTTGAAGGAATTGGGCATTTTTGGAGCTCACAGTGAGATGGGATTCAAATGTTAGTGAAACGTGGGCTTTGTTGTAAGGAGGCATAAAAATGATCTTAGAGAAGACATCCTGAAAACATTTGAACATGATCAGGTGCAAAAGAAGCATATGTTAAGCCCTAAGGCAGTGATCGCCCAGTAGGCCTGTTTTTCACCCTCCCCAAGCTCCAGACGCTTTCTTGGAGCCTGGGGAGGGCGAAAACGGCCTTTCCCACCTCCCCGGAGGCTGGAAAAAGCCCATTTCCTGACTTCCGGTGGGACTAGAAGGCCCGAAAATCAGCTGGTCTGCACATGGATGTGCACTGGAGCTCAGCTAAGGTAACGTTTGTGTGCCCACAGATATGGCCCACCTGCCACCCGTGGCACATATGCCATAGGTTCGCCATCACGGCCCTAAGGAATGGGAATATATTAGAAACATAGACCTGATTCTCCCCTTGACTTCTTCTGGTATAAAAATAAGGGAAGGGAAAACAACCAGATTTACAAGATTATGTTACTAAGGCTTCTCTGAAAAAAGGTTTAGATCTAATCATCCCGTGAAGTCAGTTTCCTGGTGTGTCCATCATGTAGAACTGAAGGTTGTTTCAGGAGCTTTCTCCACCAACACTATTATCTGTAATATTTTTTTTCATTGTTCATTCACGTTTTATGTCTTTCAACATTTATGCATTCCATTTGTGCTTTTTTGCACAATAGAATTCAAAGACTTATTATCCAAAGGGCTCTTCTGAAAATATCTGAAGTGTTTCAGCCCCTGTTGAGATGGAATTTATTTGCAAGGCAATAGCTTTCATTTTATGGTGCTGGGAGGATGGGTTTGCTTATTCCTAAAGAATTACATGGATGTTAAAGGCAGGTGCACCTGTAATAAATAAAAGGAAATGTTAATTAAATGATAAGTAATTTTGCCAGAATATAGTACGACTTGCTGTAATGTCTATTTTAAAAAAGGGATTCAGTTTAATTAAAAGTACATAGGATTATAAAACATTACTGTTGTATTCTCACCACAAAGCAATAAATATTATGTGACAACAAGGAAGGCAACAGTTTGTCAGAGGATGTGAAATTGGGACAGACACACCCATCTCCTCTAAGTTACAGCATTTATTTTTATGTTGCTTTTTGATAGACAATTTGTGTACAATGGAAGGGCCTTGGCTTAACAAACTATACATATTCAGTTTCTCACAGACATTTTAAAGATAATTTCCAGAGTGACTTCCTAGTTTCATTTTCTCCCATCATGGCTCAAGGAACTGTTGTAGGTACAGATAGTAGTCCTCAACCTACAATAGTTCCTTTATTGACTATTCAACATTATAACAGCACTGAAAAAAGTGAATTATGACCATTTTTCATGCTTTTGACCATCGCAGCATCCCCAAGATCATGTGATTTACAACTGACTCATATTTATGATGGTTGCAATGTCCCGGAATCATGTGAGCCCCAGTGGTGGTTTTCAAATTTTTTTATTACGGGTTCTGTGGATGTGGCTTGGTGGGTGTGGCAAGGGCATGGCAGGGGAAGGAAACTGTAAAATCTCCATTCCCACCCCACTCCAGGGGAAGGATACTACAAAATCCCCATTTCCTCCCGATCAGCTGGGACTTGGGAGGCAGAGAATAGATGTGGGCAGGACCAGTCAGAATTTTTACTACCGGTTCTCCAACTACTCAAAATTTCCACTACTGGCTTTCCAGAACTGGTCAGAACCTGCTGAAACCCACCTCTGGTGAGCCCCCTTTCTGACCTTCTGGCAAGCAAAGTCAGTGGGGAAACCAGATTCACTTAACAACCGTGTTACTAATTTAAGAACTGCAGTGATTCACTTAACAAATGGGGCAAGAAAAGTCGAAAAATGGGGCAAAACTCACTTAACAAATTTTTCATTTAGCAACATGAATTCTGGGCTCAGTTGTGGTTTTACATTGAGGACTACCTGTACTTTCAATCCTGGGGTCCCTAAACCAGTGGTGAGTTGCCCCTAGTTCAGACCAGTTCATAAGAACCGGTAGTAAAACCAGCGGGAGGCTCCGCCCACCGACCCCAACGTCATCAGGAAGCTTCTGCGCATGTACGCGCACGGCCCCATTGCAAACCGGTAGTAAAGGTAAGTAGAACCCACCCCTGCTCTAAATCTATTGGGAAGGGAAGGGATAGGAAAAGGGTTAAACAGGAGTTATCTTGTGATAAGATGGATGGCCGTTAAATGTTATAAATAAATAAAATGAATATGTCTTTCCTGGGATTCTGGGGTTCCAATACCTTTCTTAGGCTACTCTCATTGAAGTCTTCTAAAAGCTGCAGTCACTCTGTCCATTGAGACCTGGCATGGCCAGCAGTGACAGTGCTGAAATGGCCATTTATATAAATAAGTACTAGAGAGTAAAAATAAATGATACAAAAAATGTACTCTTTTCCTTTCCCTCTTGTTCTGTATTAAACTCAAACAAGAAAGAAATATAACTTGATGTTTTTGTTGATTTGTGACCAAACATCAAAACACCAAATACAATAAAGTAACAATAAAATGGGGGATTCACACATTAGGGAAAGGAAAACTAAGAAGTGAATAAAATAGATGACAATAATGTCGCTATCAGAAGAGTAGCCTGCAGATATCTCCAGCCTTCTTATGATGGAGCAGAGGTTTTGCAGATATTTCTATTGACCAATGCACTAGGAAGAATAAAGTGTTGGCCTCACCAAATCAGAATATTTACAAAGATTTATTGTAAATAAAATACAAAGACTATTTCAGAATGCTATTGTGGATACCAAAGAGCAACAGAATAGACAATCCTATCTCAATCATCTCAACCAAGCCGGACACATATGGTGAAACAATATTTAAATCTATCCTTTAAACATGTGGATTGCGGAACATTAAACACTTTCCTACCATTTAAATTGTCAAATATGTCAAATTTGATACATTTCAAATGTTACCAAATCATGTGGTTTTAAATGGACAAGACAATAAATAGAAAGACTCTAAAATTGTACTTTTTTAAAAAAAAGGAAATAAAAAGAAATGCATATGCATAACTGTATACCAATTAACTCTTGAGACATTTGACCAGTTTTCTGGAAAATAGTCTCCCCCTCCCCCATTTAAAAGCAATAACAATATATCATCATTTTTCCCCTTTACTATTACAAAGTGATTCCCTGAACTCTTTTACCCCATCCATCTCATAGCTTTATGTTGATAAAACACAAATCTTGTCTCATCAATATGCAAACATTTGAGCCTCTCTATATTAAAATTATGGGGGATGGAGCCAGGTGATCAATCTGGCAGTGATAGAAGGTCTGAAGCAGCCAGGGAGTGTGCTTAAAATTAGCACCCAAATCAGGTTCTCTAGAACCTAGACCTCCTTAGATCTTTTCCTCCAAGATACATGTATAGTAGAATGGTTTAGCAGGTATGCCCTAGAGCAGAGGTGTCAAACTCATTTCGTCACTTCGTCACAGCAGCATCATGTGATGTATCAGAACTTTTTTTCCCCTTTGCTAAACTGGGCGTGGGGGTGGCCAGCGTGTGACCCATCCCAAACACGGGCCAGGAGTTTGACAGTCAGTGGTGGGTTTTTACTGGTTCACCCGGTTTGGGAGAACCGGTAGTGGTGGTTGCAGTAGGCTCCACCCACCCACCCAGATGTCATCACGGGTGCTCTGCGCATCCGTGCAGAAGTGCTGCATGCAAGCAAAGCAAGCATGTGTGTGCTCCCAGTTCCGAACCGGTAGCTAAAGTAAGTGGAACTCACTACTGTTGACAGCCCTGCCCTAGAGGTAATGAGATTGCATTATACACACATACTGATTTGTGAAGACCAGAAGATGCATAACAACAGAAGGCTTTCTATCTGAGAGTTTGTAAGCAAGAGCTCATAAGATGTTATGCTGGAAGTGAATGATACTAGGGCTTAGCAATGTTTTTGATTTGATTTCAGAAATGTGTTTTGGGCATGCAGAAATGTATACAGCAGTGTGGACCCTGTGTGCAACTCTTTAAAACAGCTATATGTGTTGTGGGACAGCTTCAGAGGGCAGCTGCATAGTCCTAGAAAAAGACATAGCTGCTTTAAAAAAACTGCTGAAAGATATCACATTTACACTTTTGGATACTACAAAATATGGTCTTGGAAATGAATCTGAAATGCTTCACAGATTTAACACATAAATATGAAAAGTGAAGAGATTAGAGAAAAACTCCGATGATGAGGGTAAAAGATAAGAGGATGCATCTAGAAAGCAGTAAAGTATTTAGCACAATGAAATTGTATTGCAGTACAAAGTGTGAATTTATTGCCTTTTGCATATCCTAAAAATAATTATTTCTGGGATATCACTTCAACATAATTTAACATGCTATGAGAAAAATAAATGCTTCAAAAGTGGTTAATTGGAATCTTTTTGAAAAAAAGATTCTGTTTTCTATTTTTAGCTATTAATAGCTATGGTTTATTATTAAGCCATTCTGTTAATGGAACACTATTTGATGGATCCATCAGGTCATTTCTACTTTTTACTTTTTCAACATCTAAGTGCTTTGATGATGAGCAATTTAAAAACTCAGTGTGATACAAATGGATGGTTCTCCTTATTACTTTCATGATCACTTGAAATTTTAATAGTTGCATGAATTCATAAATTGTATAATTCAAAACAGTAACAAATTGGAAAGTAAACAGGAACATTAACAGTATTTTTAAGCAAAGCTCAGAATCACAATTAGGCACAAAGTTTAGTGCTGCCTAAAGCTATTGAGCAGATTTCTATTAGCTGATATATAAGTACTTTTCACTTTGAACTTATCTGGGGCTGTTCCTCAATTAAGAGAGATAAATTGGATAGCATCAGGAATGCCTTTTCCTTGCTATTACCTAAGTTGTATAGTTGTCAAAACTTTCAGTTTTCTCATATAAAAACAAAGCAAACTATTTTTTCCCCACAGAAATGTAGAGAATAACGGGATTTGTTGCTGTTTATTTGGAACATTTCTGAGTGGTTACATATCAAGAACTAATAATCCCACAATTAGTTCCCATTGAGACATATCACCTGAAAATCAAGGGCTATTACCGCTGTTCTGCCAAGTCCAAGACTTAAAGCAGTAATAGTCTTATTACCATAGCAAAACCCATTAACATAGAAATTTCATTACAAGCCTATGCATTTGCAACCAAACTAATGTGCAGCTCAGTATGACTTGCTGCTACTGTGTCATAAACGTCAATATTTAATTGCCTAGCTAACTAACAATGAAACTTCTAAGAAAATGAAACTTACTTTATGAACATAGAAAGTGGGTTTTTTTTTGTCTGCCCTATACAATTTGGAATCACTTTCTAGAGTAATGGTGAAGAAAATCAGACCCCCAATTTTGATTTCACCCAACATTTGTTAGATACTGCCATCTAGAAAAGATGAACAAATTGAGGCCTGAAGACTACACGTGACTTCTAGACTTTTTTATGGCTTCAGGAGACCATTTTCCAATTAATCAAACTTCTGAATTTTACCTGCAGTGTGCAACATTCACTATTTTTATGGGATGTTGGGGAAGAATGCCGGTCAAATAGGTCCATCAACCCCATCAAAATAGAGTCACTGATATACCTAATGAGCTTATGAGATGTTTATCTTCCTCAGTACCTGGATGAATTGGCTTATCTCGATCCATTCCAGTCAGGCTTCAGGCCTGGACACAGCATGGAAACGGCATTGGTCGCATTGGTTGATGATCTCTGGAGGGCTCAAGACAGGGGTTATTCCTCTGTCCTGGTCCTATTAGATCTCTCAGCGGCTTTTGATACCATTGACCATGGTATCATGCTGCACCGGCTGGAAGAGTTGGGAGTGGGAGGCACTGTGTTACAGTGGTTCTCCTCCTTTCTCTCTGACCGGTCGCAGTCTGTGTTGACAGGGGGGCAGAGATTGACCCCAAGGCCCCTTGTATGTGGGGTGCCACAGGGATCAGTTCTCTCGCCCCTTCTGTTCAACATTTATGTGAAGCCGCTGGGCGAGATCATCCGTAGTTTCGGGGTGAAGTACCACCAGTACGCTGATGACACCCAGCTGTACATCTCCACCCCGGACCACCCCAATGATGTCCCGGTGCCTGGAGGCTTTACGGATCTGGATGGGAAGGAACAGACTCAAGCTTAACCCATCCAAGACCGAGTGGCTGTGGTTTTCAACATCCCGATATAGTCAGCTGTTGCCATCACTGACCATTGGGGGTGAACCACAGAGAAGGCTCGCAACTTAGGTGTCCTCCTGGACTCACAGCTGTCTTTAGAAGAGCACCTGACAGCTGTGGCCAGGGGAGCTTTCTATCAGGTTTGCCTGATACGCCAGTTGCGTCCCTTTCTGAATCGGGACTCATTAAATACAGTCACTCATGCCCTCGTCACTTCCCGACTGGACTACTGCAATGCTCTCTACATGGGGGTCCCCTTGAAGAGCACCCGGAGGCTCCAGTTGGTCCAGAATGCGGCCGTGTGGGTCGTTATGGGAGTGACGTGGCGCTCCCATGTAACATCCCTCCTGTGGGAGCTGCACTGGCTACCTGTGTTCTTCCGGGTGCGCTTCAAGGTTTTGGTCGCCACCTTTAGAGCACTCCATGGCTTAAGACCGGGGTATCTACGAGACTGCCTCCTGCCAGCAGTAGCCTCTCACTGACCAGTACGCTCCCATAGAGCGGGGCTTCTCAGGGTGCCGTCGATCAAACAATGTTGACTGGCAGCTCCCAGGGGGAAAGCCTTCTCTATGGGGGCACCTACCATATGGAACAAGCTCCCCCCGAAGATACGGACAATCCCGGATCTTCACGCTTTCCGCCGTGCCCTCAAGAAGTTTCTATTCCAGCAGGCTGGCCTGGACTAACCTCTTCTAAAAGTGCTCTTAAATTCTTAAATCTTAATCTCATAAATTTAGAGTTTTAATTTTAGATTCAAGACCAAATATTTAATTGTATTTTAATCAATCTTTAAAATATTTGTATTATATGTATTTTATCATTTGTCTGTACACCGCCCTGAGTCCCCCGGGAGTAGAGCGGTATATAAATATAATAAATAAATAAATAAATAAATAAAGCTGTATCAGTGAAGCTATTTTCCTTGAAAGTCAACCCCACCTTCTTTATGACATTATCTCCCACTGTCTCTGGAAGAAAATAAATAAATAAAAAGGCCAACTCTTGACTAGAGAAACAGTACAGACTACTCACTCTTGGCACTTGTAACAATGAGATGTGGCATCAGCACTTTGGCAGATACAGAGACAGGGATTTTTAAAAAAAAGATATGGGCACAGTCTTTTTTTTTTAAAGTATTGCAGAATGCAAAGGAAAAGCTTGTATCCTTTCAGGCATCACCAAATATTCAATGGCTCCAGTTTTGGCTTCAATCAAATTCAGAAAAATGATGTAAAGTGATATTTCTCAACCTTGATAACTTCTATCTGTATGGATTTTAGCTTTCAGAGATTTCCAGCAGGGATGAGTTTCACTTACCTTTGCTACCACTTCGCTCACACGAAGTTTGTGTGCAAGCGCATATCATATTTGATGACGTCCGGGCGGGTGGGCGGAGCCTCCTGCCACTACCGGGGTGAACCGGTATCAACCCACCACTGATCTCCAGGCATTTAATAGTGCTGAGAATTCTGGAAATAGAATCTAAACGCCTAGATTTCGCTAAAATTGGAAAAGACTGACATAAAGGAGTATTTAGTGTCTACTTCTGCTCAAATTGTGAACTCTCAGAAATTATACAAACCTAGACTGTTTTCAACTCTTGCATATAAAGATGCAAAAATATTTTGCTATTTGAAAGATTCCATGCAAGTTCAGGGGGAAGGAAGCATGAAGGAAAGTGACAACAAAGTAAAACACTATGATGAACAAAATATCCCTTACCATCTTAACCATAGAGAAGAGATTATTGCTTCTGTCCTGACATTCTCTTGATGTTATTCATTTAGCTGGATCTCCATTCTTTTCAACTGTAGCTGTGGTACTGCAGTGGTTAGAATGCAGTACTGCAGGCTACTTCTGCTGACTTCCAGCTGCCAGTAGTTTGGCTGTTCAATACCCACTGGCTCAAGGTTGACTCAGCCTTCGATCCTTCCGAGGTTGGTAAAATGAAGACCCAGATTGTTGGGGGCAATATGCTGACTCTGTAAATCACTTAGAGAGGGCTGTAAAGTATTGTGGACGGGTTTATAACTCTAAGTTCTATTGCTATATCTGAAACAGAAATGGACCCCTAAAATATGGCCTGAAAAAAATCAAAATTGGTCGGCCATCTAATAGGTGACTGTTTGGGTGTGCCATCCATAGATGCTATAAAGACGTCCCTGTTGGAAGAAGTCAGGATGGAAGCATATAAAATAAACAAGAAATTTTAAGCAATCCAAATGCTTAGAGTCTATTCTAGTGCCACTCATTCAAGGGGAGGCAATTCCTAACATTCCACTTATAGCAGATAAAAGCAGTGTATCCCATAATTAAAATTGGGAACTTTACTAAATTTAAATATTTGCAGATTAAAATTATAATTCAAAAATATTTGTTTCTTTGTTTTGCTGTGCTTGGGATCCAGGACTGGGGTCGAGGTAGAGAATTCTGATTAACCTAGTTTCTGTTTCCTATCATGACTGAAGACTAATTCTTTTTCTCTTTCTCTCTTTCTTTCATCTCCAGGAAGAAATAAATACCTAACAATTGCCAAGAAAACTAGATGGATTCAATCACCATAAGTCAAGCTCAAGAGTGCATTCAACTTTATAAAAACAGGATATTTAATTCAGAACCAAGTTTTGTTTAGTTAAATCCTTTTTATTCCATAGTAAGTGATTTAAATATGCTGCCTGATTAAGTCTCACTGGAAATAACAGCTCCTTCATTCTCAGTTTTCCCCAGTTTTACTTGATTCTCTATGATGCATGAAGTGTAAAGTGCTAAAATTGCTGACTTCGATAGACGGCCAAAATAATGATTGCTGTCAAAGAAAGAATTCCTTTTATTCAAACACATGTGAAATATTGAAGTAAAGTCAACATTTAGATATTTCATGTCTTTAAATATTGGCCTTCTAATTATCGTATGACTTAGATCCATTTTCTTTGCACAAAAAGGATCAAAAATATGTATGTATGTGTCACAATCCCATTTTCTGATGAAAGATCTCTCTTTGGTAGTGTGTAAAAAATAGTAATTGAGTCAAGATTTTGCAGGGAAAGATGAAACATTACCAAGGCTTTGCATAAATGAGTACTAGCATAGTAATAGAAAATCTAGAAAGTAAGCAATGAAAGAAAGTCTAATGTAATACTAGTTGTTTCTTGGGTTAGGGAGGAATTAGGAAGGTGAAGATTAGCAATTTAAAAATGAATAAACTCCTTTTTTTCACTATATCATAATGAAGGGATAAGTACTTATACATCAAATGCATGGGGCACAGCTACCTTTATGATTTTTCTTTATGCTATATTGAGTGTTCAGTGTCCCAATCTAAATTAAGATCATTATGCATTGAAGTAGGAGCTCTATCTTTTCTTTCAAGTAACTGAATTCAGAAAAGTTTTAGAGAAACATCCACACGAGCACTTGGTGATTTTAAAAAGAAAAGAAAAGTGTTCATAAAAGGTTTCTTTCATTATATGCAGTGGTCTTTATTTAAACTGGGCCAAAATACAATTGTATAATGCTACATTTAACCCAAAGGAAGGAAAAGGTACAATTAGAACAAATATATCTTTCCTTCCTTCCTTCCTTCTTTCCTTCCTTCCTTCCTTCCTTCCTTCCTTCCTCCCTCCCTCCCTCCCTCCCTCCCTTCCTTCCTTCTTTCCTTTTTTCTTTATTTTTACCTCCCTTCCTTTCCTCCTCCTCCTCCTCCTCCTCCTCCTCCTCCTCCTCCTCCTCCTC
>WNWU01000003.1:17381260-17430938 GCA_012654045.1 Ptyas mucosa
TCCTCCTCCTCCTCCTCCTCCTCCTCCTCCTCCTCCTCCTCCTCCTCCTAATAAATTGGAATTAATGGGAAGCAGACACACTAAAGAACAGGGTGTCAAACTGGTGGGCTGCAGGCCGAATGCATCACATGCAGGCCACACCCACCCCAGCTCTTCAAAGGGAAAAAAACATCATGATAAGTCACATGACATCTTTGAGGAGCTGGGGTGGGTGTGGCCTGCATGTGGCGAGTTTGATACCCATGCTAAAGAACATTTTAATCAGAATCCACATGGGAATAACATACACCTCACAGATATACTTAACAGAAGTGTTTGTTTTCAGAGAGTAGTAGATCAAAAAATTTTAAGATGGTAGCCATACAGTCATGTGACTGAAATATATCCTCTTTTTATGGCTATATAAACTTAAAAATAAATTTTTGATTTTGGTGCAGCCACCATGTTAACTTTTTCTGACTACGCCTACAATACAAATATATTTTCTTGTCAGAAAATAAACAACTAGAGACCCAATGCTGGTAAAAGAAAGCACATAATAGCTTTCTATTAAAAGTGGACATAACAAAGGATTAAAATGTGGAGAGTGGATTGTAGTTCAGCCTGTTTTCTTTATACATACTTTGTTTCAAACAATTGTATTAAAGATTACAAATAAAATGATAAAATCTAATACAAATTACACCAAAGGAAAAATAGTCAATCAATCAGAATAGCACTAGAAGGGAGGAAACTTGTAGCGTCGCAGCGAGACCGGCTGGAAAAATAGCAGGCTCCAACAAGTTTCATGAAAATCCAGCCGGACAAACCATTGTCTGGGGGGTCTTTGGACCAGAACCATCCTGTAGGAACAGTGAAGAATGAGAGGCATCTCTGGTGACCAAGAGGAACAGGCAAGTTCCTCGAAAGGTCAAAGGCAGCTCTTCGGACCGGTGGGGGGGGGGTAGTGGTCATTGTAAAATGACTGCTCTGAAGCTGGGGCAACCAGACTAAGTTTTTGTGCAGGAGCGGTGTTTGAATTGAGTATTGGTACCGGGTGAGTGATTGGCCAACTCACAGGTAAAAAATTTTTTTGAATTGGAACATTAAGAGATGTCCCGGAGCTAAAATGAGCAGCTAATTGGCACTTGGAAAATTCTATGGAGGGAGAAGATCAAAGAGGAGGCTAGAATACTAAAGCCCAACAAAGTTTTCGTATCTATAATTGGATTTGGAGAAACTAAAAATAATAAAAGAATTCGAGGAAAAGTATTTTTTATGTGGATTTAAAATATTTTTGACAGCTTTGACATTTAGTTGGCTTGAGAATATTGTGGATTTAAGAGTGACATCTGCTGGCGGAAAGAGAGTACTGCAATATTTGTTGGAAGATAGAAGAGAAAGTATAGTTGTGACCTTGACTACGGAAAGATAATTTGGAAACTGTGGGAACTTTTAAGGAGTATTCCTCTTTCTACATTGCTTGGTTCCAATTCTCAACAGCTGTGGAAGATAACAAATCTTTAACTTGGAGTGGACTGGATAAATAGTTGAATTGGACATTATTTGAAAACAAAAAGACACTATATGGATTTTAAATCTTAATTAAATGTGACATAATTCAAAAGTGTTAACAATTTCTTAAATTGGCAATATGGAGTCTTGGGTGTGTGAGGAAGGGAAATAAGGTACATACTAGTAGATTTAAGGGAACTGTATTAATATTTTTAATTGTGGATGGTCAACTAAATTAAAAGGTTTTAATGTAAGATTTGAATATGATGGTGTATATTGCTTATAGTAAAACAGAATAACAGATGAAATGTGAAATGGCAATTTGGTTTAATTTTGAAGACAATTTAAATTAAGAGACAAAGTTGAAATGTTAAAAAGTGGGATGGGGATTTTGAGAAATATATTCTATAATGGAGAATAAGATAATTAATTGATGTTATTGTAAGAGATTAGGAATTAAGGGCGGATAGTGATACTGTTTATTAAGATAAGATAAAGAAGTATGGAAAACGAATATTATGCTGAAATTGGAAACATGTAAAATGGACTTGGGGAAAAAAAGAATAATATGGCTGAATAATTTCAGAAGCTGAAATTATTATTATTATTATTTATTAAATTTTTATACCGCCCTTCTCCTAGCGGACTCAGGGCAGTGAACAGCTAAGTAAAAACATAATATAAAAGTTAAAATCATTTTAAAAATAATTTAAATACAATTTGGCCCCTGATTTAAAATATGTCAATTAAAATAAATCAATATCAAATGTTAAAACCAATAAAGGATCAGGCCAAATAACAAGATATGGTGAAAAATGATTAATTTGTGATAAAGAATTATATAAAAGAGATGAATATGGAAAAAATGGGAAGATTGGAATAGATTATATATAAGATGTATAAGGTGTATAAGATGTGACCCTGTCAACACTCTGTTCGTAAAATATGTATACTGAAAAAAGTTATAATAAAACTTGTTTATTAAAAAACAAAAGAATAGGGCTGGAAGGGACTTTGGAGGACTTCTAGTCCAACCCTCTGCTCAAGCAGGAGACTCTATGCCATTTCAGATAGGTGGCTGTCCAGTCTTTTCTTAAAAGCCTTCAGTGATGAAGCACCTACAAATTCTGAAGGCAAGCTGATCCACTGGTTAATTGTTCTCACTGTTAGGAAGTTTCTCCTTAATTCTGGCTGCTTCTCTCCATGATGAGTTTCCATCCATTGTTTCTTATCTTACCTTCTGGTGCTCTGGAAAATAAGTTGAGGCAATCCCTCAAATGCTGGAATACTGCTATCATGTCATCCCTAGTCCTTCTTATCTTAGACTGGCCATACCCAATTCCTGCAACCATTCTTTATAAGTTTTTTTTCTCTCCAGGCCCTTAATCATCTTAGTTGTTCTTCTTTGCACTTTTTCTAAAGTCTCAACATCTTTTTTTGTAATGTAGTGACCAAAACTGGATGCAGTATTCCAGGTGTGGTCTTACTAAAGATTTATAATAGTATACTATTTATAATAATATAAAAAAGAAAATAGGAAAAGGGGGCAAAGGAAGAAACTTCCCCCTTCAACTCAATTTCACTTAAACAATTTTAGTAGCTTATTGCCACTTATTAACACAACATATAGTAGTACCCTTGTTTTGAAACTTGTCGAATTTGGTATTTGATGCATTTTCACATGAAAATGGTACTTGTTTCTTTGATCCTTGACATGCAAGCTAGGACTAGCTGGTGTTATTTCCAACTGAAACAAAGGGTCACACGTGAGTTATGCAATAGCTGTTGCAATCTTAGCTTTTGTGGTCATTTTGTGTATTTTTGCACTTCTTTTTCTCATTATTACAGGTAAAGTGAAGTTTTTATTGTATTTAATCTGAATATTCATTAAGTTTTAGGTTTATTTCTCATGTAAAGTAATGATATCTAACCTTATCTTTTTATTGCTTTAAAATGTTTGGGAACACATTACATTTTCCTTATGGGAAAAATTTGTTTAGTACTCATCATTTTTGGTATTTGTCATGCCTCCCAGAACCAATTAACAAGTACTGTAGTACCATGGTATACTCTTCTCACCCTATAGTTCATCTCTTAACCTAAAATGAAATCCAAAAGCTTCATCATTCATTCCTTTTCAACAAAAGTACAGTAAAGGAAATGAGATGCAACTCATTATCTATTTTAACCCTGATCAAATAACCCAACCCTGTATTCTTTCCGTATACTTTTAACAATCTTAATTTTTAACTTCTTCAAATAAAGTAACAGAGTTTGATTTCTGTTCATTTTTTTCTCAAGAATTTTAACAGGCCTTTTATATACATCCAGTAAGTAAAGTTTGTCTCTTTTTTAACATGACTTCTTAAAAAAACCATTCAAGACTTTGACAGACCTCTTTTGTACATCCAGTAAAAAAAATAGTTATCCAAAACTCTTCTGATTTCTTCAACTGATTTTGTTTGTAAATCTTGTACATTTTTCTCCATATCCTTCTCATTACTTGTCACACTTAAATCCACATTCTAATTAATTTCAAGCTTATCTGGTGTAGCTTATGGTTCTTCTGCAACTTCATTAGCACACCACCTATTTATCATGTCAAATAATTTCAAATATCAATCTTCAAAAATATCCATCAAAGTTTTTGCTCCATTCTTTATTAACAAGGCAAATTTATTATCCTCTAGCTCCGTCTAGTGTCAAACCTTCAAGATCCATTATCACGATTCCCCTTAAAGAAACCCAAGCAATCACTATTTCTCATGGAAAGGATTCTTCTAATTAATTCAAAATTATAATTCCATCTTGGCCCATATTTCTTTGTTAGATTTCCAAAATCAATAGTTTAAGCACTTTTTTTTGCTATTTAATCCAAAAAGTACTGTTTTTCCAAACTTTAAAATTGTATTTGAAAATTCTTTATCCAAGGAGAAGGCAGCACGCTCAGTGAATACAGTATAACTTGATGTTGTAAAGGGTCTTAATTTTTCAAAGGCAATTTAAAAAAACCACAAATACAAAAAATGAGTCTTGGTCAAACTTTATGTCCTTAAGAAAGGCTGCATTCCTGATAAGAGCAAAGGTTCCACCCTTGACTCCCAACCACTCAACTCATAAGTCAATTCTAAAACACTAATTCCTGTGGATTACTCATAAGGATAATTCCGTTGGAGCAGCAGACCAAAATGGTGGCTCAGCAGTGAACCCCGAGCTTAGGGAGGCGATGTTTGGCATTTTCAGGGGTGTCAGGGGTCAGTTAACCATCTTCTGACCCCCTCCCAGCGAGCCGAGGTGCTGCCGGCTCGATAGAGCCGTGGATGGAGCCTGAGGAACAACTGACTGTCAAGGAGGAGGTTAAAGGATGGCATGGAGAACAATCGGGCCTGACTGTTGGGGCCTAGGTGGCTGCCATGACAACAATGATGCTGGCAGAAGTACTGGGGCAGCTAGAGAACCACGGTTTGGAGGCAGGCTTGGCTCCATGGGCGGCAGTGCGGAGGCGGCGGTGATGGCTACAGTGGCGGAGTTGACTGCAGTGGCAAAGGCATTGGCGCTGGGAGCGGCGGCAGTACTGGAGGGTTGGCTGCAAAGATGCCCCCGTTGTTGGTGAAGAAGAGGGCAGCATTACAAATGTTAGGATCCCTCAATTTTTGAGGGATCTGGACACTTTCTCCTTTTTCTGAAGCATGAGAAGGGGCTTAACAACTTAATGGGCTGAATGGCCTGAAGATCAAAGTTATGGGGAAGAGACTGAGGATTGTTAGCTGGGGGATGACAGTTGGTCTCTCCCTTAACTGTTCCTCCCCCCTTATTAGATTTAGCCCTAATATGGCCACTCAGCATAAATTTACAGCTTTTGATTAATCTGCAGCCTTATTACAAACTGGGGATGGTGACTTATTCTCCCCCTCGACTGTCCCTCTCTCCCCTTATTTGATCTAGGTCTATTACGACCACTCAGCATTAACTTGCAATCTTGGATCGATCTGCAGCTTTATTTAAACATCTATCCTCCAAAACTACCCTGATCATTCAACCTTGTGTACTCTGTCCAGTGGCTCCACCTTACTTTTTTGATCTAATCCTCGGCCATCGCTGGTATCAGGACTGGAGGAGATACAGACATCGAGAGTCTTGGATTATAGGGAGATAGATCACCTTCTCTTTGTTTGCATGATGCTGGTTTAGTCACCATGAGAGGGCAACCCTTTGAGACTTCTATCCCCACCTCCTTTTTTGGATGGACTTACTACAACCACAAGACTTCCCATCGTTGTGAGAGGGCAATGATGTTCTGATGTAATGACACTTGTAACATACTGGTCTTCCTTTAACATCTATTCCCTCCCTTATTTCAATTTACCTGTCTTAACCATCTCTAACACTCTTGGAAGAAAATGATCCTGCATCTCCTTCAGCTCGCTCCTATCTTCAATGTATTCAACTGCGGAGCTTCTTGCACTGCGAGATTCCCCCCTCTCACATGTCTGGCCCTCTCAGTTATTGAGGGCCGCCTTTGAGGACGGGTTTTGGAACCCCGAGAGGTGGTTTGCAAAAAAACCAACGGCTTTGGGGTTTTTTAAATAAATTTTTAACTTCTATTTCAAGGGGTTCTGGGAGGGATTGTGGGAATAGATCTGGGGGGATCCATAAATCCACTGAATGGGGTAATGGGTCTGATGATCATGGTGGGGAGGACAGGGACAGAAATTTGACAAGGATACAGGGGGACGAAACGATGGGCATTAGTATAATAAGTGGGAGGGGCAGATATAACGGTAGCAGGGGGCCATATTATGTTTTGGGAGTGTGCACTCGCTGTTTGCGAGCGATTGCACACTCCAACCCCCAAAGCATTCCTCGTTCCCCAGGTTGTTCAGAGTCTCAGGCCCTGAGTCTATGGCTGATGTTGTGTAATGCCAGGTCAGTGGTAAATAAAGCCCTGCTCATTCATGATCTTATTTTGGAGGGGGGTGCTGACCTGGCAGGGATTACGGAGACCTGGTTAGGCCAGGAGGGAGGAGTTCCCCTTGTGGAAATGTGCCCGCCAGGTTTCCATGCATTCCATCAGCCAAGGACTCAGGGAAGGGGTGGGGGAGTGGCAGCAATTATTAGAGAAAGTCTTTGCCCGAGGGAGGCCACTGTTCCTCAGATAGCCGGATGTGAGTCCCTCCTTGTGAAGTGGGGTCAGGGGATACAGATGGGCCTACTGATCACGTACCTGGCTCCCTGCCACGTGACGGCAGTCCTGCCTGAGCTGCTTGACATTATAGCCGGGGTGGCGGTGGAAACCCCCAGACTTATTGTTATGGGGGATTTTAACCTGCCATCTGCTGGTGAGATGTCGGAGGTGGCTCGGGAGTTCATGGCTTCCATGACGGCCATGGACCTGACCCAGGTAGTTCAAGGCCCCACCCACTTGGGGAATCACACTCTGGACTTGATTTTTGTCTCGGATCAGTGGCTGAATGGTCTAAGGATAGGGGATCTAGACATCAAGCCCTTGTCATGGTCTGATCATTCTATCCTTCACATGGACTTTCAAGTCCTTTTCACCAACCGCAGGGAGACGGAACCAACCAAGTGGTTCCGTCCCAGGCGCCTGATGGACCCCTAGAGGTTCCTGATGGAGCTTGGGCCATTTCCTGAGACTCTGGCTCACGACTCAACTGAGGACCTGGTGGTGGCCTGGGACAGGGCAGCTACTAGGGCCTTGGACTGCGTCGTGCCTTTGCGGCCTCTGACCCGATGCCGATCTCAACTAGCTCCTTGGTTTTCTGAGGAGCTGAGAGAGATGAAGCATCGGAAAAGACGCCTGGAGAGTGATTGGAGGACAAGCCGATCTGAATCTGACCGAACACAGGTGAGATCTTATATCAAGACCTACCTAGTGGCAATAAAAGCAGCAAAGTCTAGCTACTTCTCTGCTCTTATTGCATCTGCAGAGAACCGCCCAGCCGTGCTGTTTAGGGTGACTCGCTCACTACTTCAGGTGGGGGTGCGTGAAGACCCCTTACAGGGTTGAGCTGAGGATTTTGTGCAATTCCTACATGATAAAGTCTCTCAGATTCGGGAAGGCCTGGACTCCGATTGGGTAGATCCAGGGGAGGAGATGGCGGTAGGTCCTGAGAGTGTTATCTGGGAAGAGTTTGACTCTGTGGCTCCTGAGGATGTGGACAGGATTCTGGGCAAGCTTAGTGCTGCCACATGTTTATTGGACCCGTATCCCTCCTGGTTGGTAGTGGCCTCCCGGGAGGTTACACGAGGCTGGCTCCAGGGGATTATAAATGCTTCTCTGAGTGAGGGTGTCTTTCCCACCGCCTTGAAAGAGGCGGTTGTGAAGCCCCTCCTCAAGAAGCCTTCCCTGGACCCAGCTATATTATCAAATTATCGTCCAGTCTCCAATCTTCGCTTCGTTGTGAAGGTTGTTGAGAGTGTGGTGGCACAACAACTACCCCGATACCTGGATGAAGCTGTCTATCTGGATCTGTACCAGTCGGGCTTCAGGCCACGATACAGCACAGAAACGGCATTGGTCTCATTGGTTGATGATCTCTGGAGGGCTCAGGACAGAGGTTGTTCCTCTGTCCTGGTCCTATTAGATCTCTCAGCGGCTTTTGATACCATCGACCATGGAATCTTACTGCACCGGCTGGAGAGGTTAGGAATAGGGGGCACCGTGCTTCGGTGGTTCTCCTCCTTCCTCTCTGACCGTTCGCAGTTTGTGTTGGCTGGGGGGCAGAGGTCAACCTCGAGGCACCTTATTTGTGGGGTGCCACAAGGATCAGTCCTCTCACCCCTTTTATTCAACATTTATGTAAAATCGCTAGGCAAGATCATCCGTGGTTTCAGGGTGAGTGTTCATCAGTATGCTGATGAGACACAGCTATACATCTCCACCCCAGACCACCCCAATGATGCCCTTACTGTGATGTCCCGTTGCCTGGAGGCCATGCGGATCTGGATGGGGAGAAACAAACTCAGACTCAACCCCTCCAAGACCGAGTGGCTGTGGCTTCCGGCATCCCAGTATAGTCAGCTGGTACCATCACTGACAATTGGGGATGAGACCTTACTTCCCACAGAGAGGGCTCGCAACTTAGGTGTCCTCCTGGATTCACGGCTATCTTTAGAAGAGCACATGACGGCCGTGGCCAGGGGGGCCTTTTATCAGGTTCGCCTGATCCGCCAGTTGCGTCCCTTTCTGGATCAGGATGCCCTGTGTACAGTCACTCATGCCCTAGTCACCTCCCGTATGGACTACTGTAATGCTCTCTACATGGGGCTCCCCTTGAAGAGCACCCACAGGCTCCAGCTGGTCCAGAATGTAGCCGCGCGGGTGATTATGGGCGCAACTCATTACGCCCATGTAACACCTCTCCTGCGCGAGCTGCACTGGCTCCCGGTGGTCTTCCGGGTGCGATTCAAGGTGTTAGTCATCACCTTTAAAGCGCTCCATGGCTTAGGACCTGGGTACCTACGAGACCGTCTTTTGCCACCAATAGCCTCCCACCGACCAGTTCGTTCTCACAGGGAGGGACTACTCAGGATACCATCAGTCAAATCATGCCGACTGGCGACTCCCAGGGGGAGGGCCTTCTCTGTGAGGGCTCCAACCCTTTGGAATGAACTGCCCCCAGAGATACGGAATATCCCTGATCTCCGTGCTTTCCGTCGTGCCCTCAAGACCCTGATGTTCCAACAGGCGGGGCTAAACATGAACATGTGAATGATCTTTTAAAATGTACACCGCCTTGAGTCCTACGGGAGAAAGGCGGTATATAAATATAATAAATAAATAAGGAATGACTGTATGGAGTCATGTGGGTTATGTCAAGATCTCTCCTTTCTCTTAGGAGATTATGGATGCCAGGATCCTACATGCAGCTGCCAATCTCCATCACAAGCACCATCCTGCTGCAAGAAGGACATCAAACTCACCATGGCATTCTCACCAGAAGTCCTTATACATAAGTTTAATGGATTGGGTCCAATGTCTACAACTGTAGAATTATTTTAATTCATCAATATAATAACACAGAAAAACTCTTAAGAGCCATCCTCTTGACAGAGGGGAAGATGACTACCTGAGCACTCTATGAAAAGGAAACATTGTTTTGGGATATCTTTATGAAACAAATCCTTTTGAAAGTCCTTGTTTTACCATCTCCTAATCATCAGGATCTAATAGCACAAGGTAAATGTCTATGAAGATTCTCCATCATCTAAATCATGGTTGTCCCAAAGGTGCTTTTTCAAGAGGCAACTGGACTTTCTCATTTTTCTTTGAAGGCATTTCGCTTCTCATCCAAGAAGCTTTTTCAGCTCTGACTGGATGGTGGGGAATGGTAGAGAAACCAATCAGAGTTGAAGAAGCTTTTTGGATGAGAAGCGAAATGTCTTCAAGAAAAACAAGAATATCCATTTCCCTCTTGAAAAAGCACTTGTGGGATAGCACAGGGTAGCCTGCAGTGAAGTAACCTATTGATTCAACAAGTTGACACCATTTACATTCTTTGCCATTATGTACAGTTGCAGGATGAATTTGCTGTGGTTATTCATGAGCAGTAACCTGGTTTCAGTGGAGGCTATAAATTGCCTATTTTGCACGTGTGTTTTCACCTATGCCATGCAATTGATTTTTACTCACCGTTGTAATCATAAGCAGTCTGGTGGGATATTTATTTGCTATGCCGTTCCTCAAATTACATCTCAGGTGTCTAAGGTCTGAGATTAGATGACACAGGCAAATTAATTCAGGTTATGCTCTTTCCATTTCAATTGCACATAGCCATTTACTTTTACTTTGATAAACAGATAAAATGTAAACATTTTTGCATTTTTAAATTTGCCTGAAGAATACTGTGCATTCTAAAACTGTTCACTGTTTCATTTGATTTTATAAGCAATGCTTTTCTAACTGTAATATTCCTTGCCTTTTTAAAACCTATTATTCTGATAAAAATACTATTAATTTTGGGGGAAATTCAATTCATTTATAAAACATTATGTCTGCTTTTCAATGTTTAAAAGAAAATTCCAGATAATTGCAAATCCTAATTCTAAAGCTAAATCTGCTGACTGCCAGCAGTTTGTTTCTGAGTGGCTCAAGGTTGACTCAGTCTCCCATCTTTCCGAGGTGGGTAAAATAAGGATCCAGATTGTTGGGGGCAATATGCTGACTCTGTAAACCACTTAGAGAGGCCTGTAAAGCAATATGAAGCAATATATAAGTCTAAATGCTATTGCTATTTTGATTTTGCATCAGGATATATTTGTCACCAAGATACGTCCAAACCTTTTTCAAAATATGACACATCAGAAAGTTAATATCTCTTCATAATGAGACCTGTGATATTTTTTTTCTCCCTTGTCTGTGCACCTAGCACCAAAACTGATGGTTTTTGGAAGCTGGTAAAAACAGTTTTGTTTTTCAAATTTCTAACATAATTGGTGATTTATATGATTTATTGTCTCTTTCATTTTCCTAGTAGTCATATTTGATTGTATTCATGAAGTACTTTACCCTTTTTTAATGCTGTTTGTGATAGATGTCTTAGTGTGTGGTGCTCTGTCTTGGAAATATAAAATTGAAAGCTAGATTAAAAATATTTTAATCACTAAAGATGTACTCCAGAGCTTTGTCTGAGATCATGCATCTTGCTGTAAATGAGATCATGACTACATTGTCATTACTTTTAAATGCAAGAGTCAGAAATAGGAGTGATTTACACAGTTTACACTTCAAAATCAGTGTATTTAAAATATTCCCTAATCTCCAAGTGCTTCTGTGTAGTGCTAAACATCTAATCTATGATTATATATACATAGTCACATACAAAGAGAGATGCAGGTACATACATACCTGCATCTCTGTATACATACATATACAGGGTTTCTCAAAAGTTGAAAAAAAGTCTCTTATTACCTCAAAAGTCTTAGCTTATTACCCCAAAAGCTCAGTCATATTAGCTAATCTTCACATGTATTTAAGTACTGATTTCTCTCATTTAAACTTCATTGCAAAATTCTACTGCAATGTATGATCAAAACCTGTTGCAGCTGCACCAAATTCTCTTGCAGCTACCGTGAATTCTCTGTAGACACACAGCAAAAAACAAAACAAAACAATGCAACATTACAAAGCAGTGGAACTCTATATATCTTCTTTGGATACCTGGTTTCTTTTTTCCCTCTTCCATTAAGAGTTCTGAAAAAGTAACCCCTTTATCTTCATTTTGGCCAATTGCACACATCCCAAATATATATGATTAGACTCAGTGGTGGGTTTCAAAATTTTTTACTACCGGTTCTGTGGGCGTGGCTTGGTGGACGTGGCATGGCTTGGTGGGCGTGGCAGGGGAAGGATACTGTAAAATCTCCATTCCCACCCCAGTCCAGGGAAAGGATACTGCAAAATCCCCATTTCCTCCTGATCAGCTGGGACTTGGGAGGCAGAGAATAGATGCGGGCGGGGCCAGTCAGAATTTTTACTACCAGTTCTCTGAACTACTCAAAATTTCCGCTACTGGTTCTCCAGAACTGGTCAGAACGTGCTGAAACCCATCTCTGATTAGACTTTATGGGCCCTAACCTAACAGTATGCAAGAACAACTGATTTTCTGCTTAAATAAACCCTCTCTGAATTCAACCCTTTAAAGATAGCCAAAATCTCCATTTAGAACAGTCTTATAAATTTCACAGGAAGTTATGTTCCCTTTGCAAATTTTGTAGAATCATAATAGTATGATGGTGTATCTCTTCTAAAATGAGCTCTCTATTGTGAAACATTAGGCTCCGTTAATAATATATGTTAGACATTTTCTGAAAAGTCCAGAAGGAAGTTTTTTTCTTTCCCTTTTGAGCCCCCAACCTCTAACATGGTTTTCATAGAATCTTCATTGTTGAACAGTAATACAGCAGTGATGAGCAATAATAAAATAATAAACAAAAACCTGCAATATGTAAGCAAAAAAAGTTGAGCCAAAAATATGTTTATTTGTTGTGTGAGGTGAATAATTTATTGAGGTTTTTTTTTTTTTTTTGCTGTAATCTCCTAGACTTCCACTGTTCATATTTTATAATGCATTTGTCTATTCTTTTTCCTTTAGAAATCTCAGTTCCCGAGAACCGGCATCTTTTGTTACTCTATCTTGAAGACTGTAATTGTATAAAAGAGAAAAGAGGCAAAATTACAGACAGAGCAGAATGAGCAATTTATCAATATTGTACTTGGGACTAAGCATCTCGAAGTAGAGTGTGAAAATTAGAAACAGAAATTATCTTTCAAAAATGATTCATTTTACCATTTTTAATACTAGAGCTCTTCCCTTTACCAGTTGCAAATTCTAATCCTGCTATTACTTATATCTCTTCTATTCTTGTATTTCCTTTTTTAATAAAAACACCTGAAGTGACTTTTTTTCATTCAGTTCTGAAGTTCATTTTAAGCCCAAACAAGAACTAGCACAGAATCAGCCAGTAATAAATAAGTGTTTTATCTCAATGTTTGATCCTTCATTCTTGGACCAGTGAGGACATGTGTCAGCAAACTGCACATGTGCTGGAACTCTGCATATATGATTATCCCTGTACAGTATACGTCACAGAACATGTGCTTTGATGGCATTATCTATTATGTTTTGCAATGCAGGTCCAACAACTGATTTGGTTTCTGTTTAAAGCCTAAATGAACCAGCCCAACATTCATTTTCAAAATTTGTAGCAACTACTGTTGCTACAGAAGCCGCACACAGACCTCTAGAAGAATGAAATATTTTGAGGAATATTTTAAAGAGGCAGGATAAAATATTTCCTCTAAAAGAGAAATAAAAAATCTTAAGGGAGACAGAAACTCAGAGCCCCAGCCCCCTGCCCCCAAGCAGATACTGAGCTGGAGCAGCTTTTAGAAATGCAGCTTTGGTAATCCATTACTCCCTGCAGCAAAGTCTGAACAAAGGCAGATTAGCTCTCACCCAAGAGTCAACACAGGGCAAAGCCATTAAGCCATAATAAGAATTACTGCACCACTCTCCAAACTTCAACCAAACTTAGCTCAGACAAACACCTAAAATTTGTACTTTGCATATAGAGCCCACTATGACCCCTACATAAACCCTTCATGGTACCATGAGAGTCTGACAACATCCAATAGAATAAATGTTATTGCATAGGAACAGGAAGCTCAAGTGCAAAGCCCAAGAGAAGGTTAAAAAAAACACCTCTCTCTCAACTTCATGTAGCCAGCTGCACCAGAAACCATGTGGTTCTGCTTCATCATTAAACCATCTTTCCAAGCCTCCATGTTTCCAGTGTCTTTCTCCCAGCTTGGAACTGAACCAGATGGATATCTCTTCCAATACAACAATAAAGACATGCATACTTTTTCCTTAATTTTTATATAGCAGAATCAAATGATTCAGCCCTTTTCTAGACAGTAGTGGAGACTTGCTGCCTCATGAGGTATTATTCCTCAGCTCTATCACATGCTTCGTTGCTTCAATGTTCCCTAACCAAGGTAGGCACAGGAAAAGCCTTCATCCACCCAGTATTCTACTTCAGATATTTTTCACAACTTAATACCTATGCAGAGGGAGGTTCCCGATAAATCTAATCCTGTTTCTGAAGTGGTGCTTCTGTGTTAGTGATTTGGTATATGTACAATTTCAACTTTCTGTCTTTGCTCAGATAAGTAGTTCCCCATAATTCTTAGCTTTTTATTTTCATGCTGCAGACAGACATAAGCATTTTATGTCATTAAACTACTGTTTAGAAAGCTATCTTGATAGAGCATCTGATAATGTCAAGATTAACGCTATGTTTTTCCCTTCAACCATTCTGATACATGGATTTGCTTTCCAATAAATTTTGAAGAAAACATTTATTGATAAAATTTGTATGGATAGTTTCCATATATGTCACTTATGAAGATGAAAGATTGATATGAGTACCCTGCCTTTCACTGTACAATAATTCATTTTATGATCCATAGTTTTCCATATCTCAGTTAAATCCCAAATTAAGACTTTATGAGGGACTTCCTCTCAGGGGGCTTTTGTCTCCTGGTATTAAAAGCAGTTTATGGGCATTGGGGAAGGGGTGTAAAACTCACTCTAGATAGCTGATGAAACAAAGGAGGAAAATACTTGGCACAGCTTTATTAATTACTACAAAGGAGATGTTTAGGTGTAGCATAGGCCAAGATCCAAACAAAGTACACAATAGCATCCCTGCTACCAAAAACATTGTTCAAGAATTTTTAATTAACACTAAGAAAGAAACACAGCAGCTCATTGTTAAAAGGAGAAAACAACTGGAACACTGAAGGGTAATTCAGTATTAATCAAGATACCTCTTTACATTGATGTATATTCAGAGATGTGGATGCCTGTTGCTAAGGCTCTGAAAAGAGAAGAACTTGCAAGGACATTCGTAAAGCTAGTTAAAAAGAAAAAGAATGGACCTGAATCCAGAGCAATACAACTGAAACAATATAGAAAGAAAGGAAGAAATACATGTGATTGTTCTCATAATTGCTTGGATGAAAATAGCTTGATGCTGTTCTTGACTATCCAAAACTGAATTGTACAATCCCAAACCTGTCAGCAAATTGTAACACAGAAAAATGGTAAATTAATAAAATACTATATTGCTGCTATAATATTTATTAATCATTACTACTTCATTTGCTTCTAAATATTGTTAACTACATAACAAATTTAAGTTCAGTACTTTTAAGTGAGCGGATAAAATATAAATGGATCTATAAGCACCGTCAAGAAGATTAGAAGCTGCTTCTTTAGAATTTTTCCTTCTCCCCCCTTTTTTTCTTTCCTTTGTTTCTCTTTTTATATTTCTTCTTTACCTTCTTCTTACTCTTCTTTAATTCAAATTTTGTATTACTTCTTCAATAAAAAATATTTTTTTATAAAATGTTCATTGCATTTAAGTTTGAATGGAATTTATTTTCCTTTTGTCAGCCCCTCCTTCCTGCCCAAAGGTGCACAAATTCATTTACTGACTTTGTGTAGTTGCTTACAATGTTTTGAATGTTGATTTTTCTGCAGTCATCTCCTACTTTGGGGAAATAGCATCATAGGGAAAACTAATCAATATTTCTAGGATCTAACAACAGAGTGTGTTTATATACCAGATGGTTACATAGATTTGACATAATGTGATAGCAATCATTTCACTCAGATTTGCACTGTCAAAATTCAGCCCACATTTGGAATTACCTCAGTATAGATGTAATGATCTATTCAGTGGTGTTAATTCTATATGCACTTGCTAAACATTGTTACATTGTCCAATCAAAAACAAAATATAAACATTAGGCGCCATTTATTTATTTATTTATTTATTTTATTTATTTATTTATTAGATTTGTATACCGCCCTACTCCCAAAGGACTCAGGGCGGTGAACAGTTAAACAATAAATACAGAATACAGATATTCAGAAACCGATTAAAATATAATTGAATAGTTTGATTTAGAAATGGAATTAAATTATACATCTCAAATTTATGGGGTAGGTTCATATTTAAAGAATTTAAAAGTGGTTTTAAGGGAGGTTAGGTCAGGCCGGCTTGCATGAATAGGAATGTTTCAAGGGCCCGGCGGAAGGCCCGGAGATCTGGGATTAACCGTATCTCCGAGGGCAGCTCTTTCCAGATTGTGGGTGCTCCCACAGAGAAGGCTCTCCCCCTGGGGGCCGCCAGTCAACATTGTTTGGCCGATGGCACCCTGAGAAGTCCCTCTCTGTGGGAGCGTACTGGTCGGTGGGAGGTTATTGGTGGCAGAAGGCGGTCTCGTAGATACCCCGGTCCTAAGCCATGGAGCGCTTTAAAGATGGTAACCGAAACCTTGAAGCACACCCGGAAGACCCAGGGAGCCAGTGCAACTCACGCAGCAGGGGAGCCACATGGGAGTGCCACGTTGCTCCCATAACAACCCACGTGGCTGCATTTTGGACCAACTGGAGCCTCCGGGTGCCCTTCAAGGGGAGCCCCATGTAGAGAGCATTGCAGTAGTCCATGCGGGAAGTGACGAGCGCATGAGTGACTGTATTTAATGAGTCCCAATCTAGAAAGGGACACAACTGGTGTATCAGGCGAACCTGATAAAAAGCTCTCCTGGTTACAGCCGTCAAGTGTTCTTCTAAAGACAGCCGTGAGTCCAGGAGGACACCTTGGTTGCGAGCCCTCTCTGTGGGGGCTAATGATTCGCCCCCAATAGTCAGTGATAGTATCAATTGACTATAACGGGATGACGGAAACCACAGCCACTCGGTCTTGGATGGGTTTAGCCTGAGTCTGTTCCTCCCCATCCAGATCCATACAGCCTCCAAGCACCAGGACATCACTTCAAGGGCATCATTGGGGTGGTTCGGGGTGGAGATGTACAGCTGGGTGTCATCAGCGTACTGATGGTACTTCACCCCAAAACCACAGATGGTCTCACCCAATGGCTTCACATAAATGTTGAACAGGATGGGTGAGAGAACCGACCCCTGTGGCACCCCATATACAAGGGGCCTCGGGGTTGATCTCTGTCCCCCTGTCAACACATCTGCGACCGGTCAGAGAGAAAGGAGGAGAACCACCATAATACGGTGCCCCCCACTCCCAATCCTTTCAATTGGTGCAGTTGAGAGGTCTAATAGGACCAGGACGGAGGAACAACCTCCGTCCCGAGCTCTCCAGAGATCATCAATTTGATTTCAGTCTATTCACTAATTCATGTGGAACATATGATAAGCTCTAAAAGCAGTGATGGGTTGCTACCGGTTTGCCCTGGATTGGGCAAACTGATAGCGGTGGAGGCGGGAGGCTCTGGTCACCCACCTGAATGCTTCTGCACATGCACAGAAGCTTCTGCACATGCGCAAAAGTGTTGCATGCACACGCAAGTGCAAGCACGCCCACGAGTGAACCAGTAGCGACAGGATTTGCAGCCCACTACTGTCTAAAAGTATATAAATGTAACAATCCTTAATTCAGTCATATGGAAGTTGCCATTATACAAAGGGAATGAATGAATGGGAATACAATTACAGCCTTAGATTCATTAGCATTTCCCCCAAAACTATTTTTGAATTTCTATACAGATGTAGTTTTCCACGTGGTACATGGAACAAGAAAGATGTTCTTTTTGAGGATCTCAATCCTAAACTACCTAAGTATGAAACAAAATGCGATGTTCAAAGCTGTTAAATGGAAAGCAACCCCACCAGCTACACCAGAGTGAGATAATACAGAAGCACGCCAAAGAAGTGCCTTAGGTTTTCTCTACACCCTACTGCCCTTTGTGGTTACTAAGTTGTGAGGTGCAAAAGGATTAGTGCACCTGAAATCACATTTCCAATAGCCCCAAATTTACAAATAGCAATTTAGAGATTAATTTTGAATGTAAGCCAAAGTCTTTCAGCAGAAGGAACGTACAGTCTGTTGTCATGGTAAACCCTTTTTTCTTCCCATTTTGACAGCTGAAATAATTTTGCCCTGTTTACTTAGCACTGTTTAGGATATACTTCATTTTTTTTTCTCCCTCTAGCAAAACAGAAACAAAAAGCAGAACAGAAAAAAACGCCAGGATGGGGCAAAAGAACACCATCATCTCCCACTGTCTGATTTAGAAATTGACTCTCAATACAATGTATAATAAAGAACGCCATTGTATCACACTGTTTGATTTAGATACAGTATACAGTATAACAAAAATGTGTACATGTGTATATCTATGTACATGCACATGTATATATGTGTATATATATTACCAAAATATAAGATAAATCTATCCATATGGTCAATGTTTGAATAAATAAAAAATCTTTGCCTTTTGCTAAAAGGATATATGATTTTGCAGAAGATAATGATCTCTCTTGGAGATCATTTGATAAATGTTATGCTGGTGCAGAGAACACATTTGGCACATTGTGTCAGGGAATGTAGATATAATAGCTGTAAGCTGATGGAAGGTTGTAAGCAGAGGCAACTGAAAGCTGATGCAATGGGAATGATTCATCATCTGGCATCTCCAAGTTAAGACTCTGGTGGGGTTCAAACAAGTCTGCTACCCTTTTAAGAGGTGTCTCTATATAGGTGACCATTAGAGGGCATATTTCTTTCTTGCCGTGTATCTTATTGCTCTCTCTGTGTCCATAGCTGTATGATAAGGTATCTACCATGTATATGTCTGTATATATTTAGTTGTATATAAATCACTGTTAATTATCTAAAGGCTTTGTGTGCTGTGTGCTGTGTATTGCTTCCGGGTTCATCTCATAATACTAGTCACTCTGCAAAACTCATTGTTTACAGAACCTGTGAAATATTTGGAGCAGAGAAAGGCATCTGATAGATGACTGAGTTAAAGCGCAGTTTGGCAGTTCGAGTCTCACTGGCTCAAGGTTGACTCAGCCTTCCATCTTTCCAATGGTAAAATGAGGACCCAGATTTTGGGGGGCAATATGCTAATTCTGTAAACCGCTTAGAGAGAGCTATATGTAAGTCTAAGTGCTATTGCTATTATACACCAGTCCTTGATGGGATAGAAAGGTATTGTCAGCGCTCCAAGTTGCTTTCGTCCCAGTGCTGACATGAGAGAAGAAGCAGCTTGACTTTTTACCTACTTATTTTCCCGACAGATAATATCCCCAGGAGATGAGATGGGGGGGGGACATACCTGTGAAGTGAAGTAGCAGAGATGACGAGAGTGATTTGGAAGATGGCCAATGAGACGCTGAGAGTTGAGGAACGGAAAGGGAAGGGTTTGGGGTCAGAGGGTCAGTTTCGGCTACGATGAAGTCCGGGTCAGATCATTATTCTCAATAAATGAAAGGTTTCATCAAAGACTTTGTGTTTGGAAATGCAATTTATTCGAGATAACATCGTAGCCTGACAGGTATGTTGTCACAAACTGCTTTGCTCCTATTGCTAATCCTCCTTCGGCTACAGTAACAAAACCATCCAATTATGTCATCCTTACCTGTTTTCTATGGGCCAAATTAAGAAAAGAGATTAGTGGATTCCCTTGTATGTTTCTTTAGCCAATCAATTGTCAGTGGAAAATGCAGCCACTAATCAGTCTCCTTAACATAGGGTGGGCAGGCATATCTCTGGAAGAGGTTGTCTAACTGCTAGGTGGCAAGGGTTAAGGTTGGACCCAGGATAAAGCAGGAAGTAGCTGTTTGGATACTCCTCAAAATCCTCCCTCCATACCTTTACCTGTAAGCAGATCTATTGCATAGAATAGAATATATTTATGTGGAATAGAAGAATTCATAAAACAGCCTTGGATATATTGTATAAAATGGGATTGTATAAAATGTAATATATAAATGTTTTAAATGCATAAGTCAAAAGAGAAAGATGGTGTTTTAAAAACAAAGAATTTCTAAAGCCAGAGATTCCTGACTGGAAGTAGATTCCAAATAAGTAAAAGGAAATCTTCCTTAAATCTTCTTTTATCCCAGTCCTGTATTCCATCTTGTTTGAAGGCTTCCACCATTGTTCCACTGCCAAAGAAATTCCCTATCAATAACCTCAATGATTACAGACCAGTGGCAGTCACTCCTATCATCCTGAAATGCTTTGAGAAATTGGTCTGCCATCACATCATTTCTGATCTTCCACATACATTTGATAAACACCAGTTTGCATACAGAAGAAATAGATCAACAGAGGATGCTATAGCCATCACTCTTCACACTGCTCTGAGTCACTTGGTGGGAGGCTATGTAAGGATGCTTTTTGTAGATTTTAGCTCTGCATTTAACACAATATTTCCACATAGACTAGTGCCTAAATTTATGGATCTTGGACTTTCTTATTCAATCTGCCTTTGGATTATGGATTTCCTGTCTTGCAGCTGCAGAGGGTCAGATTATGTAATCATATACTGTATCTTCAGCCCTTATTCTTAACAGTGGTACATCACAGGGTTGTGTGTTGAGTCCCTTACTCTATATTCTTTATGTGCATGACTGCATTCCCATTCATGCTAGTAATACTATTACTAAACTTGCATATGATACAACAGTGGTGGGACTTATCTCCAGGGGTGGGGGATGAGTCTGCCTATTGAGATGAGGTGGATCGGTTGCTTTTGTGGTGTGGAGACAATAACTTGGTCCTTAACACCAATAAGACCAAGGAGCTTATAGTGGACTATAGAAGGAATAGATCAGACATCCAGCCCTTGCTTATCAATGGAGATGGAGTGGAGCATGTGGCCAGTTTGAAGTTTCTGGGTGTTATCATAAAAGAGGACCTGACCTGAGTGACTTACATTGCAGCACTGATCAAAAGGGCCCAGCAGAGATTATACTACCTGAGACTTCTCAGGAAAAAACAATTGAATGAAAAACTGCTGGTGACCTTCTACTGCTGCACCATAGAGAATATTTTAATTTACTGCATCTGTGTATGGTTTGCCAATTGCACAGTGGCAGATAGGACAGCACTCCAGAGGGTTAACATCATTGCCCCAAGGATCATTGGTTGCCCTCTCCCCTCTTTAGAAGACCTTTATAGCTCTCGCTGCCCTAAGAAAGTTCAAAACATTCTTAAAGATCCATCTCATCCTGGGCAACCTTTTTTTACCATCTGGCAGATGGTACAGGATCATAAAAACAAGGACAAATAGGCTGAAAAACAGCTTCTATCCCAGGGCAGTAACTATACTGAATTCTACTGTACAGTGCAATACTAATGCAATATCGGGTTTTCAATTCAATTGTATAGAATGTGAAGGACGTGTGTTTGTGTTTTATTTTTATAGTTATAATGTACATCGAAGATGGCATTTAATTTCGTTGTATGAAGTGCAATGACAATAAAGTAAACTAAACTAAACTAAATAGTGCCTTCTTTACTGTGGTTCCCCCCACCCCTAACCTTTCAAGCACAGAGGGTAGTGGGGAACTGGAAAGCAGCAGAAGGTGGTGAAGGAATGCCAGAGAAGGCAGCAAACTATGAATGATGCAACCAGAAGAGAGCAGTGTCCTGACTTTATCAATGACAATGCTTATTCGGTTTATGGCTGTAATTAATCCATCAGGCTTATCTCAAAGTTGTACATTCAGCAGGCTTCATAGGCTTGTAAGCAGATTGACTGGACAAACCACATACAAATTCTTCATTATAGTCTTATGGACAAGTAGGATAAATGAGGGATATCAAGTTCTGCTGTCTGGTAGATTTGCAACTGATTGAAAAAATGTACCCAAAGCTGTGCCCATAAACTGTTCTTCATTGCCTTGTAAGAAGTATCATTTGATGTGACAGGGCTCCTTCCTTGGCCCACTAAAATTCAACATCTTTTAAAATAATAGCGTGAAAGGGAATGTAAGTATGTGTATGTGTGTATGCATATACTGTACACTTAGGTGGGAATATAATATTATTCAGGATGCAATTATAATCAATTGGTTGACTCAGTCTTCCATCCTTCTGAGGTCAGTAAAATGAGAACCCAGATTGTTGGGGGCAGCATGCTGACTCTGTAAACTGCTTAGAGAGTAAAGCACTATGAAATGATATATAAGTCTAAGCACTATTGTTAGTGCTATCAAGAATGATGGAATTGATCTGAAAAATAACTGATTTAAGATTTAAGATGTAATGCGCAAAATAATTTGGTTTATTGTTTAATAAGAAGAGATCACATATGAATTTGAAAAAGCAATTGAAAGGAAAGGAATGATTGTAGTGTTGTATATTTAAGGGATTTTTAGTAAGATATTGGATTGTAATATTTGGAAAACTTGATGAAGAAAAACAGAATTACATTATGTTGTGAGATTTTGAATGTAAAGGTATGAATTTTGAAAAAAGAAAGGGAAAAATTGAATTTGATTAAGATTAGAGATTAGTGCGAAGGATAACAAAAGATTAGAGATTAGGGCGATTGGTTAACAAAAATTAAAGAGAAAGATCATTGTGGCAAACAGTGAAATATATAAATTGTGTTGGAGATTACCAAAAAGTGTATAAATATGTGACTTGGCCAATACTCTGTTCAGAAAAAATGCATTGTATGTTTGTTTGTGTGTTTGTGTAAAAAAATAAAAAAACTTTCATTAAAAAAAAAGAATGATGGAATTGGATGATACTTTAGAAGAAGAAGAAAAATCACAGGCTTTGTCCACCTTTCACGTAGCACTAAGTTCAATAAGGTGCTGCATCTGGAGAAGATGAATCAGATGCACAAGCACAGCACTTGGTTTAATGGCAATTAGCTAAAGAAATACCTGGATGTTTTTGGTAGACCATTAGCTGAACACTATGTTGAAACAACTTTTATAGAAATTGATACTCAATAAAAGTGCATTACATCCAGAGCACTGGTTACAGCAGTAGCCCCCAACCTTTTGGGCACCAAGGACCAGTTTTGTGGAGAAAGGTTTTTTCCCATGGTTTTACATGCTGTCTGCATACTGCAGAAAGGGCTTAGCTTGTTTGCACAGTCTGGTTGCTGGCATGCCACAGATCAGTACTGGTCCACAGACCAGGGGTTTGGGACTCCTGGGTAGGAATACAACTGGTGCATTTCCAGGCACTCTGTTTTAAGAGAGAGATGGAGAAGATTGAGCTGGTTTTTAAATAGGACTGATTGGGTGCCTGTCAGGAATGGTTTAGTGGATTTCTGCACTGAACAGGATATTGATTAGATTTTAAATGTGCATAAACACTTGATTGTACAATATTTGCTATCAAAATGGCAGCTGCACAGAGAGAACTTAACCTGATCAGAATATGTAATTTGTTTGTTTTTATATATTTATTCAAACAATTTATAAGGCTGCCTAAGTGCCTATCAATCAGGAATGACTCTAGGCTGCAAATAGAAGTTTAAACTAAAAGACAACCCAACACGATTTATTAAAATAAACAGCTAAAAACTTTCTATATATCACATGTCTAAAAATATTTGAGATTCAGTACAGAAACCACAATGAAATGAATAAACCAGCAGGGTTTGTTTAATATACTGGCATTTCCTGTGAAATGTTGTTTCACAGGAAAGGCACTGTAACAGAGAAGGCATAACTTTTCAGTCCCACAATATGACATTGCTTCAGAGAAGGAACCTACAGGATGCTCACCCTTTTGATTCTGGTGGGGTATGCAGGGCAGGAATGGGTTCTACTTACCTTTACTACGGGTTCGCAACGGGGCTGTGCATGCACTCTTCTGCACATGCTCTGAAGCTTCTGCACATGCGCAGAAGCATTTTGATGATGTCGGGGTCAGTGAGCGGAGCTTCCTGCCAGTTTTACTACCAGTTCCATAGAATTGGTGCGAACCGGGGGCAACCCATCACTGATACAGGGACCCCAATAAGGTTAGATGGCCTCACAAATAAGGACTTTATAATGATAACCAGCACCTTGACTTGCATCCAGAAGCTTACTGGAAGTCATATGGGATTGTTGTGGAACAGCCAGAACAGCTCACATCACTGCACTGTTCTTCAAGAGCAGTCTCAATAGAGAGCATGTTAACTATGGTTAACTTCACAACAACAGAGACTCAAAACCAGCTACTTGTGGAACAGAGTCTGTGAAAGCCCTCAGGGTTTTTCAGATAACAATAGCTATTAGGCTATCCTGTCTCTGAAGCAGTGGTTGCTTCCAGACAAAAAAATTAGGAGGGCACATCTCTAAGAAGGGATCACCTGTCTTCCATGGGAGAACTTTCTCTCTGTTTGCTCAGTCCTGTTAACATTGATTACAAAGCTCCTAGTTGTCTCAGAAAATTTGCAAACGAATGGGAAAGTGCCCAGTGAAATTAACTTCAAAACTGCCTCATTTTATTCAGCTTCATAAATATATTTTATGGATTTAATTCTAAAATGAATATGTATGTTTGTATGACTATGAGTATGCTTATGTGTATGTGTAAATGTATAAAATCTAGAATCCATGTTCCAGACTCCAGGTTTCCAGATTATTTTCATTCTATTTATTACAGATTAATAGAGTTGGAAGGGACTGTTTCTATCACTGTTTCCAACAGTGACCAGAATCCATTGATGGGTAACGAATTGGTAACAACCTGGTAACTGGTAACCAACTTTTTTTGTTTTTTGTCCAAATTACTTTTTCAATCATTCATACAAAAATCATGTTAAATCAGATACATCAATAAGAGTCTCTCAAAATCGTATTTTTAAACATTTAAAACGTTCCTGCCATTTCTCTTATTGAAAATAAGCCTCTTTGATTAAAACAGTATTTCTATGGAAACACAGTCAGTGATCCAGCATTGTTTGTCCCTTTTCTGAATGGACATAATAATGGCAATAACAGAAGCCCCACAGTTTGTGCATAATAGTTTAGGACAAGTTGAGGTCAGGCATAGTACTGCTGACAGACATAAACAGGATTATTAAACAGATAAAACAAATGCATACTCTGATCAATTCTTAATTGCCTTAAAATTTAAATCCCAGCCCCAACGGAAGTCTCAGGTGCTGTAGTCAAAATCTGCATTAAAATGCAAATAGGCCATTACCTTGTTGGAATTATTTGAACTAGAATGTAAGATTTCCTGCAGCCTAATTTGTCTAACCCAGAGACTGTATAAGTTTGGATGATTCAGATGTATCAGAAGAATGAGAACAGATTGTTTGTGTTTTAAAATATGAAGAAAGAAAGCAAAGCAGCAAAATAATTGGAAGCAATGGGGAATAAATAAATAAAAAGAAGTTGGGATCCATGTCACATATCCTGGGATGCAATAAATTACCTCTGTTTTTCAATTCTCAGTACGGCCATTGCATCATGGCAAAACTGGATAAATGATCCATATTCAAATACAATTTTAATGGAAAACAGTGCAGATCTGCAAAAGCAATTTGCTGTGCAGAACATTACACAATTAAGCAATTTTTCACAATATGGAAGTCCAGTATTCTGAACAATAGCTTGGGATCAAACACAGTAGCAATTAAGAATTCTGTGCACAAGAAGTTATGACAATTGTCTTCTTTTTTGCAAAAGTAGGCAGAGAAGTGCTTTTCAGAGGGGCAAGGACATGAGACGGAGTTTTTAATTCTTGTTATCAGATTGCTGTTTGTCAGAGTGTTTACATCGTGACTGCTATTTTGAGACAATCCAGGAGTAAAATACAGAACACAGAGGTTTGTCCTACAAACAGTGGTTTATCTACAAACATACAAGTGGTAGGCACATACCAGACAAGCAACCATTCTTCAACTCTACACTGAAAACTACAATGCAGATACATGAGGAGAGAGATACACGAGGAGAGAGAGATGCTCTCTCATTGCCTTCTTTATATAGACAGCTTCTTAAAGGGCAATAATCCTGCTGACTCATCCTCAGTCTTAAAGGGCTGGTCAGCTTTAAATCACCGTTACCCTGACACTGTTTGTATTTGGATCTGCTATTTGCAGATTTGGATATCAGTTCATCAAAAGCTGGGATAATTTTCAAAAGGAGCAAAAGCAAATAGGCAAACAGTACTCTAAAACAATTTGTAAAAAACAATAACAAAGATTTAACATTAAAAAACAATCCAATGATGGCAATGGTGTGACTGAATGAAGAACGCCCAAGAATCAAAACATTCCTCTTGTTCTTGTATAAGTAAATGTATATCCATGAATACAATCAACATTTAAACAGAAATCAGGTTAGAAATACAGTATTACAGTGGTTCTCAACCTATGGTCTGTGGATCCTGGGGGCCACAATGTTGTTACGGGGGGGAGGGGGCATGAAGGCTTGAGGAAATGTTATGATTTAAACCTTGAGTTAAGTCTTGGGGGTCAATGCCCATGGTCCATGCCCACAAAATGTATTTAACAGGGGTCATGGTGAAGAAGAAAAAATGAGAATCACTGTAGTATTACATTCTAAAATATGTAATATATAAATTCACGGCTCATGAAGTTTTAAGAGAAATATTTCCTTCCTTCCTTCCTCCCTCCCTCCCTTCCTATCTATAATTTTTGTTTTTGCACAAAGCTGCAATAATGGGGACTTGCACTTCACACTCATCATGGCATTTGAGGGAAAAGGTTGCACAAAATTGAGCTGGTATAAGTACACTGCCGAAGAAGGGAACTTGCTTTGTGTGCCTGTATAAAAGCAAAGTTTTCTGTTTAAAAAGTCATAACTATAGATTATATAGAGTAGTTGAAATATTAACTCCATCAAAAGTATCTTAAGGAACCTCCTTCTCCCTGCTGCCAGTTGTGTAGTTAATATTTCAAGCATGCCAGCTATTTATTTAATACAGAAAACCACAAGGGCTCTGTTGGCAGAGCTGTACTCATTCATTATAAAGCTTGGACAGAAACTCCCTTGGTGAGGACTGAGAGATAGCATCGTTTCAGACCATGTAGCTAACCTCTTCTGAGAAGCTCCTTTAAAAGGATCCAATTGCTACCACATATCTCTGCCCTGAGAACAAATTCAGAATTTAGCAACCGAAACAGACATTTATAGTGAAAGTTGCATCTGATGTTCTTTTGCTTAATGGACAAATACGCTGGACATAATCTTTGAAGCTCCGAGCATTTTTATTATCACCATTACCATTTAATCACTATGTAGCTGCATGGTCATTAAATTTGTCTGCCAGTTCATTAAGAATTCGATATGTTTTTAACTTACAGATTTTGAATACTCACCTCAGTGAAAAGGGGGTGAATATTACCAATTGGACCTTGCTAGACCTGAAGTTGTTGGTGATAGATCCTTATAAAGCTTTTATAGACATCTAATTTGATAGCACACCTTATGAGAGTCAATACATACAGAAGTTATTTTAGGATTTCAGCCCTCTGAAAGTATTAGATGTTCTGGGATACTTAAGATTTCAAATTTAATTTAATGTTTAATAGGTAGCTTTTGTGATCCCTTGTGAGATGAAAGTTCAAGACACTCATTAAAGTTATTTGATATTTATCAAATTTAGAACTTAGGTATGCACAGTTTTTAGATGTGATGGTCATTTTTGCTAAGTACTGAGCAAGTGAGAACAAGAGTTATGACATTGAAAGAAGTAGGCACTTAAAATATTTTTTTTAAATTAGAAATCAATGAATAGACATTTACTGGATTTGACTAATATTTGTCTGAGCTCATTAGGCCTGCAATTTGCATCAGAACAGAATAATAGAGTTGTAAGGGAGGTCTTCTAGTCCATCCCCCAGCTCAGGCAGGAAACCCTATTCCATTTCAGGCAAATTGTTGTCCAATCTCTTCTTAAAAACTTCCAGTGTTGGAGGACCCACAACTTCTGGAGGCAAGTTGTTCCACTGATTAATTATTCTGTTGCAAAATTTCTCTTTAGTTCTAGCTTACAATCAATGTGCGCGCACACGCACACACACACACACACACACATACTCACACACACACACTAGTTGATTGATTGATTGATTGATTGATTGATTGACTGTTGTACCATAAAGTCACAGATAAATCTTTTCCATGGCAATCTGTCCCTAATCTGTTTGCTCAAGTTTGCCAATGGTGCACTCATTGTCACTGTAAATGAGTCCATTGACCTTGCTGCTGGTTGTCCTCTTATTTTTCCTTCCACCCTTTCCAGTATTAGAGCCTTTTCCAGAGACTTGGATCTTAGATCTTGACATAATGTGTCTGAAGAAGGATCATTTGAGCCTGATCGTGTGTGTGTGTGTGTGTGTGTGTTACCACCACAGAAAGAAATTACTTCTGTGCCCTGACCTTTCCATAGTCTAAACTCATATAAGGATGTAACCTAATAATAATAAGGTAGCCTTCTTTATACATCTTCAGAATAGCAATAGTACTCAGACATTTATACCACTTCATAGTGCTTTACATCCCTCTCTAAGCAGTTTACAGAAACAGCGTATTGCCCCCAACAATCTGGGTCCTCATTTTACCCACCTTGGAAGGATGGAAGGCTAAGTCAACCTTGAACCAAAAAGAATCAAACTGATGACATTCAATAGAATTAGCCTACAGTACTGCATTCTCACCATATACAGTACTGTATGAGCAAAATGTCTTACTCAACTTAATAGTAACTTCAGGCTAGGTAATATATAGGCTTGCAATGTTAGGACAAAACTAACACTATTTTGAGTTAAGTTTAGCAACACTATCTTGGGTTCCCCCCCCCCCCTTAGTTTGAGGAACTAAGGCAAGTTTTAAATTTTTGACATTTATTCCAGTATTATTAGAATGATTTCGGTGAACCTGTCAATTACAATACAGGGATGCACATAAGTATTCATCTAAAGTCTTTTGATTATGTCAGCTGCATGAATGCAAGAGAGATATTTCTGAGATCTGAGCTCAATGCAGCCATTATTCAAATTAACAAAATTCACCACGGTAACAACAGTGAACGGTACCAACAAGAAATCATGATTGTCACATCACTTAAAACAAGAGTCTGTGAGCTCAGTGAGAATGTCTGCCTTTGTGTACTGTTGTACCACATTGATTTCCATGCAATCCTAAGAGCTGGTTTTGCTTCAAAGCTGGTATTTGTAGAGCTATGCACACAAAGGCCTTCTCACCGAAGACATCTATATCATGTATGCATTCATCTTATTTCAACCAGCATCATAAACTTTTCATCATAAGGCTGAGATGTACTACTTTTTTTAAAAAAATCTCAAAGCTTTTCAACATTTCAGTCTGGAGTGGGGTTGTCAAAAATGGAAAGATGCTGGTTGCAATGTCTGATCAAAACTTTGTCTCTTTTCATGTTCATTGCCATGGATTACTTGATTCCCAGAATTCCTAGTTGGTATGGTCAATGGTTATACATTTATACAAGTTACTTCAATCTGATAGCCAGAAAAACAAAGTCTTGAATAACCAGCATAGGCCTAAGAAATTCCAGTGATTCAAACTTGTTAACGAATTTCCATAATTACTACCATGTTTCCCCTAAAATAAGACCCACCCCGAAAAGACCTCTATGTTTTTGAATGCATGTGCTCAAATTAAGCCCTACCCCAAAAATTAGCCCTAATTAAGACCCCGCCCACCCCAGGATGCATGGGGTGGGGCGAAGTAAAAATTAAGCTAGGGTGGGGATGGGGGAGTGGAGCTGCCCTACTTACTAGGCCTTGCACACCCCGACACGTGCCTTCCCTTCTTCTGTGGCCACTTCTTCTGCAGCTGCTTGAGACTGCTCGCATGCTGCACTCCTGGCTTCCGTTTCGCCTTCAGATGCCTTCTGGAAAGCTGATAACAGAGCTCCAGATTGATCCAGATTGATCTGGAGCTCTTTTATCGGCTGCAGAGGGCTTTCCAGAAGGCATCTTAAGGTGAAACAGAAGCCAGGGGGTGTTGCATGCATCAATCTGCAGCCTGTTTCTCAGCTACAGAGGTGCTTTCTGGAAGGCTCTGACAGTGAAACGGAAGCCGAGGGCGACATGTGCGAGAGGCGGCAAGTGACCACAGAAGAAGTGGGCTGGCAGTGGGCTCTTGCTGGGCAGGGCTGTCATTGCTGCTGCTGCAAAATGAGTCAGTAATTAGACCCACCTGAAAAGAAGCCCTAGCTATTTGGGGGGGGGGTGTCAAAAAAAAATAAGACCCGGTCTTATTTTCAGGGAAAAACGGTATTATATTTGGAGAGATTTCCTTATATAGAAGAAATGACACAATTCCTTGTAAGACCTCTAAGAGTATTAATTCTAAATACATAGAACAATAATGGATTATTTTCTTCAGTGTTAAAGAACAGCATGAAGGGACTTCCAGTAGACCATAGTGAACTAGATGTTCCTGTCTGAGTGAGACAGCATTTATGGTGGCAATCATAGCTGGATGCTGCAGCACAGTTTTTATGGACAAAAAGTTGAGCCTTGTTTCTTAATCATCTTTGAAGATTTTTGAAATATTAAGTTTCTTCAGAATAATAAATTTTATCATAGTCACTGGATGAGTTTCCCTCCCCTTCATGAAAAAATGGTTTAAACATATGCTTAAAATATTCCAACTTTTGGAATAAATAGAAAAAAATGACACTTAGAATGCTGATTTTGGAGAATTAAAAATGAACTAGTGATCCATATGGATTTCAAGCTAGAATTTAAGATTAATTATTAGAGTCCTTCCATAGAAAATGTGGTTATACTGGGCTTTTTGGGGAAAAAACTATATGAGAAGATGGGACTTTGAACGTTGAACACTAGAGGGCACCAGAAGAAACTAAAGATTATAACTAAAGATGGATATTTAGATTTGGCACAGAATGGAGCAAAACATTTGAATGGTGGATATTTTATGGGGATTTGTGAACAATGGACTCAGAAAATAATTTTAAGAATGTCCATCATAGATGGATAGTGTGTAAATGTTGTTACAAAAGAGGAACAAGCAGTACTGAATTAGACGGAAATTGATTTGAATATAAAGATGAACATGAATGATATGGGAAAAAGATGATATACTGGATATACAATATAAATAAAATTATTTGATGGCTTTATATTTGAAATATATAAACAAGTATCAGACTGAAAGAATAATTTGGGTAGCATTTTTTTCTGGATCTACAAAAGAGATCTGTTTGAAAGAATTTCCTGAGAGAAGACAAAGGAGGCTGAAAAGAAATTACATTTGAGCATATTATTTGAAGGGATTAAAAGTGAAGATTGTTAAAAGCACAGGAAATGATTATAGAGTTGGGTTATTTGATCACGAGTAAAATAGATATGTAGTTATCTATGGTAGTGTACAATGAACTTTTGCTATCTAAGAATGACTAATAAGTTTTTAAGATTTTGTTTATAGTTAAGAGACGAGTTACGGGAAGAAGAAAGCATTTGGGAGAAGAACAGTATTTTATGAAATGGTGATAAGTTATCAAAATTGTTTGTACTTGTAATGATGAAATTACCTCTTTACATTTTTTCTATTTTTCTTTTTCTTTCTTTTTATTCTCTTTTGCACTTTCTATTTTTCTTTTGTATTCGTTTGCATTTTCTCCAAATGTCATGTTTAATGAGTGTTGGAAGAAATATCCTTCTGGGTTCAGTTCCAAGTGGGGAAACAGACACAGGATTCATGGAAGTTGCTTGGAAAGAAGGTTTAATGGTGGACAGGACCACATGGTTTTGAGGTCCTGGGCAAAAAAGGCACATTGGTGGGTGAGAGAGAGAGACCTATACCCTCTGTTGCAGTGGTGGGTTTCAACCAGTGTAACAATAGGTTCACTTCATGCACGTGCTTTGCGCACGCATGCCAAACTTACACTCCGCACAAGCGCATTGCATTTCAGAACAGCTGAGGTGCAGCAATCTGCTCTGCTGCGCCTATCAGCTGGGCTAAAAATGAACGAATATAGGTAGGTATAATGCAGGGCAGGCGGGAGGTCCAGCTGACAGTCAAAGTGAACCAGTTCGCTCTCAGCTCACCATCGGAGCTACTGGTTCGTGCGAACTAGGGCAAACCGGTAGAAACCCAAAACTGCTCTGTTGGGTTTTGAATTTGAGCTTGTATTCTGATTGGTTATCAGACTCCCATGCGGCCATGCAGGGGTAACTTTGTAGGTTGTCTTTTGAGTCCCAGGCTTGGTTGAGCCTTGCTGGGTGATACAATCTCCCCAGGCGCCATGTGGTGAGTTCTGTTGCTAGATGGATAGATGGCTAATCCTCTCTTTGTGGGATCTTGGGTGAGGGCATTTGCTTATGAATAGACCTAGCTATCTCTTTATCTCTAAAGTGCTGACATCTTCTGTGGGCTATTGAGAAGGGTAGGGGCTTTAAGAGTGAGTCTGCTTACTGCCTAAAAAACATGTTTCTCTATTTCTCATCCAGGGAAATATAATCTTCTGCCATTTTAATATTTCCTAGAATATTTCATTCTTCTAGGAGAGGGGTGGGTGCTAACTTCCTATATCAGATTGTTTTTTTAAAATAGGAAATGTGGCATGAAAATATTACAAGATTAAATGGATTAAATGGAATTTTGGTTCACTGCAGAATTTTGGTTCATTATTTGTAAATGTTTTTAACTTCTATGTTGCATTCTGTGTTACTTCTTGAATCTATAGGATTTTTTAAAAGCAACCACTCAGCTTCATTGTCTGAAAAATCCAGATCCTCAAGTTGGAGAGTTGTAAATTACATGGTGGTTACATCATTTTCACTTTCACACAATAGCTAGTAACAGTTCCAGAAAGAAAACAAAATAGTTTAGTTGAAGAGGCCTTGAGAGAAAGATTTTTTTAATATAAGCCTATTGAGTTTGCGTCCCTAATTCATTTTTAATAAAGGGAATTGTGCTTCAAATTGGCTTTTATAAGTCAATTAAAATTCCATTTAAACTTCTACTAAAACTCATCTCAAACATTTTCACCCATTTTAAAAATTGGATGCTTCTGAATAATCCCTTTGATTTATGCTTTCAGAAATTAGCTGAGCAGGCATGTTTGTACACAAATGTAAAGTTGATTTACATTAAAGATGAATATTTTAATTACTCATAAAAAGAAAACTCATCATGAGAGAACACATACTATTCTGTTTTATCTGGATTATTCTGTTTAAGGGTTTAAAGTAGATGTAAACAGATTTAATTTAAAATATTTTTAGACTTTGTTTTTTTTTTAAATAACTAATTAGCCAATGATCTTTTAAGACTGATTACAACATGAAGTCAAATTGTTGATTCTCTTCAGCTTAAATATGTCAATGTATACAGTGCATAATGGACTCAGAAAGGAATTATGAAGGGTTGCAGCAATGTTACACCATTGATAACCATATGTGTTAGGAGTATAGAATCATGTACTATGAGGTGGCAGATGGATAAATTAAATCTGTAGGTCTGTGAAAGGAAGCATACAGTATACAAAACTCCTATAAAGATGCATTTCTGATTTCTTTATAGTTTTTAGAAATTTTATAGCAGTTTCTTAGGTTATCAAATTCTACCTTGTGCTGTTTGAAGCTAGAGTTTCTAAAAATTTATTCCTGGTCTTTTTCAATCTTTCTATCTATTTCTCAGACAATTTGAACTCATCAGATTTCCTAATTTTTAGCTGAATTGCAGGACCTACTATGATCAAAACAAGTGTTGGTATAATCTAAATTTATGAAGGGAAAATACTAGGAAAAACATATACTCTGCCATTTTGCTGATGAATAGTTGTCTCTCCTTGGAGTCAACTGTTCTGGTGCAAATACACTCCACAGTGAAGGAGGAGGGGGGGAATCACCATTGGCTGTGGAGAAACCAAGAATGGAAAAAGACATCTGCAGGAAATTCCAAACATGTTTCAAATGTTATTGAATGCTAAATCATGAAACTGATTCAGATGATTACAGGATATATCTAAACCAAAATCTGTTTCTCTACAGCTGAATAGATCTGAATCTGGACCTTTCTGAACTTTCATGAATAATTCAGAAGTTAATGGGAAAGTAAAGATAATTTCCTAGAATAGAGATGGACCAATTTGAGCTAACTGCATTGCAACTAATTAAAAAAAGAAAAGGTCAAACAGGACACCCACTAAATCAAAGAATGAAGAAATATGAACCTGCAACAAAACCCCAAGATTATAAATATCCAATAGCCATTCAGTATCAAGAATTCTTAGATCGTTCTTAAATAAATAGGCATTATCAGATCCATTGAGCTGGATATTATCAATCGCCAACTTAAATGCCTGGTCCAAAACACCTACAACAAACAGACAAGGAGGCCCAATCAAAATGGAGACTAGAATCAATTGATTGATACCTCACAGAAAATTTCCAATCCCTAACCAACCTCTTCACTTCAAATCCAGTGGAGATTACAAATACCATAATGCAATGCCCAGTGGTGAGATTCAAATAATTTAATAACCAGTTCTCTGCCCTAATGACTGGCTGAGTAGGCGTGGCTGGGTGGGTCATGTGACTTGACATCACTCACATTGAGGGGTACTTCACTTCGCCTCTCATGACTGTGGAATTGCTGCAACGGTCGTAAGTGTGAAAAACGGTCATAAGTCACTTTTTTCAGTGCCATTGTAACTTTGAGTGGTCACTAAATGAACTGTTGTAAGTCAAGGATTACCTGTACAAAAAATACAAAAAGCTTCTTTGCTTGCAAAAAGCTGCCCTAAATACCAATCATTAGATTAGAAATGAGGGAATACACACTGAAGATCAATGACAGTCACAGCCATCATGGAAACCTAAACCATTCTGCCCAAATACCTTCCTTTTCATCAGCAATACCTGCCATGCTGGACTGCAAGGTGATCAAACCGGTCAGTCCTAAAGGAGATGAACTCTGACTGCTCTTTAGAAGGCCAGGTCCTGAAGATGAAACTCAAATACTTTGGCCACCTAATGAGAAGGAAGGACTCACTGGAGAAGTGCATAATGCTGGGAAAGATTGAGGGCAAAAGAAAAAAGGGATGACAGAGAACGAGGGCTGGATGGAGTCACTGAAGCAGTCGGCATGAGCTTAAATGGACTCCAGAGAATGGTGAAGGACAGGAAGCCTGGAGGAACGTTGTTCATGGGGTCATACATGACTTTGGGTCATACATGGGTCATACATGACTTTGCAACTAACAACAACAACCGGCAACACAGAGTTACAAAATAGGCAGACTGCCAGAGCACCTTGAGGAATTAAAGTATTCAAATGCAACAATAAATATCAGCAGCCAACTCTTGCTCGTAAAGTGAAACCCTTTAGCAGAGAAGTCATTTAAGCTCTTCAGTAAGTGGGTGGGCATACTTGGGCTACAAAATGCCAGGCTAAAGAGACAAATTAAAAAAGTATATAGGGGACCCAGGTTCAAGTATCTGCCCTCCCAAACTTGTCAGATTCACAATAAAATTAGTACATGCCACAAATATCTAAATAAAGTTGAAGCCTGGTGCCATGTTACTAAGCCTTGTTATCATGAGAGAAAACTAAAATGAATTGGAAGGAGCCCCTACACCCCTACCTCCTATTTTTTTTTAATCTTACTATCAGTGAGCAATCATGTGCCTTGGCCATTTCGAAGCAGTGCAAGAGACTCCTGTCCCAAAGATGCTTTTTCAAGAGGCAACTGGACTTTCTGGAAATCAAGAAAGTCCAGTTGTCTCTTGGAAAAAAAACCACATTTGGGACAACCATGTCCTGGATGACTGAAGAATCATCACAGACAAAAGATTCCTGTGCTCAGTGAACTGACAAAGCACCCTTTCCCACCCAGGAGAAGCAATCCTTAGATCCATTTGCACCATTTAAAGATAATGGCTGGTCTCACTCACCTCACAAGATATCCTAAGGAAATCATCCAGATTTAAGGAACAATCACATGCCTCCAGAAAGGCAGTAACAAAATCAGACAGAGTGCATCCTGCTTCTTGGAAGTACATCCTAAAAGGACAATGCCAGGAACCAGTAAAGCATTGTAAAAAGCTTAAAACAACCCTTCCCCTTTAAAAAAGTCAACCCCCTAAAAAACCAAAGAAAAGCAATGTACCAGCAAAGAAAAAAAAACATCTGGAGAAGCTCAGGCTACAGAAAGTCTGGGCGTATTGCCAAAAACCATTAGCTGTTACAATGGAACAAGGCTTAACCACAGAGACAGTTTCTGAAAACACTTAAGCAGGACAGTAAAGATAAGGATTAGGCTAGAAACAACACACAGAGGCACACCAGAATGTCTCCTTCCTGCCTTCCTGACAGGATTAACTCTGTAAAATGGGAAAAACAAAAAGCTGTTTCTTCCAACCGCTGGCTGAACTGCTCAGAAAGTTAGCTAACAGTTCTCCTGAACTGGTGCGAACAGCTGAATCCCACCATTGGAACGCCCCATTTTGAGTTGTTGTACTGAAAAGCCTTGCAGAGATATAGGGTAAAATATCTGCAAAAAAACCCCTCTTTTTAGTACCTCAGTATTTATTCTCTAAAGCCTGAAGAAGTACTTTAGTATTATGCATAGAGGAATCACAGAGGTTCCAATAATACATGGAACCCCTCCCTATATCTACACACATACTTCCTGCACACTGCAGCTCCCTCAATCAATGGTATCATTCCAGGAAGTTAGTACACAAGTTGCTGCATTGAGGCACAAATGTGTATCATTTCTTCCCATGTATCTCTGAATCCTTCTCTTCTCCAATAACAGGGATGAGGCACTAATCACTTGCATGATGATGCCATAATGTCATGTTCATGTCATCCATTTTGTGTCATCCTTTTTGTGTCAGATCACGTGAAGTATTAATACCATTTTATATTGCCTTGCTAAGGCCACACTTGGAATATTGCATTCAGTTTTGGTCACCACGATGTAAAAAAGAGGTTGAGACTCTAGAAAGAGTGCAGAGCAGAGCAACGAAGATGATTAGGGGACTGGAGGCTAAAACATATGAAGAACGGTTGTGGAAACTGGGTATGTCTACTTTAATAAAGAGAAGGACTAGGGGAGACATGATAGCAGTGTTCCAATATCTCAGGGGCTGCCACAAAGAAGAGGGAGTCAAACTATTCTTCAAAGCACCTGAGGGTAGAACAAGAAGCAATGGGTGGAAACTAATCAAGGAGAGAAACAATCTAGAAGTAAGGAACAGTTAGAACAATTAATAAGTGGAACAACTTGTCTGCAGAAGTTGTGAATGCTCCAACACTAGAAATTTTAAGATGTTGGATAACCATTTGTCTGAAGTGGTGTAGGGTTTCCTGCCTGGACAGGGGGTTGGACTAGAAGACCTCCAAGATCCCTTCCAACTCTGTTGTTCTGTTCTGTTCTGTTCTGTTCTGTTCTGTTCTGTTCTATTCTAGTTTTGGTGAGGATGGAACAGGACAAATTAATCATCCATTGACAATGGCATGTCTACCCAAGAGAGGATAATACAGGTAGTCCTCGACTTACAAACACCATTGCGCCTGAAATTTCCATTCCTAAGTGAGGCATTTGTAGTTGTGACATATGGTACGATCTTTTTGCCACAGTCGTTAAGTGAATCACTGTAGTTAAGTCAGCCATGTAGTCATTAACTGAATCTGATTCCCACCATTGATTTTGCTTTTCAGAAGCCAGCTGAGAAGGTTACAAATGGTGATGACATGACTCTGGGACAATGCAGCTGTCATGAATACATGCCAAGTACCTTAATTTTGATCACTTGATGGTGGGGTGCTGCAACAGTCATAAGTGTGAAAAACAGTCATAAGTCACTTTTTTTCCACTGCTGCTTTAACTTCTGACAGTCACTAAATATGGTTGTAATTTGAAGACCACCTGTATAGTTGTGCTGAACAATTAACAAGAACATTCTGAATAGATATATGTTTTAGTACATTCACAGTGTTTAATTAACATTACATATATTTTATTACAGTATTTACCAACATATAATGCAGCATCTCTTTTAAAAATTTAGAATTCCAATACCACACTCAAGACCAAGAATTCCAATACCACATAAAAAGACATATTCGTCTCTTTTCTATCTTGTTTGTTCCTTATCTAACCTTTCTCATTGGACATTTTTGTTCTCATTTGCAGGAGAAACTGACTCTCTCCTTTTGGCAACAATTACCCTGAACTCTGCAATTAGTAAAAGAGTGTACAGTATGTATGTATGTATGTATGTATGTATGTATCAGTGGTAAAATCCGGCCGGATCTAGCTGGCTCATACAAGGCCATAGGGCTGGCAGCGGGAGGCTCCATTCACCCTCTGGGATGTCATGACGTCCGTTTTTGACCTCTGCGCATGCGCAGAAGGTTCTGTGCATGCATAGAAGAGGCATGCATGAGTGCAGCAAGAGCATGCTTGTGCTCACATTTCCGATCCAGTAGCAAAGGTAAGTGCATTTTACCACTGGTATGTATGTATGTATGTATATATGTATGTACATATGCATGAATGCATATATGTGCGTAGCACAAAAATGACTCTGTTGTTGCCAATAACTGATGAACATAAAGGGCTTTGGTAGCCAAGAATTAGAGAAATCTGAAAATCTGAAAATTCTCAGGAGCTTTGGATTTTGAAAATGAATAAAACATTGCTATGGAAAACTCTTGGTGTGCTACAACAAAGCGTTAAACGTTTTATCCTAAGAAAAAGACTTGCCAACTATGATTAATTTGTGGTTAAAAAACTCAGCTTATGTAATTATATGTACTACACAAATGCACTCATACACACATACACACACATTAAAGGGAAATTTGCCATATGTATGTCAACGTTATGTGAATGTTCTACATGGAAAGAAGGTAACATGGTCATTATGTAGATTTATATTAGTGACACTTTTAGCAATTGTGTTGTTTGTAAAGAGAAATTGTATGCCATTTAAGCAAGTTTCTTTCTATCAAAGCAGATTTATACAGAAATTGAATCTTAAAAATCATTTCATGGGAGTGGTTCTTATAATAGAGATGTCACTCACTCTAGCTTAGGACTTTGTAGGCAAAAAGCAAGACTGATTTTTGCCTAATGATTACAAGAACGTACGGTTACATTTAAATAAGAAAAATCTATCAAGATGTTATTTATCTCTGTATTCATTTGTTAGGTTTTTGTTGGAAGAGAATGGTTCACAGAAAGGAACATTTATCATTTCCTGTTCTGTAACTTCTTGAACTATCATTGTGTATGCAAGCATTTTCCCATCAGTAAATCCGTTCTTTTACTTAGACCTCAAATCATAAGAAAATGCTTTGGATGAAAATTAGTCTGAAAGAACATTGTGTGTGTCAGACTTAAGATGGAAACAATAGGCTTTAAATAAATGTTTTATGTATTTTCCTGGGGAGAAAAATGTAATAGCTGCTATTTTACATAGTTGGCAATGCTTTCTATTAGGTGAATAAGTCCTAGCTAAACCATATCACCAGAACAATCATTTAGTAATAAAAATAAAAAGTTAGTGCTTGCTATTTACAATGATGGACAAGACATAACCGTATCTCTTCCCCAACCTATCCCAATTTTCTGGAACTTCATTTTTAGTCTTCTCCATGAAAAAGATTTACCCTACATCCTTATTATCAATGTATTTCCTTGACTTCAGCTACCATTAAAGGTAAAGGTTCCCCTCGCACATATGTGCTAGTCATTCCCAACTATAGGGGCAGTGCTCATCTCTGTTTCAAAGACGAAGAGCCAGCACTGTCCAAAGACGTCTCTGTGGTCATGTGGCTGGCATGACTAAATGCCAAAGGTGCATGGAACACTGTTACTTCCCACCAAAGGTGGTCCTTATTTTTCTACTTGCATTTTTTACATGCTTTTGAACTGCTAGGTTGGCAGAAACGGGGACAAGTAACGGGAGTTCACCCCGTAATGTGGCACTAGGGATTCGAACTGCTGAATTGCCAACCTTTCAATCGACATCAGCTACCATTAGTGAAGTCCAAAAACATACTTCGCTAACAACAAATCAACTAAAAACACATTTTCATAAAAATACTAATAATATAGTAACAGCAGCCACACATTAATAGGACTCAACTCTCATCAGCTTATTTGACCTCACAATGTGTTTGAGCCATCTGTTATTGTGGAACCCACTTTATATAAGAAATGTGGTAACACTTGCTAGCTGAACTTCTTTATTATATGGTAGTTCCATAATAGAAGATTAAGTAATGAACTAGATCCAAGTTACAGTATTTGATAATGGTGATGAAAGTAGTCAAAGAATATTTATGCCAGGAGAAGTATGCTATATGTTCCTCTGACCAGAGATATTCCTGGGAAATTCTCCATTTATGAAGTTTTGTGAACATTTCTTAGAATACTGGTAGTTGCATTACATTATGATTTACTTGTAAAGTATAACATAAAAGGGAGGTAGCATTTATTAGATTATTCTTGTTTAATACAGAATGTCATCCTTTAGCTCTTGTCACTAATCAATTCATTCTCAGCAGCAAATTACAACAACTTTCTCTGACCTGCCACATTTCTTTTGAAAGTCATTTGGCATTTTAGAGAATGTCTCATCTTACTTTTCATTTCACCTCTGTCTAACTCTGAGAGAATCCAAATGTTATTTGCAAATAGATTTGTACTTGGATTTTTCCCTTTGCTCAGAAGTTTACATTTTAAAAGCAATAGACATAAGGAGAGTTTCATAAAACCCAAAGAAACTTTACTAGGGAAAAAAAACCCTAGATATATCATTTGGTGAAGCCATCAGGTTAGAACAGAAAGACTAAGGAGACTCTAGAAATAGATAGTTAAAATTATATAGGACATGATGATGGTCCTCATTGGATTTGGAACTCAGAGACATTTAAATTAATGATTTCTTTCTGTTCACAGCTATCTACCTTGCTGGGGGGGGAGGGGATCTTAATTGTGCTGTATAAATGCAATGTAATAGAAGTTGATTTCTCTTTTTGGTTAGGGATCATGACTACCCATCATAAACTTGTGAATATGTCAGAAGTTATAAAGGACATGGGGGTGTATGGGGTGTTGAAGGAGGGGTAGCATCCAGTGGTGGGATTCAGCCAGTTCGCACCACTTTGGGAGAACTGGTTGTTAACTTTCTGAGCAGTTTGGCAAACTGGTTGTTGGAAGAAATCATTAAGGCAGAGAACCGGTTGTTAAATTACTTGAATCCCACCACTGGTAGCATCTCTGGTGGAGTGGTCTACCCTGCCCTTTTTAGAGCTTATTAATTTAGAGCTTGTTTAGAGCTAAGTACCAAGGTACTTAGATCTCTTCCATAATGGTTGTCCATTCTGTTGAGTCAAGATTTTTTCTGTTGGGAGAGTAAGACTGGTCCAGTGCAATGGAAGTTCCATCTTCATCTCATCTGAAAATTCTTTCAGTTGAACTGAAGCCTAATTTAGTCGGAACAATAGAACAAAATTCACTATTGATGACACCCAACTGACAAATGTTCAAATACTTGAGGAGTATCATTTCAAGTGAAGGGTCTTTGGATTAAACAAAAATGACTCCTGAAATCAGCAAAGTCCTATGCTATAAAACCTCCACTGGCTTTTAAGGCAGGCACCATCAAAACTGGGAGAAAAGCATGAGTAGGTACATCTTCACTTGCCATAAATGAATGCATTAAAATTAGAGATAGTAAATGTTAAGAGTGGACCAGATGATTGAGGGTGTGAAAGGGAATCAATTTGTGGGGGAAAAATGTGTTTTTATACTGACTAGGACCACATTACCTTTTTAACCAATGTAATTATTTACTTTGTCCCATTGGCATATTTCACAAGATCTATATTAGATCTATGTGTCTATGGAGATTCTCAAGTCATCCAAGTCATAGGTCCTCCAAAGGTGCATTTTCAAAAAGACAGCTGGACTTTGTTTTCCCTCTACATTAGACCCTTGACACAAGAGACACATTTGCATCCCTCTTTGATCACAGTACCAAAGAATATACAGGTACTGAAGCAGTATTAAGAGCATTGGATCGAACTAAATGACTGAATAATTTGGAAAGCAATATCTTAAGGATTGGTTCTAATCAGCTTGGTTCTGAGAAGCCCTGGTTGGAAGTCTTAGAATCTTTTGATAATCACAGTTGTATCTAGATGGGTAGCATATACTATATTCAAGATATGAGCAGTCACTTATGCATACATTTCAACATAATGATAGAGCATATATTAATGATTATATTTTAATACATGATAAAATCTTCAAATCACAACAGTTAAGTCAAAGAAATTGAAAGCAGTAGAAGCTTTGTGAAATACTATTTACATAATCACATTCACCAAATATATATGTAGGTATGTACAGTAGGCAGGCAGGTAGGCAGGCTGGCAGGTAGGTATATGTATCACATTAATTCTTGAATCAACTATCTTCATACAATCTCTTATTACATGAATCCCAGTTTGGCTTTCCAAACACATTGCATAATTTTAAATTTGTAAGTGAATATTGTTAGATTATTGCTAGACAACATCCCTGCCTCTATCTATTTCAAACTACTATTCAAGGATTTGCCATTTTTCTGTTATTTTTTTCAGCATCAGTCTTTCTTATTATTGTTGGTTTAATATTGACCATCTACACATTCGTTACACAAACCAGGATGAAGTAAATCAACGCTTAATTAAAAATATGCATCTAGCACATGTAATGATCCACTAATTTTGCTTATATTTCTATATCTATAAGTAATCAGGCTAATTCTCAGCAGTAAATATTGATTATAAAGAATCTAAAATATTGATAGTACAGAAAGCAATTCAGGCAATAAAAGGGAATCTCTTGTGAGAAAAATTATGTGTGGTTTTCTTCCCTATGCTTTCTTCCCCCCCCCCCTTTTTTTAATTAATACAATCAGCCTAGTATTGAACCATCAGTCAATTCCTACATTGTCTACACAGTTTTAACTGTCAGAGATTTGGCTCCCAGGATCAATAACTAGAAAATAAAGAATGACATGTGGGGGGGGGGGATTTGGTTCTGTTCATTTAGACTGGATATCTTGAGGGTCCTTCCCAGTGGGAAAAACAATATAAAAACTTCTTTTAATAGGGATCCCACATAAATGATCTCCCCCCCGTATTGCATAAAAAATATACGTTCAAATATAAAAAAACCCTCTCTTACTGAAAGCAAAAAATATAGAGAGGTTTAACGCAGATTGAAATTGAACATCTGAATGGAAGATCTAAATACTGCGCTCTGGTGGCACAGCAGACTAAAGCACTGTTATTTTTTTAAATTTGATTTATATACCGCCCTACTCCCAAAGGACTCAGGGCGGTAAACAGCCAACAATAAAATACATAACATACAAAATTTAAAAGCCGAAATAAAACAGAATTAAATATTTTGGCCCAGACAAATTAAAACCCAAATCAATTTAAAACAAAATTAAACTTAAAGTATTAAAATATTAAAAATATTAAGATTTTAAAATTTTAAAAGAGGGAGAAAATTATGTCAGGCCCACCTGGTGAAATAAAAAGGTCTTAAGAGCGCGGTGGAAGGTGCGCAGATCCGGGATCCTCTGTATCTCTGGGGGGAGCTCATTCCAGATAGTAGGTGCCCCCACAGAGAAGGCTCTCCCCCTGGGGGCCGCCAGTTGACATTGTTTGGCCGATGGCATCTGGAGGAGTCCTCTCTATGGGAGCGTACTGGCCATGGGAGGCTATTGGTGGTAGTAGGCGGTCCCACAAGTACCCGGGTCCTAAGCCATGGAGTGCTTTAAAGGTGGTAACCAAAACCTTGAAGCACACCTGGAAGACCACCGGGAGCCAGTGCAGCTCGCACAGGAGCGGTGTCACATGAGAGCGCCATGTTGCTCCCATCACCACCTGCGCGGCCGCACTCTGCGCCAGTTGGAGCCTCCGGGTGCTCCTCAAGGGGAGCCCCATGTAGAGAGCATTACAATAGTCCAGGTGGGAGATGACAACGGGATGAGTGACCGTGCGTAAGGAGTCCCGATCCAGAAAGGGACTCAACTGGCGAATCAGGCGGATCTGATGAAAAATCCTCCCGGTCACAGCCGTCAAGTGCTCTTCTAAAGACAGCCATGAATCCAGGAGGATGCCCAAGTTGCACGCCCTCTCCGTGGGGGCCAGTGATTCACCCCCAATAGTCAGTGATGGCTCCAACTGACTATATCGGGACGTCGGAAACCACAGCCACTAGGTCTTGGATGGGTTGAGCCTGAGCCTGTTACTCCCCATCCAGATCCGCACGGCCTCCAGGCACCGGGACATCACTTCAAGGGCATCGTTGGGGTGGTCTGGGGTGGAGATCTCCAGCTCCACCCCAGACCACATCAGCTGCCTGCAATTACTGCAAGTTCAAATCTCACCAGGCTCAAGGTTGACTCAGCCTTCCATCCTTTCAAAGGTAGGTAAAATGAGGACCCAGATTGTGGGGGCAATAAGCTGACTTTGTATAAATATATACAAAAGAATGAAGGCTATTGCTTAACGCATTGTAAGCCGCCCTGAGTCTCTGGAGAAGGGCAGCATATAAATCAATTTTTTTAAAAAAACTCTCTAAGTTTATCACATTATCCTTGAAATCTTCCCTTATAGGAAAGTCAGGAATTTGCTTCCATGAGAATCATCATATGCACTTTTATTTTGATTCACTCTATTATGTTTGTTGTTGTTCCAAAGCCAACAGTGCACATAATCAAACACTAATGTATACCTTCAGGTTTATCTTCTGATATACAGTATCTCTTCAACACTATTTTGAATGTGATCTGTGAACATAAATAGTATTTAGTCCTCACCTACCCTATGAATCAAAGTTTTATAAAGTAAACTCAACATCTAATACTATACTCCTCCTCCTCTTCTTCTTCTTCTTCTTCTTCTTCTCCCCCTCCTCCTCCTTCCTCTTCTAATTTAAAAAAAAGATGGAAAGGAAGGACGGTTCTGTATTTGTAATTCCTTTGTATGTCATAATAGCACAATTAAATATTTTGTACTGACACTAACTGGGTCTTTACTAACTTGGCATGCTCATGTTTAAGAGAGGCATTTTAAGCCAAAATAGAAATATATTGTACCACACATATTTATTAACACCAAAATGCTAATTTTCTAACTTTACTATTTTTAATGCATTGTTTTGAGCCTCCTTGATCAGATTAAAAAAAAATTGTAAGAGATATATTTGTGTTGTATTTTTACATCCTCTTCTTTGAATTTTCTTTGACCTTAATAAGTATTACTAAAATCCCTTATTTTGGGCAAGATACTATTTAGCTGATTAACAAGTAAAAGGAATTTTTCCCAGACTACAAAACTATTTCTATATACCATAATAATTCTATTGAACAACTCAGTTATGGTATTTATCAGACTATAAATAAATTATACAATCTGTAGGAATGTATTAGGCAAAAAGATTAATTATAGAGATGTTATTCAGCACTTGTGGCAGATGACATTTAACAGATATTACAGTCAAAGAAATGTTAAGATTTAAGATTTTACAATAGTTTCAATGGGTTATGGACCAATTAAAGTTTTCAAAATTGGGTACCCTGAAGTTGTACACTATCAACTTATTAACATATGAAGAATATGTCATGTGAAATGTTAGATTACTTGAAATAGAAATTGGCATTGCAACTGCTGAGACAAATATTAGCCATTCAGATTTGTTACTGACATCATTTCCAAGACATGAAATACAGTGCATTCAGAAAGTATTCAGACTCCCTTCGCATTTGTCAATTTTGTTATGTTGCAGCCTGATTCAGTTGTTGTTGTTGAAATTCAATTTTTTGTTGAAATTTCAACAGTTGTTGAAATTCAATTTTTTCTCATTAATCTATACTCAGTATCCCATAATGACAAAATAAAAACAGAATTTTAGAAATGTCTGTAAATTTACTAAAAATAATAAATTAAAAAACACTGAAATATCACATTGGCATAAGTATTCAGATCCTTTGCAACCACAGTTGAAATTTAGCTCCAATTTCTCTTGATCATTGCTGACATGTTTTTACACCTTGATTGGAATCTACCTGTGGTAAATTAAATTGATTGGACATAATTTGGAAAGGCACATGCCTCTCTACAAAAGGCCTCACAGCTGACAAAGCATACTGTAGCAGAGCAAAAGCCATGAAGTCAAAGGAACTAAAGAAACTTAATTCTTGGGGGGGGGGGATCAAAAGCAATCCAAAAAGAGAACAATAGAAGATAAGATGGTTGGATACTCTAACTGATGATACAAGCATGGGGTTTTTAGAAAACCCCAAATACATGTTACTAACAAACAATCCAAATGAGAAGAATCAAAAGCAATTGCATGACCGAATACCGTATTTTTCAGAAACACTTTTTTTTCCCTCCTAAAAGAGGCTGAAAATTTGGGTGTGTCTCATACTCTGAATGTAGCTTTTTCGAAGCTTTTTTTCAGCCTTAACTAGGCGCTAGTGATCTGCTCCCTCCGACTCTCAGCTGTTCTTTAGAAGCTTTTTTTTTCAATGAAGCTTTTGCCTGCTTCCTCTGACTCTCAGCTGGAGCTTTTCAGCTGGACTCTGAAGCTTTTTTTCAGCCCTAACTAGGCACTAGCAAGTGAAGCGCTTTGCCTGCTCCCTCCCACTCTCAGCTGTGAAGTTTTTTTCAGCCCTAACGAAGCATTAGCGAGTGAAGCGATCTCCGTGGTTTGCCTACTTTTCTCATTACTTCTCTCTCCAAAGATCAGTTGTGTTTTAGAAGCTGTTTTTTATCCCCAAGCAGGGGATAAAATGTGCTAAAGCTGACCAGACTAAGCACACTAGCCAGATGAATACCTGGTAGACAGATTCCCCCCCCCTATTTTCTTCCCCAAAAACTAAGCTGCATCTTATACTCCAGTGAGTCTTATACTCCAAAAAATATGCTTTGTTAAAATATAGCCCATTGATTTTAATTTAAGATATATATGTACCACAAAGTGCTCAGTTACAACATTTTATTCAAAATAAATTTAAATTATGCCATGGAATTTACTCTGAGATATATTTTATGATTATAGTCTAATTTGCTGTTATTAAGATAATTGAACCCTAAAACCTAAGGCTCTGAAAGCAATTTACTGAGCATTTACTATATGTAAAGAGCAGTGTTTGTTCCTTTTTCATAATATGAGACTTTAGCTGCAAATATATGCTTAATATCTTAATATCTTATTAAAACATTTAATATTAATTCCAAACTATTTTTATTTATAAATATGAAAGTCATAGAGAAACAGTCTAATATATATACAATATAATTATCTGCTCTTAAAGTCTTTACTTAAAATCTTTACGTAAGAGGAAAAATGTGATACAACTTTTCAACTGCTTAGAACGGGAATAACCCAGGGATAAGATATGCATGAAGACCTGAGCTTGGCTTTGTTGCATAACATACACATTATTATTCCTGACCTGACATAGTCAGTCTTACGTAAAATATTCATGCAACAGACTTATTTATTTATTTAGTGTATGGCATACCATGTCAAGGAAATCTACACATGATAGACACAATTGTTAGTTCATTCTGTTTGGCACTTGCATGCCTATCCCTGGTGCACTACAGCTTTACACCAATTACCTATTGGTGCTGAGATTGCTGGCTCTTTCTGGCTCCACCACCAGTCTCACCTCTCTGCACACACACTGGTCTCACCTCTTCGCAGACACAAACACAGCTAAGTTTTGCTCACCAAGGTGGTACCCATTTATTTACTTGCAATATTGTATGCTTTTGAACTGCTGGGTGGGCAGGAGCTAGAGATTGAGTGATGGGAGCTCGCTACATCTCACAGAGCTGGGTTCAAACTGCCAGAGTGCAGACCATTTCTGACCAGCAGGTCCAACATCATTAAGCCTCCCTCATCGCAACCCCTCATGCAACCAAAATGATAAGGATTTCTTACACTAACATACTCACTACTGGTTGGGCAAGGCCAGCATATATAATAGAAAGCATGACAAGTTTCTTTAAAAGTTGGTCTATGAAATATTATAAGACATGAATGTAAATGAATAAAACTGGTTATCAAAAATATAAAAAACAATTTCAAGTATTGCAGGCAATATCCTTGGAAGAATCATTCAAGATCTGACTGATAAAAAATAGAGAAATGTGCTCTGACATGTTTTATATAAATTTTAATGTAGGTTTTTGATTCATTATTTTAATGACTGATTTACCAATGCTTTCCATCACAAACTCATCCTAGAATCCTATACTCAATGTCAGTATCATATTTTGATGCTGTCATCTATAATCCCATCAGTTTTTTATGAATTATTTTTGATGTTCTTTTCAAAAACTAGCTCCATACAGTTGTGAGTTTTTTAAAGGACATCCCAGAAACTGTATTTCCTCAGGGAAATGATGTGCGAGGCCTTATATGCCTATCACAATGTATATAACCAAGATGATGTAAAAAAGATTTCATTCATGTTTGGAAAGCACTTTAAAATAATCCAGTAAAATGCCTTTGTTTATTTAAAGAAAAAAGAAATAAACAAAATTGTCATTTTTATTAAAGTTAAGGCTCTCAATCATGATGTAGCTTATATTCCTTGGTTAAAATCCCTGATTCAGCTCCATTATTTGTTTGTTTTGCTCGCTTGGGAAGGCATTAAGCTGTCTGCAAGTTAATATGGCATTGTATAGAATTGGTATGGCATATCAATTCAGGACTGGATTTTTCAATTGTTAATGTCTGCAGCTTTCAAAGTGTAGGTCATTGATACTGTTTTTGTTTTGGTAAAGCTTGTAGCCAGTGGTGGGTTGCTCTCGGTTTGGTTCGGTTCTATAGAACCGGTAGTAAAACTGGTGAGAGGCTCCGCCCACCCGCCACATCATAATCATGGGTGATCTGTGCATGCGCAGAAGCATGCATGAGCGAGCAAAGCATGCACGCACGCTCCCACTGCGAACCAGTAGTAAAGGTAAGTGGAACCCACCCCTGCTTGTAGCCACCTTCTGATATCCCCAAACTTTGGCAATATTGCTATGATATTACTGTACGTTCCTGTATATGGTAACTCAGAGGATCCTGCTTTGTATTATGTTTGTAATAATGAAAGGCAAATAACTAGTTTTATAAACACAGAAGTATTTATATAACGCACACTGCAATTTGCTGGATGTCAATAGTGCATTGATATTGCCTTGGTTCCTTTGAAAAGAAGTCACTGAAAACTTTAAGGGGTGTTGAATATTGTATGATGCTCTACAAATATGAGCCGTAAGTATCAAGGGTGTCCTTAGGGACCAGGCAGAAAAATGTCAAGATGGTAGCAATAACCATGCAATCAAACCCCCCTCAGATGTAATACGTACAAAAAAAGGGGGGGTAAGATTTCAATATGCAATTGTAGTCATCATCCTGACTTTTTGGAGAGTCCTCCACAGATATCCCTATGTAAAACCTCCATGAAAGTTTATATCTGATGCACATCATAGCATTCAGCAACCCATAGCATTCCTAGAGCCAGTTCAGTTCCCTGCTTATTCTGTGCTTTCCTTTTATTTTTCCTTTTTATTCTGGGATTTTTTTGGGGGGGAGGGTAGTTTCTTTACATAGCTTGTGATAAAGTTGAAGAAAGAGAAATGGGACTAGATAGATAGATAGATAGATAGATAGATAGATAGATAGATATAGATAGATGATAGATGATAGAAGATAGAAGATAGAAGATAGAAGATAGATAGGTAGGTAGGTAGGTAGGTAGGTAGGTAGGTAGGTAGGTAGGTAG
>WNWU01000003.1:17450326-17484427 GCA_012654045.1 Ptyas mucosa
TATATTTTCAATGTGATGGAATGATTAGACATTGAAGTATTGCTAAATAGGATAGTAGAACAGGTGGTTAATAGGTTTTTATTGATGACAACTGTGCTGGAACCATACTTCAATTTTTAAAGACATTGTTAAGTACATTTACACTCATTCATTAATTATAATTTTAATATAATTGCATGAGCGTGTGCATAATACTCTTGTAGGAATGATAAATTATCATGCTTTCTACATAGATTCTCATTTATTATAGCTCAATGCCACCTCTTCCACTAGAAATGAGATGGGCTGAACCAGGTAAAAGTAAAGACAAAACAAAACTGAGAAATGCAGAATAAACTGGATAAAATAAAATAAAAGAGAATAAACTGGACAAGACTACTGCAAATTGAATCCATATTTTACATCAAGCTTCCTTTTCAGACTACTGTGGTGAATTAGAGATTAAGACTAGATTGGAGATAACTCAATATGGTTGAGCCATCACACAAGAAAACCAGGGATTAATTAGATAAAATTTAATGGATTGTAGACATGAATTAGCAGAGGTGGGCTAGAGCTGGGAATGAGACATTTGAGGGCAAAATGTAGCAAAGAAATAGGCATTTGAATAAAGAAGACATAGAGGGAATATCTAGGAAAGTTTATATATGAATGGGATGAAGGAAAAAGTGGATTTCTGTGAACTTTGGCTGCAGTTCATGTTTGGCACATGTAGATGTGGGTGCAAATGTATGGACAGTAGGATTATGTACATTAGAAATGATCTTGACAAAAAATGACAAACTTCTGATCCTTCAGTGAAAGAATGTTGAGTGGCCCATCAGCGGCCTGCGCGGATCATGACTGATCCTGACGACGTGGTGTGGGGTTGTGCCAGCAGCCTGTGCAGCCGGCGCTCGCATCAGACAGCAAGGAGGCTGAAGAGGATGTGGTGCCAGAGGCACAGACTCAGCCTGGGCCTTCAGAACCTCCAGAGGCTCCTTCAAGTAGAGAGAGGGAAGTGAAGGAGCCTCTCCTCAATGCTCGAGCATGCAGGGCTGCCAGAAGGCAGGAGTGGCTACTCAGGAGGAGAAGGTCTCCTTGAGAGTAAGGTTTGAGGATAATTGGCCACTCCCTTAGCTTATTTATGTCACACGCAGCTAGTAATTTCTTGCTGGAAACAACGTGTAATTATTACAGAGAATTTTAGAGAGTGAGTGTCTTATCATATCTTGTTTTCTGGGCTGGTTGCCAACCTTTGCCGGACTTCTTTTATTCTTGGTACGTTATAACTTTGATAAGGATCGTTGGTGTGTGTCACAATCCTTGGGAATCCTGAGCTGGGGCAGAACAGTTGAGCAATCTAGAAGTTAAGACCTGGCAACTGGATTTCTTTTCTTGTTGATTTGAAATATTTCACAGCTTATCCAAGTTGCTGCTTTAATCTGAAGAAACTACTTGGATAAAGCAGCAAAATGTTTCAAACCAACAAGAAAAGAAGTCCAGTTGCCATGATTCAACTTCCAGATAACTTTACCTGGACGACTGAGAATCTTCATTGACAAATGTTGAGGGATAAGAGGGATAAATAAGAAAGGACTATGCTTTTCTCTGAAAATGGCTTTTTAACACAGATGTGTCCCAGTACCTTTCTCTTTTTAATGTTTAATGTTTAATATTTAATGTTTGGGAGCCACTCAGAACCAGTCATTACTAGAGCAGCATAGGAACAAGCTAGGAAAACTAGCTTATAAACTAGGAAAATAAACTAGGAGACGAACAAACAAGAAACATATCCAACTGTCCTAGATACTTCCATGCCCGCAACCTATTCAGAAACCTGACAAGTGACTAAACTCTTCAGTTTAAAGCCCCCTAGTCTTGCCAATCCCCACAGCATTACATATTAGGAAGAACAACTGGCAGTTGTTTTTCCTATGAGCAGGTGGCACTTTGTCACAGGAGAAACAATGACAGGGGAACACATCAATTATTTTCCTTAATTTATCTCTAATTAAAACAGTAAGAGCAGTACCACTCACTGGTCTCATTACTAAGGCAGAACAGGGATCTACAAGGACCCTTATGGAAGGACAATTTATTTTGGTATAGGTCTCTGCTTCATAGACTTTAACAGAGTTGTCTGATTGTGCCCACAATAGTGGTGAAAATACTAGTTCCTTCTTTTACTTTAAGCAATTCAATGAATATATATCTTCCTCTTCCCCAAACATTCACATTAAATTTGTGAATATGTAACATTTAATCCAAAAAGGGACATGGTGGTTCAGTGGCTAAGATGCTGAGCTGGTTGATCAAAAGGTCGGCAGCTGGTTGATCAAACGGTTCGAATCCCTAGTGCTGCATAACAGGGTGAGCTCCCGTTGCTTGTCCCAACTTCTGCGAACCTAGCAGTTTGAAAGCACATAAAAAATGCAAGTAGAAAAATAGGGACCACCTTTAGTGGGAAGGTAACAGTGTTCCGTGCACCTTCGGGGTTTAGTCATGCCAGCCACATGACTACGGAGACATCTTCAGACAGCGCTGGCTCTTCAGCTTTGAAACAGAGATGAGCACCGCCCCTAGAGTTGGGAACGATTTCACATATGTGCAAGGGGAACCTTTACCTTTACCTTAACATTTAATCCTGTTTAAATGTACCAATGATCTAAAAGAAATCCTGTAAAAAAAAATGACTGTTAAGTATCCCAGATGCCTTTTCAGCTACCATGATTCTGGGGTTTGTTTGTTTTTTACTTCTTGTATTGACTTATATTCACTTTAAATGCAGTATTCTATTTTTGAAGGCCTTCATCAGTGTGAAGAATTTCCTAAGCAAACCTTGAAAACGTTTCTTGAATAATAGCTTTTTTTCTCTCTCTCTCTGACATTTTTAGATATGTCACATACAAACAAGGGTAAATTGGATAGTTCAGATTTACTGAATCACACAAAACACTTTGTACATGAATCATCAGTTTAAAAATAGCAAAAATGAAAAAAATGAAAACAAGTCACCACTACCAACAAAACATTTTCGGATTTTCGGGTACAAAGGAAAAAGACTGATTTATTTTTTAGTACAGCACAGAATTCTAAAAATATGCAAGATTCTTTTTTAAACAATTTTTATTTAACGTTTTAATTATAATAGTAAAAGATAATGCAAAAGAAAAAAGAAAAATAGAAAGCGAGAATAAAAGGAGGTGCAAGAAAACAAAAGGAAGAGATAGAGAGGAAAATCCTTAATTAGCAAATATAAAACTCTTCATCTCATAACAAGAAATAACCAAGAAATAATATTTCTCTAATCCAGGTGTCAGCAAAAAGTTTGAGCAAAGCCCTAAAATAGTAATAGTAATTAACAAATGTTAAAGTCATCATGCCATATCTCAACTTTTAACTGTAAACAAATCTACATAAACTGGTTCCAATATCCTAATATGAACATGAGAAAGGGGGACAATTTGTCTTTTAAAGAGTCACAAGAATCCCTTACTTCAGGGGTGTCAAACTCACAGTCTGTGCCCCGGACGCATCATATGTTGGCCACACTCACCCCCAGTTTAGCAAAGAGGAGAACAGTCATGATATGTCACATGACAACATTGTGACACCACAAGTTTGATACCCCTGCCTTACTTGAAGTGGGAGAATAATTAAATAAAAAGTGAATTTAAATGTCACCTGATTAGGGTTACATAAAGTAACATGGTGCTTAAAGCACCATGTTTAGTGAAAGCAAATCCAATAGAAAATGTTTTTTTTTCCAGTCCAGATATCAGCAAGCCCAAAGAGAAACACCCAAAACAATATATCTCATTTTTAAACCTGAGATAAATAACCCTAAAATAAAGTGACTTTATTATATAAAACATTTTTGCTCTTTTATCCATTCAGATGATTATGGATCCTTGTCCTGAATTTCTTCAAAAGCTTAAAACGCCATTCTTTGATAATCCACCATTAAGTAGCATCTTTATAAAATATAGCCGCACATAATGATTTGAGGTACCTAGTTCTTAATATACAATTTAATAATTTACAAGATAGTAATTTAGTTATGGACAGATAGAGATCCACAAAAAATGCAGAGGAAAATGTACTGGAAATAGTTATATGAGATATTAATCTCCACAATATTTTGATTTAAATGAAATGAAAAAACTGGAGGAAAACAAAAGAAAATGGAAAAGCATGGGAAAGATGAAAGTCATGGCCAACCCATGCTATTAACACAATTTGTTATGTTATTCAGCTGTAGGGGGGGGGGGGGAGTACATGACTGTCCCCATCTGGATCCACTATTTCTGGATTAAATTTCTTAGCTCACCAAATAAGATTCTATATCAGCATCTTTCATAACATATAAGAACATGTAAGATTCTTCCTTTATCTTTCTAATTCTTCTTTTTCTTTAACTCTAACCTAATTCTTCTCTAATGTTCTGAATTTATTTAAAGAACCCATCCTCATAATTGAGGAAAACAAAATTCAGACTTTCTAGGTTGCAACCTAATCCTTCTTGGCAACCCCACCAAGTCTTAACATACGGACCAAAATGATACAATGTCATATATTTTTACTGAATTTCATTTCACTTTATTTCTTAGTCTATTGTTCTATTGTAGTGAATTCATTAGTGGGAGAGTAGATGACATACAAAATTTGGAATGTAGATATATTTTTTTTTAATTTGATTTATATGCCGCCCTTCTCCGGAGACTCAGGGCGGCTTACAATGCATTAAGCAATAGCCTTCATACTTTTGTATATTTATACAAAGTCAGCTTATTGCCCCCACAAACTGGGTCCTCATTTAACCTACCTTAGAAAGGATGGAAGGCTGAATCAACCTTGAGCCTGGTGAGATTCGAACTTACAGTAATTGCAGACAGCTGGTTTAAATCACTATGCTTTTAGTCTGCTGAGCTAAACCAGGCTCCTGGTTTAACGTTTATTACTAAATTAAATACAAGGATTTGCTATCACAAGTATGCAGGGGTGGGCTTCAAAAATTTTAGCAAGGGGTTCTCTGCCCGGTTTCTGGGTGGGCATGGCCATGGTAGGTGTGGCCTAGTCAGCCACCTGCACTACGGTGGAGGGGAGCATTTTTGCCCTCCCCAGGGTCCGGAGGCTTTCCTTGAACCTCCAGGAGGGCGAAAACTACCTCCCCAGGCTCCAGAGGCCCTCTGGAAGCCAGAAACGGGGCCATCTGCCCGAACTCTCGGTAGGCCCATTTATCCTCCCCAAGCCTCTGTGTGAACCCTGCACCTACCTGCATCCAAAATGGGCCGCATGAAGACTTCTGAGAGGGGCAGGTTGGGGTAGGTGGGGCTAGTCAGGAGTGGGATTTGGGGGTTCTCTGAACTGCACAGAATCTTAGCTAGAGGTTCTCCTGAATCCCTGTGAACCCCCAGCAACCCATCCCTGCAAGTATGATCATAGGTTCAGGAAAATTGTACTTGCATGATATTTAGCATAAATGCAGAACTTCTGCCTTTATAACTAACAGTATAAATTAAGCAATGGTATACTTCACTCATTTCAGGGTTTTATTGATATCTGTAGTTTATTTTAACTCTCATGATTGCATTGAGAAGCACATGTAGGTTTTGCGGAATATGTTATGAACTACAGATAGAAGGTCACTAATAATGCTAGACATCAGTATAATATCCTTAATGGGATAATGGTATCAGTTCCTTAAATTCTGCCTCTCTCTGTTTCTCTGTCTGTCAGTCTCCAACTACATCCTCATCCAGAATCAATTACACAGTTACTCATATTTTCTTTCTTCTTACCCCACTGTTTCTTTCTTCCTTTTGGGATATCTTCCAGAAAGCAAATTACAGTTTTTTATCTTATCTTTCTGGAGAAAATCTGTTATCTGTTTCCAAGGAATCCTAAAGGAATCAGGAATAGGCGAGGAATTCATTTTTATGCAAATCTATCTAATTCTCACTCTTCTACCTGAAATTAGCCTTTTTAACTACTGAGATCTTTTAAGCCTGCAGGTTTTTCTTAAGGGTTTGAAAAGTTGGCTCCAGAAAATTTAAAAAAAAATAAAAACTCACTCTAAAGGATTAAAAGAAGATCTACCCTGTATAATCAGTGTTAAAGGAAATGCAAGGCATCTTTGAATACTTTGGCACACAAGTATAATTTTGATTCTCATTCAGACAATGAACATCTATTTTGGAATAGGTTTTTGTTTTTGGAGTAATACCAATTTGAGAACTAGAAGTAAATCACTTTAAAAAAAGTTAATAGATATGTTAATCATTTAGATCTAGTCAAAGTTTTAAATCATTTTGGTTATTGCAACAGGAATCTGGATAACTGTCCAGAATAACTGCAGACATATTGAATAAATTCATATGTTGATCTTACAGTTTGGTCCAGAGACATTGGCAGCATTTAAAACTTTGTAATTACTAACAGCAGCAGAATGTGCAATAGGTAATTTGAAATCTACAGCACTTTTTATGAGCAATTAAAGAGAATTATATACCTTATTCCTTGCATATATTTCATGCCAGATATTATCTGAAGACCACAAAAAGTTGAACATGGGACATAGAAAAACAAAACAAAAACATAACAAAAACCACAACTGAATTTTTAGTCTTGAATTGATTATATGCATTTTTTTTCAATATTTTGCTTATGGGTTATTATGGCTTTCTACTGATACAACAAAAATACTGTGCAATCTAAATGTAATGCTGTGTTTCAAAGTGGAGCTGAGATATACATGTTTATGTTTGTGTGTACTTTTTTTGTTCTGTCCCTTGTGTTTTTCCCCCCATATATTGAAGTAATTAAATTAAAACTCAGAATTATGGAATTAAAGAAGGCCTGGAAGACTCTGAGTGTTTTTGCATTCAAACCCAGCATTTGTGTGGTCTAATAATAATTTAGGATAATCGTATCACATACATCACAATTCTACCCTAGAATCAATCACCTCAATATAAAATCTAAATATACTGTCCAGAAAGGAAACAAAAGAAATGAAAGAGAGAAAAAATTCACTCCACATAGATAGCTTTATTACCAGGGCAAGTCAATATCTATGAGATGCACAAGAAACAACCCAAAAGCAGATTTTCCTCTTTGCCATTAAGTCACCTCACCAGACCTAGCAGCCACTGCTACTGTAGATCAAAAAATGGTTGCTTATCTCCCTGGGAAAAGCTCTGAGAAATGCTATCATTAACCAACCCACCTTAGGGTAAAGAAAGATAATGAATAACCCAAGATCCCAAACACATATGTTTTGAGGGCAGGGAAGGAGGGAGCCTCTCTCATGGGGCATGACCTTAAATTAGTTGGCAAAGCTCACTCTATGACTTTCTTTCTGAATGGGTTTAGATGCAATAACATGCTTCAGCCTAAAGACACAATAATGGTAGTTAGCGCTAATTGAAAGCCTGGGACCTGTAAAAGATAACCTGAAGCCATCCTTCAAATCTTAAAATAATAACACACTTCTTAGCTGAAGGGAAAACCAAGGATAGAAAGTGTCTATCTTTGCTATCAATGACATATAGGGTAGGCTTCCTGATTTTCTTGAGGTGTATTAGTCTTCAACTAATCTTGACAGGCCAACCTGGTCAATTTAAGGTATTTTGGAGAGGTGTTTTTAAAAAGATCTGGAGGACAGTTTTGCCAAACTTCGCTTCATACAAAATTCCCCTTGCCTTTTCTATAATCCTTTAGGGGATCTTCTTATCTACAATGTGGCAGTTTGAGACCCAAGTACCATGGGACGGGGTGAGCTCCTATTCCTGCCCCAGCTCCTGCCAACCTAGCAGTTCAAAAGCATGCAAATACAAGAAGATAAATAGGTAGCACTTTGGTGAGAAGGTAACAGTGTTCCATACACCTCATGTATATGCATACCAGTCACATGACTATGAAAGCATCTTCAGACAATGCTGGCTATCTTGGCTAGGAAACAGAGATGATTGTTCCCCCCATCCTGTCCCATCCCCTGCCAAGGCAGACACAACTGGACAGGAGAAACCTTTGCATTTTACTTTTTTTAATGCAATGGTGAAGGATTTACACTAGGATTGGGGAGAGCCAGATTTAAGTCTATCTTTAGCTACAAAATGGTGTACAAAAAAGATCAGTATTACTGAAGGTATGACCCTTTTTTACATGCACTTCACTTTATGCAATGCATGCTAGAAGAGGAAGGAATTGAGCTGCTGGTTTGTGTTTTTGTGCTTTTCACTCCCACCCTACCCGATGGTTCCATTTGAGAACAGGAGAAATAGGCCCAATGAATGTTATCTCTCAATGTCCTAACTGAACCTGATTTTGACTACCCAATCTAAATACAAGATCATGACTAGAAAGAGCTGTGAGTGGCGCACTGGTTAGAATGCAGTATTACAGGCTAACTCTGCCGCCTGCCAGCAGTTTGATCCTGACTGACTCAAGATTGATTCAGCCTTCCATCCTTCTGAGGTTGGTAAAATGAGGACCCCGATTTTAGGGGGCAATATCCTGACTATGTAAACCACTTAGACAGAACTGTAAAGCACTATGAAGCAGTATACAAGTCTAATGCTAGTGTTATAACTATCTGTGTAAGTATACTAAAATCAATTCTCCATTTGACTGGTTTTTTTTCTATGAAAGAGACCTCTGTTTTCCTGCCTCTTTTTTTTAACAATTATTTTCTGATTTGTTTTATGCGCCTCTTATTCTGAGAGGACAGATTGTGCTGCTGTTGTAGCTTCTCTAGTATATTTCTATCCTTCTTTAGGATTCCTGGCTGAAAATCACTTCTTGATCTCAGAAAGCCCTGTGTGATGCTTTCTTCTTACACTTCCTTATCGCAGTGTTTTTCAATCATAGCAACTTTAAGATGTGTGGATTTTAACTCCCAGAATTCCTTAGCCAGCAAAGCTTGAGAAACAGTGTCCTATGAAATTAATTGAAACATGAGAAACTAGGAAGACTTTAAACTGTAGGGAGATGGCTGAAACATGAAAAAAAATCATATATGCATTGTGCTATGGATTGCTGTCTAGAAATACTGAGCAGTACTGTAGTGCATTACTAGAAATCAAGTTAGAGATTATTAGAAACAACTGCACATTCTCTTCAGGTTTCATTCCTCCCTGACTCTCTTTCCTATTTTTGCACCTATGAAAAATTTTAAAATTGTAATTGCTCTGTTCTCTTCCATTCTGAGCAATAGGAAAGCTGAGAATCAGATTCCACTTGTGGTTTTTTTTTTAATTGAAAAGTTTTAAAATATTTTTACAAACAAATTTCCCCCCTTCCTCCCCCCCGTCCAATCCCTTCCCCCCCTGCCCCCGACTTCCCAGAGCAAAATACAGGGTATAGCATTTAACAAACATAATCAAACACAAACAAACTAACTATAAGCTCTTAGCTCCCCTTCGCCCTTTAACTCCCCTATACATACCAAAATATAGGAATATAAAAATTCACCTAAATATTTCATTCATAAGCTATTTGCAACTTTCTAGTCTCATATTTATTTTGAATATAGTCAATCCATTTTCTCCATTCAAATATACTGTATATCTTTCATTCGAACGATCCTTCAAATATGCAGAGATTTTCGCTATCTCCGCCAAATTAGCTACTTTTAATGTCCATTCTTCAATAGTAGGTAGGTCTTCCTTCTTCCAATACTGCGCCACCAAAAGTCTGGCTGCGGTTATTAAGTTCAAAATCAAATTAGTCTCTATAACCGTACAATCTGTAATTATACCCAATAAAAAAAAACTGTGGAGAAAATTTTATCTTCTTTATTTTGTATAATCCACCAAATCTTAATCTAAAATGCCTTAATCTTTTTACATGTCCCTCATATATGATAATACGTTGCATCATCACATTTACATCTCCAACACGTAGGTTGTAAATTTGGATACATACAAGCTAGTTTTTTAGGATCCAGATGCCATCTATAAAACATTTTATAAAAATTTTCTCTCAAGATTATTAGAAACAACTGCACATTCTCTTCAGGTTTCATTCCTCCCTGCCTCTCTTTCCTATTTTTGAACCTATGAAAAACTTTAAAATTGTAATTGCTCTGCTCTCTTCCATTCTGAGAAATAGGAAAGCTGAGAATCAGATTCTGCTTGTGGTTTTTGAAATCTATTTGCTGAAAGGCTGCAATGTTAAAACGTTCACAAAGGTTCAGCCTTTGAAAGTTACAGTCTTTCTGCAATTAACATGCATTTGATTGTCACACACTTAGTTATCATACTAATTATTTTGTAGAAGAAAAGTGGACCTCTTTGTCTACTTTTTCAATATATCTTTTATTGATTTGCAGATGCATATAGCAGCAACTACCATCTACATAGGTTTTCTGCATCATTCATTTGACATTATGCATTTCTGTCATTTCCCCTGAAATAATTCACTTCAATATCTAAAACTTCATTTGCTAGTACTACAGATGGAACATTCTTTCTTCACCTACAGAAAAGTTAATGGGGTACTTGACATCTTGACAAGTTTGCCTTGAAAGGATTCAAATTTGAGTACAATTGGTGTCTATTTGAATAACAATATTACCCACTTATTTACTGGCAGCTAAGCAGCCACTTTTTTGATTCAATCCCTTTATTTAAAAGGTCTTTAATTTGAAGAGTTCTTCCCCCCCCCCCCATAATGGTGACTTGGATTGAACAAGGACACATCTAAAAGACAAGGAAATTGTGTGTGTGTCACTCCCTTAAATCTTGAATCAAGGGCGAATGCATAGCATAAAAGTCTTTTTACTATAGATGAGCATTGTTAGCGTACAGCTGTACTTATTTCTACATCATTTTGTCCATAGCAAACAAAAAACTGCTTTTGCATTGAACAGAAACAATGTTGAAGGTGGGATGGGAGAGAAGAGAAAGAATCTTGAAATAGAAGAACTTGTTTTTAATAAAAAGGGAAAAAAGCTGATTTAAATGTTGTTCTGAAAAAATATACTATGGAGAAGGTTAAATAGTGTCTTTCTAGAGTTGTCTTCCAGGGAGATGTTAAAAAGTCAAGATGGTAGCCACAACCATTTGATGTTTGCAACACATATAAAAAAGGGCAGGGCCTCAGTCACTTGGTCTGAACCACCATTTTGATTTATTTTTATTTTTTACTTTCATGCCGATACCCTTTCATCTTTCTCTTTAATGCACTAATTTTAGTCACATTCTCCCCACATTATATTTTCTTCTGCATTCTGAAGTGTTTTCCTCCATTTTTTGCTTCCTGGCACAGAATCAAATGCTGTGCTTCCATTAAATGTAAATCTTGTTTCTTGTTAATAGATAGATGTATATGTTTTTGTGACAGGTTGAAAGTTGAAAAAGTGTGAAATGGTTAGATAGCATCATGCCCCGGGGAAAGAAGAATATAAAGTAGTAGCCTCAGTTGTTCTTTTTTATGCATTATTTGCAGTTGGCAGCCTCTTTATGATATTGGCTGATCTTTAGAACAGATAAGCAGGTTTGTTACTTGGATGAGGGATCACCATATGAAGGTAGGGAGGTAAGTAGAGCCTGGTGGCGCGGCACTGTAATTAACATTCAGCTGCCTGCAATTACTGCAAGTTCAAATCACACCAGGCTCGAGGTTGACTCAGCCATTCATCCTTTCTAAGGTAGGTAAAATGAGGACCCAGCTTGTGGGGGCAATAAGCTGATTTTGTATAAATATACAAAAGTATGAAGGCTATTGCTTAACGCATTGTAAGCTGCCCTGAGTCTCCGGAGAAGGGCGGCATATAAATCAATTTTTTTAAAAAAAAAGTCTCTTCCATACTTTACAAGAAAGGGACTTGATCTAGTAGAAATACCTGAAGATTTGCATTCTGGAATAATGCAGTCTATGCAGCAGTCTTTTCTAAGCACTTGGTTGATCCTGCCAGAACTACGTGTTTGCCTCAAGCATTAAACCGTATCAGTGGTATGCTAAAGCTAAAAGTGTCTAATTACCTGATTGAAAATCAATAGCAATTCTTGGCTATGGAGATAGATATACATATCACTTTGTGGGGCAGTCTTCGAGACCCCAGGATGAACTTCCCTTAATCCCAAGAATTAAAAATAAGCCATGAATGTCTAAATTGTACTAAATGCAACACAGAAACTAGGAAAAGCTCATTAAGTAAAAGATACCCTTTTTTTTTGCCATAAAGAAGCTTATGCACCAGGCACTTAGCTTTCTCTTCTTATTCACTTCAAAGCAAGGGAGGTTGTCCTTAATTCTGCAGTGAATTTACACTTTTGTTTCACATCATTTTGAAGGATACTTAAAGTATGCCAATAACGAGAAAGAGCTGACTGAGAAAACCTATTATTTTATTTTGCTTCTAAACTCAAAATTTAAAAAAAGACCCAAATAATTAGAAAGAGAGCATGGATTCATGGATAAGGGCATATCCATGAAAATGCAGGTAAAGGGTATCTATCCAACCAGTTGTTGATGTTGTTTGCACTGTTTAAAAGATAGATTAGGCAATATCTGCCTATAAGAGATTGAATTTATAAACTTTGGATAGTGGGTATGGATAGATACATGGATAGTCAGATACAGTAAATCAATCTTTTATACACAATTGAAAGTGGCAATGCATGAACAAAGAGAGAAGGAAATATTTATTTATTTATTTGTTTGTTTGTTTGTTTATTTGTTTGTTTGTTTGTTTGTTAAATTTATATGCCGCCCTTCTCCGGAAACTAAGGGTGGCTTACAATGCGTTAAGCAATAGCTTTCATACTTTTGTATATACCTGCTTAGTAGGGCTTTCGGCCCCCCCAAGCGGTGTTCTTTTTTATACAAAGTCAACTTATTGTCCCCACAATCCAGGTCCTCATTTTACCTACCTCAAAAGGATGGAAGGCTGAGTCAACCTTGAGCCTGATGAGATTTGAACTTGCAGTAATTGCAGGCAGCTGGCAGTACTTTAACAGCACTTAGTCTGCTGCACCACCAAGGCTCTTTGGTATATGCGTCAAGTTTCTTAAATTAAATGAAGGCAGGCCTGTCTGACGGCCCATGGGCTGGGGGCATCACACACAGGCCATGCCCACCCTGGCTTCGCAAACACAAAAAAGGTCATAATACGTTATGATACATCATGTGACATGATCGAGGTTGAAATCGAGTGTTCTAAGGTGTCGGTCTGTTTTAATAAAAAGATGTTCACATTAATTTTGAATGTGTATTTTTTTTAGTATTCTGCTCACATATAGGATAAATAGGACGAACATTTTCAGCATAAGGACCATTACCATTACTTCAGTACTTTCACAAAGATTATTTTTAGGGGGGAAGAAAGCTTTAAAAAATGTGGGACAATTTTACTCTCAAAAATCCTCTTGAGTCTCTTATGATGCAACATTGTACTACATTTAGTTAGCTTCAGGATCTTCAAATAAAGAGGGCTGCAGCACAAGAATAACAGAAACAAGGAGAAACATTGAGGCATTTGATTGAATCTGCAAAACCGAATAGGGTAGGGTAGGGTAGGGTAGGGTAGGGTAGGGTAGGGTAGGGTAGGGGAGAAGAGAAGAGAAGAGAAGAGAAGAGAAGAGAAGAGAAGAGAAGAGAAGAGAAGAGAAGAGAAGAGAAGAGAAGAGAAGAGAAGAGAAGAGAAGAGAATATTGGCCAAGTGTGGTTAGACACACAAAGAATTTGTTTCTGGTGTGTAAGCTCTCAATGTACATACAGCAATAATGATAGACCATTAACATAGTCATTATAAAATACATTCATCATAAAATATTTGATACAACACTTAGTGATAGTCATGGATACCAAATAAGCAATCAACATAAATCATACTAGGATACCAAGTAAACAATATAAATCGTAAGATACAAGCAACAAAGTTATAGTCATAAGAAGATAAGGAGATAGGGAATAGGGAAGATGAAAATAATGAGGGTAATACTGCCTTTTTAGATAGTTTGACTGTGTTGTGAGAATTAGTTGTTTAGCACAGTGATGACAAGGGGGTGGAACTGTCCTTGTGTCTAGTTGTTCTGATGTGCAGTGTACTATAGCGTCGTTTTGAGGGTAGAAGTTGAAACTGTTTGTAATACATAACACAGAAAACAAGGTTGGTAAAATTTATAAATTACTTACCAAAATAAGATTTGTAAGCCAAACAAGTTTTATGATTAAATGAGTATTGGGACATTGACAGGATTATACCAGTTGTAACGATATAGACAAAAGAAGGAAAGAAGGAGTCCATATATAGTCATATACCTTTCAGCCACTGTGATTTGCTCATGATGGAATTTGTAAGCTAAAGAGAGAAATGATGCTACTTTATTAGAGTCTGGCAAATCTGTTTGCAAGAATGAAAATGTTTATAGTTTTATTATTATTATTATTATTATTCTCTTGTTCAGGGGATGATTTTAGACTATCAATGCCTTCCTGTAATTAATAAATACCGTATTTCTTGGTGTATAAGATGCACCTTTTTCCACCCTAAAAAGGGGTGAAAATTTAGGTGTGTCTTATACACCGAATGTAGCCCCGCCCACCCACTGGCCCCCACCCTTTGGCCTCTGCCTCCCAGCAGTTTACCTCCTTGCAGCAAGCAGCAAGAAAAAACAGCTCCTTTCAGCTTCAGCACAGTCTAATTAGCACAAGTTGATTGGATCGGCCTCCTGACTCTCAGCTGATTTGCTCTCAGCTGCTTTGCACAGGGCTCTGCTGCTTGCTGCAAAGAGGTAAATTGCTGGAGCAGATTTTTTTTTTCGTTGTGCTAATCAAGCTATGCTGAAAACGAAAATGAAAGTAAAGCAGGCTGTTTGCTGTTTGCTGCAACGAGGCAAAATTGCTCAGAGGCAGAGGGAAATTTCTCTTTTTTCTTTTCCTCACCAAAAAAGGTAGGTGCGTCTTATACTCCGGTGCATCTTATACTCCGAAAAATACAGTATATTTTAATAGTATAAAAATAGATATGAACGGGAAATTTTTAAAGTTTTCTTGAATTTGTTACAATTTTCATTGCATACTTTAAGTATGTCATTCTTATTCTTAAATAAAGATAGTTCACTATTTTGATTGCAATTCCAAAGTGTCAAATGACTATCTAGAGTAGGCTGACTAGCCTGAAATTTTCATGTTTTACTGCTAGTATCTTTTGAAGCAAATATAAAGATTTTGATGGAAATCTAGAAAAAGTGGAATAGATAGAGCACAGCTATAGCCTAAGGGTTATGTCTAATGGGGATAGTTCATTTGCAGCTTCAATCAATGGAACTGAAAGGCCTGCAGTTCTCTAGTTATGACATGGCTTCCTATCTCACCCCAATTAGGATATGGAAACCTGTCCTTCTCACTTGTATTTGCACACTTTGGAAGCTCTGAATATACTTGCCCCAGAATATGTTTTGTTTTCTTCCCAATCTGTGTAAGAGGTCACACTTGCAATTTTTTCGTCATAACTTTAAACTCAGAGGTTAAAATATGATGTTTGGAATGGTGATATAAAGGTCTAAATGAAGAAATTGGGGTCTTTGACCTCAATTTCTGTTTTCGTTTAAGGAGGGGAGAGTCACTGTGTTTATAAGTCAAATCAAAATAACCTATACTGGACAATTTAACCTACTAAATTTGAACAGTGAAAATATATCAGACTTTTGTATTTCTCTTTGTCCTTCTTTCATAATTGTGCATTCTTATGTAGGATTACATTGACATTTTAAATAGGGCTGATTCAATTCAAAATCAAATCTTTTGAATCTTTAAACTTGAATCCTTTTTTCCTACATTGATTCAAAGAGCTAATTCAAATCAACCTAATACATTATTTGAATACAAATGTCAAATCAAATTGCCTTCCAGGTTACAAAATTAACTCAATTTATAAATCCAATTGATAATTAAGAGTGATTTCCTTTAATTTTAACATTCTTCTATTTTGAGTTTTAACATTTAACATTATGACCTTCTAATGCTCATTAATTAAAACTGTAGATCTTATCATTTTGCTCATTTTGCTGCCCAAAACGAAAGATATGTCTGTGTCCAGGGATGGGATTGAAAACCACTGAGGGAAGAAGGGATAGAATAGAATAGATTTTTTTTGTGTGATTGGACACACAAGGAATTTGTCTTCGTGCATATGCTCTCAGTGTACATAAAAGAAAATATGTTCGTCAAGAATCATAAGGTACAACATTTAATCATGGTCATAGGGTACAAATAAGCAATCAAATCATATTAGGAAACAGTCAATATAAATCGTAAGGATACAAGCAACACAGTTACAGTCATACACTCATTAGTCGAAGGAAATGGGTGATAGGAATGATGAGAAGATTAATAGTAGTGCACACTTAATAAATAGTTTGACAATGTTGAGGGAATTATTTGTTTAGCAGAGTGATGTCATTCAGGAAAAAACTGTTCTTGTGTCTAGTTGTTCTGGCATGCAGTGCTCTATAGCATCGTTTTGAGGAAGCTGGCTTTATTGAGAACTTTTGTGTTAAGGTTACTACAATGGAATGTTTAGGCAAAAGGGCATTTTTCTGAACTATTTTCTTCCTACATCTTATATTATTTCATTCATGAAACTAAAACAAGAAAAGCTGCTATGGTGAAGACGGAACCTACATATAGCTACAGTTAGAAGGCTAATTTGTTCCATTTGGTGGCACCAGTAATTGAAAGTCTACCATAAACAGTCCCTTTATTGGGAACTTGTAATTCTTGCTTTATTTTCCTTTTCATAATATTTACTCTATAATGGCCCAAATGACCACTATTAATTTTGTAGCTGCCATTAAAAACAGTGATTTGGCTAATCTACAGGTCTCCAAACTTGGCAACTTTAAGACTTGTGGACTGTTATGTATTGGAAGAGTCTGAATAAGAATGAAACCAATCACATGATATCTCCTGATGGTCAATATAAATCTGTCGAAAAACTTGCCTTTCATATTACCTTGATTTTCTTTTGGTGACAGAAAATGAACAATGAATGTGTGTGTGTATTCGCTGCCATTAAATAGTTGAAGCAAAAGAGGAAGAAGACAAAAATCCTTGCTCGCAGTCTACTAGATGAGGTTTCAAAATACATAATAGATTTCAGTAAATGACTAGTAGTATATATTGAGTGGAATACCTCCTAGATTTGTTGAAACTTGTGGTACAAAAATATTCTTATCCTGTACTTATTTTTGTGCTAAATCGTATTATGCTCATAGTACTATTTCTGCCTAAGATTGAGATTTAAGTAATATGTAGAAATACAGGCATTAGCAAACATACCATTTCTGCTCTCAGTAATATACAGCTTTTAGTCATTCTGCCCTTTTTTCATCTGTAGGAGATATAGGTAGAAATTTCACACACAAAAACCCTCGTAAACGAACTCAGTGATGGCTAACCTTTTTGGCACCGAGTGCTGACATAGGAGCGCATGCCGGAGCCCAAAACCTGGAAGAGAGTGCTGCCAGCCTCTCTCTTCGGGGTTCCTTCACATGCATGTGCACTGGCCAGCTGGTCTTCATGCATGCACACAACAGAACCCAGAAGAGAGCGGATGGCCATGCACGCATTCACGCCAGACCAGCTGGTTTTCACGCATATGCGCAATGGAACCCAGAAGTGCAGCTGGTGAAGGTGCACATGCCCACAAAGAAGGCTCTGTATGCCACCTCTGGCACATGTGCCATAGGTTCTCCATCATGGAACTAACTCATTCATTAATTCATTTAATACACACACACAAATACATCTATTTATTTATCTATCTATATCTATCTACAATATCTATCTATCTATCTATCTATCTATCTATCTATCTACCTACCTACCTACCTACCTACCTATCTATCATCATCATCTATCACCTATCTATGCAGCTGTAAAGCTATTGTATAGTTTTTAAGTTATGATGAATTTAGAAGTCCTACTTCTATCACATAACTTTGCATTCGTCTCCCTGAACGATCCTGGGCTGGAGAAAGAAACACAAGCATTTCCCCCTTACCACTTGAGGAAAAATAACTGATAAATCTTTCTTTGTGCATCTGGACATAGTATTTCTCAAAAATCCCTCATGGATAGAAATTGTGCCAGCACAAATACTGACACTGAATCTGATGAGATGATCGTGATTGGGTGTCTCTGCAGCCAGACATGCCTCCAGACACCAAACAATAGTAGCTGACTCTTCCAACAAGACAAAAAATCTGCCTTCAGGCCCTTCCAAAGAAACCAATTTAGAGAATATGTTCAACTCCATCTTGGAAGCAGATAGGTCATGAGCTTCTACACAGTTACGCCTTCATTTTTCAGTTAAAGGTACCCATTTCCAATTCCCAATCCTCTGTTCCTTTATTGACTACATAATCATCTTTAAAGATTCATTTTGGATTTACTCAACCAAATCCAAAACCAAACCAAATTGGGTTTTAGGGTTAGGGCATATTTGGAGTCCATTGAAACTGGGAGGAAGGGATTATATGGCAGAATTCATTATTTATAAAAAGGAGGTCCTCTTCCTACCTGCTTGGGGAATTTAACAGATACACAGTCACTTTCTGAAGTTATATTTAAAATGGTAGATTTCTGAATGATTTATACTAATATTGTTTTAAAACTGAAGCTTTCTCAGTTGAATATGCCTATATATTATTAGCGGCAGCCATCTAAAAGTTTGTTCACATCTTGTTTTTTTTTTTTAATCAATCATGTTGCACATTTTATCACCAAGGCAAGATGGATAATGTCCTATCTGATCTACTTTTCAAGTGGCCTCTGATGGTAATCTACAGATAGAAAGTTAACTAGGAGTAATCACTAACTCTGCCCCAATTTTGGTAATGTTAGCATGGCAATTTTGTCTCCACCTCTTTTTTTCCACTTGATGCCCTCTTTTTTCACTTATGGACGTTTACTTTGGACAGAACAATGTTGTTGGTTTTTTTTGTGAAACTGTCACTATACACAACACAGACTTACTTATTTTTAGGTTAGAATCAACAGACAGAACACCATTATGCCTTGAAATTTATACTTTTTAAAATTTGCCAATTTAAAGTTTAGAATATAAAGTATACACACACACACACACACACACACGCACACACACACACACGCACACACACGCACACACACACACACACACACACACACACACACACACACATATATATATATATATATATATATATATATATATATATATATATATATATTCCTGGAAGAAAGCAAAAGTGTGAGCTAAGATGAAGAGTTTCAATTCTTCCTATGTACAAGATAGATGGGGTAACAAAAGTATATCCATTAAGATGCTTCAGGCTGCTCAGGTTAGCCTAGTGATAAATCCTTCTTTTTTGCACTTAATCTGTCAACTGTGAAAAGTTAAGCAACCTCATCAAATTAGAAGACGTCATTGCAGGCAAATTTTTGTCAGGCCCAGTAAACAATAGAATTAAATTTGGCAACATTCAAACATCCTGAAATTAGAAAACTGAGAGTAATAAGTTAGGAAATCCTTATGTTGTTATTTTAGCATTCTGATTTCTAGTGCTTAGACATCCTCCAAAGTTTAAAGAAACTCTAAAATTACCCAAGGGTACTGTGATATCTGAAATGGCCGGAACATACATAAATGCAATTATTTTAGGACTTTAAATAGTTCTTCTTCTACAATCAAGAGGTTTAAATAATGACTTGTTAGGTAAACCAACATGTAAAATCCCAAAACATCCATCAAAATTACAAGAAAAAAAAAGGTAAAACACATTTTGCTTTAAAAAATTTTTTTTATCTTGTTCAACAGTATAAAAATCTAAGAACAGATATACTGAAATGGTGCAATAAAATTAAAGATTCTAACTTCTCAGTGTCTCTGTATTTCTCTGCAACTCCATATTTGCAAACTAGCTGCAATATAAATAATGTGAAATATTATAACATTTGATTCCAGGTAAACCCATTCTTCTATAAAATAATGTATTGAATATCTAGATCTGGTAGTTCAAAATTGTCTTTAAATGTGTGGGTTCATATGACACCTCTGGTTAAAAAAGAATGATTACTTTGTTTTTATTATTATTATTCTGGAGTACCTAAAATGTCAATGTCATTTTTTATTATGTTATGTTATGTTATTATCATTTTTTAATTATCACTATTGCTGTTTTTTCTCAGATTTGTGGGAGGTAGCAGTCAATATACAATTAAACTGCTGAGTTTTTCTTTACTCTTTTGTAAAGAGTATACCTTAGAGATAACTGCCTGACAATCTTGAATACATACTTACATATTTATAATCTTAAATACATATTAAGTGTATTTGGGGGTACATGAAGTATGTATTTTGTATACAAATGTTACATTTAATGTTACATTTAATCGTTAAAAAATTCAATTTAATAGTTGAAGATTAACTGGCCATAAGAAAGAGGAAATGGAAATGCTTCTAAAAATTTGCCAATAAAAACTGCAAAGATTTATCCAAGCAGTTGCCCAGATCTAAGATTAACTCAAAGGTGTGTGCACGCACACACACACAAAAGATTAGAGGACTGGAGACTAAAACGTATGAAGAACAGTTGTAGTAATTAGGTATGGCTATCTAGAGACAAGAAGGACTAGGGGTGACATGCTAGCAGTATTTCAGTATTTGAGCGGCTGCCACAAAGAAGAGGTCAACCTATTTGCCAAAGCACCACAGGACAAGAAACAATGGATGGAAACTAATCAAGCAGAGAAACAACCTAGAACCAAGGAGAAAACTCCTAACGGTGGGAACAATTAACCAGTGGAATGCCTTGTCTTCAGAAGTCCGATTGGTGCCTTTTCAGGAGGCAATTAATAGGCCTTTATTGTTTTTTTCTTTTGAAAACATTTTGCTTCTCATCCATTCAAAAGAAAAAACAAGAAAGTCCAATTGCCTCCTGAAAAAGCATCTTTGGGACAACCATGACCTCGATGACTAAGAATCTCTACAGACTTGTCTTCAGAAGTTGTAGGTGCTCTATCACTTACTCTTTTAAGTAGAGACTGACAGCCACTTGTCTGAAATGATATAGGGTGTCCTGTTTGAGCAGGAGGTTAGACTACAAGACCACCCAACTCTGTTATTCTGTTACTATGATACATACACAGTCTTTACATCTACCAACTACATTCTCAGAATCATTAGCAACACTTACTGGAAAAGATGCCTTTGCATTTCTCTTCCTTCTTTTATTTTTGTTTATATTCCAAATATCCATTTTATTCCCCAAAGTGTTTTTGCTCAGAATATTTTGCATATCCTGAATGAGCCCTTAGTGTACAATCTCTCTTGAACTTAGAAAAAATGTCTTTTATACCAACTATCCACTAAATGCCTTTTATTTTCACAGCTGTTTATGAGATAATTTTAGTGAAAATGGCATCTCCCAAGTATCTCACCAAATGTTAGGGTAACAGGAATATAAAGCTGTGTCTTGCTGGTCTAATTCAGCAGTCCAAGCCCGGCAGTGTTCTACTATTTGCAATTCATTTTTTTTATTAATTAAGATTATCATAATATAGAATACAAATGAAAATAAAGATAATAGGGAAATGGGAACAGGAAAAAAGAGGAAAAGAGAAGTGCAGGGTGAAAGGGGAAAAAAAAGTATTGATTTCCAACTTTTTTCAGTGTTCCAATATCTAAGGGGCTGCCACAAAAAAGAGGGAAGTCAAGCTATTCTCCAAAGCGCCTGAAGGCAGGACAAGAATGGATGGAAGCTAATCTAGGAGAGAACTGACCTAGAACTAAGGAAAAAATTCCTGACAGTTAGAACAATTAATCAGTGGAATGACTTGCCTCCAGAAGTTAGGCATGCTCCAACACTGAATATTTTTAAGAAGAAATTGGAAAATGATTTGTCTGAAATGGTATAGATATAGGGTTTCCTGCCTGAGCAGAGAGTTGGACTTGAAAACCTCCCAGGTTCCTTTCTACTCTATTATTCTGCTTTTCTGTTAAAGTTGCTATTCACTTTTTATGGCTAAAATATTTTTTATATATATTCCATTTAATCAGGAAGTGCCATTTTAACAAACCACCTTAAAAAGAAAAGGGGAAAAAATAGCTAAGTGACAGCATCAGTCCAGCTGTGACTAATATTGAATGCTAATTAGAATCAGATTGGTAAATGCTTGAATGGGAGACCAACGGGAAACTATGGAGTGATACATCTGTTTAAAAAGTTCCTGGAACAAGTCAATGGCAAAGAATTTTAATACTGTTGCCAAGAAGACAACAGAAAAAGTTGCATAATCCCATGAAGTTGCAGGAGTTAAATTTGAAATCAAAGGAGTTTTTATTTTGACTATTTTTTTTAAAAAAATGTTTGTTTATATCAAGTATGATTAGATATTATGATGATGATGATAGGGAGGGAGGGAGGGAGGGAGGGAGGGAGGGAGAGAGAGAGAGAGAGAGAGAGAGAGAGAGAGAGAGAGAGAGAGAGACCTAATGTATAATTAGCAATGTGATTCAGTGTTGTAGTAATTTATTTGGGCATCCTGGGAAAAAAAAAACTAATTGTAATTTTTACTTTGGAAGGCGAATTTCCTAAGACATGTTTGAATATATATTTAGCACTTCTTTGCAATTGATGGTGTACCAAGTGCTTATCCGATTCAATTATGTTTCTGCTTTAAGTGACCCACACACATTTGTCAAATCACAATGCTAAAGCAGCTAAATTCTTTCTGCTACAGACCCTTATTTATTTAAATCATTTTTGGACTGCATAATATGCAATTAATTAAAGGAGCTGCACAAACCATTTGGAATGACTGGAACAGGAAAGCTATAAAATAAACGTGGGCATCCATTCATTTCTAAACAGAATCTTTAAAGCCTATTTAAAACCTGCCTGGAGTGAGTCTTGCGCATATTACAGAACAATGATAGCACCATATAAAAGAGCTCTATTCTTGAGTCCACCATCTAATATATTATCTATGGATATGTAAATAGAGCCTTTGGCCATTTTTAAAATGCAGGTGAATTATTCTAGTACTTTGAATTAAAGAATTTTAAATATGGGATTAAAAATTATTACCTTAACACTTTTAACTGGGCCTAAAAGCCCAGTACTTATTAATGCAGCCGATACACTATCCGTGTTATATCCTTTGATCTATCTATGAAAATTAACGATGGTATTCTATATAAGAAGAAGCCTCTCTCTCCATCCCCAAAAAACACCTTTTAAAGGCATCATATAATATATTACAGAGCCTTCTCCCACTGCCAAGTTCAAATGAAATGCACCCATCATGGACATGGTGGAAAACTATACCAGCATAAAAATGACTGTCTCCATTGCCAATCCCTGTCCAAAATTTATTATTGATGGTCTTGCTGCTAAAGATGGTGTCTTGGTTTTGAATGCAAGGTGTGTTAAGTAAAACAATTGCCGAATCTGAATTTTGATAACAAAGTTACCAGCCTCTGGGAACTATCCACCGAATCTATCATGAAACATATATGTATATATCAGGGGTGAAATCCAGCAGGTTCTGACAGGTTCTGGAGAACTGGTAGTGGAAATTTTGAGTACTTCGGAGAACCAGAAAATACCACCTCTGGCTGGCCCCAGAGTGGGGTGGGAATGGAGATTTTACAATATCCTTCCCCTGGAGTGGAGAGGGAATGGGGATTTTTTAAAAAAATTATTTTGTCGAGAACATATTAGATAATATATATAAGTATAAGCATGAATTGAATACATAAATTGAATACAATTAAAGGGAATGAATACAATATAGGGACAGTAGGCAGGCTGGTTCTCTTATGCACCCCCCTTACAGACCTCTTAGGAATGGGGTGAGGTCAGCAGTAGACAGTTTTAGGTTAAAGTTTAGGGGGTTTTGGGATGAGACTACCGAGTCTTGTACTGCATTCCAGGCATTAACAACTCTGTTACTGAAGTCATATTTTCTGCAATCGAGTTTGGAGCGGTTCACTTTATATTTGTATCTATTATGTGCTCATGTATTGTTGTGGTTGAAGTTGAAGTACTTTTGCGGTATCCTTCCCCTGGAGTGGGGTGGGAATGGACATTTTGCAGTATACTTCCCCTGCCATGTCCATCAAGCCATGCCCACAGAACCGGTAGTAAAAAAATTTGGATTTCACCACTGGTAATTTTTGTGGCTTGGGAATTAATGAATGCACAAGCAGGCAAGTAACAACAGCTCTTTTATTTACAGTGAGACTTCAGCGAAAACACTGGGGCTGCAGCCCTCCTTATATACAGTTTTGGAGGGGCTGTCAGCCAATCAGGAATTAAGCCCTTATTTGAAATTCCCGCCGAAATGTATCAGAACACAACACCCCTCCCCTCCCAGAAGGCACTTACACTTAAATATTTACATATGTACAAACAAAGTCTCGCAGGTGCCTTGGGCGTGTTCTTGTCCGGGCTGACCTGTGCAGATCAGTTTTGGGTGAGGTGTCGAGCCGGTCGGAGGGACCCTCTCTCCCGGCTCCGCCAATGGAACCTCCTGGATTTGATCCGGGGTGTGGTTATCCCCAGAGGGGAGTGTCGGCTCGCTGGGGCAGCGCTGGACCCAAGGTTTCTCAGATAAGTATTCCCTCGGCAACGGGTTTGAGTTAGCTGTTTTAGAGAAGTTGTCATGGTTAGGGTCTGTGACTTCTGAGTTGTGCTCGACCTCACTAATTACCCTTCTCCTGAGCTGGTCTATGTGGCGTTTCCATATTTTGTCAACCCCTACATCTACCGTGTAGGACTTTGGTCCCGTTACCCCAGTAATTGTTCCTGCAACCCATAGTGGGCCATTTGCATAGTTTCGGGCGTAGACTAAATCCCCAACTTGGAACTGTCTCAGGCCGGTGACTTCTCCCTTAAAACTATCATGGGAGTAGTTCAGGTGGAGCCTGTCTAAGGTGCACCAAAGTTTCCTCCCCATAAGTAGCTCTGCAGGGCTTCTCCCTGTAGCTGTGCATGGTGAGGCGTGTTGAACCGCTAAAAATTGATCTATCCTGGCTTGCCAGTCCCCATTATCTAACCTGGACAGGGCTTCCTTGGCCGTCCTCACGAAACGTTCAGCCAGGCCATTCGAAGCCGGGTGGAAAGGTGCTGAGAGGGCATGGCGAATGCCCAGCTCGGCCAGGTAACCCTCGAACTGGGTGGCCATAAACTGAGGGCCGTTGTCAGATACCAGCGTATCCGGAAGGCCATGCATGACAAATAATTTCCGAAGTGCCCTGATAACCGCTTCGGACGTGGTGGAAGACATGAGAATAATCTCGAGCCATTTAGAATATGCATCGACTACTATCAAAAATGTTTGGCCATGGAATGGCCCAGCGAAGTCGATGTGAATCCTCCCCCATGGCCCTTTTGGCTTTTCCCACTCTCGGATTGGGGCAACCGGGGGATCGGGGCAAGATTGCTGGCAGGGCGTGCATGTCCCAACCCACTGAGATATGTCCTGGTCCATATTGGGCCACCAGACGTAGCCCCTAGCTAGGCTCTTCATCCTAACTATGCCTGGGTGTCCCTCGTGAAGTAACTCCAGGACCCTGGTGCGCAGCTTGGAGGGCACGACAACTCTATCACCCCACAGTAAACATCCTCCTTGCATAAACAATTCATTACGCTTATTGACAAACGTTTGAAACTCCCCTCCGTCCACCTTGGGCGGCCATCCCTTCAACACCCAACCACAGACAGTACGCAAAACAGAGTCTCTTGCGGAGGCCCTGGCTACTTCCCTAGATGAAATGGGACCCAAAGTCAGCGCGTCCAGCTATAGGACAGGGGCCTCCGGTGTCGGGTCGTCCAGCAGCTCGGGCAAGGGGCAACAGCTGAGAGCGTCTGCATGGCCCAGGGCTCGCCCAGGGCGGTGAACCAGTTTGTAAGAATATGCAGACAGGAAAATAGTCCATCTGGTCATACGCGGAGAGAGGGCAGCGGGAGTGGACTTGTCTCCGGCCAGTAGGCCTAGTAGTGGCCGATGGTCAGTAACCAACTCGAATGTCCTGCCATAGAGATATTCGTGAAATTTCTTCACCCCCGCAATTGCGGCCAATGCCTCTCTGTCTAGCTGGCTATAGTTCCGTTCCGCGCTAGACAGAGTGCGGGAGTAGTATGCTATGGGCGCCTCTAGGCCATTTGGCAGTCTATGGCCCAATACGGCACCAACTCCAAATGGAGAGGCGTCACACACTAAAATGAGTGGCAATTTGGCGTTATATTGAATGAGGAAACTGTCTTCAGCCAGCAGTCTCTTTACAGCCTCGAACGCGGCAGACTCTGGTTTTCCCCAAACCCACGGTGCATTTTTTTTCAAAAGTTTGTGAAGTGGGTCAGCCGCGGTGGCCTTGTCCTTTAAGAACATCGAATAGAAGTTCAGCAGTCCAAGGAAGGCTTGGAGCTCTGCTTTAGATTTTGGGGTGGGCGCATTCCTGATAGCCCTAACCTTACTTTCTGTGGGGTGGATGCCTGCACCATCGATCCTATAGCCTAAGAACTCGACGGAAGGGACAGCGATCATGCATTTGCTTTTTTTAAATTTTAGTCCTGCTTCCCTGAATCTTGACAGAACGCTCCTAACTGTGTCTCCCAGTTGCTGTTCGGTCTGGGCGCTAATCAAGACGTCGTCAAAATAGGGCACCACCCCCGGAAGGCCTTGCAATAGGTGCTCCATAGTGCTCTGGAATAGCCCAGGAGCAACACTAACTCCGAACTGGAGCCGGGTACACTTGAACGCTCCCCTATGTGTCACAATTGTCTGGGCCTCAGCTGTAGCATCGTCAACTGGTAATTGTTGATAGGCTTGCGCCAAGTCTAATTTTGCAAAAAATTTTCCGGGCCCCAAGGAGTGTAGTAGATGATGCACAATCGGCACCGGATAGGTGCTCGGCTGCAACGCCTTATTGATTGTGCACTTGTAGTCGGCGCAAATTCTGACTGACCCGTCCGACTTAACTGGGGTGACTATGGGGGTCTCCCATTTGGCATGGTCAACTGGGACCAACACTCCTTGCTTAATCAATTTGTCCAGTTCAATGTCTATCTTTGGCCGTAATGCAAAAGGGACTCTTCGAGCCTTTAGTCTGATTTGGGGCACGTTGGGGTCTATATTTAAAGAAATAGGGGTCCCCACATACTTGCCCAAGGAATCCGAAAAGACGTCCTGGAACTCGGTCAGGAGACTGTCCTTTAGCGGTGACTTGAGCATGCTGTGGACGCCGGTGAAGCCCATGCCAAGGGCTCGGAACCATCCCATGCCCAAAAGGCTGGGCAGTTGTCTGGTCACAACGGTCAGTGGCAAGGTTCTTTCGTAGTCACCGTAGGTTACTCGAAACATGCCAACACCTTCGACAGGAACTCGGTTGCCTTGGTAGTCGAGAATCCGCAGCCTTTGCCTTGCTAGCTGGTCTTTTTGAAACGATGGTAGAATTGACTTCAGGGTCACCCACGACATTATGGACAGGGCCGACCCGGTGTCAATTTCCATTTCGCAGGGTCTGCCATTGATCTCAACAATCGTGGAGACCTTGTCCTCGACCACCGTGCTGGCCTGGTCAACGTGCGTGCTGTAACCGTCTCACGGTTGAATTTCGCACCGGTTTTTCGCGCCGCCATCTTTGGTTGGTTGTCTTTGGCGCGTCGATTCTGGTTGGCTGTGGTTGTCACGTGGTTGGGTTTTTCTGGGCATAGCGGCCCTACACACTCGCACCAAATGTCCCTTCTTATTGCAACGTCTGCAAATGGCCTCTTTGAATTTGCACGACAGTCTTTCATGGTTTCCGCCGCAACTCTTGCAGCTTCGTCGGGGGCTGCTTGAGTCTTTCCGTTTTTCCGTCAGGAAAATGTCCTCGTCTGAATCAGCCTCTGAGCTGGATTGGGCATCCTCTCTGTGGACTGGTAGGGACTTGGAACTGTCCTTGCTGGTCAAGGGGTGCTGCAGGGCTTCCGCAGCTTTCGTGGAGGCTTCGTGAGCCCTGGCCTCGTCTAAGGCACCTGAAAGTGTCAGGTCTGGTTTGGCGAGCGGCCGCCTCTGTAGTCTCGTGTCGCGAACCCCACAAATTAGTTGCTCTAGCAGGGCATCGTCTAGATCTCTGTAATCACCCGCTTTGTGGAGGCTCGCCATATAGGCGCTGACCGGCTCTCCCTCCCGCTGGATGCGCTGTCGGAACTGGTACCGTTGTACGAACTTGGAGGGCACGGGAGCATAGTGAGCCCGAAGGGTCGCCATCAGGGTGTCCCAAGGGACTGTCTGGACAGGCGTAGGCTCGCTGAGTGATTCTGCCATCTCGAACACGTCCGGTCCGCAGTGGCTCAAGAAGAGGGCTCTTTTTCGGTTTGCAGAGAGCCCCTGCATCTCGCTGGCTTCGAGCGAGCACTCGAACCGAGTCATATACGAAGCCCATTTTTCGTGGGCCGGGTCAAAAGGCTTGGGCGGAACGTTGGCAGACATGTTCGGTATGCCTCCTCTTGTTCGCCTCGTCACCTAGCTGAAGCTCTTATCTCACTGGCCGCCTCTTGTGATTCTATCCCATCCTCATCGCCAATGTTGTGGCTTGGGAATTAATGAATGCACAAGCAGGCAAGTAACAACAGCTCTTTTATTTACAGTGAGACTTCAGCGAAAACACTGGGGCTGCAGCCCTCCTTATATACAGTTTTGGAGGGGCTGTCAGCCAATCAGGAATTAAGCCCTTATTCGAAATTCCTGCCGAAATGTATCAGAACACAACAGTAATTATGTATATATGATGCATTTTATTCAATTTATAGAGCCCTCCATCTCAAACCGTTGACTCTGGTTGTGTATTTTTTATTTAGAATATGGGTGGCCTGCCTCTTTTACTTTACAAGGAAGCTCCATCCACAAGGAAGAAATCAAATTGCCATTGTTTTCATGGAAAAGAAGGGTGAGGGGGCACAGCATCAGGGGACTTGTCCAATATGAAGATGTGATCATCTGTTGTCTGGAATGAATACATCGCAATCTGTTTGCAAAGAGATCAGATAGGATTTCTAAAAAAAAAAAAAGAGTGAAATGTTTTTTAAAAAAGGACAGGAGAAGTTGTCAAGTATCTTTCCACGTCTGTTCAAAATTTCGGGTTATTTTTTGGTAATATAAAATAATATCAAATATCTATATAATTTCTCCCATTATAAATATTTTTTTAAAAGAATCAGATAAATCAAAACAAAGGACCAACTGCCATGAGGTAGAAATGAAAAACCTTAATATCACTTTCTGACTACGTTCTTCTAGAAAGAATTTGAGCCACTTTATAATGGCCATGTCAATCTTATTTAAAGGGTAACAGTTTCAGTGGCTCTGCCATAAAACGAGATTCTATTTCTCCATCTGTTTCTTGGTAGAAAGATAATGGAAAATAATGGCCTTCCAAAAAAAAAGGCTGAAAATTAACTTGGAATGTATTCAAAATAGACGAAACAGAAGCCACAACTTTTTATACTTTCTTCCCAAGAACTTTATACAAGATAACAATTATTCAGAATGAAGGATATTTTTAAAAGTTTAGGTGAAAGTACCTAGTGACTTCTTAACGGCAAGCGGAGCAATACCCTTTGATAATTATTAATTTCCTTCAAGGTCCAGATGGTCACTTCAGATGCGGCAGGGTTCAGATGGCCATGGATAATCCAAGAATAAGTGTTGGGTTTCAAGCTACCAAGAAAGGTCATCCTTTCTAAAACAGCATGAGAGATGAAATTCAGGCAAAATCTATATTTTATTCACTCTAGTGGTCTCCTTGCTAGGCTGTTTTGTATGTTGTACATGTACCTTCTGTGATATCCTCAAAGTCACAGTAAATTGATTTAAATGTCATCCTCAAAAAAAATCTTGAAATATGAAAAAAAAAGATTTAAAAACTATCTTACTCTATTTCTATTTACTTTAATCAGTTTAAGAGATTTGTCTGAAACTGGGCATAGGTTCTGAATATGCAACATATTTTTCCAGAGTCTTAAGTGAATAGAAGCTCAAGTGAAAGGAAAAATTGCTTGAAAGAAACATCTATATAGATTATGTTACAGATACATGTACTTTTGTTCACAATCTTCTGAAGTTATGATTTAAGGCCCATTTGAAACACAATGGAAAAGCATAGTTACCATCCAAATATATATTCTTTTAGTCCTATTTTTGTACTCTGGTATATAGTGGATAAAAAGAAATACCTTTAGGCATAGAAGAACTATTGGTTACAGATATTTGAAATATACAGTCTTGGATAATAGAGAAAATAGAGAATAGAGAAAATAGGAAAATATTTTCTTTGGGGGGAAATTCATTATAAAATGATCACCAGTAGCAACAACAATATTATTCAGACGGGTCACAAAAATGGCTGAGCTTTTTTTGTCTTTTGGAAGCTGCTACTTCCCTTCTGCTACTCCAGAGAACCATCTTGTTCCTGAAGCTGAAAGCAGGAAAAGGGGAAGTTTTGGACATCAGCATGTAGAGAATAGTACTGGAGATGAGGAGAATACTGGAGTAGTAGAGTAGGAGTAGGCCTAGAGTAGGAGTAACTGATGTAAGGCCTTCTAGTCTTTGCTAAACTCCCATTTCCATCAAGCTTGACAAATATGGCCAACAGCAAGACATGATGAGCATTCCAATTTATCAAACTTCTGGAAAGTGATATGTTGCCCTCCCGTGTCCTAGACACTTATTGGAACCTAAGCTTCATCATATCTACTATCTGATAAAAGTTGTAGATAAATATTTTCCCCCTTCAGTTCATGGCTGGCTGGTATGACTCTTTCAGTAGGACATAGTTAGGTAAAAATGGAATCAATTTAATTCCACATATTCATAAAAAACATGCAGCTCTATGGAAATTTTTGAGAGGTTTTGGGAGATTTTTAAAAGTTTTGTGTGGCTACATGCAGCAGCATTTTTTTTAAAAAAAGCTTGTAGGCAATGAGAAAGACTTTAGTCTGAGATTCTGAAAATCAGAACTGACAATATTAGATTAAGTGAACAATTGGATCGACTTGCCTTAAACAGCCTTTTCTATCCCTGCTTTTATTTACCGTATATACTCGAGTATAAACCAAGTTTTTCAGCACATTTTTATGCTGAAAAAAGCCCCCCTCGGCTTATAATCGAGTGAGGAAAAAAATGCCTTTTTTCCTGCAACCGTTTTGGCTCCCAGGGGTTGTAGGGAGGCTTGCTAAAGACAAAATGGGGTGTGTGTGGGGGTGCGGCGCCCCTCCCCCATGCCCCTTTTTGGCTCCCAGGGGCTGCAGGGAGGCTTGCTAAATGAACTTATGTTCATTTCACAACTGCTTCTCTTCACCATCGTGACAAGATAGGGCAAAAACGTAAAATGTGAGGTCAGTCGTGAGTGCGAGGACCAGTCAAAAATAACTTTTTCAGCCCTCTGAATAGTCCATATGCACAAAAGGACTATCCAGAGGGCTGAAAAAAGTGATTTATGACAGGTCCTCACACTTTTGACCAGTCTTCGCACTTATGATTGGTCATCATTTATGCCCATTGTAGCATTCTGCCGCCTTGAAAGAGGCGGTGGTGAGACCACTCCTCAAGAAGCCTTCCCTGGACCCAGCAGTATTGGCTAATTACCGTCCAGTCTCCAACTTTCACTTCGTTGCGAAGGTTGTTGAGAGTGTGGTAGCACAGCAACTTCCTCAGTACCTGAATGAATCATCTTATCTCAATCCGTTCCAGTCGGGCTTCAGGCCTGGACACAGCACGGAAACGGCATTGGTCGCATTGGTCGATGATCTCTGGAGGGCTCAAGACAGAGGTTGTTCCTCTGTCCTGGTCCTATTAGATCTCTCAGTGGCTTTTGATACCATCGACCATGGTATCATGCTGCACCGGCTGAAGGAGTTGGGAGTGGGGGGCACCGTGTTGTGGTGGTTCTCTTCCTTTCTCTCTGACTGGTCGCAGTCTGTGTTGGCAGGGGGACAGAGATCGACCCCGAGGCCCCTTGTATGTGGGGTGCCACAAGGATTGGTCCTCTCGACCCTTCTGTTCAACATTTATGTGAAACCGCTAGGTAAGATCATCCGTGGTTTTGGGGTGAAGTACCACCAGTACACTGATGACACCCATCTGTACAATTCCACCCCGGACTACCCCAATGATGCCCTTGAAGTGATGTCCTGGAGGCTGTACGGATCTGGATGGGGAGGAATAGACTCAAGCTCAACCCATCCAAGACCGAGTGGCTGTGGTTTCCGACATCCCGATATAGTCAGTTGGTGCCAACACTGACTATTGGGGCAAATCATTGGCCCCCACAGAGAGGGCTCGCAACTTAGGTTTCCTCTTGGACTCACAGCTGTCTTTAGAAGAGCACCTGACAGCTGTGGCTAGGAGGGCTTTTTATCAGGTTCGCCTGATATGCCAGTTGTGCCCCTTTCTGAATCGGGACTCATTAAATACGGTCACTCATGCCCTTGTCACTTCCCGCCTGGACTACTGCAATGCTCTCTACATGGGGCTCCCCTTGAGGAGCACCTGGAGGCTCCAGTTGGTCCAGGATGCAGCCACGCGGGTCATTATGGAAGCGACTTTTCGCTCCCATGTGACACCCCTCCTGCGCGAGCTGCACTGGCTCCCTGTGCTCTTCCAGGTGCATTTCAAGGTTTGAGCGCTCCATGGCTTAGGACCGGGGTATCTATGAGACCGCCTTCTGCCGCCAGTAGCCTCTCACTGACCAGTATGCTCCCATAGAGAGGGGCTTCTCAGGGTGCCATCGGTCAAGCAGTGTCGACTGGCGGCCACCAGGGAAAGAGCCTTCTCTGTGGGGGCACCCACCATATGGAACAAGCTTCCCCCGGAGATACAGACAACCCCGGATCTTCGCGCTTTCCGCCGTGCCCTCAGAACGTTTCTATTCCAGTAGGCCAGCCTGGACTAACCTCTTTTAAAACTACTTAAATTCTTAAATTTTAATCTTATATATTGGGGTTTTTAAATCTTGTTTCAGGACCAAATTATTTAACTGTATTAAACAATCTTTAAATATTTATATTATATGTATTTTATTGTTTGAGTGTACACGCGCCCTGAGTCCTTCGGGAGTAGAGTGGTATATAAATGTAATAAATAAATAAATAAAATAAAATTCTTAACAACCGTGTCACTCATTTCACAACTGCTTCTCTTCAGCATGGTGACAAGATTTTTGTTTTTGTTGATCCTCTTTTCCACTTACAGAGCTAGTTTACTGTTTTTCTTTGAAATCAATATTCAAAAACATTTAACCTACTGATTCCTCAATTATTGTAATTTTATTGGTATCTATTTTTATTTTGAAATTTACCAGTAGCCGCTGCATTTCCCACTCTAGGCTTATACTCGAGTCAATACGTTTCCCAGTTTTTTGTGGTAAAATTGGATGCCTTGGTTTATATTCGGGTCGGCTTATACTGAAATATATACAGTAATTATTACACCTATGAAATGTCTTTAAAAAAAAAAAGTATTTACTAAAATTTCTGTGCTACTCTATTCCCAATCATTCAAAGCAGAATGAATTTAAAAAAAACCCAGAAAATTAAAAACAATTTAACATTACTTAACAGTATGCATTATTATGATCCTGATTAATACGAGTAGATACCAATATCTAATTATTCCCCAAATGCTTTTTTCTAGAGTCAAGTTATTCTTCCTTGGGGAAATAATTAGTTCTTATGTATTACGTCAAGCTAATCAATCTGAGAGATGCCACCATTGAGAAGATCTTGATACTAGGTCCTGGTAGATAGAACTTTCTTGGAAATGGCACCTTCAGCAGAGCCTCTGTACCAGATTTTACCAGAAGGCAAACAACTTTGGAGCAAGTGGTCATGGAGCTTGCTAGGTTATGAGCCATGTGGTGGTGGTGAGTGGATGAAATGTGCTAAATTAAATTGTACACAGAAGCTGACTGGCAGTCAATGTACTTCCTAGAATAGAAGAATCAACAGGCAGATCCTGAAGCATTCATTACTACCTATATATATATATATATATATATACCTAATATATATACCTAATATATATACATATATACATATATACATATATACATATATACATATATACATATATATATATATA
>WNWU01000003.1:17484527-17541080 GCA_012654045.1 Ptyas mucosa
TATATATATATATATATATATATATATATATATATAATAATTCAAAATTTATCTTGCAATAAAGATTATCTTCTTTGCCCCCATTCTGACTACACATTCTAAGCTTGATGAAGGGCACTGTGATCTTCTAACACATATCTCAGCAGAATGAATATTGAATCGGGGGAGACGAAGCTAAATTAAGGCTGAGGAATTAATTTGTTCCTCTCAGTGTGTTTGGGAAAAATTAATGGATACATTTCATTTTGTATTAATAGAATCTACGCACTTATTCCTTTGGAATACTAAAATGAGAATATATTCCCCAGAACACTGGAAGGAAGCTTGTATGCAGCTGTAAGATATAAAGGGGGACTCACAAGAAAATATTGAGTCTATTATAACAAGGCAAGGAATCTGTGCACAATATAGATTCTGAAATGGTTTCCAAACTTTTTAATAGCATGAACATACATTTGGGAAGCATGAGGTGGACTTCATATGCTCTGCTTTGGGTCACATGACCAGAAGGGAAGAAAGTCAAGCTATTCTCCAAAGCACCTGAGGGTAGGACAAAAAGCAATGGGAGAGAAGCAACTTAGAACTAAGGAGAAATTAGAAAATTGGAGGCTGAACATGCTGACAGATAAACAGATCTGAGGGTAGACTGAGAAAGCCCAACCTTGGTAATAATTTCATTAGAGCTTTCTTCTAGGTTGTAAAAAAAATTAAAACTGGTTCTAAACTTATTTTTATGTTCTGAAATGATCAACATTTTGATGAACCTGCTGTTAAAAATACAAAAGTGTAATAATGGTTATCTTAAGGGTATTCTGAATCCAGGATCTGTTAATTTGCAATGCACTGTTGCCTTTTTTAAAATCCAAGAAAATAAATACTCTGCTGTTCCAATGTTTTTGCTATTCTCAATGATACATGATAATTAAAAATCAAACAACTCCCCTGGAAAACAGAAAAGATTAACCATTAGATATTATATAATTTGAAGTAGAACACAATGTTTACAAATTCCTTTTATAACTTTCAACTCACAACAAAACAAAATTGTCCTGGCAAGATCTTTGTTTTTCTATTATGTCTCCACAGAAATCATTGATCTCAGCTCACAAGTGAGACAAAGTCAAGATACTCTTAAGTGTATCAGTATCAAAGAAAAGTTATTTATACCAGTGGTGGGTTTCAATTTTTTTTTACTACCTGTTCTATGGGTGTGGCTTGGGGGCCATGGCATGGCTTGGTGGGTGTGGCTTGGTGAGCATGGCAGGGGAAGGATACTGTAAAATCTCCATTCCCACCCCACTCCAGGGGAAGGATATTGCAAAATTCCCATTTCCTCCCAATCAGCTGGGACTCAGGAGGCAGAGAATAGGTGGGGGTGGGGCCAGTCAGAGGTAGTATTTACCGGTTCTCCGAACTACTCAAAATTTCCACTACCGGTTCTCCAGAACTGGTCAGGACCTGCTGAAACCCACCTCTGATTTATACCCATTCTACTAAGAGAAGAAGATGATTAGAAGCAAAGTGGTTGGACTCAGTTACAGTGATGACTGTGCATTTGGAAGATCTGAGGAACCACATTGAAAATAGATCATTATAGAGAAAATCTATCTTCTAGTTACTAGATGTCACTAGTAGCTTGATGAGCCATAATTAATCATTATATATTATGTTTATCCAGAGAAACATCCTATTCTCAATCATTGTTTTGGCTTGTCATTTGCAAACCACTTTTGATAACCATGTCTACCTTGTCAGATATACTTGAGAACTTTGTGTCCTTAAAAGTCTTCACCAGGGTTGCATGCAAGATGGCTAATCACATAGTCTCCCAGGATTTAAACCAGTGATGGGATTCAACCAGTTCGCACCACTTTGGGAGAACTGGTTGTTAACTTTCTGAGCAGTTTGGCAAACTGGTTGTTGGAAGAAACCATTAGGGCAGAGAACCAGTTCAAGTTAAATTACTTGAATCCCACCACTGATTTAAACCAATGGAAAACTTCTGTCCTGCAGTCTCCATGAGGATGATCTCCAATCATCTCCTTCACAAGAGAGGATCTACTGTAAATATCCAATCTATTCACAAGTTCCTTGGTCTTTCCTGTGGTTGTTGACTCTCTTCAGTACACCATACCTCCCATAGAAGTCCAAAGAGAAGTTTGTTATCCTTTACTTTGTAGAGACATTAGGTGACAGATAATGATTGGGAACTGAAGTAACAAAGGCAATATGGTTCCTTAATATGAACAGCAAATGTCACGGTATAGTTTTCTAACAGCTTGAGAATGTGTAGTTAGCAACACAACTCAATAGTGGGAAAGGACCCTGAGAACATTTCATAGAAACTATTTCACAGATTATAATTAGCAGTACAGCAACAAATATTAGAAATCTGAGAGCACAGCAACAAATAGAGCTGGCAAATACAAAGCTAACCATTCATCTTCCTGTATTCAGTACCTCAGGGAACCACCCTCTTAATGACAAGGCAAACACTGAACCTCCAGAAGCACATCATTGGAATTTGTGTTGAAAAAAAAAATTCTCCTTATCTTCATTGTCCTTCCACATTAGCAGGTTATAGCATTTTCTAGTCATCTAACCATTGTTGCACCAAAATAATATAAATGTTGCATACTTCAGTGAAGCTGGGTGACATTGTGATTATTCTGTAAGTGATTAGTAGGCTTTAGAGAAAGTGTAATTTCCCAGAAGAATGGTGTGCACTCACATCCTTTTTGAGGGAACAAAACTAGGCACTTTCCACTAGATAGATGTAGACTGGCCCAATTTAAAACACAATATACTTTATTTTTATTCAATCTATCCAGGTTGAAATAATATTAGTTACTAAATACTTTATACAGGTAGTCCTCAACTTACAACCACAATTGAGCCCAAAATTTCTGTTCCTAAGCAAGAGAGTTGTTAGGTGAATTTTGTCCCTTTTATGATCTCTCGTGCCACAGTTGTTAAGTGAATCTGGCTTCCCCATTGACTTTGCTTGTCGGAAGGTCACAAAAAATGATCACATGATCCTGCATCGCAATTGTCATAAATATGAGTCAGTGGCCAAGAGTTTGAATTTCAATCATACGACCATGGGGATGCTGCAACGGTTGTGTGAAAAATGGTCATCAGTCTCTTTTTTCAAAGCCATGCCCACTCAGTCGGCCTCAATGACCAGGCCACGCCCATCCCAGCCCCCAAAAGGACAACAAAATCCAAATACAGCCTGCAACGCGATCGAGTTTGATACTCCTGCTGTAATTGAATTATTTAGTAATTAGAATTACATTTTGCTGTGGAAAAGCTTTCCAAAAGCTTTTGTGGAAAGAGAACATTCCTATCCAGTGCAAATCATTCCCAGGTGTTTTGTGATTGCTCTATGAAAGGGGGGAAAATAGCTAGGATTAAGACATGCTCATATACTGCTATGTACCCTGTTTCCCCAAAAATAAGACATCCCCTGATAATAAACCCAATCGGGCTTTTGAGCGCATGGCAACAAGGCCAAGCGCTTATTTCAGGGTTCAAAAAAATATAAGACAGGCTCTTATTTTTGGGGAAACATGGTATTATGCAGAGAAGTAATTATGAGGGAATTGCTTGATGAAGAGTTAGCATTTTCTTTCTTGGGTTATACAAATACAAGTTCTTCATTCCAAAATAAGCCAGCTAATATTAATGAAATACTTACCAAAAGAAAAAGTTATTTGAAAATTACAGCTTTATTGATCATGACTGCCTGTTGCTTAACCTAACCAATAATATTCTATGTTTGTCATTCGTTTCATCCAGTTTATAATTAACTTAAAACACTAAATGAAAAACACTTTAAAATAAACTAAACAAGCTGTCAACTTCAAAAGCTATCAAAGTAAATGAAAGTACACCCATTAAATACAAGAGTATTTGTAAGAATTAACATGATGTGTTCCAATAACATTCTTCTAAAGTTGCCTTTATAATTGAGGTGGGATTCAAGTTGATTAAATAAACAAATACATCATGTTTTTTCTCCTCTTTAAGGATGACTCCAATTTCTTTTAATATGTATTATACCTAGGCTTCATAACTAAGGGGTCACTCATTCAATGCACTGCTGATCAGATAGTTGTCGTGCAAATCTTAATTCAAAAGAAAAAGCCACTCAGTTCAAAACAGCTTATTCCCAGGGAAGTTTCATTCAATTTTAAACTAAATGTATTTAAATATATTATAGGGAACTTATAGCTTCCCACATAACATCTTTGTATTTCATGAATGTAGATGGGCTCATTACTTTTAAATGCCATTGGCAGGTTACATAAAGAGGGTCCAAGAATGTATTTGAAATATTTACTAATTCTTCAAAAGGCATCTAAGCATTTTAATGAAAGTTATGTTGTGACACATTGACATGCATTAAAAATAAATCCTGGAGAGTAATGAATGTGAAGAAAACCAAACTAATCTTTCTGGGAAGGATCTTCTCTAAAATAAGAATTGAGCTATGCTATCTGATCATCAGTTTGCCACATAGCAATTCTTTTTCCTCTAATGAATTGTAGAGGTTCATTATTGAAACATGAATTTTGTGTAGCCCATTAAGCCATTTCTAAAGCCATAACCATCCACTCTTGATATCGCAAGCCAGTTAAAATTGAAGACTGCTAGTTTAGCTATACTAAATTCAGCTACAATAGCTTCTGGACTATAGCTTAGGGAGACTTTTTATGTTCAGTTTTGATTGTCAACCATCTTCATAAAATGATCTTTTCCATTTAATGGCCGCAGTAGTTCTTCAAAATACATTCCCACATGCTATGCAATAAATTTACTTCACATATTTTAAATCCTTCTTTGCCATGTGAGCAAAAACGAACTATAACAAATAAAGTTGGAGGAAGCCTCATGGAGCATAGCATGGAGCAGATCATAAACGTGATAAATGTAATTATTTTTATTAATAAATTATTAGCTAAACATATACATTTCATTGTTTTAGAACTGGAGGAAGAAATATTATTAAACTATGCTATATTGATGATATTCATCTGATAACTCTATTATTGAAAGTCAAGGTGCATAGTAAAAAAAAAGGGGGCTAAGATTAAATATAAAGAAGACTCAATGACAACAGGTACAGCCTCATAACTGACAGTGAAAATGTTAAAGTGATGGATAGCTTCTGTCTTTTAGTGTAACTTCTCAATGGTAAAAGCAAACAGCAGTGAAAAAATATTCCACAGGCTTGCTAGGGTAGCAATGAAGTCCTTGGGAAAGATATTACCTTGCTAATATGTCTACACCAAAAAGATCAGAAATATTTCCCTGTAACACTCTATGGATGTGAAAACAAGTTAAAAAAATATTTGATCTAATTTTATTGAACTTTGGGGGCTGGAAAAAACTTGAGAATACAGTGGATAACCAAGTAAAAAAAACCCAAATGGTTAATAAACCAGTTTAAACTTCTCAAACAAGGCTCAAATGATCAGACTCAAAGTATCATTTCTTCAACACATTATGCAAATTTTAGAATAGAATAGAACAGAACAGAATAGGAATAGGAATAGGAATAGGAAAAGACCCTGCTCAGGTAGGAACCCCTATACCCGTGATGGTGAATCTATGGCACCTGTGCCACAGATGGCACATGTAGCCATATCAGTGGGCATACCAGCTCAGCTCTGGCGCGCATGTGCATGCCAGCCAGCTGATTTTCGGGCCTTTTGGGCCAAGGATGGGTTCTAAAAATTCTTACTACAGGTTCTGTGGGTGTGGCTTATTTTGTGGGCGTGGCTTGGTCATGTGATGGTGGGAGTAGCTTCATGGTCATGTGACTGGGTGGGTGTGGCCAACTCAATGTCTCTCACATCAAGGGGTCCCTCACCTGGCCCCTCCCCTCCCAGCCATTCCTTGTCACACACAGCCTCAATGTATCTATAATTCTGTAAAAATGTTGTTCACCTTTTTTCAACTTTATTATCTACATACTATAGATGTATTTTCATGGACCACTGAGAGAAGGAAATGTCTCACATGCTTTGCCCAAGAGTTTGATAGGCAACAGGTTTTTAAGGGGCTGCCAGAAAGAATGTATAGGCAATATATTTTCCAAAGCACCAGAACGCAAAACAAAAAACAATGGATGGAAACTGAACAAAGGGACTAAGGAGAAACTTCCTGACAGTGAGAACCAATATAGGTACAGAAATATTTCAGTCATAATTTCACATATAAAATACCTATATACTCGAATATAAGCAGAGTTTTTCAGCACATTTTTCAGGCTGAAAAAGCCCCCCTCAGCTTATATTCGAGTCACGAAAAAAAATGCCTTTTTAAAAGAAAACAAATGAGTAGACCCCTGTCTGCAAAAATAGAAAAAACAGCCCCTTTCAGCATCAGTATAGGTTAATTACGATAAGTTGATTTGAAGAGTCTCCTGACTCTCAGCTGATTTGCTCTCAGCTGTTTTACCGGGGCTCTGTTGCTAGCTAGCTGCAAAGAGGTAAATTGCTGGAGCATTTTCTCTCCCCCTCCCAGCTATGCTAAAAAAACGAAACTGAAACTAAAGCAGGGTCTTTGCTGCAACGTGACAAAATGAGGCAGAGAGATTTCTTTTTCTTTTTCTTTTGCTTGCAATGTTGGAAAGGCAGATTTCTTTTTCCTCATCAAAAATAGTAGGTGCAAACAATGGGAAATTCATGGCAAATGGCAAAAGAGGAGAGTTCAAGATTTTAAAACACAAAAGAAAAGGCTCTATTTAACTAGGGAATTGTAATAATTGAGATACTATTAATTGTATATTGTGTTGAAAGCAGAAATGGTTAAGTTGTGGTTTGGAAAAATATATGGGGGAAATTATTTGGTTTATTATTATTGGTAAATATAATTACCGGTAATTGATTTGTAAGAAATTGGATTGCATGGAAATAATTGGAATATTCATGTTCATATTGATTAATATACAAAATAGATAGTTATATAACTAATTGATTTATATTAAAATGTTGAATTTGTATTGAACAACTGTAATATTACATAATTAACCAATGTGAGGATGGATATAAAAATAGATGACAATGGGAAGGGGTATAATATAGAATAGAAGTGAAAAATTGAATTTGATTAAGATTAGAGATGCGGATGAAGGGTAATATTGGTTTTCTAAAAAAATAGATGAGGAATAAATATGGCAAAAAGGAAATATAGAAATTGTAAATTTAAGTGAAATGACTGAACACTGTTTAAATTTGTGAACCGGCCAAATACTCTGTTCAAAGAAAATACATTGTATATTTGTATGTGTGTTTCTAATTATTGCTATTTATTCATATTTGTTCTCTTTTATTCTTTAAAGTTTAACAATTCATTCTTTATCTTAATATCTTTATATTTGTTTGAAAGATTGTACAGCAATCTTTCTCCTCAAACCTACCACCTCTCTCTTTGAGGAAGGGGGGAGAAAGAGAATGAGAGAGAGAGTGGAGGAGAGAGAGAGAGAGAAAGAGGGGGAAAGACAAAGAATGAGAAAGAAGGGGGAGAGAGAAATGGTGATAAGATAGGGCAAAAATGTAAAATGTGAGGACAGTCGTAAGTTCGAGGACTGGTCACAAATGCGAGGACCAGTCAAAAATTACTTTTTCAGCCCTCTGAGTAGTCCATATGCACAAAAGGACTACCCAGAGGGCTGAAAAAAGTGATTTCTGACAGGTCTTTGCACTTTTGACCAGTCTTTTTTTATTTTGAAATTTACCAGTGGCCACTGCATTTCCCACCCACCCCGGCTTATACTCGAGTCAATAAGTTTTCCCAGTTTTTTGTGGTAAAATTGGGGGTCTCGGCTTATATTCGGGTCGGCTTATACTCGAGTATATACGGTAGCCATTCATGCATATTGTTCAAAACAGTAATTAGTATTATGGCTGATGTTTGACAGCAAGCGTAAAAGTCAAAGGCCTATCTTCAGGGGTGTTGGCTATTCCTTCCAGCTTGGTGTCGCCTGCAAATTTGATAAGTTCCTCACCCTATTTCCTCATCAAAATAATTGATGAAGTTGTTGAAGAGTACTGGGCTTAAAACAGAGTCTTGAGGTACCCACTGCATACCTCTCCATTTTAATGGTTATTAAATGTAACTGATTAATAATTATTAAAGGTAACTTAATGCTAAATGCCACAATATAATATGATTTGAAACCTGTTGCTTCAGTTTTGAGGGCTGAAGAAGCCTTTTATATTTATGAAAAGGAAATCCATGCTTTCCTAACAATTTGATTCCAAGTTACATTTTCATATTAAGACAGCATCGATTTTTAAGAAACATGTATTGGTAGGAGTTAAATTCTAAAAAAACAACAACCCATAATTATAATTCTACCAATTATCTTTCAGAGCAAAATTTGGCACTGTGTTATGCCTGAAAGAATATGAAAGATAAGAGAATATAAAAGAGGGAATGTTTTTTGTAATGCAGTTACAAAATGGAAACAGATAATTATGTAATTTTACTAATTACAGCCAGCCATTCCTTGAGTTGGACGTTGACAAAATCAATACTTGTATTTATTTAATTACACTTCAGTAGGGAGAGAGTAGAGTTATTTCTGCAATTATATAAAATTAAATCAATTTCAGTAACCTGTTTTTCTCAGCGGCTTGATCTGGCCTGAATTCAGCTCTGGAATTAATATTTTTTTTTATTGTCTCTGTCTGGAGCCCTATAAATAACTTTATAGAAGTGAAGCATCAGAGAGGTGTTTTTTTTAATTATTATTATTATTTCATGTGACTACTCAGTGTCTTGTTTTGACTTGTTCTGACTAGAGATAGCAGAAGCTGATCATGGAGTTTATGTGTGTTTCTGGTCTGATAGTAAATCAACTGGGATAGTGGTGGGATGCTTGAGTCTGGAAATAATTCCAGGGTGGATATCAAAATTATTCTTAATAACATGGCCAATATCATCATGTTATAATTATAATCATAATTCTCTGATATTACAGCCATCAATCTCATTGGATTTTGCCATATTAACGTATTACACATATACATAATTGTGAAAAATACAGTCTCAAACTCACTGGAGATCTAGAGATCTTAACTGAATTGCAATCATTTAGCTAATTACAATTTTATCTTTAAATGCAAGCAATAGCAATTTGATTTTGCCAGGACAAGACAGCAAAGGGTATAATGATACAAATTAAATATATCTAATCTCTGTCTGAAGTATGCACTCAAAATAATTTCAACAAGCAATGAATTTGACCCTCTTCAGCATTTTAAATATTTAACTTGCAATGCTTAACTCATCTTACGACTGAACTAGCATGAAAACTGAAGGCAGCCTATCAATGTAATTCAAGAATATACACCTTCTTGTAAATAAGAGATTTATTCTAAAATTTGTTAGTGGAAGAGATTGGACAACCATTTGTCTGAAATGGTATAGGGTCTCCTGCCTGAACAGAGGGTTGGACTAGAAGACCTTCAAGTCTCTTCAAACTTTGTTATTCTGTAATTCTGTAAATCCAAACATTTAAGGAATATTCTCAGACTTGGATTAATTAATGTAAAATTATTATTTTTATCCCATTGCATTGTATGATTGCTAGGAAAGAAATGCTGCTGTAATAAATATTAGTCCAGTTCTATCCAAATATGTCCAAATAAGCATTGAGATAAGGAGAATCATTCATGGTTTGGGTGTAGCTGGGGTTTAATAGTATCAATAATTATGAATAATGTCAATTGCTGAATACTTCTATGAACCATCATGAATGAAAAAAGAGATAAATTATGTTTGAAAAAGCTCAAAAGGGGGGGGGGCTCTAGATAAGACTGTTCAACCTGCCCCAGAGTTATGTTTGCATTTGGAGTGTACAGTATTGGAGTGTGTGTTGCTGTTTTCTTTTACAAATGTATTTTATCCCCAAGCACATCAGTATGATTTCATTCCTCCCTCCCTCCCTCCATTCCTTCCTTTCTTTTTTCTATTGATTGAAGATATATTGGAAAGTCATATCTGAAAGGTTTCTTTGGAATGTTTGTAACATTAAGAATAATCCAATTAAACACTTAGCCTGCCTATGTGAGAACTAAAAACAGAGAAGGGACATGATTGCAGGTGCATGCCTTAGTTCCAGTGATCAATCTCTTCATCTGTGAATTACTACGTTGTACAGATATATTTGAAGTTTTGCTCAGATTTAACAAGAAAAACATCAATAGATGCAATACATTGTTTCATTATAATAATGGTATAAGAGGAAAAGGGGAAGGGGGAGAGAAATGGAGGAGAGGGGAGGAGAGGGGAAAAGGGAGAGGGAGGGAGGAAGGAAAGGTGGGTAGGTAGGTAGGTAGGTAGATAGATAGATAGATAGATAGATAGATAGATAGATAGATAGATATGGAAAGATCATATATATGCTCAAAAAAGAAGAGTAGGTAATCTTCTATGACCCACTTTGCCTTTTGACCCCAGTGATGGTCACCCTGATTGGAAAAATGAATGATTGAAGCTATATAATACCCAAAGAGAGGCTAGATTTTCTGTGTTCTTTCTTCACCCATTAAATTTGGGGTGAATTTTAACTGTATTACATTTATTTTAAGGCTTGTATGATAGTTTTCATTTCTTTTCCTCTTTAAAATGATAAGCACAGACTTACTAGTTTTCAGTTTGATGGTTGGAAGGAATACCAAAAAGAGGATTCAGTGGTTACAAAATCCCCCTCAAAATCTAAAATACCTCCCTCTCAAAATTATCTAATGTTCCTTGCATCTACAGACTTCTTACCAATCCCATGTGCTCTTGTTTTCATCATATCTGCAGACTTGAAGACATTTTAGAAATTCCTAATTAAACCCTCTTTGAAATACTGTGAGCAATAAAGAATGATGCCAAGATGTTGGGAGGCACAATTTTAATCATTTCACTCCAGACTTTCATCTGTTAATCCAGTCAGTACTATAAAAATACTAGACAATTATAGAGTTATGATAAGGTATAAGATTCATGCTAATGTGAATTTCCTCTGGATAGCACTGGAAGATCTTTGCAGTTTCAATCATGACAGAAAGCAAAAGAAAAAAAGATATGCAGTGGACGAATGAGTTTCCTTTGGTATGCCACAGAAGGCAAAACATATAAGAAGTTTCAATAAATTGAGTTTTAAAGCCTGCCAAATCATGGCCTTAAAAGATTCACCCTGTTTGATGACCTCTAAAATGGGAGGTGTGTTGTTAAGTTAAACGAAAATGTAACAATCAATATTTGTCCCATGAAAAGATTAAAGGAAATAAACCTAGTTAGTGTCACTTTTCAATGTGAAGAACATGTACAATATAAATGAAATATTCAGAATCTGCGTTCCTTTGCCACAGCAAAATAATGCTTTGGAGCAAAATCAAATTTGTTTATTGTATGGATGATACTGCTACACAGAATTATGTGTTTTCAAAGTGAAATATTGCTCTATGTTACTGACCAGTATTTGTGCATCATTTGAAACTGTTAACAAAAAAGAAGAGCACAGTTACAAGAAATATTGCTAAAGTTGAAAAAATTTTCAGTGTTAAATCAAAGAAAACACATGAGTAGTTTAATTTCTCTTCTCTAGCATGCAGATGTTGTGGCCCATCAGCTTGCAGCAGACTTGGATGATGAGGAGGTTGGGGAGGAACTTGGGCCAGTGCTGGAGTCTGGGGAAGGCTCTGATGGATGCTCTGCATTCCCCAGCCACTGGAGAGGCAGCTGTCTTTGGAGGCTGATATGAGTGAGGAGGAAGAACAGCTGAGGCCTGTTCATGCATTCTGTGCATGTATGAGCAGAGCAGTTAGAAGAGGTGGGCAATGGAGGACAAAGAGTGGACTTGGGAAACAAAACTAGTGTAACAAAAGTGTACACTAAATGGCCCCTCCCTGGCTGGAGAATAAATAGAAGGAAAGGGGAGTGGTTGTCATAGGAGACAACAGTTCGTATTTCTGAAGATTTTGCTCATTTTGTGCCATAAAAACTGCTTGCCAGAACGTAATTTACAGCCTTTCGTCTGGGAGCTCACGGCCTTGCAATTATCACAAGCAACTGATAAGGTTGGTACTGCAGTTAACTCCTTGAAGGACTATTGCCTGGAATTTTTGGTGGGTGAATGCAATTAATCCACAAGAGGTAAATAAAGAGGGTTTTTTCGTCTAGAGTTTGTTTCTTGTTTCTGCTAAGGCTGTGTCGGAACAGTAGATTGGACTCTCAAATTGACATTGTCAAGCTTCAAACGGTGTTTTTTGCTGTTGCAATTATTTTCTCTTCTCATCTTGCCAACAAACTTTGGAGGGAGGGAAGGGGGGGGAATAGAATGAAGCTCCAGATATCAAGATGCCAGGCATGAGAACCAAGGACATTTCAGCAAATGTTTACCAGAGCCAAAAAAGACTTTCTCACAAAAATACCAGAAGTCTCCATTGGAGAATGTGACCTGACCTAATAGGGAGTAGGGAAAGCTTGAACTTTAACTGTATGGGATTACGCGAGAAATAGTTAGATCTGGTTTTGCCCTCATCTTTGCTGACATGATGTACTCATTAAAGTTTTTGCATTAAGAGATTGGATCATCTCAAACGTGGGTTGGATGGGTTCATCAGTGAGAATGTTGACAACTATATTTTCATTTTTTATATATACACAATGGGTAGTCCTATAGGTTAGCTTTGAACATAAAGTTGGTTTTTGGAAAGAAGATTGAGTGATATGCTTTAGAGCCATTAAATTGCAATGCGTGGAAAGGAACAGGTTACAGAGAAAGTACTTTGCACCTTTATACTATTAAAAGTCTCTCAATAATGCTGGATTTCAAGACTACAGGAAGAACCCTACTGAGTCAGTTAGGCAATCAGTGTAAATTAAATCTATTTAACTGCTTAGTTTTCAGGGCAGATTTTCACTTCAGCGGTTTTATGCCGTATTTTTTTCCTTTAAATGTACATAAATTTGCTGGTCCATCTAAGGGCAAGAAAGATTATTAACATTTTAAAATGCATCAAATGGTTGGGGCTCCTGCTCTTTCCTTTATTTTCCTCCAAAATGGTTCATATACTCTCATGGTTGCAAATTGTCAAGTAGAAACACAGAAAACAACCAGATGAGCCTTCTGTGTTTGTTTCTCTGCCCCTTATGAAACTGTGGGCTGTGCCTTCTTTTATCTGATTGTTCCCAAAGTAGCATCTTTCCCCATATTTCCTAACGTCTTTCCCCAAATACCACTACACAAAGTTTGTGTTTCCTTTGGAGCAATTCTAGCCCCACTCAGATGCAGAAAACTCTAGACTAGAGGAAAGTTATGATAAGGCATTCCTGTGAGTTTACATCAATTGGCTGTAGATATAATATGACTGTGCAGTACGGCTACTCAGGTGTAGAGTTTAAGATGGTAAGACTTTCATATCAGTTCAAACCTACATAGTGCAGGATTTAGAATTGCTTGGAAATTTTTACTTTAGACATCCATATTAAATGTATGTACAGGTGGTTCTCAATGTAGGACCACAATTGGGCCCAACGTTTAGGTTGCTAAGTGAGTTTTGTTCCAATTTACAACTTTTCTCACCACATTTCTTAAGGGAATCACTGCAGTTCTTCAATTAGTAACGCGGTTGTTAAACGACTCTGGTTTCCCCATTACCTTTGCTTGTCAGAAGGTCGTAAAAGGGGATCACAGGATATTGCAGCTGTCATAAATGTGAGTCAGTTGTCAAGCATCAGAATGTAAATTATGTGACCATGGGAATGCTGCATGTGTGAAAAATGGTCATAAGTCACTTTTTTCAGTGCCATTGTCACTCCAAACGGTCACCAAATGAACTGTTGTAAGTCGAGGACTGCCTGTATTCATGCATTTTATTTTATAGAGCAGAGGAACTGTTCATCACTGCAGACAAAAAGTTTTATATAGTCATGCTTACAAACATAAGACTGTTCCTTCAATCTGGCAGGGCCAGTTTTTCCTCCACTGGTTTTACTTGGTATGTGATATATGTATGCATGTAACATAGGTTTTTTTTAATGGTGTTGCTGCAGCTGAAAAGCTATTGTACATAAAATACAAGAATTGCAGTATAGTTCCATTTTGTTCCAGAAAAAGAATGACGCTTTGTAAATGGAATGTTATTTTGTTGAAATAAACAGCAGAAAGGGAATGCAAGAAATAACAGAGCTGAGCAAATCCAATCTGCATAATATAAATCCATACTTTGACTAGTAGACTACAGTGAAATATGGTTAATAGATGCTTGCGAATAAAGCAGAGCTACTTTGCACAGTTTTTAACGTAGAGACATTTGAAATGAAATTCTACATTATAGAATTATTGTTACAATCTCAAACAATAAATGATACATGGCCCTGAGGCAAGAGAAAAAGAACAATAGCAACAGTATGGCAAAGGTATGATACTTAAAACTGCTCTATGTCTATGGAGATTCTCAGTCATCCAGGTCATGGTTGTCCCAAAGGTGCTCTTTCCAAGAGGCAACTGGACTTTCTGATTTTTCTTTAAAGATGTTTTGCTTCTCATCCAAGAAGCTTCTTCAACACCAACTGGATGGTAGCAGTGGTGAAATCCAATTTCTTTTACTACCGGTTCTGTGGGCGTGGCTTGGTAGGTGTGTTGTGGCTTGGTGGCCGTGGCTTGGTGGGTGTGGCAGGGGAAGGATACTGCAAAATCCCCATTCCCACCCCACTCTGAGGCCAGCCACAGGTGATATTTGCCGGTTCTCTGAACTACTCAAAATTTCCACTATTGGTTCTTCGAACTGCTCAAAATTTCTTCTACTGGTTCTCCAGAACCTGTCAGAACCTGCTGGATTTCACCCCTGGATGGTGGGGAATGGAAGGATTTATACTCCCTGAAGACAGCTGGTAATTTGCATTATTTTAGCAATTCATTAAGGTAACCTTAACATAGATGGCCTCTTTGACCCCTCCTTCAAACCAACGGTCCTCTGAGCAACATAGTGTATGCAGTACAAAGCAGTGAGCCATGTGCAGATCTGTACATTGGGGAAACAAAACAACCACTTCATGAACTCATGGCACAACATAGAACAACAAACCCATCAGGAGTACATTCAGCAGTCCATCTACATTTAAAAAACAAAGGCCACTCTTTTGAAGATAGCAAAGTCCACATTTTGGACAGAGAGGACCACTGGTTTGAAAGAGGGGTCAAATTGAACAGCCTCCTCTCAACAGAGGAGGAGGAATACCACATCATCTTTCTCCAGTCTACAACACAGTCCTATCAACAGTTCCAATAAGTTTCCACACCCATTTGCACCACTCAGGTGACCCTGATGACACAGATAAACCTCCAGGTGGTCTTAACGACTTGCTAAACGGATGAAAATGACCAGCTGTCTGCAAGGAGTATAAATCCTTCCATTCCCCACCATCTAGTCAGAGCTGAAGAAACTTCTTTGATTAGAAGCAAAACATCTTCAAAGAAAAAACAGAAAGTCCAAGTTGCCTCTTAAAAAAAACACCTTTGTGTTAAAACTGCTCTGCATTCAGTTATTACCATGCACCACATGGTATACAGACATCTACAAATTCATTGAACCCCTAAGCCTAAAAATTATATTTGGTTCAGAGCAGTGATGCATCTTTCCACAAGAACTCTGCGAGACATTAAATATTTGGAGCCAGTGATGGATGGAGCAATTTAGAATAAAGATGTTATGTCATCAAATATAGATAAATTCTTTTCTGAGAGCAAATAAAACTATTGTAGCATAATTGCCAGTGAGGTTTCAGACAAAGTTTTGGACTCTGAAATGTCTATGATGCACATCAAGAAGCAGAGATAAGAAGACACATTAAATAGTGTGCAATTTCTTTAAGGAAATATGATGTATTTATAATTTAGAATCAAAGGGTTTCATAAAAAAACATCCACAAGAAGAATATTAGAAAACTGAAGTAACCCTAGTTGAAGGAAGGGTGAACCGTTTAAATACATTGATTTCAGCCTTCTGTAACGTACTTCTACTAAACCAAGAAGGGAAGAGAAAGAAACAATATTATTGTTCCAATATACAGGTAGTCCTCAACTTACAACCATTCATTAGGGACCATTTAAAGTTACAACAGCACTGAAAAAAAGTGACATATGACCATTTTTCACACTTACGACTGTTGAAGTATCCCCATAGTCATATGATCAAAATTCAAACACTTGGCAACTGGCGTGTATTTATGACAACTGCAGGGCCCTGGGGTCATGTGATCACCTTTTGCGATCTTCTGACAAGCAAAGTCAATGGGGAAGCCAGATTCATTTAACAACTGAGTTACTAACTTAACAAGTGTAGTGATTCAGTTAACAACTATGGCAGGGAAGGCCAAAATTCACTTAACAGCTGTTGTGCTTAACAACAGAAATGTGGGGTTCAGTTGTGGTCATAAACTGAGGACTACCTGTAATTGAGATATAAGCATTTATCACTTATAATAAGCAACTGACTTTATTAAAATATGTTTAAGTTCAAGATAGTGTCATTGTGAATTAGGAAGATCAAAATTGATTTTGAATCAGAATCATAATACTGATGGAAGGGAGCTTGGAGGTCTTCTAGTCCAGCCCCCTGCTCAAGCAGGAAACCCTATACACAGTATGGTTAGTTGGTTAGTTGTCCTCACTGTTAGGAAGTTTCTCCTAAATTCCAGGTTGCTTCTCTCCTTGCTTAGTTTCCATCCATTAGTTTCCATCATTGTTTCTTGTCCTGCCCTCTAGTGCTTTGGAAAATAAATTGACCCCCTCTTCTTTGAGGCAGCCTTTTAATGAGTTAAAATGATTGTAATCAGGAAAAATCATTAAAATAACCATTATATATAATTATTTAAAGTCACTATCCCAGCTCCTACCCATGGTTTCCAATAAACCATTTTACCACCTATTTTTAAAGCAAAAATTTCACCAAGGGTGATATGAATCATTATCAAAGCCCAGTCTATGACACAATATGATACAGAGATTACTGATGCACTCCTGGAAATAAAAAACTTTTCTGCTGTTAAGTTGCTCCAATAAGTTGATCATTTGAATAACTTAAGAGTCCTCTGTTAAAGAAGTCATTCTGGTTTTTAATAGAGTAATGATTTATCTAAGGAATGCTGAAAGATGTTGAAACTCTAGAAAGAATGAAGAGAAGAGTAATAAGAATGATTAGGTGGCCTGAAGCTAAGATATATGAAGAACAATTACAGGAATTGGGTAGGCTAATGAAAAGAAAGAGTAGGGGAGACATGATAGCAGTGTTCCAATACTTGAAAGGCTCCTACAAAGATGAGGAGGTCAAACTATTTTCCAAAGGATTCAGTCTGGGTCGGTCACCAGGACCAGACATTTACTTTTCCAAATTTTCAGACTTGTGCTGGAGCCCATCTTCTGGGAACTTCTCTCTAGCTAGACTCACACACTCCCTGAGGATGAACTCCAGCATGAGTCCAAAAGCTCGGAAGACTAAATTTCTGGTCCTGGTGACCGACCCAGATTGGAACTTTATCCTGCAACATGTATATTTGCCTTCATTCATATTTTCCAAAGCATCAAAAGGCAAGGCAAGAAAAAATGGATAGAAACTAACCAAGGAGAGAAGCAACCTAGAACTAAGGAGAAATTTCCTAACAATGAGAGCAATTAACCAACGGAATAGCCTTCTTTCAGAAGTTGTAGATGTTCCATTACTGAAGGTTTTCAAGAAGAGACTGGACAACCATTTGTCTGAAATGGTATAGGGTCTCCTGCTTGAGCAGGGGGTTGTACTAGAAGACCTTCAAGGTTCCTTCCAACTTTATTATTCTATGTTCTAAGAACTATTCTTAACCCATTATATATATTCTAATATAGAAGACCTAATGGATCTTCAGGTTTCATTGTAATTGTTATTCAAACATATTAATCCTTGGTTTTAGCCACATTTTATTAGTAATAATTTCATTCTATTTCTTATGACTTCCACCTTCTGGCTATCAGTAATAAATATTAAAAGACATTTTAACTGTGTTACATTTCAGGATGTACCATCTGAGACCATCATTGCCAGTATGTTTTGGGCTCTGCAGTTCTGGTTCCATCAGCTAATGTAAGGGAAGGAAGCCAGACACTGAAACCTTTGTCTCCTTCCAAGACAAACCAAAATCATCGTGCCACTTAGAGGTAGCCTTTAATATCCTCTACAACTTTGGTTGAACACTATCTCATGGGGAAAGTGCTGAACATAATAAGTGTGGGACACAAGCGTGCAATATTCTTACATGGGCGTCAATGTGCTGGACCTGTACATATCTCCCAAATTCTATTAATACTTTTTTGGTAACATCCCAAGGGTAGCCTTAACTGAACCTGCTCCTGCATATGTCCCTGCAGGTTTTTTAATCATAGATTATTAAACTGCCTCATTCTGATGGTGTGTTGTCGTGATAAATCATTAGAGTATGCTGCTGCTGGGATGAAATGTGGCATCAGTATGCCATTGAAATTGTCAGTCAGATAATGTATTATTAAAGCATACTGATGATACCTTCTGCAAAAGATGGTTCAGCCCAAGGAACAAAAGGCTTCAAAGCCGATTCAATGTAATTACAAGATAAGAGTCAGCCAGCACATGGCAGGCTACAAATGGCTTTCCTGGCTTCACTAAATCACCTCAGAATCTTGATTTCTTATTTCCCTCCACCTGCTCCCACTTGTCTGAGGGGGGGGGGGGGAGAGACAGGACTTGTTTCAGAAGCACTAAGGTGCCAAGGTATAAATATTTTCTCCACATGAAAAGCAACTGTCGGCTTTTTATCATACCTCCACAGAACTATCAATTATTAAAATTAATTTTAACTACCATTTACATTAAACAATGGCAAAATTATCCCGTATTTCTTCTTACCATTCAAATTACATTTTAAAGTTTCTAGATCAACTTAGCTCTTACAGGGCCACTAAGGAATTCAGCTTTACTGCAAATAGAGTTTAAGGCTGCAAGGGAAAAAATACCGTAGTTCAATATTTCCCCTGATATACAAGTGAAAAATATGAAAAAAAAAATAAAAATAAATTTTCCCCTCTACTTTTTAAGGTTTTGTAATTCTGTTTATTTAAGAACATTTGACCTTAACGTGAATATGAAACAGCTTCTTTATAGTGACCCTGACATTGCTTAATTTCATTTTCAAGTTAAAACTATTATATTCACCTAACCTTTTATGATGAAATTACTTTTTTTTTGTTAACTAATTTAGATTTGGTGTTATTATTTTCCAAACATAGAGTCAGTTAAAAATATCTGAATAAATATCCAAACTTTCAATTAAAATCTGAAATAAACCTTTTTTAAAAAAGTTGATTCTACCAGCAGATTTACTTTCTACATTAATATTTTTGTTCTCTTGTAGATTGAAATGGTGGACAATGAAGTGTAGTGGGAAGATAGTTATGACTATTCTTACAGACACATAGTGGTGGGCCATGATTTTTGCTTTTACCACTTTTATCCTTTTTCTATGGGCGACATATAATGATCTTTTTGTGTTTGGCATTGCCAATCAGTAATTGTCAATCAGTAATAGATTCCCACAGTCAAATTTTCTTCAGTTTTTACTAAATGCCACTGGCAAAAAAAGAAATCTCTAGATTTGAAGTCAATCGTTTCAGGAAAATATCTTCCATGTGTATTTGATTTCATCCCAACTAATCAGAATGCCTCTATTTGCCAAATGAGGAAAGGAGAAATTTTTGATAGGATAGTTCTAACAATTTTGGGAAAGATGGAATAAAATCAGAATTCTTTTCCATCTCAATGTTTTATCTGAGCTAAAGGAGGCTTTCTTTTTCTAGCAGATTCTTCCATCAACCCCAAATTCTTGACATGTGGGAAATCTCCTGGATTCTCTATTGATTGCCAAAGATCTAAGAATGAAGGAAAAAATTAAGATCAAACACCACTGTATTTTTTTCTTGTCAAGGGAACCTTAGTATCTACAATTAGATCTGCTATTGCTCAGAGTAGGGCTTCCCTTTAATATATGGTTGGATTTTACATCAGCTTTTTATGGTTCTCTTTCTCAGGCACTGCATAAACTGTCCTCAGTGACTTAGTACATAGAAATCAAAAAATTCTTCTGGTTCCTTTCTATGTTACAAATCCTGTCTAATCCAGATGAACCAACTACTTTCCCTCTCAAGGATTAAGTAATAATTTTTGGCCAACTGCTCCAGTATGCAATTTAAAAGTACATTTAAACAGATTCTTATGAGGCATTTAATCAACTGCCTGATGCTCTAATATGATTGAGTTGTTGGATTCTTCACTCCTGAGCCTAAATTATTGCCAGTTTTGAACCCCAGATTCCATCACTTATTTTTACAATTTCTTTATAGCTGACCATGGTGGCTCAGTGGGTAAGATGCTGAGTCTTAGACCATTAAAGGTCTACAACTCAGTACTGAGACCTGAGTGCTGTGAGATAGAGTGAGCTACCATCATTTGTCCCAGCTCCTGCCAATTTAGCAGTTCAAAAGCATGCAAATGTAAGAAGAATAGATACCACATGTGGGAAGGTAACAGCATTCCATCGTTCACCATATGCTCTGTGCTGTGGCATGATGTCATGACAGCCACATGTTGTCCACTTGTCTCTGGACAATGCTGTCTCTTTGGCTTAAGAAATGGAGAGGAGCAGGAACAGGTGAGAGAAACGATAATTTGGTGTAAATATTTTGGGCACACTATCGATTTGAACAATTGGCAAAGTTTATGGGGAAAAAATTTAAAAATCACACTAGCAACTTCCTACAAGGAAAACCTCTATAAGATGTTCTATAGGTGGCACCTCCCCCACACAAGATTAGCACGAATGAATAAGGAGAAATCCTTGATATGCTGGAAATGTGGAGAGACCATTGGGAATTACTACCACAATTTTGGAATTTACTAAAGAACTGGCTGGAAAAAATTTTGTCAACAAATATAGAAGTCAAACCGGAATTTTTCTTACTGGGTATTATAGAAAGAAAATATAAGAAAGATACAAATTATTTATTATTGCATATACTTACAGCGGCACAAATAGCCTTCACTCAAAAATGGAAAGAGAAAGATATTCCAACTGAAATGGAACTATTACTGAAAACCTTTAACTGCACAGAAATGGACAGACTCACTTTGGAATTCAAGGATAAAGGCGAAACTAAGTACTACAAAATCTGGAAAGAATTTTATGATTGGTTAGATAACAAGAGGGTAGCCAAGACAAATGCATAGTGTTAAAACAAAAATATAGATATTATTATAGATAAATGTATGTTTAAGAGATAAATAAATATACAGAAATAAGAGAAAAGGTATTAATATCATATTATATTTAAATAGTGAACAAAGCTTAAGAACTATATGTTTATATGAGTACTAATATTATTGTAAAGTGATGAAAAATGTTTGGAACCAATGATGTCATATCTATGTCCAATGGTTTTTTTTTAAAAAAATTGTATTATTAATAAAAAACTTTTTAAAAAAAGAAATGGAGAGGAGCACAGTCGGTCATTACTAGTGGAGTAAAACCTCTGGGGACACCTTTACCCTACCTTATGTATATATTCCCTACTCAGTTTTAATTTCTGACTATCTTATGATTGAAGTCCTCATATAAAATATGTTCTGTAGACATTTTCCCTAATGTGTACTTTTGTCTATGTACTTTGCTTTACAGCATACACATTTTTTATTGCAGGATGCATCTCCAAATTCTGCAAACTGACATTTTGAATGTATATGCACTCTGATTTGCTTGTAGAATTACAAGGTGGAAATTGAATAACCTCAAATCAAACTTCAGACAGGATGAATTTGTCATTTATCATTACACATATGTCAAAGTATCAAAATAAATGCTAAGTGATGGGGGAATCTAATAGAAATATATTCTGGCAGGTTGGAAAGAATCCACCCAATTCCGAAAAACATGTCTCTGAATAAAATAATGAGAAATGCTGAATATATTATGTACTACTAAATAAAGCTAAATAAAAGTAATATTAACTGAGGTTTGCAACTCCCACTCTCTATATAGTGATCTTTAAAAAAAAACACCTTTCCAAATGGCTTTTTAATTATAATGTCTGATTAGAAGGCTAGACTATGACAGCATGACCGTTAAGGATCATTTTTTATCATAATAGCAATATGTATTCCACTCTCAATTAATGAGGCACAAATTACTACCACTGTTTTTAACAACCTGTGGCTTACAAGTGAATGGCGATATGCATCATTTGACAATATTTGTTTTAAGAGTAGCTTCTCCTATGCAAACAAACAAACCTACAACTGCTTTCTTCAGAGGCAAAGATTAACACTGAAATGTTTAGAAATTGGTCCATTCACATATGCATTTCCTGACAGGAATCCTAAGTATCCCAAATGTTTGCTGTTACTTTCTGTTTACTCTTAGGCTTGCAGATACCTAACACTTCCTTGGGTTAAACTGATTAGCACAAGGGATCCACAAAAGAATTAAGCTGCTTGGATTTATGAACAATAATATGTGTGTTTATAATCAAAGGAACAAATTGAAAAAAGAGTGTGGAGATAACTTTGAGGAAGATATGCAAGAACAAGTAAGGGAAAATAAAAGACACCCAACCCAATCCTGGGAAAAGAGAAGACTTGTGAAAGAAATTCAAAATAACTCTGCCTTGATTCTGTTATATATAAAAGAGAGCAGAAGGAAGCTTAAGCAGGCTTTTAAGATTCTGTTATTATACCTTATAATAATAAGGAAGCATTGCTATAATGTTTGCAATACTTATTTACTGGCCTGGGCTACCTGAATCAGGCTGAAACATCATGATTGGTTAAACTCAGCCAGTGAGTTTTGTAAGGATACATACAGGTTCTAATGGAACTGAAGTAAACCAATCTGGTTTTCTTTCACTGCCTCTACCTCTGATGCACAAGAGATGTCCCATAACGAAGTCTCATTTGTGGAAATAATTTCTTCCATTTATATATTCAACATTTGATCAGAGTTTCTGGAACTCTGAAAACCTTGCCAACTCTTCTGCAGTTTCCAAATATAAGGTTTTCTACATATTGTGGAGTCAGATAACATCAGTTTTTTTTAAAAACGCACACCTGCTGTAACTCCTCTGTAACTGCATTAAAATCATATTTGATCAAAGTTGATATTGTGGGAAACAGAGCCTATTGTTTTTACAGAAATGTAAGAAGACATGCTAGCCAGTGAACAAAATACATTGTATATGTTTCTAATCTCTAGGTTGAAGCTTGAGAATTGTATGTAGGAAGGTCTCTGCTATGCTAGAAACCAGCCTTAATCAGAATTTACTGATATGATAGTTACTCTAGAGAAACCCCTAGGAACTAGACAGTGGTGGGTTGCCACCAGTTCGGACCAGTTCACAAGAACCAGTAGTAAAACCAGCGGAAGGCCCCGCCCATCGCCCTGGATGCCATCATCGGCAATCTGCGCATGCGCAGAAGCAAGGCACAGCTTCTGATGAGCCCTGGTGGCGCAGCAGACTGTTATTAATATCAGCTACCTGCAATTACTGCAAGTTCAAATCTCACCAGGCTCAAGGTTGACTCAGCCTTCCATCCTTTCAAAGGTAGGTAAAATGAGGACTCAGATTGTGGGGGCAATAAGCTGACTTTGTATAAATATATACAAAAGTATGAAGGCTATTGCTTAATGCATTGTAAGCCGCCCTGAGTCTCCGGAGAAGGGCAGCATATAAATCAAATTTTTTTAAAAAGGCATGCATGTGAGCAAAGGGAGCGCGTGTGTGCGATCTCATTACGAACTGGTAGTAAAGGTAAGTAGAACCCACCCCTGAACTTGGACCATAAAAGGTAATTTGTAAATAAGGGCAGGGGGTGATACAGTTAGAATAGTGGGAGATATAATCAGGGGCAGAGATAATGTATTCATTTTAGATACTTTGGATCGGTAGTGACATCATAATTATTAAGCCAATGAGGAAAAGGTGGGAGGTAAGTTTGTAATGGCACTAGAGAATATAAGGCAAATGTATTGATGATTTAGGGTGTGTTTACTGTACCTGCGTGTGCGTGATCCACACGCTTTGCAAAGCGAAGAATAAAATTACCGTTGTTTTCTCTTGGAATTTTTGGCTGGTGATTGTTTATTTCCAAACTAGACAACAAATCCCACAATATAAACACCAACTACTGATTTATAGACAAATCAGTAAGTATGAACAACAAGCTTAGGATGACAAAAAGGCTAGAGGGGAAATAACAATAAATTGCTAGACAACATAGGTGGACAAAGCAGCTAAAAATAGAGTTAGAAAATTAATGATTATTTTCACAAGAAGGTTTGGAAGTGGGAGTAGTCTCCTCTTTTATTTTATTTTTTAAATGTAAATCCCATTTCCAGGATTCTTTTTATAAAGTAATAAAATAAGTTTTATGAAGTAATAAATGAATAGTAATAAGTAAACTTGTTTCTCTGAAGAGGCAGAGAATGTTGAGTTAATAGTTGGGGGTTCATAGTCAACTATTTTCACATTGAACAATTATTTTTTGCAACAAAAAGATCTTAATGGAAAGCCATTATTTTAACCCAGTTGACTCTTGAGTTGCTTGCTTTTGTAATTTTCCCACAAATATTCATCTGACCTGCAACTTCCTTTTTCCTAGCTTTTACTATTTGCAACACATGTTGTGCATCTAAAACATATTGCTATATAAATGTTCAATATGAAAACATTCTCATGGAAGACAGGAAAACAGAAAGATTATTTTTTAAAAAACTCCCAGAATTTGCCATACTCATTACATTATTATAATTACTATACAGCTTTCATTCCTTAGGATGAAACATATCCTGATTTCTTTTCTCTTTTTTTTGCTAAATATTTCAGCACCCTATATCGTATACCAGAGCGGTCAAACTCGATTTCATTGAAGGCCACATCAGGGTTGTATTTGACCTTGGGGAGAGGGCGGGGCCAGGGTGGGAGTGGCCAGCTCAATATCACTCCTGTCCAGGCACCTGCAGTGGCCTGAGCACTCTGCCAGCAAAAACAGGCTCCCAAGCTCCGTTTTCACTGGCAGAAGGTTATAGGAGGCCCTGCCAGTCAAAAATTAGTTACCAGTTTTGGTTTCCGGATCCGCTTCAAGGTTCTGGTTCTCACCTATAAGGCCGTACATGACTTAGGTCCAAGTTATTTGCAGGACCTTCTCCTACCTGCCTCCCGCTGTCCTGCTCATTCACATAGGGCTGCTCTCCTCAGGGTACCATCGGCGAGCCAATGTCATCTCTCGATGCCCGGGGGAGGGCATTCTCTGGAATGAGTTACCTACTGAGCTCCACTCCTTCCATCGTGATCTGAAGACTTGGCTGTTCAAGCAAATGGGCTGACTATGATTCTGGGCTTTATTATTTATTATCTAATTTGATTTTAAAAGGGGATTTTATTGTTGCATGTTTTTAACTTGTGTACACCGCTCTGAGTCCTTTGGGAGAAAGGCGGCATATAAATACATGAAATAAATAAATAAATAAAAATAGAGCTCAGGAGCCCATTTTCACTGGCAGAAGCACTGCGGGCTGGTCCTTCGCTGTTTCCAGGGTGGCCCCATGGGCCACATCTAAGTTCCCTGCAGGCCTTGAGTTTGACACCCCTGTCGTAGACCAAGGGTTTAGAGATTAGAAGATGATGAATTTTCGAGTGAGGTGAAAACAATGGGATTTATTAAATAAGCTCAGGCAAATAACAGAAACATGTAAAAGGAAAATTTATTTATTTATTTATTTATTAGTTAGATTTATATGCCACCCTTCTCCAGAGACTCAGGGCGGCTTCCAATGCTTAAGCAATAGCCTTCATACTTTTGTATATACCTGCTTAGTAGGGCTTTCGGCCCCCCCCCCCCATTAAAGCAGTGTTCTTTTTTTTTATACAAAGTCAGTTTATTGCCCCCACAATCTGGGTCCTCATTTTACCTACCTCGAAAAGATGGAAGGCTGAGTCAACCTTGAGCCTGGTGAGATTTAAACTTGTAATAATTGCAGGCAGCTGGCAACTAAGTGCTACTTTAACAGCACTTAGTCCACTGTGCCACCAAGCTCTGTTATGGAAAGTAAAAAAATTCTCCTAATCAGAGTAACAATAGACAGTATAAGACCGTTTGGTTTGTAGCAGTGTCGTACATCATCAGCTTTTAGAGGTTCTGGCTCTAAAGAAGTTCTGAAACATTTTAAGGTATGCCAATTCCTGGTTCTAATTGGGCTCTTATTTATATGCTTATACTTATTATACTTATCCGTGATAAAAAAATGTTGAAATCTGTCAACAGATTTGAAATCTGTCTAGCCTGTATCTGGCCTGAATTGGTTCTGGGAAACAGAAAGTAATTTTTTAGCCATTTAATGAGTAAATGGACACTATATAGTTATTTTAAAGAATTTTAAGGCCTAATGACATAAAGACAAATGGAGACATATCACTAACAAATAACTTCCCAATAGCACTACATCCTCCAAATACATTAAACATTTCAGAGTAGAATTTTAATTCTGTGTCATAGATTGATTTTTTTTCTTTTTTCATTTTTTTTTGTAGCTTACCACTAACTGGATCTATAATAATAAACAATGAACAAACATGCCTACATTATATGGAATGGGAAAAAAATCTAATTTAAATGCAAAGTTTCCATCAGTCAGTTGCTATTAGTTTTCATCTTCTACCTATTAAATGAGAACTTTGTTTACATACTAAATAAAGAATACAAATTAGGTAAGAATTATATTAGCATTGATTCTTTGTTGTTACTTAGAGCTAAGTTTCTCATTTGTATCTGTAAAGGAAAAAAATAGCTTGGATTCTATATACAATTGGCTATAAATAGATATTAATATAGATACAGATAAATATAAAGTAGAGCTACCATTTCTGCACTGCAAAAATAATAAACAAAAACTAGATTATAATTGAATGGCAGAAGGTATATATGAAATTTACATTTTTTTTAAAAAAAAATTCAGGAATGGTAATTCTAAGGCTATTTCCCCACTAGTGGCCTATTGCAGCTTCATAGCCATAACGGCAACTATGAAGTGCAGTGGTTCAAAAATGATAAAAATGTACATCATGATGTCAGGATACGAACCTAGCACCTTTGCATTCTGATGTACGTACCAATAAGTCATGCAACCGGATCATGATGATACAGCACATATTTCATCATATGTCCTCCTTCCCCTGTCACAGAAGCTTAATGTCGTAGCCTCATGTCACATGAGTACTAGTTTATCCTCTTTGCTACTATCTTGGCATGAGAATGGTTAAAGGGCTCTCAAAAATGCTATAAATCGAGAAAGGATCTAAAGCAGTGTAAGTCAATCTTTTCATCTATTACAAAAGAACAACATGCTAGGCGACGATGCTCTTGATATCGAGATGGGTGGCACATAAATTTAATTAATAAATAAAAGCACAAGCTGTCCATCAGCCATATTCTATGTTTAAGTCCATGTATTATTATATAAGACACCAAAATTATTTTTGCTGCCTGGGATAAATAAAACACTGTCTTAACCTTCAAAGTCCATGAAAAGAACTAATGAGTTTTAGGAAGAAACATTTTATTTCTTCCATTGATCCTCTGAAGACTGTAGGGACCATTAGAGAGTACAGAACAAACCTCCATAGTACCCATAACTATATCCTTCAATGGCCTTAATGACTCGCTAAAAGGATGCAAATGACCAGCTGTCTGCAAGGAGTATAAATCCTTCCATTTCCCCACTTCTTCAGTCAGGGCTGAAGAAACATCTTGGATGAGAAGCGAAATGTCTTCAAAGAAAAAATAGAAAGTCCAGTTGCTTCTTGAAAAAAGCAACTTTGGGACAACCATAACCTGGGTGACGGAGAATATTTCATGGCTTTCCCCCAGTATTACTTTCCCACCTGATAGTATTTATCAAAATTGTGCCAATGTATATGTTTGTATGACACACTTAACTGATCATGGGTGTGGTTAGTATGTCAAGCCCAGTCAATCAGGTTTAATTGTAAGACCCAGTATCTTTGGAGATTAAATTTATCTTCCTTGGAACATGGTCCAAACTGATTAAAATGATGTATATGTAATCAATAGATCTCAAATTGATTGTGCACTCGTACAAAAGAACTAGTATCTGTGTTTTGGCAAGCAACGTATTTTAACCGTGATTTATTGAAGGATTGAAAAGAAAAATGATTGTCCTTGCATTTGTCATTTACATTAAAAAAATCCAAATTAACGAGTATTATGATTATGTCAGATTACAAGAACTTGGAATATAAATGAATATCAAATTATGTTTCCTACAAACAACTTTCAAATAACAAATCACAGTAGAACAAGTTCCAAATATACACCCTCTCTAACACAATTACTCCCAACATACCCAAATATTAATCTTTATTATGCTTTAGTGTAGTTTTTTTTTAAATCTTACTCTGTAAAGTTTTAATATTGTAACTATGTTTCTATTTATTTTATAACCTGTAAACTGCCTAGAATCACCTTATGGGGGAGATAGGCAGCATAAAAATTTACTAACTAAATACATAAGTTTGTCCAGTACCCATAAAAATGAACCCTGATTTGTATATTAAGAGCAGAGACTACTAACTTAATAATTTTCAGATATACATAAAAATGATTGTGAATTTCAGAATCTCCTTTTTATCAATAATGTTAATAATTTAAGAGTTCCAGATGCTTCTAATGCTTCAAACCGACTGCTTTTCAGCAATCCAAATTTATTTTACAAAACAAAGAAAAATTTAAAGGACTGATAACAATGAATGATCCAAAGTATAATACAATTTCTCGTCCATCAGCTCCAGAATAAAAATTTATCTGTGTCTTTCCAGTTGGGAATATTATACAGTGTCAATTTCTAATGAGAATTAAGACCTCATTTAATTTTACTGTTCAATATCCTCACAGACTTTAGTGGAGGAATAACTGATTTACACTATAACTAAAACAGGGAACAAATCCCTTCTAAGCTATAAAATATGGAAAATAATAACCTAATCGTGCCCATCATGGTTTCTGAGATAAATCACTTAAATTTCTTGAAGAAAAAAGGTCAGCTTGAAATTGAGAAAGAAAAATTCCATCCCTGCCCATATTCATATGCAAGTCATAAAGTCTAAAGTCATAGTCTGGATTATTAAAAAACCCTTATAGATCTGATGTCCCATATGTAAGTGGTTATGTGAGTTTGTGTGTTGGAATGACATTTGTATTTTTTTCCAAAAACTCATGGAATTTTAAACTGTCAAAATATTAATCATTTATACACAATAAATGTCAATTATATCAGTAAAGAAATACTTATAGGAATATTTGTTTCTGGAATATAAATTCAAATGCTCTGTAAAGCCCATATTTTTCAGATATTCATTGAAATAGGTTGTTGTTGTTGTATTGTGATTATTGTGTATTGGTTTTTAGAGTCTTTTATTGTAATTTTTTAAGAGTCTTTTATTGTGGTAATAGGGACACGGTGGCTCAGTGGCTGAGATGCTGAGCTTGTCAATCGAAAGGTCGGCAATTCAGCGGTTCAAATCCCTAGTGCCATGTAACGGAGTGAGCTCCCATTACTTGTCCCAGCTTCTGCCAACCTAGCAGTTCGAAAGCACATAAAAAATGCAAGTAGAAAAATAGGGTCCACCTTTGGTGGGAAAGTAAGAGCGTTCCATGCACCTTTGGCATTTAGTCATGCTGGCCACATGACCACGGAGATGTCTTCGGACAGCACTGGCTCTTCGGCTTTGAAACGGAGATGAGCACCGCCACCTAGAGTCAGGAACAACTAGCACATATGTGTGAGGGGAACCTTTACCTAGTGTGGTAATCCTTTAGATTAGGGCTGTCAAACTTGCAGCCTGTGGGCCAGATGTGTCATGTGCTGGCCACTCCCATGCCCAGTTTAGCAAAATGTGAAACAGTCGCAATGTGTCACATGATACCATGAGTTTGACACCCCTGCTTTAGATTGTCATGGTATTAAAATAAATAAAGTAATACACTGGGTTTTTTTTATGTTATTAGAAATGCAGCAAATACAACATTGTTTTAAAGGATTACGTGTTTTCTCTTACTTCATGGAGACAATTTTCACCCAATTGGTAAACAGAAATACCTTGCTTGAAATTCCCGTTCTGGGGAAGTCCAATGATACTCAGGTTATTAATGTGATGTAATGATGGCAGAAATGCTAGCAGATGAACCTTGAAACAAAAATGTTGAATTATTAAGGAAATGACAAGGGTGAAATCAGATTGTGCAATGAAGGCTAAGAACCTTAAATGCCCAATAGTGCTACATTTTAATGAAGGCCAAAGTGACACTGCAATGGACCATTTCTTTTACCAGTCTCCATTAACCTTTTGGATGCTATGCTCTCAAGTCTTTAACTTGTTAAGACAAAGTGCCTCTTAATGACAGAGGCAGCTGTTCTGTTTAAGTGTATCTTGCAAACTAGAATAAAACTAGGGAGCAAAAATCAATGGGAACTAAATATGATACGCTCTGGCCATGATGAGGAAGCCACTAAATTAAGAAAAGGGCAGCTAAACATTGACATCTCTGGATCATTGATGGCATAGAATCCATTCTAACCTGACACTCAAGACAAAAAGAATTATGAAGGAACAATTCCTCTAATCGTTAAATGCACCCATCCTCTGCTTTTGTTCTTTTCTTGGATGTTTAGTTTAAATGCTTAGAATTTGTCCACGTATCATAATGTTTCATTCCCATTTTATTGGTTTTTTTTTCATTTATAGGAGAGACTATCCAAAATGCTTGATATTTCTTATTGCATTGTATATGTGAGTGGTGTGATGGCCTACTGAAAAAGATGCTTGCCTCCCACTCAGAAGGCTGACAGTTGAATCCTAAGTAGGGACAGATATTTCTCTCCTAGGCGCAAAGAAAAAAAATCTACTGCTAACCCCGCATGACATCAGGAAGGGCATCCATCCAGTAAACGCTCAGCTCCATCAAGTCACCCCAACTCTATCTCAAATTAAAGATTACAGGGTCATAAAAAGAGAGTTATTGCACTATATATACTTTATTGCATTCAAAGTATGTATGTATGTATGTATGTATGTATGTATTGGTGGTGAAATCTGAACCGGTTTACTACCAGTTTTCTGGCTGCACATGCACGCTGCGCACCAAATGCACACTGTGCAGCAAATGCAAGGTGTGCATGTAGGTGCAGTTTACACCAAAAGGAGGCATAGGTTAAGTAGAACAGCGTGCATGCGGGGGGGGGGGGGATTCACTGTGGTGCGCGATCTTTTTTTTTTTTACTTTTAAAAGCATTTTTTTACAACCTATTGGCAGAATAGGTTGTAAAAAAATGCTTTTAAAAGGTAAAAAAGGCTCTGACAATTGCGACGCCCAGCTGTGATCGTCAGAGCCTCTTTTCTTTACTTTTAAAAGCATTTTTTAAATAACCTATTTGGGTGAATAGGTTGTTAAAAAATGCTTTTAAAAGATTAAAAAAGGCTCTGACGATTGCGCAGCTCAGCTGTGATCGTCAGAACCTTATTTTTTTAATTTTAAAAGCAAAAAAGCAAAACCTTCTGCGCTTACCCAGAGGGTACAAAACACATTACTTCCTGGTTAAAACCTGGAAGTAATGACAACTGGGCGGGTGGGTGTAGCCTTGAGTCATGATCGCTACCAGTTCTCCGAACCACCCGCCACAATCACTACCGAATCGGGCAATCTGGTCCAAACCGGGAGCATTTCACCCCTGGTATGTATCTATGTATATTTGTCATGGAATATTAAAGGATTGAGGATATTAAATATTAAAGGATAACTAAAATGAGAATGGTCTTTTTTAATCAAGTAAAATTGTTGAGGATCTATTCTTTCAAGAAATTCACATTCCCTCTTACGAAAAAATATATTTCAGCCAGAAAGGGGGTTGATCACATCTATTTAAGTGAAAATTTAAATCTGCCAGGGATAGAAAATTATTTAAGAAATCCAAATTTATACTTTAGCAAAAGATTTTGGAGGTTAATTAAGGAATTTTGCAATAATGGAGAGTTTGCAAATGTTTTAGTTCTTGGTGAAACAAATATTTGTACTTGGAAATTTTAACATTTCAAGGCAAAACAAAACAAAAATCTAGTCCCCGAAGATGGAATAACTTGGGGGAAGAAGTTACCTTATAACTTCTTCCCCCAAGCAAGAATACATATTTACCAACTGTGACAGATGTTGAAAGCTGGGCTATATATTTTAAAATATTTCAATTGATGTGTACACACACATTAATAATACATTCATATGCACATATTTATAGATATATACACATATATAATGTGCATATATACACATCAATTCCTCAACTTACAACCATTTGTTTAGTGATTACTCTAAGTTACAACAGTACTAAAAGGAGAATGTATTATTTTTATGTAACCTGCTTCATGTTCTTTCCCAGCTGAAGGATCAGTGAAAGCACTTTTCCTTTTTCAATTTATGAATGAGAAAAGAGGAATGCTGTTGGAGTAGGATGATTTGTGGGGACATAGATGCAGAAGGGGAACAATTTAAGAATACATTAGCATTTTAAATGATCAGTTATATAGATACATTCATTCAAGGAGAAGTAAATAGGTAAAATATAATGCTGAACATTCTTTCAGCGTACTACTGAGCCTCCCCAAACATTCCTACTTATTATATTTTTGACTTCAAATGATTTTTAAAAATGGAAAAAAAAATAGCCTCACATAGAATACAGTGAGAAAAAAGTGGATTAAGAATAGAGGAAAGGTAGTTCCAGTTGGGATCAATCACCATCTCCTACAACATGCAGTCACTTTTTCTAATTAAGCAAACAGCAAGGTCAGGTGTCCATCAAGTATTGATCATAGCAAGTGCGATGCTACTTTGATTCAGATAGAAAAAAAATAGATCAGTGACATTTATGAGAGTAGGAGGAATGCCTTCTTTTTATATTCTATCTATATGTTAGGAACTTTGGATGAAAAACATTGATTAGAATGATTAATAGAAGCACTACTCTAAAATTAAACCTACATAATTAACAAGTTGAGTAATTGCACAGCTACATATGTTGATTCTACCCCCAGAACTGTATATCCTGCCAGCCCACATCTCCATGCTTGTCTACAAAGGACAAACCAGCCCAAAGCAGATAGATGATTTCCATTAGTTGGGACCCTGTAAACTTTAAATTAGAGATATCAGATCAACATATGGACAACAAGGAAATTGACTAACAGCAGATGTGAAGAAAGCATGACCAAGAGTCATAGGTTAGATTGTTTTTTTAAAAAAAAACGAATATATTAAAGTAAATTTTACATCCAAGTTACTAAAACTGAAATAACAATAACCTGCTTATGTAAAGATAATTCTGTGCAAGTGATTTTAAAAGTTGAAGCCATTTTTACCTATGTATAGTTTGACATTAACTATAGATACATGAAAATGGGTTCACATTTAAGTACAAGTGTAATTTATAATTCCAAAGTTAATCCATGAACTGAAGGATAGTCATACAAAAATGTGATGTTCACAATTTTGTAAATTTGTAAAGCCAAATTTTTGGTGCTAGATTTCTGGTTAGGGAGATGTGCTTCAGGCTAACTTCTTTTTGCTTCCAGGGTCAAAGATTGCATATTTTCTATCCTCCCATCTCTTTTAAAACAACCATATGATGGCAGTGGTGGTGATGATTTATCTGATCAATTTAATTTGCAAACACAGGGTGTATGTATTTACCTTTATTTGTAAAGTAAATGTCTTTAAGTTTTACAAAAGATAAAACTGCCTTCAGTTTTCACTTCATTTAGGCTTTATTTGAATCCATAAAGGAATATGATTGGAGGGTGAGAGTTACGTTCATCATTCTAGGGCTGCTGTGGTTCAAAAGTTCGTTTTTCTGTGTTCAAGGAAATGACTTTAAAACTGTATAGAAATAAAACCTTTTAGAAAAGGGATACATGCAGGCTGTGGCTGCATTTTAGGGGTTCTTTTTTCTGTCTTCAAGGTGCCAGTTTTAAAACTTCATGAAAATTAAAAGCACCATTAGGGTAGCATTTATTTCACAATGTACAAAATAGGGTTTGCTTCCCAAATACAATGCAAACAAGAGTTGGTTAATTATTCATTTTAATTAGTTTTGGTACGGATTCTTATGGGGTTAGGAGGTTTGGGGTTAAGCTAATCATACAGTCTAGGGTTGAAAGTCTCCCTTTTCTTGATGGGATTAAGTTCACAATGTCATGTCCAAGGTGTTATGACTTTGTGACTCTAGCATCATGTGGAAAGGAAGTATGCATCATATGACATTTGTTTACTTTGATGATGTCACCAATTAAACAACCATTAAGTTACTATTAAACTTAGTCTATATTACTACTGATAGGCATTGAGAAGTGGCTCCTCTGGCTTTCTTTAAGACTCCAAAGAAATAACCTCCCCTTTTTTTGTACTATAAAAAAACAAAAAGAAAAATGGTACTGCAATATGTTTTACTGTAGGATAAACTAAGTAATCTTAAAAATAAATCAATTAATCAAATGGACAAATTGTCTAGGTTCATAAGTGTGTTGTTGTTTTTTATGAAATACAGCATCTGTGAGGAGAGAAGCTGCCTTGATTTATTTATTTTGATGAAAGGAAATAAACCACTAATGCTAGTTTAGATGAGGAAACTTATAGAAACTTATTTTTACTTTAAAGCAGATTCACAGAGAACAAATGGCACAGTGAGATGATAGGATTATATAGTTTGATTTAAATTTGAGATATCATCTTAATTGGAATCATTGCAGATTACCGTTTACTTCAAGATGGTACTTCGTTTTGGTAAACTGAGTTGTTCCAGTTCCACATCTTGAGATAGACATCTTAGAAGGAGGTTAGCTCTGTTTTTCCAATTGCTTCAATCCATGAAAGAGAACCTATATGCTACCTCTTTTAGCATTCAGTGTCTTGAGACAGTCAATCTGATGCTTCAAAAGAAAGTACCACTTGATTCAGCACTTTACTTCAAGGATTCATTTTAACTGAAGCATTATCCTGCTGAAGTACCTCTTGAAGCTCACATCCACTTTGTATCTGATAAGCTCCTTTCCTTCCATATTTCTAATCTAAACAATCCATAAAATGTAACCATAGATATCCCTGAACAATCATAATTTGGTTTTAAGCCTCATTAAGTATAGCAATATTTATTGGGCTAAGTGAAATCAGCTAGTCCCTAATTATACTGTTTTTGATTAATATTTGACTATGAACATAAAAAGATATCGTATCATTAGTACATATAGTCAAAGAATTTTCAAATGCTAGAGATAGCATTTATCCTCTACAGAGAAACTCTGAAGAATGATAGATTGCCAACTAACAAAGCTCTGAAAATCAAAGAGTTACTTTTTGATCACAGGATTCATCTGAATATATTAGGCTTAAAAATTATACAATTAATTTACAGTATTGCTGCTGTTAATCCTTTATTATATCAATATAGTAAAAGTTGTGCAGAATGGATTTCCCACAGTTTAGGAAGCTTTGGCCTCCACAGAGTTCAATAATCGGATAAGTTCTTTGTGGATTTATAAAAGTTATATCACTTTAGGATAGCCATTATATTTACTATAATATCAAATGCCAAGATGCTCCCCTCTCCCTCCCTCCCTCCCTCCCTCCCTCTCTCTCTCTCTGTCTCTCCAATATGTTGTTCTAATCATTCATTTTATGGACACAGGACAGAATAAAAATATATCTTCCTCTTTAGCTCTCCAGAAAAATAGTGAGGTTGCTTTTAATAAAATATTTGGTTACTTCAGCTAGTAGCTAGCGTCATGATGAATCCACTAAATGTCTTTTCAAGGATAAGGAGAACAAACATTTTATGTTGGGATACCAGAATTTTTTTTCACATTGCTAAGTTCCTTGGGAGACAGTTCATCAGTTCATCTGTGAAATCTTTTCTAATAAAAGAAATAGTTGTCAACTATTTGAGGGATCAAAGGATCAGATCAGGCAACAGATAATGCAAGGAGTACTGGAAATTTGTTATTGTTATAAGAATAATAACAAAATCTTAAAATTGCAGAATATCCCTTATATACCAAACAGAATTAAGGCAGAGTTATCTTGAGTTTCAATCTCTTCTTTTGTTCTTTCACAGAACTAAGTAGTTTATTTGATAGTTCCTGCACCACTTTTTCAAACTTATCTCTGTATATCTCTATACTAGTTACAAAAGTTCACAAATTTAAAAAAATAATTTAAACCCATCCCTCTTGCAAAGTCAAGCAAACTCAGTCTTGAAAGACTTCCCTGGACAGACTTCTCTCAAATTGTAGTTATTTCTACCCTACCAGCTATTCTACCTGTTTCTGAATTTCAAATATGTTCTTTGCAGAGAGGATTGCAAAGGAAAAGACAGTGTAAGGTGATTTAATTTCATTTTACAGAATTATGTATATTATTTTAGGCTTGTTATTGATAGAAGAGATACGGTAATTTGTTTTCATCAGCTTTCCTTTATTTTAAATAAATGAAAAAGTAATGTGTGATTCCAGTTTTTGTTTGTTTAATGAATACTCTTCCCGGGTACTACTTTTAGTCAGCACATTTAAAATATAATATTTGAATTGTTTCAAATCAATTATATCAAATATAATATTTGGATTGTTTAAAAAAATATTAGCAGAACCTTCAATTTAAGCAACAGACTTCTCTTAAAGAAGCTGAACGAGATCATTTTTGCCAATTCTCTTTTTCATTACACTACTGTATCCTGATCTTTATGTTATTCTGGAAAGTATCCCAGCATGGAGGCAAATTTTCAAAACGCCCTTCCTTCTTTTGGCATCAGTGCATTCCTGCCAATTACAAACCTGGATCCCAATTTGTGTATGTATTTTACACAGTTGTGTAAATTATACAGTGTACTATTTCTCTGTAAACTCAGAAAGGTCAGATTGCCCCAAGGATCTGTTGATACAGTTCTACAGATGAATTATTGAATCTATCATTTGTACCTCAGTAAAACTGTCTGGTTTGGCACAGCAACCAAATGGGACAGGAACAGACTTCAGCAGATAGTAAGGACTACACAAAAAATAATTACAACCAGCCTGTGTTCCATTGAGGGTCAAACCATAAAGAGGGCTGAGAAAATAGACCCCTCACATCCTGGACATAATCTATTTCAACTTCTCTCCTCAGGACACTGCTATAGAGCATTGCATGCCAAACAACAAACACAAAGTTTTTTTTCCCTACACCATCACTCTGCTGAACATTTAATTCTCACAGCACTGTCTCACTTCTCATCTTTTCTCATCTCATCTTTCCTATTATCTTCTCCTATTGGTTTCTTATGGTTTATCAATTGTTGTTTGTAACTTATGATTAAAGATCAATGAGCCTGAGTGGCATAGGAGGCTAATGCCTCCTACTAAGGCAGCATTTAACATCCAGCTGCCTGCAATTACTGCGAGTTCAATTCTCACCAGGTTCAAGGTTGACTCAGCCTTCCATCCTTTCTAAGGTGGGTAAAATGAGGACCCGGTTTGTGGGGGCAATAAGCTGACTTTGTATAAAATATACAAAAATATGAAGGCTATTGCTTAACACCTTGTAAGCCGCCCTGAGTCTCCTGAGAAGGGCGGCATATAAATAAAAATTTAAAAAAATGATTGTAATTATGATTTATGATCTATGACCTATTACTTGCTGTTTACATGTACACTGTGAGCTTATGCACCGGAGACAAATTCCTTGTGTATCATACTTGGCCAATAAAGAATCCTATCCTATCCTATCCTATCCTATCCTATCCTATCCTATCCTATCCTATCCTATCCTATCCAGTGCTGGGTTTCAATTTTTTTTATACCGGTTCTGTGGGCGTGGCTTGGTGGGCATGGCATGGCTTAGTGGGCATGACTTGGTAGATGTGGCAGGAAAGGATACTGTAAAATCTCCATTCCCACCCCACTCCAGGGGAAGGTTACTGCAAAATCCCCATTTCCTTCTGATCAGCTGGGACTCGAGAGGCAGAGGATAGATGGGGGTGGGGCCAGTCAGAGGTAGTATTTACCATTCTCCAAACTACTCAAAATTTCTGCTACCAGTTGTCCAGAACTGGTCAGAACCTGCTGAATACCACCTTTGATCCTATTCTATCCTATATTCAGGAGACTTTGAGCTACAGGTTCTGTGGAGTAGGATACAGATTTATATTTTTATTTGGGGTCTTTAAATTAGTCCTGGCTCCTAGTACCTATATGACCAGTTCCCTGCAGTATTCTCAACAACAGGTTTGGAAGTGATTGGTGGCCTTCTTCCTAGGGCTAAAACATAATGATTAGCCCAAAGTTACCCAGCTGGTTTCTTGCCTAAGGCAGGATTAGAATTCAATCTCTTTTGGTTTCTACCCAATCACTGCATCAAAGTGACTCCAAAGATAGAAATACATAATCTTTTATTCAGGTTAAAGACCATAATGTGGCCTTTAAGTGGTACATTAAAGGCCATAGTACAAGCAATGGACAGGATGAGGACAAAAGGATCAGCACAATTACATTATGTACACTTTAAAATAAATTTAAATTAATTAGGCTCAATTAATATAATCAAACGTATCATATTAAAAATTACAACTTGGCAGAAGCTGTAGGCCCTTTGGCCTTAGGCCGTATATCCCTATGGTGGGATTTTACCTCATTGTCTTCTTTATTATACAATATTAATCCCAGATTTTAATGAGAAATGTCTAGGCATGTGAATCTTTAACTTATGAACATCGTTATTTCAAAGTGATGGCCCTATTACATATCAGACCTATCACTTGTGAAATGAGCTGGCTCTATTTTAAAGCTGTAAAACTATTTTAAAGTTTTAGATATTTTTGTCCTTGGAGACAGATTTTTAAATTAGCAAATTAAGGGCAAGACATGAACAGAGGGTTAAAAAAAAACTAAACAGAAATTAGAAGAAACATAAGTATAATATATACTGTATAATTTGAATAATTTTCCAGACTGTAGGAATTACAGTGAGGTTAGCCCAATCTTTCTATCCTATATAAGGGCCTAAAGACCTGGCTTTGCTTGGGGCCCCCAGTACAATGGATGTGGTTGATTGACTAACAACAGATCCCACCTGCCCCATTCTGCCCCTGCCCTCCCCACGTATCCTTGATTCTTAATTCTTTCTTTTAATTTATTTATGTCTGTATGTGTGTGTGTGTAAATTATATTTAAAGTATGAACTGTCCATGTCTGACATAGAAACTAAGCTTTCCAAAAAAAAACAAAAAAAAAACACCACCCAATCCTCACTGAGAAAATATTTGGTTATCAGGCAGCTTCCTTAAAGAAAGTAAAAATAATCCAGAGACAAGTCAATGGGATAGAAGAGGCAGTGGAGTGGAATCGAGTGGAGTTGGAGAGAACATTATTATTATTATTATTATTATTATTATTTATTATATTTATATACCGCTCTACTCCCGGGGTAACATCACAGCAACATCCACAGAGCTCCATCCAAGATCATCCTGTACTCCTCCTTTTTTCAATAACCTATCAGGAAATAAGGGATGGGGGGAGAGAAATATTCTTCCTAGAAACAATGGAAAATTTATAATATTCTCATTTGGATCATAATGTCTTATTAGCTCTTCCAGTTTATTACCTGACCAGAAACACTGTTTTTATACTGACTAGGCTAGTGATTTTTTTTAGACATATTTGAAAGCCATTGTACTGGTTTTATACAGATCCATGTACCTAAGGAGTCTACATAAAGTTTAATCTGCATTATGGAGAAGATACCGTTACGTAAGGTAAATGAGCCATGGTAGGTGGTTAGAATGCAGTATTGTGGTCTAATTCTGCCCACTACTAGGAGTTTGATCCTTACTGGCTCAACGTTGACTCAGCATTTCATCCTTCCGAGGTCAGTAAAATGAGGACCCAGATTGTTGGGGGCAAGATGCTGACTCTATAAACCATTTAGAGAAGGCTGTAAAGCACTGTGAAGCAGTATATAAGTGTAAGTGTGATTGCGATTGCGATTGCGATTGTGATTGCGATTGCGATTGCGATTGCGATTGCGATTACTATTACTATTACTATTACTATTACTATTACTATTACTATTACTATTACTATTGCAGTATTTGGTTTCTCTTAAAATACCTAATGGTGATATAAAGCAATACCCAGAAATGAAATGGGAAGGAATCATAGACACATTAGGTTTAAGTAGCCAAGAGCATCTGGGCATATTATCAACAACCACCAACCATCTTGTCACCAAGATGTTGTAGATGGTGGAATAGTGGAGCAATTAAAAAAACTAAAACCCAAACCAACTTCAGATGCCCACAGATTGAGCTGGAAATAAAATGGAAACGATGTTACAATGTCCTTTAAAGTTGTTAGCAAGGCATTTTCATGTTATGGTTAGCAGGATGTAAGGATGAGTCCTATGATACATCTAAATGTGAAAGAAGTAGGTTTTCTAGGATATCAATTACCCTATTGGTATTTAAAAGACTGAAAAGTTCATGTGGCAGCTATCTTCCCACATCACGCATAAGTGCTGACTTTCACTGTCACAATTCTCTTCTTCTAGGGGTCAATGTCACATATTGGTTTTTGAAAAGTTCAGTCCGTGGAAATATTTTTAGCTAAAACTTTTAAAACTCATTACACAGTCCCTAGCTCAGGATTAAATACATTCAGCTTGAATGCTAAAAATCCAGTACAACATGAGACTTACTGAAAAATGTTTCCAGAGACACTCTAAATTATTTTTCTAGCAAGAGTAGCAGAGCTTTAGGGACAGTGGCAGAAAAAATATTGACCATGAGGTATCAAAAGTGCCATATTTCTTGGCATATTGGGATCAACAGCTTTCTTTCTATCTCTGTGGGGGTTCATTGATACGGAGACCAGACTTATCAAATCTGAGGGAAGAGGAGTCAAACTTTGCTTCATTCTTACTTAGTATCTAAGTAGCCTGAATGAAAAGACTTCCATCAGCTGTTCTACAAAAGTCAATCATCTAATGATCTAAAAAGGGTTGGTTTCCAATCTGCTTGTGAGGCTTCCCTAGGAATTCACATCAGGTAAGAGCATGTAAGTAACCATTGGTGGCATGAGGAAATAAATAGAGCAAAATCAGCATTATTGGAGCAGTACCAATAGCGAAATGGGGTGAGGAGGCTAGGTGGACTAGAATCCACTTGTGGATGGGAGTCTAAGAGAGGACCACTGGAATTAACTGAAGGCAATCTGAATGGCTAAAGAAATGGGACAGAGGAAAACAACTCACCATGGCCAACTCTCTGTGGGACAACTTGCCAAGGGATAAGAGTTACATTAATATCGAAGAAATAATGGAATAGAATCATTGAATGCCAATGGAAGAATGCCAAAGGAGGGACAAAATGAAATGTGAAAAACAAAAATTAAATTAATTTTTGACTATTTTAATTATATTGAATTGTTGAATTGTGCTGCAGTGAGATGTGCTATGGTAAATTGGCCATGGTGAGTTGGCCATGGCAAGTAGGCTGGGGTGTGTTGTCCCATTCCACACTAAGATCAGTAGCTCAGCACTAAAGCAAAGATGAAGAAACAAAGTAAAGCTGTGGAAGACCTGGAAAGAACTTCACTGTAGCAAGTTATTTCTGCCAAGGGAATGGCAACTAAATCATCCAATTGTTCAATCGTCCACTGATATTCCCACAGCAATACATGAAAAAAAAAATATCCCGAGCTATCAAAAGAAACCTGAAAAGTATTCCAAGTAACTGGCTAAAGCTTAAAGGGATAGCAGATGAGAGAGAGAAAAAAGCAGCTAGAATCCCCCAATCTCTACACATTTGGGACAGAGATTGTTGATAGATTGTTGGTTGCCAGGACAGAGTTTGTGAGACTGGCTCAATGTATGGGAAGATCTATAGGCACTATGCACACACCCTCAGTGAGCAGAGTCCACCCAACATAGGCGGTCTTCAAAATTCCCAGGTCCCAGGATTTTAAGGTTTAATTATTAATTATTAAACCTTGAACTGAACTCAGAATTTTATTTACAAAGCAGCATGTTTCCATCAGAAAGGCGATACAAATGAATCCCACTGATTTTTAGACTTTTACCCATATGGTAAAGGAATCATTGAAACCACAAGATACGTTTTATTATACTGATCATTTTATGTTGAAACCCTCCATGAGCTCTAACCCTACACCTAATGAAATGTCCTTAACTTTGACTGGTTTTACTTAAATTTTTTACTTTGAGATTCAAATATTTCCATGTTAAGTGTGACCAAATGTTGTCATGTTATATATAAAATGCACATCTGATCTGTTTACCTAGTTAGTTAATCAATATCAATTTTATGTATGCATTTTATGGAACTGTCATAAAGACCCTTCTCTTTCTCTTTCTTCCATCCATGTTTCCTTCTGATTATGGTCTTGTTTTCCTTTTGGGAGTTGTGAGTCCAACAGAAGCACAAGATTATAAACCTGCTCTTTTATATGAAGCACTCCCTTACCCAGAAACAAAGCTAGATTAATACACACTAATATCTTTTTGCCTGTGCTTTCCTAGCAAGATCTGTGAAACTCAAAATAGTGTTGCTCTAAATGAAATAATGGCAAAAATTGTTTTGGCTGTCTTCCCCACAATAGGCTTGAAACTATGTTCTACATTCCTTGTTCATCATCCTCTGCCACCATCATTTTAGTCATCTCTTCATCTCAGAAGCCATTTTGGAACAATCCTATCCAGTACTTGTCACAGATGTAATTCCTGAAATCAATACCCAGATCTGTTATGGAATTGGGTGGCTTTACAAATTAAAAGTGAAGTGAAGTGAAATAAAAAAATAAATAAAATAAAATAAAATAAAATAAAATAAAATAAAATAAAATAAAATAAAAGTGTTCAATATCACTTTCCAAAGCACCATCTAAAAGTTAAGCGTGTCCAACAGACACCTGAAATTATTTGGCCCATCCTGACTGCAGATGTCAAAATTTATCATCTCAGTTTTAGAATCCTCAATTTACCCCATTTGGCGGGTGTACATATACTGTATGTATGTATGTATGTATGTATGTATGTATGTATGTATGTATGTATTGATTCATTCATTCATTCATTCATTCATTCATTTGTCGAGTACTTATTAGATAATATATATATAAGCATGAATTGAATAATAAAATGAATACAATTAAAAGAAACATTTGGACAGGGATGGTAGGCACGTTGGTGCTCTTAGGCACGCCCCTTACAGACCTCTTAGGAATGGGGTGAGGTCAACAGTAGCCAGCCTAAGGTTAAAATTTTGGGACTTTTGGGATGAAACCACAGAGTAAGGTAGTGAATTCCAGGCATTGGCCACTCTGTTGCTGAAGTCATATTTTCTGCAATCGAGTTTGGAACTGTTCATTTTAAGTTTGTATCTATTGTGTGCTCGTGTATTGTTGTGGTTGAAGGAAATAGTCATTGACGGGTAGGACATTGTAGCAGATAATTTTATGTACTGCGCTTAGGTCAGACCGAAGGTGACGTAGTTCTAATTTGTCTATACCCAAAATTTCAAGTCTGGTGGCATAAGGTATTTTTCTGCGAGCGGAGGAGTGGAGGACTTTTCTTGTGAAATATTTCTGGACACGTTCAATTGTATTAATGTCCAATATACAGTGTGGATTCCAGACAGATGAGCTGTATTCGAGAATTGGTCTAGCAAATGTTTTGTATGCTCTAGTTAGTAGTGTAATATTACCAGAGAAGAAGCTACGCAAGATTAGGTTTACAACTCTTAATGCCTTTTTGGCGATGTTGTTACAGTGGGCTTTGGCACTTAGATAATTTGATATGAGTACTCCAAGGTCCTTGACAGAGTGAGGTCATCTACAAGATTATGTCCACTCAGCTTGTATTTTGTGTTCTGATTCCTTTTGCCAATGTGTAAGACATTTGTTGGTTGAGATTTGGAGTTGCCAATTTTTTGACCATTCCGACACAAAGTCAAGGACTTTTTGAAGGGTAGCAGCATTGTTGGTGTGTTAAATAGCTTTACATCATCGGCAAAATGATGTAACGCAGTTACTTATAATATGATCACAAAGGTCATTTATGTATAGTATGAAGAGTGTTGGTCCTAGAACGCTGCCTCGGGGGACACCGCTATTAACAGGTGCAGGATTTGATAGGGCGCTCCCTATTTTGACCACTTATTGTCTGTTTGACAGGAATGCGGTTATCCAATTATGCAGAGGTCTGAAGATGCCACAAGATTTTAGTTTTAGAAGTAGTTTGTCATGTACCACTGAATCAAAGGCTTTATAGAAGTCTATGTAAATTGCATCTATTGCTTTGCCCTGGTCAAAATTTCAAGGAATCAGCCTCTATACCCAAAGGCAAATATGTTAGGGCCAGACCTGAGAACCATGTATGATGATGATGATGATGTTAGTCACAGGGAAACCTCACTCTCTCTTGAGATAGTACAATTCTTCTACTTCTGATGAGTTGTCACATTACAGAGTTGGGGAAAAACAGCCTTCCAGACCTTTGCTCACAACATTACTCACTATTGCCTCTTCAAGCAGCTTATCCAGAGGCTCAGTAGAATATTATTGCTCAGAATCACCATGTTTGTTGGCCAGGTCCATATTATTCATATGAATATAACTGAAATAAATTAGGAGCTAGTTTTATATATATATATAAAAAGAAGGTTCATCATTCTTTAAAGGGACAGTGAAAGCTAAACAAATAAGGATAAGATTTGAGTGACTATCTGGAATAATTTAAGGAAGTAATAGGGATTATTATGACATATCAAATTGGGATCTGGGACTTGAGATATGAAAAGAAGTTTCTTTGAATTCTGTATGGCACGTAAACATACAATGAAGGGACTGAAAACTGTTCTTCAACTGTGTGAGGTCAGAAGCAGACAAAATATTGCCTCTGTATTCACTGACAGGGATACTTATCTTTGCCAGCTGGCATCACAATGTCTGCATAATAATACTGTTGCTGCTCTTGCTATAAATCAATAAATTCCAGGCTTAGCTCATCCAACATTTGTTTTTCAAGTCTTGAGTTCTGGAAGGGCTCTGTTTTCAAAATGCAACTGTTCTGATTAATATATTCAGATTAAATGAGTAAGTATACTATAAAATTGGACCATTCTCATTTATCTGAAGCCAAACTTCTGAACTACACGTTCCTACTGGATAAAGCATTTAGAACAATTGTTAAGTTGGCAACATCAGAATTAGAATTAGAAGCTCAATGTATTGTCCTCTAAAGAAGCAATATGGTATCTACAGCAATATATCCAACCCAAAGGGAGAGGACAATGTAGCAAATTATTTCTATTTAAGCAGTGCAATCAAAATTAGAATGCAGTGCAATCTGATTATATAATAGATTATATTATGATTGGTAACTCAGTCAGCCAGATGTTTGGCATTTTTATCTACCTTTCAAGTCTTTCTCAAGGATCTGGGATAGGCAGATGTTGTTGTTTGATGGTGTTAAAGTTATTGTTTCAGGTTGTAAGGTGTTTGAAGTAAAGCCACTTTTTGCAATTGACTGTTAGTGATTTTGTCAATCTCGAGAGTTGTTTTGGGATTGTACCCAAGACATCCATTGGTACTATCTTTGCTTTCTTTTGTCACAGTCATTTTACTTCTATAATAAGGTTTTTATATTTTGTGATTTTCTCCAATTCTTTCTCTTCTATTCTGCGCTCTTCAGATATGGCAATGTCCACTATACAGACATTTTTTGTCATTGGGTTCAATAATTGTTAAATCTGGAATGTTGTGTAGCAGGTGCTTATCTGTTTGAATTCTTAAGTCCTAAAGCACATTAACATCTTCATTTTCTATTACTTTCTCTATTTTATGATCCCAACAATTCTTGCTTGCAGGCAAATGGTGTTACTTGTAGATTTTTCCAACATACCATTTTTTATAGTCAGTTTGTGAGATTTTCTTGCAGCAGCTAACCTGGTGGCCCACTGTTTCTTCAGTTTTTTCTTTTTTTTCCTCAGAGGTGGCAATTGCTGTCTTTTGCTGTCTTCTGAATTCTGGCTTTGTATGCATTTGCCCTTAGCTTGGTCCTTTGCATTCAGAATTAGCCCCTGTCTCGTTCTTGTTACTTTCTTGTTCTCTTACTTTCCTGTTCTTAACCATTGTCAGTTTTGTTATTATCTTCTTTACCTGTTAATTTTTTAAAGAATACTGCCTACACAATAGTTTGTCTTGCCATATCTATTTTCTGTTCTTCATCTGGTTTTTCCTGTAGGCCAGTTTTGTTTCTCTAGTACTTAGTAAGTCTTCCTGGCAGACTTCAGTGCATCTTCTTCACTGTCCTTCAGATGTTTTTTCAATGGCCCCAATTTTTTTTTAGCTGTCTGGTATACTTGCAACACCCCACATCCAAAGTAGAGTCTGTCAACTTCATTGTGTGAATGAAGATCATGATTTATTGTCATCATTTTTCTGGTTTTCCTATCCAGGGCTTTTAATTCTGGATGAGCCTAGTTCACTATTATAGCTGTGTATCCATTGACTGGAATTCCCCAGGCTTGATGGTATTTCCTCCACTGAGTTTGGATCTACTTTTCTAAGTTTAGAATCTAGAATTCCTCCTTGATTTCAGTATACTTTATCTTGTCAATTTGAAAGACGCTCAAGAATTTGTAGCGATCATTTTCATCCAGACTCTTGATGTCATTTCCATGGAGCATCTTAATTCCTTCAGCTTTCAGCTTTTTCTTCTGTTGATGATGAGAGTAGCACATTTGTCCATACCAAACTCCACCGCAATATCTTGGCTGTATATACAGATAGTGTTGAGTAGTGATTTTATTATGTAAAGAGCTGGGATAGTCTGGAGATGTTTTTGATGTTTTATAACCATGGCCTGATTTGTTCAGTATTGTTGAGAGAGGTATCAATGCAATGACAAACAGTTGTGATGATAGTGAGTCTCCTTGAAAAATTTCTTTCTTGATATTAATCTCTCCTAATCTCTCCTTGTCTATCATCACCAGCCAGCAATTGTGTTTGCCATTGTGCCATTGATCTTTGCAAAAAGCTTATGATGTTTCTACTGTTATTTTTAGGAACTTGTTTATCAAATGGTGTGTCAGGAAGTAAAATGCTTTCTTGTAATCAATCCAAGCTACATTCAAATTGGTCTTCCTCCTCTTGAGGTTTTCCAGAATCATTTTGTCAATTAGGAGGTAATCTTTTGTTCCTCTTGCTCTTTGGGTGGTTTCCTTTTTGCCCAGCTGGAAAGAGCTTGTTTTCAGCTAGATGTTGTTGGATTCATTTCAAATACCACACCAATTAGCAATTTTAAAGTTATTAGTAATCAGGTAATTGGCCTCTAGTTCTTGGTTCTGCCTATTCTGTTAGATCTTTCATTGTCAGGTAGATTTTGCCAGATGTTAACTACTCTTCAATTTCATCTTCTTGCAGTATGTTATTGAACTGCTTGGCAATGAGTAGATGTAACCAGTCAGATGTTTCAACTTACAGTTCACGCAATTCATCTGCATTTGGTGCTGACCAATTCTTTTCCTTGTCATTTTCTCCATTTTTGCTATTATTACACGCTCGTTCATTTCAGTTTCCTTTTAATTCTTTATCTACCTCCTTTATTCAAGGTGCATTTTTGTTGTACTTCCTTAGGGTATCCCATAGCTGTGCCCAGAGTTGCATTTTTTTTGTCAAGTATTCACTGGTTCATAGTTTCTTCAATAATGGATTAGTAGAAATATTTCTGATTTGCTAATATTAAAATTCTGTTTATTGTGTGCAGCCAAGGCATCTATCTTTGCTTCTTCTTCTTTTTTTGCTGTATTGTTCTATTTCTATTTGTACCAATAGGTCTTTATATTTTGTGATTTTCTCCAATTCTTTCTCTTCTATTTTGCAGGTATGGTGATGTCCACTATACAAACATTTTTTGTCATTGCGATCAACAGTTTTGTATGCTATTCTTTCTTGGATATATCTGTTGTTTGCTGCTTTATTATTTCCAGCGTTTCCTTATTTCTAAGGATAGTTCTTAGTCAAGTATTCTTAGTCAGGTGATATTTCTTAGTCAGGTATTCTTTGAAACCTCACAATCATATCAAGGTAGAGGCTCACTAGGTGACGATGGTGGTGATTTCTTCTAACTATAATATCTTATCTTTCCTATGGCTGCCCTATACTACTTCCTTTGTTAAAGATTATTGGTTTTAAATACATTAATTTGAGATATAATTAGGCTTTTACCAAGTTATTATTATTTTTTGTTATTTTCATTTCTTAAAAAATGACTAAAATGTCTAAAAACATCTCAACAGAGCTTGAAAGCTTTAGTCCTACTTCATCATTGCATAATGGTCTGCAATAATAAATGGAAAGTTCACACTGTTTCTCACTTCACATCTTCCTCTAAAAAACCCATCCCCAATTAACAAAGCCCTCATGTCTTAGGAAAAAAGTATACTTATTTTCTCAGACTAAAGTCTGAAGTTCAGTTAAGAGATAGGGCCAGAACAAAGAAGGATGAACAGTTTAATTAAGTGAATATTGGTAATATAATTGTTCTCCATATGTGTATAATTTCATCTTTATCACGATAAAAATTATAATTCAGCAACAAATTTAGTTTTGAATATAGGATTTACTAAAGGGCCACCAAGTTATGAACTTCTTTCTCAGAGTGTGGTTATCATTGACCAAGCTACTTGAATAGTTCCTGATTTATATTTTCCAAATGCGAAATACTATATGGAGTCACTTTTTGATAAAGAGGGAGAAACATCCCTCCAGTTGCAAAAAATAAAGGTTTAACACACAGGAGACTCCAGAAATACATTGGACTAGAAGACCTCTAAGGTCCCTTCCAACTCTGTTAAGATAGCAATCTCAAAGTACAGGTGAAAACTTGAAAAATTAGAATATCATGCAAAATGTCATTTATTTCAGTAATGCAACTTAAAAGGTGAAACTAATATATGAGATAGACTCATTACATGCAAAGCAAGATAGTTCCAGCCTTGATTTGTCATACTTTTGATGGTTGTGGCTTATAGCTCATGAAAACCCCAAATTCACAATCTCAGAAAATTAGAATATTACATGAAATCAATAAAACAAGGATTGTACATAGAACAATATCAGACCTCTGAAAAGTATAAGCATGCATATGTACTCAGTACTTGGTTTGGGCCCCTTTTGCATCAATTACTGCCTTAATGCAGTGTGGCATGGATGCTATCAGCCTGTGGCACTGCTGAGGTGTTAAGGAAGACCAGGATGCTTCAATAGCAGCCTTCAGCTCTTCTGCATTGTTCAGTCTCATGTCTCTCATTTTTCTTTTGGCAATGCCCCATAGATTCTCTATGGGGTTCAGGTCAGGCAAGTTTGCTGGCCAATCAAGCACAGTAATCCCATGGTCATTGAACCAGGTTTTGGTACTTTTGGCAGTGTGGGCAGGTGCCAAGTCCTGCTGGAAAATGAAGTCAGCATCCCCATAAAGCTCATCTGCGGAAGGAAGCATGAAGTGCTCCAAAATCTCCTGGTAGATGGTTGCGTTGACCCTGGACTTAATGAAGCACAGTGTACCAACACTAGCAGATGACATGGCTCCCCAAATCAACACAGACTGTGGAAACTTCACTCTGGACTTCAAGCATCTTGCAGTGTGTGCCTCTCTATTCTTCCTCCAGACTCTGGGTCCTTGGTTTCCAAATGAGATGCAAAAGTTGCTCTCATCAGAAAAGAGGACTTTGGACCACTGAGCAACAGACCAGTTCTTTTTTTCTTTAGCCCAGGTAAGATGCTTCTGACGTTGTTTGTTGTTCAGGAGCAGCTTGACAAGAGGAATACAACATTTGAAGCCCATGTCCAGGATCCGTCTGTCTGTGGTAGCTCTTGATGCACTGACTCCAGCCTCAGTCCACTCCTTGTGAAAGTCCCCAACACTTTTGAATGGCCTTTTCCTTACAATCCTCTCCAGGCTGCGGTCATCCCTGCTGCTTTTGCACCTTTTTCTTCCACACTTTCCCCTTCCACATAACTTTCTATTAATGTGCTTTGATACAGCACTTTGGGAACATCCAACTTGTTTTGCAATTACCTTTTGAGGCTTTCCCTCCTTATGGAGGGTGTCAATGATGGTTTTCTGCACAACTGTCAGGTCAGCAGTCTTTCCCATGATTGTGATTCCTACTGAACCAGACTGAGAGACCATTTAAAGGCTCAGGAACCCTTTGCAGGTGTTATGGCTTAATTAGCTGATTAGAGTGGGACACTTTGAGCCTAGAATATTGAACCTTTTCACAATATTCTAATTTTCTGAGACTGTGAATTTGGGGTTTTCATGAGCTGTAAGCCGTAATCATCAAAAGTATGACAAAGCTATCTCACTTTGCATGTAATGAGTCTATCTCATATATTAGTTTCACCTTTTAAGTTGCATTATTGAAATAAATGAACTTTTGCACGATATTCTAATTTTTCGAGTTTCACCTGTATATGAAAATAACTGGGTAGGCAGACATAATAGTAAAACCATTTGTTCCCACATCAATCATTTATAATTGTAATTTAGCTCCAAAGAGAAAGAAAGAAAAATGGAAATATAACCTACTGTAAACAAGCTCTTTTAATGTCAGGTTTCTTTCTGCCTATTCAATGGCCTTTGCCTAGAGTGTCCACTGCCGTGATACAAAAATTAAACATATACCGAAGAGGAACTTGAAAGTGGAAGTTTCTTAATGAGTTTTAATTAATTTTAATTGCTGACATTTTGCACAGTAGTGTAACATCTTGAATTCTCCTCCACCCTTTCCCTACTTGACTAATGACATTGGGACATCTGCCAATTTGGTTATTGCTTTGAGCTCCCTAAATGCAGTTTGAAAATGAAGAGTTTGAGCAGGTGAAGAGTTTAACGTTGGCTTAAGTGGAGTGATTATATGGAAATAGAACATTGTATGTGAAGTTCTCCTACTGCCAACCAAATAAAATATGAAGTATCAGTGGGAGATCGCAATCTGTCTTGTGGGATGTTTGTAGACACGCTGACTATATAGAATAAGTCATATGAAAAATCTTACAAAGCAGATGTACACAAAAGCTTCTGAACTATATGGATTAACAAATACAAAAACATTCCTGAATATGTCCAAAAGGTGCTTTTTCAGTAGGCAATTGAACTTTCTTGTTTTTTCTTTGAAGACATTTTGCTTCTCATCCAAGAAGCTTCTTCAGCTCTGACATGATAATGGGGAATGGAAGGATTTATACGCCTCACCGACAACTGTCATTTGCTTCCTTTTAGATGGTCATTGAAGCACTAAAGGGCAAGTAACTTAAAATCTTATTGTTTTGCGCTCCATGGCATAGGGCCTAGTTATCTCCGAGACCGCCTGCTGTCACCGATGACCTCCCATCGACCCGTGCGCTCTCACAGAGAGGGCCTCCTCAGGGTGCCATCAGCCAAACAATGTAGGCTGGTGACCCCCAGGGGGAGAGCCTTCTCTGTGGGGGCACCCACCCTCTGGAACCAGTTGCCCCCGGAGATTAGGAGAATTCATGACCTCAGTGCCTTCCGCCGTGCCCTAAAAACACATTTTTTCCAACAAGCCGGGCTGGCTTAAGAAGAAATTTTAAATATTTTTAATATTTTAATTGGTCTGTGAGTTTTAAATTTTGTAGCCAAATTATATATATTTTAAATGTCTTAATATTTATATTTCATGTTTTTTATGTCTGGCTGTACACCGCCCTGAGTCCTCAGGGAGAAGGGCGGTATATAAATTGGAAATAAATAAATAAATAAATAAATAAATTGTTTCCTTCTAGCAATTGAATTTTAATTAGTCATGAATTGTTGCTTTAGACATTCATGATCTAGAAGAAAGTTGGGTTTCTTTGTATTTGTATGAAACACAGTTAATATATTCAATCTCCTTTCCTCGTCATTATTCATTCCTAACCTGCCATAAAATTAGTATTTCCAAGCTAATAGTTTACCAGTGGGAATCTTTGGATGTCAATAAGCCATCCTGGATATTTGCTGCACTTCATATTCTTACCTCATGTCAGTTTCACACATTATTTGTGTTTTGATATATAATATCTCACTTCTTGTGTCTCCTAAAATTTTCTGTAATACTTAATTGGCATTGGAACAGTAAATGTCAAAGATCAGATTGCTCATTTCAGTAAAAAAAAAAAACAACCCAACAACTTAGCAAAAGAAGAGAATATATGTAGCTCAGGGCTGAAATGTGGAGTCCTTGGTGCTCTCTGAGCTTTGTTGTTTGCTTGCAGTCTTTTCTGATAATGAAATGTCTGCAAGCATCATCCACGCTCAGAGAGCACTAAGGTCTCCACCAAATGAAATTTGTAGAATGTTCAATAGGAGAGCATCCAGGTGCCCTCTAGAACATAAGTGATTTCAAAAAGGCGATAGTTTAAAAATGAATCCAAAGATTCTGAAATTCCCACAGTGTAGAAATGGTTGGTGAGGATGATAGGATTTTTGTTGAAATAAAGAGAAACAAGATTCTGTAATTTATGGGTTTGAAGTTTTGACAGGGTAGTTTATGGAAAGAAGATAATTATGATGTAACTTTAAAGAGAGAGGGCAAAATATAAATATATTTGTAACTTACTATCAAGGAGCTTGAAAGCTGCTTCATTATAACATTTTTTTTCTTTTTGTTTAATTTTCTGTGACATTACTTTTCTTTCTTTCTTCACTATTTATTATTATTTTTCTTTGCTTTTATTTTCTTTTATACCTTTTGCTTTGTTAAAATATCTTCAAACCCTGAAGATATATATATGTGAAGATGTGTGTGTGTGTGTGTGTGTGTGTGTGTACACGTACATATATGTATGTATACACATATGTACCCATTCACATATACCTCAAATGGGCAAATTTCTAAGAAGGAAAACTAAGAAGAAAGTCAATTATACATGTAACCACCTCATTTACAATAAAACCATAGATAAGGGAGCTTTGTTACAAAACAAGTTGAAATTTAGCAACAACAGCCAAAGGCCAGAGCTACTGAGAATCTGGCAACCTGGGATAAGGACTGAATCCTGGGCAGAAAGAAGGAATCATTTCAGATATTGACTCTATTTTTTCTATGGGTTTTTGTGCATAAGAACAATGCAAAGATCTGTGGAATGATAAATCACAGCTAGAAGAAGATGATGTGGCTTCATTCCAGACTATGCATTCATTCACCAACAAATACACATTATTGCAAAGTAAGTTACTCTTAATACTACTTTGTTTTTCCCTCCAAGAAAGATGCATGGCATGAATTAATATATCTCACCATACTTTATTATCCCAACGACCTTATGCTGAAGATAGCATTACCATTTCCTCAAGAAATGACTTGTTCAAGGATAATGACAGGATTATCTTGTGTTTAAACTTGATGCTTCAATGATTTGATATAGTGACTCTTAAAAATCTTCACCACATTTAACATAAGTATTATGTTCCTTTTACCTGTTGGTATGTGACACAATAAGGAAGACATTTCTAAGTGATTTAAACTCTTTTAAGGGAGTAGAGTCTCATTAATAATGTAACTGGAAGAACATATTCATTAATGATTGTTATTAGTCTGTTTACAAATCCACAAGAACTCATGCTCTTTTCATCAAATGATTATCTCATTTGTACAATTCCTATAATTCCGTAACTATTACAGAGCAACTATATTAGAATGCAAATGACTCAGATTTTCCTGATCAAAAAACAATTTTCAACAATGTTTGTGGATAAATAACAATCTCAACATTTTTAGGAGTCCAGATGACAATCTTAACCTTAAAGATTCTAAATCACTTAATTGACTATATCAATTTAAGCTAGAGATTAAGAACAATAGATAATCTCAAAAAACATTTTGTTTGGGTGGCTCCAAAGTAATTTATTAAATTCTGTTTTGCTTCGCCACTTGGGCATTGAAGAATACAATAAGTGTAATGCCCTTTTTCATCCTAAACAGATATTTGTCTATTAAGTTCTCCTCCAAATCAGTTGTGTTTATTGATGTGTTAATACAATTGAAACCTTTATATTTGAAATTCATAGTTCCCTTACATGAGACACACATAAAAATGTACAATTCAGTTGTTTCCTCATAGCTGCCATCTTAAATTATTGACACCATTTATCCCACAGAAATCTCTGTCTCCAATATACCATCCTGATTTCCAATACACTCGAACCAAAATTACTATAAATTAAGTGCTCACTCTTTTATGTATTAATAATCCATGTAACAAAATTTAGACTCCATTGCCTTTAGGGTATATGGATGAACCTTTTGCTATAAAATGCATAGTTGCTTGCTATTTCGCAAGGTAGTTATTTATATATCTTACCTATACATCCTAAATGTTTATGGAATATTTATGTGTAACATTATATATAAACCCAGTCAGTATAGCTTAGCTAATAAATTATAATTTATTACACAAAAATATCACAGCTTAGCATGTTGGGTGAACCAGCCACTATGATGATGAAAGGCCCATTTGCAGAATTTTTGCACTTACATTAAAAGCAGAATGGCCAATTGCCTTAGTAGCATGTTCTTCCTTTCCTTTATCAATAGAAAGCTAGAAACAGAAAAGTCTCAAATTTCTTCTTCCCTGAAGTTTCATTTAAGTATTGACTATATTTGCATTCATGAGGATCAGGTTGTGATCAGCGCAGGCTGATGTCTACACTTTTTTAAATGAATGCTTAAACTCTGAGCAGCATTGTACTCTGATCTGAATATTTCATAATTTAAAATGTAACCAGCAATATAATGGTTAGAGCACTTTTAAATTCTGCTTGAACTGAAAATATGCTCCTGGGATATATAAAGTAGCAGATATCTTCTTTAGAAAGCTTTGTAGCAGAATTTTAAATAAACTAACTTCACATTTCCAAGAACGTGCACTCAATGGATTGAAAAATGTGGTTGAAAACTGTCTTTTCAACATACAATTTGCCCTCGGGCAAGTCTGACTCACTAGTTGAGGCTAGAACCTTATTAATGCAAGGGATGAGAGAAGATAAATAATTGCATGTTCTGGCCATGAGCAACTTCAGTGTCCATTGTTGCAACACTTTCATCTCATTGGTCTATTGTGCAGCCACATTTGTCTTTCATCCAAAATAAGAAAAAGTGCCTCTTCAAAAGCTTTCTCATCTAAACTGTTTGATGGAATAATCAGATAACTATTTCAACTCCTATTAGATTTGCTAATCAGACTAGCCTGCTGCTCTATTCTTGATATTACACGGAGAAATACTGGTGTGTAATTAGAAATGTTCCTGAAAAGCTAAATTTAGATTTCAATGACAGCAGTTCAGATATTTGGATGGTGATCAATGTATAAGATCTAATGTTGGGTTCATGTGGAAGATGAAATAGCTCCCTTAAATGCAAAAATACAACATCTGCAAATTTTCTCATATTTACTCCAAGAACGATTTGAGAATGGAGGTACACATTTAAGTTATTGTGAAGAAATTACAATGGCGGGTACTACTCAGTTCTGAAAAAGGACCCATGAATATATATTGAATGATACAATTAGCAGCCAAAGAGCTCAATGGGAAAAAAATAATGCTTACAGTTAAAACAGGCCTTTTATGTAACTGAACTTTGAGTCAACCCAGTTAAGAAACACAAATTATCAGATATTCAGCTATAATTGAAAATTGGACCATTAAGATTCTGAGCTTCCACAGTTTATCAAATAAACAGTGTACTACAATACTATTTGCACAGCTATAGGCCACTACTATAGCTTTCATTAAGTGGGTATACTACCTGGAATAAAATAGTATCTTGAACATCCTATTCTTTTTATTGACTAGAATGTTTTTCTCAAGACAGATTTGTTTGTTTGTTTGTTGTGTAAAATGCTGTAACAATTGTGATCCCTCCCCCCATTGTATTGCATACTGCCATGGCAGCCACTAGTTCTATAAACAGCATCTGCCTTACTGCCTAAAATTTGCTTTACAATGCAGCTCAGATAATCAGAGAGAACAATTCTCTTAGGTCCAGTTTTCACCTCGAAAATATCTATTCTGCTTTCACTGAAGTCAATTGATGCTGGCTGTCTGTATGTAAAGACAGTTGTTGCTTATAACAACTCCTCCTCCTCCGCATTCTGCTATTCAAAACAAGCTGTGTGTGTGGTGTGTGTGTGTGAGAAAGAGAGAGAGAGAGAGAGAGAGAGAGAGGAGAAGAAGAAGAAGAAGAAGAAGAAGAAGAAGAAGAAGAAGAAGAAGAGGAGGAGGAGGAGGAGGAGGAGGAGGAGGAGGAGGAGGAGGAGGA
>WNWU01000003.1:17554477-17646821 GCA_012654045.1 Ptyas mucosa
AGAAAAAATGCTTTTAAAAGCCTCTGACAATCCCAGCTGAGCCGCGCCATCATCAGAGGCTTTTTTTTTTAAACATTTAAAAGCATTTTTTCTGCCGAAGAGGTTGTAGAAAAAATGCTTTTAAATTTTTTTTAAAAGCCTCTGATGATTGTGCGGCTCAGCTGGGCATGGGGGGGGGGGGGGCAGAGATTTTTGCTACCAGTTCTCTGGCGATCCAGTCCGAACCAGGAGCATTTCACCCCTGGTCATAGCCACTAAAATGTACTTATTCCTGATCTGAAAAAGAACTTAACATGACCATCTACAAATCAGGTATCCTATGTAAACTACTGATGCAGATCTGGAAAGTAGGTCAACTAGACTGCACCATGTTCAAATACAATAAAACTTGGTGGAAAGAAAGTAAAGAGAGTTATTGGTATGCACAAAATTATAACTAGAATATTAAGCAGTTATTATAAAAACATTATAATTACAATATTAAGCAGTTATTATTATTATGCTTTTTTGATATTAACTGAAAAAAATATACTGCAATTGCGATATTATTCTCAGAGGCATTAAATATTTTCTTCATTTCTCTTTAAAAATTTATGTACAGTGTAAATGAAATGACACACATTATAACAATTTTCATTTGATTTTGCAAATTACAATGTTAGTTTTAGGAGTTTACTTATGTTTTATTTGACCCGAGGCAAATAATGTAAAATCAGATTTCCATCTTGACTTACAGGTAAAGTTTTTAACTACAATTACACAATTACACTGTGTAATATAAGTTTATGGCAAATTTTGAAACCTGGAGTCATTCCACTATGCTGGATTTGCACAGCAGTAACATAAGCAAGAATACGTTGAATGATGTCGGAATTGTTTGGAAGTATGGCTTTAATCTTTATTTTATATCTAATAAGTTAGATTGTCTCCAATATAACTTGGAGTTCTCAGCAAAGTTGAATCTGCCTTTAAATCTGCTTTAGTGCCAGTTGTGATTCTAGAGCTCTTAGATTTAATATATCAATTATGAAATGTGTTTGTGAGCTTTAATAAGGTAAAAGGGCCATCTGGAGATCTGAGTCTTTTCTTTTATCAATACTCAGCACAATAATTACAGTGCTCGGTAAAGTACTGTCATTTTAACTTTTATACCTAATATTTTTGGTGGAAACTGTTTTTAAGAACCTGTACTATAGGAAAACAGAAAGTTAGAAAACTGAAAGTTACAAACGCTTAGAAAGCTAGCACACTTAGGAAAAAAGAGTTTCAATTCTGAAAAGGTTAACCAAACAAAAGCAAGAGTTATAATGAGATCTGAATTTGGCACAACACCTTTTGAGAGTTAATTCTACAGAGTCAGTGAGCAACCAGATCAAAATAAACCTTATCACTGTAAATAGAAGGGACAAAAAGGAACAAATAAATCCCAGCAAAGATAAGGAGAATGTTCTCTATCATTTAGGGTGGAGATAAAAATTAAATGTAAAAAAAAAAATTATTCCTGTATTTATAAATAAGGCTAGTTCCATAATTAATAGTAAATTGGTATATTGTCTTTCTACTTCTTTCTACTTCCTTCAATAAATATTACTTATCCTTGGATTTTCCTATGGGCTTATCTATTGGTTCCAGTCCAGCTACCAGATAAAGCCTGAAAGAGCCTAGCGGTGAATACATGTCATTTTCTTAGCATAGTTTTATATTTTACTACATGGGCAATTTTTGACAACCAGGAAGAAGTAGCGATCTCAATGAAGAAACAGGCATATCAAAATAATAATGATGTTACTGTTTTCTCATCAAGTTCTTTTCCAGCTTATCTGAATTGCTATGCTTGAGAAAACACTGTATTTTTAAATATTCCTGTAAATCTATAAGTGAATTTCTTCCATTCCATATATAATTGTTTTGTTTAGGAAATAATTCTGAGCAAGCAGAATTCTATAATGCCCTTTGACATGGGGAGCATTATGGAAATAGATCATACAGATGGTGATTGGAAGTTTCTAGTCTGACTAATTGTATGCAATGTGATAAGTTTCAGTTCAAAGTTTATTATATAAATGGGAATGATTTCCTAAGTAGATAATGCAAAATGTACTCCAGTAAAATAGGAATTTTAGATTAACTTTGGACAAACTATTTGTCCAGAAATATCCAGACCTAAGCAAAGCCATAATTACAAAATAAATAAAACACTGGACAATAACTGAACAAACATACATTACTACAGTTCAAAGCTCACTGTCTACACTTAAGAGAATGTAACCCATCTTAGTGTTTCCTGAATATATTGCTTTTGTACCATTTTGCTAATGTAATTTAGTTCTACATGGTCTGTTTTTTTAAAAAAAGAATGGAGTACACATTTTGAGTCTAAAATTTGTACATTCACACAGATCCCAAATAAACTAATCTGTGATCAGACATAATGGTTTTGTAACAATCATAGATTTTGTTGCCTTTTGTATCAGATAAAATAAGACTGAATAAGCACATGTTATATGCTGCGTAAAATGACCTGATAAGAATTCTGGCTTCTTTCAAATTCAGTTCACATTGTTGTGTCTGTCTTTTAAATGTTCAACTGGCTGCAGGATATGTGAAAAAATGTTTCCTCCCATTATAGAATTTCCACCCAAGGTCATCAGATATCATTACCATCAAAACTTGTGAAACATTATTCCATCAATTTAAACACAATAACACCACTGCCTGCCTGATTTTTGATAAGGCTAAGATTTCTTGCTATTTATTTTTGTAACTATGCATCTTTATTTCTTCTTTTAAGTGTTAACTGTTAGCCAACCTGAATTATCACTTCAAAAACACACCAAATAAGTTATTTTTTTTAAAAAAAAACAGACATTACAGGAATTAAATGTTATAAACATCTCAAGATATCCGATGCAACCACATCTACTGATGTTAAGCAAATCTGGCCCTTTATATGAGATGATATACAAATTAAAATCTATTTTTAGCCCCTATACTTCTTGCAATAAAAAGGCAATAATTAAGAAATGAAAATAACAGTATTCCACATATTTTGAAGGAGGATCATTCCCTTCAGTGAAGAAACCACACAGACATACCTAGCAGTGTCAACACGCAAGCCAGGATTGCTATGAGTGCTCCAGTACTAAGTCCAGCTGGTAAGATGTAGGCCTCTGCATTACATGTTTGGGCAATGCCATCTGCATCGCAGTCACAGACTCGAATCGTGAGTGTATTGGTGCTACTCAGGGAAGGTGAGCCACTGTCTACAATGAATATTGGCAAATAATAAACGGACTGTTCTTGCCTTCGAAAGCCATTTCGTCTGGTGAGTATAGATGCTGTATTGTCTAGATCAAGGAAAAGACAAAAGGGAAACAACATTTTCTTAAAGAAAAAAAATCTGGTTTTTTAGATTAATTTTAATAGTATCTTAGCTTGGCAATAAAAATAAATATGCCTCATAATTTGAAAGTACAAAGCACAGTCTCTGGAAGTAAGCATAAAGACTGCAATGGCCCTTTGTAAATAGTTAATAAAAGGATTTATTCCTAATCTCTCATTCTTATTTGCTAATTGAACTATGACAAACCTTCCACTTTTCCTGATGGCAGACTTGAAATTCTAGGTATTAATGCAACAAGAACAAGAAACAAGAAAGACAATAGAAAAGGTTAAAAGTTCTTGCTTCAACTGTGCTAAGGATAGTGAAAAAGTGTCCTTAGATACTTTGTTAAAATACAATTCAGAGCAACCCCAGCCAGTTAATGGTTGGATGCTGCAAGCTGTAATTCAGTAATGCCCAGAGAGCCATAATTTCTATCCGTGACTTATGCCCATTATAATTGGCCCAACTGAGATACAGTTCCACTCTAACACGTTCAAATAAAACCTCTTGAATTTTGTTCTTGGGTCCTAATATCAGATGGAAGTATGTAAGTCATGGGTCATGACATATATTTTGCCACTTGTTGTCTCCTGGCCCCGGTGGAGACCTATGGTTCATGTTCCTTTTTTTAGAAATGCAGGGACTACACATATAAACTGTAGAATTCACGTATGAAGAATAGTGAAGAGATATATTACTCAGGAAAATTGCATATTCTCCAATGATCATCCCAGTGTCCAGTTAAGAGTTCATTATGCTGCTCTTTAGGATTTGGACAGATGTATTACACAGAATATTTAGAGCAATTGCTGTTAAGTTAATTTAAGTCATTTTGCATGGTCTGTTCAGGAATGTTCTCCAGGTGGTTTGATCCAATTCATAAATTATATTGCAATTATACTGTCAGATATGAGTAAACAGAGGCATAACAAACAACCATTTTCTTCACTTGCTTCATCTTGTCTTCGGTGTTATGGAATTGATCCTCTTCAGGCAGACCTCTACATTTTGCAAGAATTATTCTTGGCTGTCCACTTAGGTGCTAGATCCAAGAGACTGAAGTTAGAGCTCTTACACGGAACTAATTTTAAAAACTAACTTTCAGGCAGGAGGCCCAGAAACACCCAGTACCAACAAATGTAAGCAAAGTAAAAGGAGTTTTAACAAGGCTGCTAGCCTTTGGCACCATTAAAATTAAAAAGAATCAGACAGCTTTTGTTTACTGTGGAAACCAGATTCTTTCACCAATGAAACCTGATTTTGAAGGGAAAGTTGCCCATTGATAAGAAAAGCATTGCCTATTGTTGGTAAGTTGCCTGTGGTTAACAAAGCAATATGTAATAGCTTCCTTTTTTCTTTTTTCTACTGTTGTCGCTGCTATTCTGGGTTTTGGTGGCAGAGATCTCCCTTAACAGTTTTGGCAGGAATGTTATATTTGTTTAATATGGGAGAATATACCCAGTAGTGAAAGAAGCAAGAGTAAGCATAAACTGTTCATAGTAAAAGGACTAAGTAGTAATCACAACTGCAATGCTAAATTGGCAATGAAATAATAATAGTAGCCTCAACCATCTCCCTATTGTTCTCTAGCGATTATCCCCAACTGATCCCTTTTCTGTAAAAATAATAATAAAAAGAGAAGGCTTTTTTTGGCTTTCTTTATGATCCCCTTCTCAAATGATCTCCAAAATGGGTTGCTACTAATTTACTAATTTAAATAATACTCCCGAGTCTTTGCTTAGGGAGAAAGCTTGCATGCAGAAATACTATGCAAAGACAACTGAGGCTGAAAAAATGGTTTTATATATAACTTTCAAATTAGTTGATCCCAAGTTTTTTTTCTGACTGCTCTTAGACCTTACAATTGTAATCAAGTCATAACATAAGATCAAAGTAATTCTGGCTTTCTTCTTAGCATCCCCCCACCCATGGAAAAAAAAATTACTGAAAGCAAGACACATTTACTGTAATCATACCCTTATGTGACTTGGACTAAAAATAAACTCTTATTCCCTCTTTAGAATAATCAAGTGAAAATCACTTGATCTTGCCTGCTGGCATAAGGCAGTGTTATTAAAGCACGCATATGCACAACACACAATCAACCAACCAACCAAAACCTTAAATACTTTATAAAACAAATCTATTTATAAGTCCATCTTCTTTTCTTCATATTGTGGGCAAGTTAAAAGCCGCCAAGGAAGAAAATGCAGATTGGATTTTGGACAGTAGTCAATGCCTTGTTTTTAAGGAATGTTCCAGTAGTGTTAAAAAGTTTTCCTCTTCAAGAATTCTGCCTTAGATCCGCAGTGCTGGACTATTGTCCTATATCCAAAGTTCCTTCTTGATTAGGTTAGACCAAAGTGGTAGGACAGCAAATGCAAAGATTCTGGAAGATAGGGATTATGTGATAGGCAGTAGGAATGCAAGCCAGGAATGAGTCAGAAATTCCATAAATTGCCCTCCCTGTTGTCCTGTAATTGACCATGTAGGGTGGAAAAGCAACCATTATTGCCCTGCTAGACATATGTCAACTTTTAATTATGTGAATCACAGCGTATTTCTGGTTGTTAGTGAGATTTAGGATTGGGAGGGAGTCAGTGATGAAATCCTCTGCAGTTTGCCACCGGTTCGCTGCCTGCACATGCGTGGTGTGTGCCAAATGCACGTTCAGTGCACGCGCATGTGCAGTACATGCCAAATGCACGCTCTGTGCATGCGCATGTGCATTACTTGCCAACTGCATGTTCTGTGTATGTGCCTGTGCAGTGCGCGCCTAACGCATGCTCTGTGCGTGCATGCTCTGCGCACAGTGCGTGCCAAACATACCCTTTGCACGGAAAAAGGATGCTTAACAAGGTAAGTAGAACAGCAAGGGGAAACAGCTGTGCCGCGTGGTTTAGATTCACTAGAAAGCAGGATTTCCTGCTTTTAGCAAATATAAATCGCGCGGCACAGCTGATTGCTGGAAATACTAGTTTGGATGAACTGTTTTTTTTTTTTCACTACTGGTTTATTCAAACCAGTGAGAACCGCTAGGATTTCAGCACTGGAGGGACTATTGGCCATGGTTCCACTTATTTCCTGAGCAGGCAAGTTGTTAGTTGTTGTAGGAAGGGGAAAGGTTAATCCCAGGGAAGGTCAATATGAAGTTCCCAGGGCTCATTTCTCTTCCCCATCTACATGGATGAGATGATCTGTTGGGATGGAGTGAGGTATCATCAATATGTTGATGATATGCTGATGAATCAGATTTATACAGGGTCAGATTCAACCAAAGCAAGACAAGAGTGGTTGTTGGTTCAGATTCTACTCTGGCTGTTCTTGAAGTTCCTCTCCCCTGAAAGTGCAGGCTTACAGTCCAAGGGATCCTCCTGGACTCCAGGTTTAGGCTGGAGAAGCTGTGGATACTATGTCCAGGAGAACTTCTGCCACGTAGTTGTGGTCTTATCTAGAAAAGTACAGACTGAAGATGGACACTTATGCCCTTGCTATTTGCATTTGTACTACTGCAATTTTACTCAACATGGGGCAGCCCTGAAAACCACAAAGAAACTTTAGCTAGTACCAAATACAGCCATCCTTGTGCTTAATAATATTGTGAAAACTCTGGTGTTATGGTTTGTTTCAAAGATTCAGTTCAAGGTCCTGGTCATTGCCAATAAAATACTATATGAACCCATGCTTGCCATTCATGGTTTATGTTTGAAATGTGAAATGGATTTTTAAACAAATATAGTACATAATCAATATTTAATAAGCTCGACAAAATACATTGTTGTCACAAATCTGAGAATGTTCAAATTAAAATTTAAGAAATCAATCTATGTAGTCAGAAGAACATCCTTCAGAAGATGATTCATTAATGTGAAAATATATCTCAAAAATTAAAATGAGTGCAAATGAATTAGAAATGCAGATTTTGAATATTCATTTGTCCTTCACACAAAAATTACATTGCTATCTATTTAAAGAACTGCATTTGGAATCTAATAATAAAATGGCATCTGATTTATATTTGAAAACTACTCTTTAAAATGATACATAAATCAAAGAAATATTATGCTGAACTGATTTTCAATCTTCAGGATCAGGGCTAAGCAGATACAAGAACAATTAATTTCGATAATGGAGCATATCTTTCAAATGAGGTCATAGCAAAGATTTCAGTTTAGATATGAAAATAGGTAATGAATTTAATAACAGATAGATAATGGATTTTTTTAAAAAAAACTGCCAGTTTTAACATTTTAAAACTAAAATATGTCTTATTTTTGGAAGACTTTGTATTATAGTAGGTATTTATTTTTTAACTATAATCCTCAGGTCGTGGATTGTAAAACTACATATGTTAGGATATTTTAAAAAAATAAACACAGTCTTCTACCAACAAATAAACCGCACATATGGAATATATATATCCTTGGTCTTATATGGTCAATGTGTTGAGCAGAAGAATTTAATACTGGGCTGAACATAATCCTACAACCAGATCCAAAGCATTGCCTAAAATTGGTAATGTTTTCCTTCTATTTTAAGGGAAGGATGGGGACATATCCAAAAGCCATAGCTGACCCTTAAACAAGTTCTTTTCAAAAAATGTTGAGTGGGGCCCCTCATCACCCAAAACATGTCCATCTTTAAGGCAGAAAATGAACAGGTTGTCTAGTTTGAAGCACAACTCCGGTTGTCTGAAATTTCAGAATATGGAATACCTAATAACAATGGAAGAATTGACAGGGAAAGTTCATTGAGATGGATCAAAAGGCCAGTGCAATAGCATAGTACAATAGAGCAAGAAATATATACAGTATAAGCAAAAAGGGGAAAAGAACGCCTGCATTCTTTGATAGGGTGGTAAGCCTTAGTTTACTAAACCTGGAAAGTCAATAACCCTGGAATCAATTGTAAACCACAAGGATTTTTCTCCTTCTGTATATCATTTACAGGCCAGGAACCAATATGTTTCTGGAGAATGAGTTAATCACATTCTGTTACCGATAGCTGCCTCATGGCTGAGACAAAATGTTTCCTCTAGGATTTTTCTTCATAAAACAATAAAACAAGATTAAAACTTTGCAAAACAATACTAATCTGTACCCATCAGGAATATAGGATTATTTTCAGGAGACTGAAATGCCATTAACAGCCAGAAATGTGAGGTTTTTAGCTCTTGCCTCCAATTTATGATCGATTGACACATATATTGCAAGTGATGTGTGGGAAATTATTTTGTCACAAGTTTTTAAAAGTTTATTTCTGTATTTCTGGAGTCTATAAATGAAAGCAATTTGGTTAGTGATTAAGGCACCTGGCTAGAAACCAAGACACCGTGAGTTTTAGTTCTGCAATAGGCACAGAAACCAGCTAGGTGACTGGATTAGTCAATCTCTCTCAGCCTAACTTAACTCATAGGGGTATTGTTGTGGGGGAAATAGGAGGAGGAAGGAGCATTAGATATGTTTGCTGCCTTGAATTATTTGCAGGATAATTTTTTTTAAAAAAGAATATACATCTAAATCTGAAGCCCAGTAATGTTAATGCTCCTGAAGTATAATTTTATTTCGGAAAAAAAAGTAAGAAAAAAGTGAAAATAATTAGTTTAACAAAGGATTTGAAGCCCATCTGTTTGGCTCATAGATTGAAAGGATTTAACCAACAACTTTTTTTTCCTTGACAGATGATCTATGGATAAGAAATGGGGTCTGACTGCTTTTAATTAATGTTTTTCCTGACAAAGAATTTACTCTAGGTGACAGTCAGGGTTGCTTGTCTGAAGAAATTAGAGTGGTAGCATGTTTGTTCTGAAATGTCCTTAGGCTAGAACTGTGATTGATACCTTACCTTTGTTATCTTGTAATGTGAAGTTGTGGTTGTTTGTTGCATCTCCTGCCAAACTGAAGGAAAACTGATGACCATTAGGTGGGTCATCTCTGTCAATGGCACTGATTCTTTGAATGATCTAAGGAGGGAAAAATGTCATCTTCATATCAGATTTTAATTTGTTTTCATTACAATGTAATCATTTTATATTAAGAATACATAATTACTCATAGAGAAATTTTAAATATTAATATGACCTGAAATCTGTTTATTAAAAGTACTTTTCAGAATGTATATTGAAGTTTTTTTTCCAAACAGCTTTCCTTGCTGGAAAATAACATGATAGAAAAGAGAGGCACCATTCAATTAATCTCTTGCCAAAATATAATATATAAGTAGAATAAATTTCACTTCCTCAGGCAGAATTTATTTCTTGAAATTGGCTCCAAGTGGTGGGTTTTTTACAGAAAAAGAAATGTTTTGAAAGAGGCAGTTTCCATGTACATATAATTCTTGGAACAATGAAAATGATAAAAAAAATACTATTATTTACTTCCTCTTCTACCACTCTGGGTGTCGAGGGAAAAAAATATTGTTAATTTATAAATTTAACTTCAGGTGAATTGAACAGAAATTATAAGGCTATTTCAATTCATACTATAGCACACATTTTAATGTTGCTATTGCAATGTATATTCTGGGCCCGTTTAATGCTTTTGGGTGGCGGGAGTATTTTCCTGAAAATACTTCCAAATGAAATTCACATTGTTTTGGGCAATGTTATCATTTCAAAGCCCCAGAGAGTAGATTAAATTATTACTTTTAAAAGAAACAAATAGGGGAAATGATAGCTTTGATGGGTTCAGTGATTTTAATGAATTTTAAGAGAGAAAAAATACTGTTGGCCAAAGAAATCTTTTCTAAAGAAGCTGCAAATGCTCCATCAAACTGAAAGCTTAAGTTTTTGCCTAAAGGACTTAGCACAAACTCAAATGTTTGAACTCTGTTATCCTGACACTTACTTATTTTCCCAAGACGTAATAACAGAGCTGATTCAAATGTAGGTTGCAGACTTGCTTTTCTGCATGACAGGAGAACACCTTGAGACTCATTTATAGTCCTTAAAAGCCTTGGTGGAACCCCAGTGCCCCTCCAAAAATTCCATGCAAAGTGTATTTTTTAAGTAATAAAAGTTGTATAATGTAGTTATAATGATACTTAAATGATAAGTACATTATAAATAATAATAGCAATAATTAATTTAGTTCACTTAAAGATGAGTCAAGACCTGAAAAACATCAACCTTAAATGGAAGGATGTGAAGACTACTGGCGGATCAAAAATTGTGGAGTATGCCTGTAGTCCCATGTGCTTAGCACAGGATGTACCATATTTTTCGGACTATAAGACGCACCAGAGTATAAGACACACTTTAGTTTTTGGGGAGGAAAAGGAGAAAATAGCTGATTGGCAGGTGGATCAGCCTCCCAGAATGCCCCCAATCAGCTGTTCCCAGAGATGAACTTTAGCAACAGGTTTTGTGGGTTGTGATCTCTTGTTTTTTTTTTTTTTTTTTTTTTTTTGCAGCCTCTGAAACTTCCGTTTGAGAGGCTTTTTTTCAGCCTCTGAAAACTCTGTTTTCAGCCTCTGAAGCCTTTGGTTGAGAGGCTGGGCAGCGCTACATTTGGTGTATAAGACGCACCCAAATTTTCACCCTCTTTTAGGGGGAAAAAAGGTGCATCTTGTACTCCAAAAAATATGGTAATAATAAATGTAATGTTGCTATTTGTCCTGACTCTACCTATCTCTTCCTCTTAGTTAGCCTTTCTTGAAGTGGACTCTCTAGGACACCACTCTAGAACATCACTCATCCTGGCCGGGGATTTCCCAGAGTCCATGCATCTTAAAGTTCTGAAGCTGAGAAACACTGCTCTAGAACAGTCTTTCTTAATCGTTATTATCCTGGAGGATCCCTTCAAATAGTTTTCAAGTCTCAGGGAAGTTCTACAAGAAATTGCATACATTCACAATACAATTCACCTCTAGCTGACACAATCCACGTTTTATAAGGTTTACTGCAGTAAAGCAGCATGTGGATCATTGGCTGCCCTTCTCCTCTTTGGAAGGGCTCTATTGCTCCCACTGCCTTAAGAAAGTTCAAAACATTCTTAAAGATCCATCTCATCATGGGCACCCTTTTTTTGAACTATTACCATCTAGCAGACGGTACAGGACAATAAAAACCAGGACAAATAGGCTGAAAAACAGCTTCTATGCCAGAGCAGTAACTATATTGAATTCTACTGTATAGTGCAATATTAATGCAATATCAGGGATTTTCAATTCAATTGTATAGAATATGAAGGACGTGTTTTTGTTTTATTTTCTATGTATAATGTACACTGAAGATGGCATTTAATTTCATTGTTTGAGGTGCAATGACAATAAAGTAAAGTAAAGAAAACTTATATGGCTGCCCATCTCATAAAAACAACTCTGGGTGACTCACAGCAATAACAGAATAACAGAGTTGGAAGGGACCTTGGAGGTCTTCTAGTCCAACCCCTGCTCAGACAGGAAACCCTACACCATTTCAGACAAATAGTTGCCCAGTCTCTTCTTAAAAACTTCCAGTGTTGGAACATTCACAACTTCTGGAGGCAAATTGCTCCACTGATTAATTGTACTAACTGTCAAGAAATTTCTCTTTAGTTCTAGGTTGTTTCTTTACTTGATTAGTTTCCATCTGTTGCTTTTTGTCATGCCTTTGGATGCTTTGGAGAATAGGTTGACCTTCTCTCTTTATGGCAATGCCTTAGAACACTGCTATCATGTCACCCCTAGTCCTCCTTTTCATTAAACTAGACATATCCAATTCAAGCAACTGATCTTTATATGTTTTAGCCTCCAGTCTCCTAATCATCTTCTCTGCACTTTTTCTACAGTCTCAATATCTTTTTTATATTGTGGTGACCAAAACTAGATGCAGTATTGCAAGTGTGGTCTTACCAAGGCATTATAAAGTGGTATTAGCACTTCGTGTGTTCTTGATTCTATCCCTCTGTTAATAAGCCTAGGACTGCATTGGCTTTTCATAAACTTTAAAGATAATTAAGGTTCCTACTCCTCCCAAAAATTTCTGTGAAATTCCTAGCAGCTTTTCATAGGATACTAATGTTCTTCAGGGCACTTGTTAAGAAAAGGTGGTCTAGCAATTTTGATGTGTCCTTCAACTTTCCAGGAAGTGTTGTATGAACCAGAAACATTGTATATAACAGAAACCAGAAATGTTGTATTCCTACAGGGAGATGTCTAAAAGAATGGAAATGGGTTATTTTCATCAGTTAAGAAGTCTAGATGTTCAAAGCTGTGTGTAGTGTAGATTCACCTGTGCAGGTGGGTAGTGGGATCTTGGATGATAAAGGTTTCAGGCCTAATTAATGCTTATTTTAGCTTCAAATCAACACGTCAGTTTTACTGCAATGAATTGATTATGTTTTAACTTAAAAGAGGCATCACTGTAAATCAAATCGCTATTTTGCAGAAAATATCATCAAGCTGTTTTGAATATAAATCCACACCTGGCCAGGTTCTGCATTTTCACAGACTGTTGTTTCATAATCCATAGCAAACTCAGGTGCATTGTCGTTAATATCCAGGATCGTGATGGCCACATAACCCCTCCCAATTTGTGAAGGGTTTTCTGATAAAAAGAACAAAAAGGAATTATTATTCTTTATCATAAACCAATTCTGCAGATATCTAACATATTCTGTATAACTGCATTAACAAAATGAAATTGTCAGTGGAAAAAATGACAACAAATGCAGCATTTGCAATATCTCAACAAATCAATGACTCATTAGATATGTTCTCCTTTTATTTCCACTACATCTTATTTACTATTTTAGATAAAAGCAAAGGAATAAACCTGGATGATGAAGCTTGTTGCATTTATAGTTTCAGCCATAACCAGTAGAATCTAATGAAGCCACTCTCTTTAACCAAGATGTAGGTATTGACATAGTAAATTCCAATTTGCAGTAACAAAGATGACTAATGAACCTCTGTTATCTATAATATAAGTCAAATATAATTCTAGGGTTCCAAAGATTTACAAGATCAATCAATTCTGCAATGTCCTTTTAATGCCATTTATTAACCAATCTATTTCTTGTCTCTGAATCCATAAAAGTGATTACTGCAGTTTGCATAAAACAATAAAACATTACAGTAGAGGTGTTTCTACAACAAAAGACACACATTTTATCCTATGATACATAGAGGTACTTTAACATACATAGAATTATCATGGAATAGAATAAATATTAACTCTTTGTATTTCACAGTTTATAACTAGAAATGTCTATTGACATGGGTTTTAGCTTGCTTAGCTAATACTGTGAAAATCAATATTTTATAAAACTTCCATTTTTTTAAAAATTGGCAACTTACGGCTTTCCATTGCTAAAACTGTAATATTATGAACAGCATTTGTCTCTCTGTCCAATGTCTTTGCTGTAGTAATAACCCCAGTGTTGGCATCAATATTGAAATATCTTTCTAAGTCTGTATTTCGATCTATTGAATACCTGGATGAAAGATGAAAGCAAATTTTTGATGTATATATAATTGCACATTGTTAAAAATGTTTCATTGATTTCACATTAAGGTGAAAGAGTTTTTATTATTTTCCCTCTTCATCTAAATTCCTTTTTGAATGTAATGTTTTATGGTCTTCCTAAACTAAAATAGTACATTATACCATGTTATCTGCTTCTGTAAAATGTACTGTGTTAGCTTAATCCCTAGATTTCATAATGTTTTTCTTAAGAGAGGTCACAGGTATATTCTTGCCTTTTCTGTTATTTAATTCCTGGACACAGCAAGTGTGTGTGTGTGTGAGAGAGAGAGAGAGAGAGAGAGTGAGGGGATACTCTACATGTGAATATAACCATAACATAAAATAGATCTGGAAATCAGCCATTTGTATTTAACCTATTCCATTTCCATCAGAGCTTGCACAGTGAGATGTAATGGTTTTTTTTTAAAAAAAAATATTTTAGAGGCAGAAAAAGGATGGATAAGGAAATCAGAGAGCAGATCAGGGATTATATATCATCACATTTGCTCTTGGAGTTTGATTGTCATCATACAAGCTCAGGTTCTTATTACTGAACACCTTTGGCTTAAACACACTCTCTTTCTTCCTCCAAATTCTTTTGAAAGAAAATTTCAAAGCAAAAATAAACAGCAAAGAATACAGAGAGATTATCCAATACTCATTGGTTTGGTTACCCTCATTGTGAACAGCCATGTCCTTTGAGATTCATTACAAATGCTTCCAGACTTGGGTATGTTGACAGGATAATAGGATAACTCTAAATCATATTCCTGCCATTACAATAAAAGTATAAAATCAGAGTTCTCACACACTGGTAATATGAATCATTCTACATAAAGCCTTTTTTGTGTGCAGGGCAGCACTTCGGGAATGACAAAGAGCTAGTGGTATGATTTAAACAGTAGTGGAGTAAATGGCTTAACTAGAATTTTCCACAGAATCCATAATTTGATTTAAATTCATCGGGAAAGTGAGCAAGTGAAGGAAAAGAGTAATTTAGGAGGATAGCAACAACACTGTAATTGATTAAAACAAATGAGTAGAGAGAGAGAGATGTGACTCTTTCATATACGTTCCAGAGCTTTACTAATTATAATGATGTTATCATTTCAGAATTTTCACCTCTTTTGGCTATGCAGCAATGGGAGATATAAATGGCAGAGAAATGTAGACCTTTCACCAGCTAGTTCAACAATACTGACAGAAATATTGAATATTGTAAAACCATGGTTTTACATGAAAAAGAATATGCTTCTATACACATAAAAATTTTCCACATTCTGTCAAAATTATTCCTAATAAACATTTGTCTGAAGTGGTGTAGGGTTTCCTGCCTGGTCATGTATGTGCATGCTACTTTTCCCCCTCTAAGGCCATGTAATTACAAACAAAAAAGGACTAATGAGCAACTATTAGCAATTAGAATTAAATTTGAAAAACAAGGACATTAGGGTACCTTATAAAACTTGAAAAATATATAACCGTATCTAAGGTTAAAACTAAAAAGCTTTGGTGGCAAAGTGGTTAGAATGTAGTACTGCAGGCTAACTCACTGCTCACTCCAGGAATTCAGTTCTGAATGGCGCAAGTTTGACTCATCCTTCCATCCTTCCAAGGTCAGTAAAATGAGGACCCAGACTGTTGGAGGCAATATGCTGACTCTAAACTGCTTAGAGAGGGCTGTAAAGCACTGTGAAGCAGTATGTAAGTCTAAGTGCTATTGCTATTGCTAAAATTCATTTTACAAAACAGAAAGATGGGGTTCCAAAAATATAAAGAGTTTATGAAATAACATTCATATTCCAATCTAGAGTGTATTCTGTCTGGGCTTCTGACTCTTGCAGGAAGAATTTATTTTTGATCATTTTAACAGATTAGTTATCACAGAAGCTTTCTATCATTCCGTCTCAAATGTATAAATATTATCAGAAACCCTGCTCTTAAAATGTATACTATCATCTAGAGCAGGGGTGAAAAACTGGTGGCCCACAGGCCAGATACATCACATGCAGGCCATGCCCATCCCAGCTCCGTCAATGGGAAAAATGTCACAAAATATCATGTGATGGCAATGTGACGCAGTGAGTTTGACACCCGTGACCTAGAGAGACTAAATTACTTGAGATATTCTGGTTTTGGTAACAGCATTCTGATTTGATTTTTCCTACTCTTTCTTTAAGCAGTATCATATAAGCAACAAACACAGTGCTCTTGAGGTTTTAATATTGTAATTCTTAACCTCATTTATTTTGAGCTTGAGCTTCATTTTCTTAATGAAAATGTTCAATTTTTGTCAAAAACATATACTGAGCTGGGTAACATTCAGTAAGTGGCTGGCATAATTGCTAATCCATATGTGCTGGACTTGAATTCCCATAAATACATACGAGAGTGTAAAAATATGTTCTATATACCTACAAAGCTTTAATATTCTTTTCCCACATCCTTTGAATTACGTGCTTTGCTGAATTCTTTTGTTTTACAAGAATTTGTTTGTACATATCCCACTAAGGATAATTTTAAAGAAAAAGTTTCATTTACTGATTAACCAATTCAGTTTAAATCAATTTGCAGAAAGCTGGGATGTTACTACCAGCCTAAATTAATTATTTTTATTGTTCTGCTAGAATTCTAAGAGTATTTCTGCAACAATAGTACATTTATCTGTTTCATTTTAGTGCCTGTTTGTTTGTATATTATAGCTTGTGATTGTATTCTGCTATTTGGCCAGGAATGCCAAAGTTGTAAAAAGCTTCATGATCAGCATCATATTGCATATTGCTGGTCATCTTCATAATATCATTCTTGACAGGTCCAAATAGATGGAATTTAATTTCTGGTCAGCTTTTAACCCTTTAAGTTAATAACTGTACTATTGTTCAGTGTTGCTAATAAACAGTCACAACGGAAGCCATTTGTGTATTTTCTTGATTATTCAACTGATTATAAGTAATCTAATAACATTGTTTCAAGCATTTTGTGCTTATCTTTTTCAAAACAGATATCAGTTTGGCTCAAATGAAGCATTAAAAACCTGGGATTTTAAAGTTATAATTGAATAGCTATCAGACCAGCGGTGGGTTTCACATTTTGTTACCACTGGTTCGCTTCGCTCATGCACCTTCTCATGCACCTAGCCTCAAAACCGTGCCTAAATAGGACGGCATAGTGCCCAAGCGGGGCAATCTCCACTACCGTTTCGGGCGAAACAGTATAAACTGACTGAATACTACTTCTGTATCAGGCACTTTCTGCTCTTACATTCAACAGTACTTTATGTTAAATTATTTTGAAGAAGTTCCTTTTCAGCCAATCTAATACCACAAACTAAAATACATACATTCACACACAAAATGACATCACACACACTATACATATACATATTCATATACATATGGAATTTTTTGAAGAATAAATACTGAAGCAATATCCAGGACTGATTTTGTTTCTAGAAATAGTCTGTTTGTGAATAGCAGCTGGTATAATTTAGAGAGAACAAAAGCTATGGTTTGTGGATAATGAGAAATTCTTGTCATCTGTGGAATATTTTCCTCAGATTTCATTTGTGATGCATGTTGTCCCTCTCCCTGTATTATACAAATGCCACAAAACCATTGCAATGTAGCCTAGAATACTGATGAAGTAGTATTTACCTATTTGAATGTTTATAAATTGCTGTGCCCCAAAGAATTAAACCTATTTGCAATTACAAAAGAAAAGCAAATTAATATTATGCAGATTTAGCTGCTTCCGTCTCTTAACAGCTTACTGAACTGCACATTTATAAAGATCTTTGGCATTCCCTGCACAGTCCTTGTTAATATACTTGTACACAGTTTTAAAGTGAAATGGAACCTTGTTTCAGTTGACCAAATCACATCACAGAGAGAGAGAGGGGCGGGAGAGGGAAAGGGAGAGGGAGAGAGATGTCCATCTCTCTCTCTCTTTCTCCCCCTCCCCCTCTCTCTGCATATGTGTGATTATGGGTGCATGTGTGTGTGGCTGTTTGGGAGATATATTTTAGAGCACCTTCCGAATTCCTGAAGAACTACCCTGGTCTCCAACTTTGGGATTATAAAGGAAGATAATAAAGGGAGAGAATGAGATATTCCTCCAGTTGAACTGACAAAGGCCTCATACTTTCAAATACTCCTGTGAGAAAAGCAACAGATAACAGGAATAAATAAATGAACTATCAAATTACCTGACAGGACTGTTAGATGCATCTGGATCATGGGCTGCTACAGTACCAATAATAGTGCCTACTTTGGCTGCTTCTGATACCACCATGCTATACGAAAGTGAACTGAACATGGGTGGCTCATCTACATCCTCCACAATGATCTTGACTGTTGTCACATCATTGAATGGTCCAAGGCTTAAGAAGCGGGCATCTACCTGCTTATTCGCTGCTTCAATTCTCAATGTGTAACTAGTCTTTGTTTCGTAATCCAGCTCCTAGAAATGGCAAAGTTCAATTAGCAAAGTCTTTGATTTATGACTACCCAAGAAAATACAGGTTTTTTTCCCATCTTTGGATGCAAAAATGTCACTCTTTCCAACAGACCTAAGAAAATTTATATAAAATAAGTTTTTACAATTCCAAATGAGATTTTTGCAATCAATTCAAGATGCTTGGAATATGGTATTGAGAAGTTTATGTGGGAGAGAACTGGAGTGAACTGGATGTATTTCCAAGATGAATGATTCTGCTGCTTTCAGTTCCATAGCCATCAAACTAATGAATATCCTATCAATGTAAAGGATTGTGGCACCATATAGAAATTTCCAACCTCTAGAAATTCTTACAGGGAAACTTTCCATTAAAATAGCTGCATGACAATATAATTGTATTACATAAAGTAGGTAATAGTTTGTACTGAGAAGTAAATTGCATTTGTTTTCATCATTAATTTTCTGAGTTACTTATATGTTACAGTCTGAAATAATCAAACCAATATTATGTATTACTACTTGGTGATTTCCTCTATTTTTACATACCTGCGAGTTCGTTTTGTGTGCGATGGGCAAATTAGTAATTAGATACATTCTGAACACTATTAATGAATAATTACATGCATAATAATATTTTCTGAATATGCAGAACTGCATTTGAACGATATAAATCAGCCGCATGGAAACTGATTGAAATACTGCTAATCTCAGAATCAAACATGAGAATTAGATTGATTAAGAATGCTGATCGCTGTTACTGCAATTCAGACTGTTATAATGGAAGAAACAGACAAGGACAAGTTGCATGACAGACAAGGTCAGATCTGAGAACATGGATTCACAGTTGTTTGACAGCTTGCTTTTTCAGTTCACGGTCATTGAGCACATTCAAAAAAGACAGGCACCAACCTTTATGGTTTCTTGTGGATGTGTCTGCACATGCTGACTTATCCCCATGCCCTATATGCCTTGCCAATAACTGCTGATACCTTGTTTAGAGTTTTAAGATTCTATTATCATCTCCTAGCAACTTTCACCAGCTGCTGATATGGAAGCAAATCTAAACAATGTGAAGGATTCCCTTTTGCTAGCCTGATTATGCAAATCTGCTCTTCTATGCTTCTACTACCATGTGTTAGAAGTAATTTGTGGTAGAACTGAAGCACACAAGCTTGTAATAAACAAATGAAATGAAATGAAATGTGCCATACCTATAATTTCCTAGTTTGAGTAACTTTGTTTTGTTTTCCTCTTTTGAATCAGAAAAGGGTGTGTCATGCTGATAATCTTATCTCTTATTATTACTGGGATTGATGTGCACTATCTGGAAAGGTCTTGAAAATTATCCAAATACTATTGTTATTAAAATGAATATACTGATTTTAATATCTGAAATGCTAATCATGAAGCCCACTTAATGTCTCAATCCATTAGAAAGCAGTCAGAGCACAGTATCATAGCAAAATATGAAGATTCATCACTTCAGAAAAGAATACCATTCTCTTAGATATTTTTCTTCCTCCTTCAAGAGCTCTATATAGAAGACAGAGCACATCATATGAAATCAAGGTGGTGAACTTTAATATACTGAACAATAAAGGGGTCAGGGAGGCAGAGGCTATTTCAACCTCACTAGACCTTCAGTCTTGATACAGAATTTTTTTTCAACTGTTCTGAGACCAAAGTAAAACACATTTGCAATGAGACTTTAGTTTCAAAATCAGAATAAAATATGGAACCATTTCAAATTTTTGTTCTTAAAAGATACACTAAACTTAGAATGTTCTTAAGAAACGTAAGTAAGTGGAGGGTAGTTTTGTTCTGAACTTAAAATAAAATGTTTCCCATTTTGTGCATACTCCTAATTAGATGCTTCATCACAATCTTATTCATTAATACCATAGTAAATTATGATCATGGTATTACACCTTTATTACACCTGTAGCTTTTAATTTGCTATTACACCTGTAGCTTTTAATTTGCTTAAATCAGACATAAAACCAGTTATTTTTTATAACTACTGTATGTTTTTATAACTATTATACATAAGTTTTCTAACATATTTAATGTAATATATCAATTTATCACAGGGGCTGTTCCAACTCCAATAAAGGATTCCACTGGAAGTTTCTTACACATGGTGTACCATCTAAGTTCATAGTTGTCAGATAATGAAATGCATAAATATCCATTCTCTTCTAACTACTGTATAGTCATTTGAGCCACCACATCCAGCAGAAAGGGGGTGTTCAGAGGTCCTTTTCATCAAGCAGTGTTATCTTTTTGCTCCTTGGAGATAGGTCTTCACGGGACAGTGCCCACTCTAAGAACAGTATCCCTCTGAAAATCCAGATGGCCTCATCTCTGTTAGCTTTTCATAAGGTCCTAAAGATTGGCTGTTTCCCCAGGCATTTGGGCCAGGAGGTTAAGCATGTTCTGCTGCTACTGCTGCTGATGTGATTGTGATTGTGATTGTGATTTTGTGTGTGTGTGTGTGTGTGAGAGAGAGAGAGAGAGAGAGAGAGAGAGAGAGATGGAGTCATCATGGGATTTTTGTTGTGCTTTTTGTTTTAATCATTGTACACTACCCAGAGTTATTCTTATGAGATGGGCAGCCATTAATTCAATATCGTATCATAGTAATCAGAGTCAGTTTATTGTAGTGGTTAAGGCATCGGATTAAAAACTGGGAGACCATGAGTTCTAGTCCCACCTTGGAACAAAGCCAGCTGGGTAACCTTGGACAAATCACTCTCTCAACCCTAGAAAGGAGGCAATGGCAAAGCACTTTCATACAGTTGCTCATTAGTAGAAACTGCTAGGCACAATAGGTACCATTTTCTCACTGCACCAAGTACTGCTGACTGGAGAAAAGGAGAGGTTAGCTTGATTTGGTTGATGGGCCTTTCAGACTCAATTGCTGATTTTACAAATTTGATCTAAAATAAGCATTGTATTGATTTCCTTGTACGTAGCATTATTGTAACATCCTAGGATAGATATCAAAGTAAAATTCAAAATAAAGTAATGAAGATACTCTGGGTTATAATGTAAGGATACTATTCCATAAACATTTTTTTTACTTAACTTTGAATTAAAAATAATTCATGTACTCGAATACTAATTATCATTTATTTATTTATTTATTTATTTATTTATTTATTATTCCAATTTATATACCGCCCTTCTCCCGAAGGACTCAAGGTGGTGTACAGCCAAAAGTAAAAGCACATAAATATAAAATTTAAAAACGATTTAAAAGCATATTAAATAATTTGGCTCAGCTATTCAAATAAAACACCCATTTTAAAATTTTAAAAATTTAGAAAAGTTAAAAAATTAGGACAGCCCGGCTTGTTGGAATAAAAATGTTTTGAGGGCACAGCGAAAGGTGCGCAAGTCAGGAATCCTCCATATCCCGGGGGGCAGTTCATTCCAGAGGGCAGGTGCCCCCATAGAGAAGGCTCTCCCCCTAGGGGTCACCAGTCGACATTGTTTGACTGACGGCACCTGGAGGAGCCCCTCTCTGTGGGAGCGTACTGGCCGGTGGGAGGCTATTGGTAGCAGCAGGCGGTTTTGTAAGTACCCAGGTCCTAGGCCATGGAGTGCTCTGAAAATGGTAACCAGCACCTTGAATTGCACCCGGAAGCCAGTGCAGCTCGTACAGGAGAGATGTTACATGGGAGCGCCATCTCGCTCCCACAATAACCTGTGCGGCTGCATTCTGGACCAATTGGAGCCTCTGGGTGCTCTTCAAGGGGAGCCCCATGTAGAGAGCATTACAGTAGTCCAGGTGGGAAGTGAGGAGGGCATGAGTGACCATGCGCAAGGAGTCCCGGTCCAGAAAGGGACACAACTGGCGAATCAGGCCATTGAGCTAGTCTTTGGATTACTGCAACTAAAATATGGGTTTGAGATATAATAGCAAATAACAACTATCCTGAAGGTAAAAGGGACAATTGCATTCTCTAATTCTTTAGTATAGTGAATAAAGCTTGAAGGCTTCATTAATATCTATCTGATAATTTTATCTCCTTAGATCTTTACCTCATCTAGTTTTCCAGAGATCAGTTTTAAGATTCATACAGATAAAATGATAAATTTTAAATAATGTAATTTATATCACATTCCTATTTGCAAACTGATGGAGGTTATCTCTGAATACTGCTCAATCATGTTAACATCTTTGAATTAGACTTTTGCTTCATTTTATTAATATTTAAAATTCAAATAATACTACATTGTCTAACAAACAACTGAGTCCTATGCTGTAGAAATGCATTTTTAATGTTTTTAGACGAATTGTTCTTGGGTTGTATAAAACATACTTTGTCTATTTGTCTGTAAATTTAGATGGAATTGACAGCAATACAATCAGTAACCTACCATACCTTTATCTCTGCACTTTTCATTAATTTGTAAAATTGTAAAAAAGCGAAAATAGTCAGTGCATACACTAAAATACATTTTAGTGAAATTATATAGTCTAGTTAAATATTTTATCTATTGCCGAATGTCTTACTTGAATCCCAAAGCACCCCAAAAAAACCCAATCTTACCTTTTGTATCATAATAATTCCTTCTTGTGTCTCTTTGTCCACTAAAATTTTGAAAACTCCCAAGCCATCACCATCCACAATCTTATATTCCATTTCAGCATTAACCCCTATATCAGCATCTGCAGCCTTTAATCTAGCCACCATTGAAGCCACAGGAAGTGATTCTGGAACATTATATTGGTACGATCCTATAAAATTAAAAGTGATTAGTGAATCTTTATGGTTCATAGATCTATTAATCTATGACCTTCTTTAGTTAACTGTAAAGGGTAGATACAAAATGAGGGCAGTTTTGAAGCAGTGCATTTTGTTTCTATAAACCCATCTAAGGTTCTCCACATCCTTTACTCCAACGTTACTCCTTTCTTCTATACTACAAAGGCACCATGTATAAATACACCACAGAAAAGTACCTAACCCATCAGATGGGTTGCAATTGGAACATCCAGAATTTCTGTCTAAAAAGGAGCATTCCCAGCAATAAACACAAGCAGTTTTTACTTCTTAAGATCTCTAAAGGGAAAAAAAATCTTTAGGGGGGAATTTGGGGGTGGAGAAGATATCCAAGTACATAATAGCAGTATTCTCTGGTCTGGACTCTCAGTAGGCTTTAATTATATGAGAAAGAAAGCGATCTGTCCCCTGACAGTGTATACTAAAACTACATAATGAACATAAGAGATTATTTTTGTTGATTTATTGACAGTTCACTGGAATGCCACAATCAACTCTCATGCATAATTTTTGGAATAAAAGATGAAAGGTATGGACTTTTGTGATGGCATATTAACATTTTCTGCACTTTTAATTCAGTTTACATTTCTTTGAGAATATCGATGCACAAATTAATTGCTGAAAATAATGCCTAACCTAAAGTTCCCTAAAGGGAAATCTACTTCCAATGCCACTTTAGCTCCTATAGGTCTCAAGTCATTAAAGGAAAATAATAAATGAATTTGTAGGATCACAGATAAATCTTTATTGTGTTTTAAGGAGACAATTTTTCAAATAATAATGTCAAATAATTGAACCAAATTCTAGTCTTGCACTGTATTGGATTTTCTTGTGGCTGAACTGAAAAACTGAAATTGATCAGATTACAGATTAAGAAAACAGAAACTGACACCACAAATCTTTCCACTTCTAGAAACTGTATCTGTTGCATTTTATTATTTTTCTAAGTAAATTAAGATGTAAAGAAACTAGTTTTAACAATTTGTATATACTCTGCATATTAAGGTAACTTTCTTTTGCAATGGGATTATTAAGAAAAGCAGGGAAATATAATATTTGAAAAATTGATTTTTCCTTCCTTCCTTCCATCCTTCCTTCCTTCCTTCCTTCCTTCCTTCCTTCCTTCCTTCCTTCCATCCATACACACACACACACACACACACACACACACACACACATAACAGACCATAAGAACGAGACTCAAAGGAAAAAACACTTTTGGATTTCCAAAAGATAAATTGTTACAAATATTAGAGAGTTCTGAAATGAAAGAAAAAGGCAAATATCAGAGGTTACTCTCTAGATTGTGGATCTACTTTGAATTGGTTGGAAAATAACCAATTCAAAGTAGAGTGTTGAGGGACAATTGATATTTGCTTTATATTCAAAAATAACTTTTACTATCATCATTGGCATTCCATAATTCTCTAAATCCATGCCATTCAGTCTTCAGTGGCAATTAGTAGATATGAATCCTCAAAGAAAATATATTTGAATGATTCAAGAAAACATTAAGAACTCTACATTATCAGGATTTATAAAAATATCTCATACTATATCACTAATAACATCTTTTTATTTCTGTATATGAAGAACAATGAACAGCTGTTGTCTGGAATCAGCATTTTCTATAAGAAACAGCTAAAGAAGCTGAAATAAATTTAATTCATACTTTGAATCTTGGTCCAAAATTAATTTCAGCCATTAAGTAGCTGAATTTTAGCCATTCTAAGTAGCATACCAATATAAATTTGTTACTGTGCAAATTTAATTATCAATATAGAAACTTACTGCGTGGAAATCGTGGTGGATTATCATTGACATCAGTCAGGGTAACAGTGACAGATGTGGTCCCAGAAAGACCCCCATTTTGACCAACCATATCCTTGGCTTGAATGACAAGCAAATATTGGTCTTTTGCTTCTCTGTCCATATTGGGAAGTGCAGTCTTGATAATACCTAAAGTATACCAAAATAGTACATAAAGCAGGGGTAACCATCTTGTCAGTTACTAAGCATGAACATACAGCAGCAACATTTGCATTGTATCCCCACCCACCCCAACCCCAAAAATACAAAATTCTGGACTGCCATGACTTTAAGTTATCATGTGTTTCAGTGAGCATCATTCAGAAAGTATTAACTCTAGGCAGGCCCACTTAATGTCAAATAATCACTAATTTTAAATATCCAGCAAATGATAGAGTCTTTCTCTTGTCCAGTACATGATATGACCAGCTGATCATCTACCTTTTATCTCCAGGAACTACATTTAAGCTCAATCAGGTTTATTAGTCCTACTTTACTGTTGCTGATTTTCTTACTAGCGTTATTTGTTTTATTTCACTCTTCCATAACATTATTTACCTTTCCCACATTTAATGTTCTTTCTTTTCTCTATGTTTTAAATGACATATACACCACTTTTTTAAAAAAACAAAATTGAGGGTCACCTGAAACATCCCACTGAATGGGGCTGGGACAAAGAAGTAGATGAGGTTAGGAGAATTAAAACCAAAATTTCAAAATACAATCAGTACGATCACTTCCTAGGTATTAACTATTCTTTTCCTTTGTCATATTAACATGTTGTGTACCACTGCTTTAATAACATTAAAGAAAATAACGATTCATAAAATGACCCAGATTTGCTTGGTTGTCAACCCAATTTAGTCTACACCAGTTAAAAGACAAACACTGTATATAATACATTATGTTTTAATTCATACACCTTAAAATTAAGCTCCTATAACTAAATAGAATATTCTCAATATAACTAGAACTGCTAAGAATACTATGGACTACCAAATTGCTATACTTTAGATTTCATTCCATCTGTCCCAAATTCCTGACAGTGAATGCAGCTGAAGAATATAAGAAAAGCCCACTGGGTCAGGCCAACAACTCACTTACAATATTGTGTTACACAATGTCTACCCAGATGCATTCAGGAAGCTTATAAGTACACCGAAATTCCCATTCTTTAAAAATTGAAAAATTGCAATGCTTGAACCCATACAGTTAACTGCCATGTTGTTAAACTCCAAATTTGAATAGTCCAAATTTAAAATCGGAACACTCAAAGGATTTGGGATACATTATTGCATGAACGTTCAAAATAAACAGTTCCAATATTTTCAAAGTAAACAGGAAACAAGGGGTGAGGCTGAAGATTTGGGAGGAAAATTGAAGGGCCCTTGCAGTCCTTACACTTTTAAGTGCCAAAACTCCAAAAGACTTTTATTTCTATAATGTTAAAAGCTTCTATCAAGAATGTACAGTGACACCTCAGAGACAAACCATACAATGGTATGGAGACTTTGGGTTCAATGGGTTATTGCCCTTAAATGGATTATGCTTGGTATAGAAGTTATTTCATTTTTTTAAGGGTAGTCATTGGATACAACAAATAAATTGTTTATCTCAATCTCTGAGATTTTCACTACTCAATTTAAAGTTGCTTACTTTAAGGCTTTTCTAGTAAATTGTAAAAATAAAAGAAAAGAAAGGAATAAGATCACATGATGGGGATGTTGCAAACTGGTATGTGTCTTGAGTTTTTCCAATGCTACAGTGTAAACAAGATGGGACTAATAAAAATTAGGTAACCCAGTCAACATCTAATGGCAAGAAACTGTAGGAGTTGCAATTCTTCTCAAATAAAAGAAGGAAAGACGTTACATTTCCTACTTCCATTACAGTCTATGCACACACAGACTGATTTGTTAAACAGAAGTAGTCAAAGCCTTTTTCTCTGCCATCAAAGTGACAACATGGAAGAACAATAGCATTTATCATTCTGTTGCCAAACTCCCATGCTGCCAAAATGAGTTTCTTAAGAATCCCAAACCATAAATGACCCAGTACAATCTTGGTGCTATTAATAATCTGGTGCCATGCTGTGCATTTAAATGAAGCTATTCTAAATTAGCTAATATCTTAAAAATAAAACAAAGCAAAATCACTCACTATAATTAGAGAACTTTGATGTAGGAGCTGAAGCACTGTATTGTCTGAAGCAGTTTTAGAGCTATCCATTTGGCCATCTCTTTGTCACTTGTAATTACTCTTTGAAATTTAAAAGAAGAGGGAAGAAAGGAACAGAACAACTGTTCTGTTACCATTCAACTATGTAGATAAGCATTGGGCAATTAAATATCCTTCCTTTAACTAGGAAGGTTTTCATATTGTTATACAGTACAGCAGGCAGATATAAGATTTTATCTCACCATTGTTCCATGTCACCAGCTGAGAAAAGACAAAATATATGATCAGCTAAGATGCATTGGTGTTCTGTATTATCCTTGATATTTATAATCCCTAGATCCAGATGTACTTCCTTTGAATTTTGAACAGAGGTGGTATTCAGCAAGTTCTGACCAGTTCTGGAGATCTGGTAGTGGAAATTTTGAGTAGTTCACAGAACCGGTAAATGGCCTCTGACTGGCCCCACCCCCATCTATTCTCTGCCTCCCAAGTCCCAGCTGATTGGGAGGAAATGGGGATTTTGCAGTAACCTTCCCCTGGAGTGGGGAGGGAATGAAGATTTTACAGTATCTTTTCCCTGGAGTGGGGTGGGAATGGATATTTTATACTATCCTTCCCCTGCCATGCCCACCAAGCCACACCTATCAAGCCACACCGTGCCCACCAAGCCACACCCATAGAACCGGTAGTAAAAAATTTTGAATCCCATCACTGATTTAGAATATTCCTAACCAGAATGTATTGGGAGTTCACACAATTTTGGCTAGCCTTCTTTATAATTTCAAATTCTTTGAAAATCGTTACACAATTTAATTAGTATTTATGTATTTATCAAACACATTTTTATCTGACCATTAAATGACTCTTGGCAGCTTACACAGAATATTAATAAACATTTACTGTAGCATCTAAACCTTGATGCATGACAACAAAATAGCAACAATTTACCAACTATAGCAAATACACACAAAAATCAATCGAAATTAAAAATCAAAGATAGCATCATAAAAAGTTTAAGGAAAAGTCCTCTAAAACAATTTGTGAAATGTTAGCAGGGAGGAGGTCATCACTGAAAGCAGCAACTTCTTGCTTGGTCCCCAAAACCTCCTGAAAATGTGAGATTTATAACAGATGTTGTTTTAACTGATCACTGAGAAAGAAGCAAAATCAATATAAGACATTGTCTTTTATCCTCATACCCTGCAAGTGTTCCAAAGAAATAAATTGGTTGATGGTATCACAAGCTACGAAGAGGCACAAGAGGATCATGAGAAGTGATTACCCCCCTCCAGTCCTCAACATCACCCAAGGAAGTGAGCAATGCTTTCTCTGTCCCATATTTAGGCCTGAAAAAAAATGTAAAGGGGTCCCTGCGGATTTTTCTAGTTGTTGCTGACTATAAGGGGCAGTGCTGATCTCCATTTCAAGGGCATTGAGCCAGTGCTGCCAAAGACATTTCTGCAGTCATGTGGCAGCATGACATCATGGAACACTGTTACCTTCCCACCAAAGTTGTACCTGTTTATCTACTTGCATTTGTATCCTTTAAATTGCTAAATTGGCAGGAGCTGGGGTGAAGATGGGAGCTCACCCATCATGTGGAGCTCAGATCTCAAACCTGGGCTGCCCACTTTCCAGCTGACAAGCCCAGCATCTTAACCATTGAGCCACTGCATTGCCCATTTAGGTCTGAATCCAGACTGAACAGGGTCCAAATAGTTTGTTTCCTTTAGGGCAGGGGTGTCAAACTTGTGGCCCATGGGCTGGATATGTCACGTGCGGCCATGCCCACCCCCGATTTAGTGAAGGGGGAAAAGTCACGATGCGTCATGTGATGACGTGACAACACGAGTTTGACACCCCTGCTTTAGGGTGTTCAAAGTTGATTCACCAGTATCAACTCTATTATTCAACACAGTTGATCCAGTGATGGCCTCCTTAGGCCTTTGGCAAAAAAAAAAAAAAAGTCAGATCTTCTTGATAACAGTCATTCTTAGGATAAGTTGAAAAAAAGAACAGCTTAAAGTTATGGACAAGCAAACCTAGAGGTATGAACTGAATAAATCTATGAGCCCCTCATAAAACTTCCGCACGCTAAACTTTTATGTGCTTATTTCTAGAAAAGTGAAAATGGATATTTGTGCTGCTTTATGGCTTAGAGAATTGTTACTACTAAGATCAGCAAGTGCAAATTAATATTGATCCTCTCCCTTGCTCAGAAAAACAAAGTGAAATGTGGAAGAAACAAAGTGAAATGTTATTATGCTCCCTATCCAAATACTTTTCTTGATCAATACAAGACTATTCCATCTTTCCATAAACAGGAAACACATCATGTTGAGCAATCATGTTGGGTATAAATGTAATATTTCAATAGTACTTGCAGAATTCAAGGAGTGACAGAATTCAAGGAGTGTGAAAGAGTCAAAGCACGTGCAGTGGAAAAATAAACTGTTGTCGTTCTTTTTATATTAAGGGGTGCTCACAAACTGATGTCAAACAGTATGGGTTTTTCAGCTGCCATATCTGGATACAATAAACAATAACAAAAGAAGACTAACATTGGGCTCTGCATATACAAGGATCTTCTGTTCCACAGATTCTGACAGGCCTTAACTTTTTCTTGAAATCCTAGACATACATGAACATGTTTCTGTTAGCAGCAATTATCCTAATGTACAAATAACTTTTTTTAAAAAAATCAGATCCAAACATGAACTGATGTGTATTTACATTCCTGTTTGGTGATTCTGCTTTGACTTGAATTTAAACCTTGGGCTTCAACCCTTATATCATTTTGACAAGCCTTTTCTTATGATTCCTATTTATTCCTACCAAGAGACATAGGGCATTCTTTGATATCATCCAAGGGCAGCTCTAACAATGGAGTTATGTGACCACTCATAATACATAACAATATCATACCATGAAGTACTATAATATAATGTACATGATGAGAGCATTCCAGGTACTGTCATTATGTTTTTAGCAAATATGAAAAGTTCTTTCCAGATGACCATAGATTCTTGATTTTCTGCTCAGAAAGGACAAAATTTATGGCATAAATTGCCGTAATAATTTAAAAAGTGCTATATTTTGGTAATTAAATAGTATTTTTACTAAAAAAAAAAGTGAAACATTTGAGTAATACAGTGCAGTCAGATGTACAAACATATCTTCACAAAGACAACATTTGTGAAAAGCTTTTCAAATATAAAGCACATAGCTTTGAGAGTTTCAGAGCATAGTAATGAATGAGGAAGGGAAAAGAAATGAGTGACACTGCAAGAATAAAAAAAATAAAAATGAATAGAAATAGTATCAAGTATTTAAACATTTCAGATATATACTTGTTAGAACACATTTTAGGCTTGTGATAATAATTCTTTTTTACTTGCAGTAGCACATCGATAATCAAATTCTGAATGCCTAGTCCAATCCATAATCAAGAGAACATGATGGAACTACATTTTTCCATTTTTCCTCTTTCCTCATTAAGTCATTCAAGGGAACAAGCCACTTTTTTTAAAAAAAGACCTTGTTAAAGATCTAGAGACACTGTAACAGTGGTGGGTTGCCCCCGGTTCGCACCGGTTCTATAGAACCGGTAGTAAAACTGGTGGGAGGCTCCGCCCACCGACCCCAATGTCATCAAAATGTTTCTGCGCATGTGCAGAAGAGAGTGCGCAAGCACACACGAGCGAAGCAAGCATGCACACTTGGCCCCGCTGCGAACCGGTAGTAAAGGTAAGTAGAACCCACCCCTGCACTGTAAGGTAAAATTGGCTTTCCCATTAGGAAGAATAAAGCTATTTTTTTAGATGGCTGATGCTGGGATGAAATAATGGTAATTGTCCTAATCATTCCTCCAGAGTTTCCCTCCCTTCCAAAGCAATCTTTAAGTTACCCTGAAGGTGCTGTCCAGGTTGCCTTGAAAGCTCTACAAGTTTTCTAGCTTCAGAAGTGATTGACATTTTAATCTAGTTATCTGAAGCCAATTTTAATTTCTAGTACAGTACACTAATACTTGGAAGCAAGGGGAGGAATGTGGAGGGCAGGTGACCCTTTTTCTTTGTCTCCGGCACCAGAATGTCATTTGCTAACTCTGCTGAATGGAAAAGATCAAGAGAAAGTAATGTGTGATTGGTTCCTCTCCTTTCAAGGACAAAATAACTGTGGAATGTGTTTTGAAATAACAATTTAATTGGGAACCTCCAAAATGCTTCAGTGACTTTGAGATCCTTATGTATGATATAGAATGTTACAACTACAATTATATGTGTTTAACTCTCTAATAATGATATAAATAGCTGGCCAATGTGGCTTGTCACTTCCTTAATCTCTGCCTATCAGAACACAGTTGGGATGGCAAAACTGACATTCCTTGGGAGCTTCATTCACTTTCTCAGCACTTAATTTCTTTAATACGTTAAGCTATAAATCCTAACTTCGTTCTTCCTTGCAGTAACTTCTACGCTCACAACTATTCACACAACTGGGAATTCAACTCAGCACTAAGCATTCTAAATATAGACTCATGACTGACCTTATTTTTATAGTCTGCATTACTGAAGCAGATTTAAGTCTCTTGACAATGAAGGATTGGGTGCCAGGTTAATATTTAATGGCACTAGCCCAAACTTTTAACATCCTAAAAATAGGGATCAGGTAGAAAGACTACTTTTTTTTCCCATTGTTGTCACAGTTATTTTTATTTTTTTGTACACTGGTATGAATCCACCAAGAATATGGAGATATAGAAGTAATTTTCTGTCCAATCTCCTACTCTGTAATTTACCTATCTTATATAACCATGTATTGTACTTTTTGACTTCTGCTGCCTACTCTAACTAAGGCAGAACATTGATAATAAGCCATAATCCTCACAACCAAGACTTGCAAGTAACCAAAAGGTCCTTTTGAGAAAGGGCCAGATTTGTCACCAATTATCCTAGTCCTCCAACCACCAAATAAAACCCAGTTATCAGAAGCGGCACAATTATATCAGAAGCTTTCACCAAAAACCCTAATCAGACTAACACCCAACCAAAACCAATGATGAGAGGATCCTTCCAGGAATAGGCCAAGTTTGGTAACAATTATGTCAGCCATCCTGGCATCCATATTTAATTATCGAAGGAAATGAAGCTCCACACGACTGAGGCAGGAAAAACAAGTAAGAAAATAGGAGGATGTTTTTAAAAAAGAACACCAGCTTTTAAAGTGTGCATTTTCAAATTAAGCTAGGATACTCTCTGCTTTGATTCCCCTAATCTTATTGGTTCTTTACTAAATAGTTTGAAAGCTATTGTTCTATCTTTAATTTATATTTATCTTTGCCCTAAAATAGTTATGAATGAATATTGCATATTGGATATATAAGAGTTACCTCGCAGTGGGATGGCAACAAACAAATTTAATAAATAATAGTATTATTTTAAAAATGTATTGTGCTAAAACCTTTGAAAATATCCAAGTGAAACTTAATAGGATTAACATTCTGTAAAGGGCCTATATCACTGTTGTTTTCATCCCAGTCTGCCAAAAATGAAGCAGCATCTGGCATTTTGAATTTTTTTTCCATTATAATTATCAACAATATCTGGATTTGAAAATGGCTCAGATCAGATAGTCAATGAATTTTCAGTTACAGATTTGAATAGAATCAAACGGTCTTGGAATTTCAAATCTCTAATTCAAATGGAATCAGAGGTGATCCACAAAGACTTATCCATTTGCTATTAAAACTGTTGTGTTTGTATCCTTAAACTAGGCAAAACAGCACATCACAGGGCAAACCATTTTCAACTAACGTATCTCAGCTTATCTTAGACAGTTCATTATTCTTGTGGAAATGAATTTTTTGAAAATTCTTGCTGTTTCAATCCCATTGCTCTTCATTGCCTCAGTTGCTCTGCCACAGTTATGTGATCCTCATTTTCTTTCCACAAGTCAATGAGGAAACCTGGGAAGCTTGCAGGAAGAAAGTCAATGGGGATCTCGTGACTGCAGCTGATAGCAATAGCAATAGCACTTAAAACTTATATAACACTTTACAGTGCTTTACAGCCCTCTCTAAGTGGTTTACAGAGTCAGCATATTGTCCCCAACAATCTGGGTCCTCATTTTACCCACCTCGGAAGGATGGAAGGCTGAGTCAACCTTGAGCCTGGTGAGATTTGAACTGCCAAATTGCAGGCAGCCGGCAGTCAGCAGAAGTAGCTGCAGTACTGCACTTTAACCACTGATGGTGGGAACATGGTAGTTATTTTGGACTTCTTTCTTTAAATACGGAAACATATCCGAAAGAATAACGCAATGAATCCCAGATTGTTAGTTATAGATAAAAGCACAGGAGAATATTTACCTGTCTTTGGTTCCACAGAAAAATAAGGTTGACCTTGAAGGATGCTGTAAACCACTCTGGCACTGTTGCCATATGTAGGATCATCTGCATCGGTTGCTGTTACTTGTACCACGGAGGTTCCTGGAAGTTTTCAGAAATAATAATGAATTTGTTAATGTTCGTCATGAAACAGAGGAACAGAATATTGTGTTTCTGAGGTGAGCATTTTTAATGAAACTCGGCCAATACAGCTCCAAACCATGTTGATATGTATGTCATTTAGATTACATCGAACTTCTTTGATGCTTTTAACATCAAACGAGTTGATAACAATTGTCAGTTATTCATCTAATGTTATTCTTGAACTGCAAAATCAAATAGTGCCGGAAATAGAAGGCATCTTCCATTTGCTCCCAGAAAAAATGCACACAAGATACAAACAAGTCATGTCAATGTCAAGGCAATTCAGCAATATATCCATCCATAAGACTTTAATATTGATCATTTAAAAAAGATTTTGTGCTATAAAAGTCGTAATATCAGTCTTTTCCTGACATTAGAAGCAATTATTCCAGAGCAGAAAAAGGAGTTTTTGTGTCAGAAAGGTATGAATAGGTGTCATCTATGTTCCTGATGTGCATATGAAGGTAAGAATGCACAGATTGATGATAGCTGCCTGTGGCGCTCCAGGGAATTGTTATAATGGAAGAACCAGAGACAAATTCACAGAGAAACTGTGCACATATTGTCTGTTGTGAGGAGTAAATGTTGAAAAAAGCCAAAATGCCTTTGCCTACTTCATTGCATGAAGTGAAAATTGGATATGTTAGGAAAAACATTCAAGTATTTTAAATGGGGTACCCAAGAACTATGGTAAATAAGGTAAAAGAAAAGATATAGGATCAAGAATGGATTGGCCCTTGACGAACGTGAATTAATACAAAAGCGTATGATCAATATGAAAGAGGTACACTGAGGTGTACCTCTTGATTTGGTTTGATCAGCATTTGGTTTGATTAGCTAGAAAAAAATGAACCAGGCTCAAATAGAAAAGAAAATTAAAGGGGTTAAAAGGAAAAAAGAGAACAAAAAGTCATGATTTGATGATGTTGGTGTTGATTAAATTTGAAAAAAAGGGAAAAGTTTAACTAAATATGAATTGGTCTGTGGACAGGATATAAACAAGGATAATGTACAAGGATGAAAAAGTTATAGTGACATGTTTGGTGTATATCTTTGCTTTTCATATCTTCAGCCTTTAATTCTATAGCACAGTATTTCTTATTCATTTGTTTGTTTGTTCACTCATTTTTGCACTTTGAATAATAAAATGGTTTATGCCCAAATAAAATAGTGTGGTATACATATGTATACGGCATCTCAATATGTACCAAAAAGAGTTTGTTTTTTTTCTTTAGACTATAAGTACTATGCAGCAAAATATTATTATGGTTAATTTGTTTTAGGATTCTAAAAAAGTACAAAAGGAATACATTCTCTATCCATTATTAACATTAACAGATTATTATTAACAGATGACCTCTAAAATAGATGAAAACCCTTACTTCTGAAAATGGTTCTATACTTTTGTTTCTTTAATAAGGAATTTCTCAAATATGGCCAACAAATAATATTGCAAATGGTAACACATATACAATGTTTGCAAGTATGTTGATATGTTTATCTAGTCTGTTTGGAATCATATGGCAATGCAGTTATACATAATATGTATTTTTGTATTACCGAAAAGCACATTTGGATTCTGCAGAGCAGGAGTGGTAGTCACTTACCTTCGCTACCAGTTCGCAAATGTGAGCGTGCACCATCTCCATGCATGCGCAGGACCTTCTGCGCATGCGCAGTGTCAAAAATGGAACATGATTATGTCCGGGCGGGTGGGTGGAACCTCCCGCCGCCACCACCGGTTCACCCAAACCACATAGAACTGGCTGAATATCACCACTGCTTCAGAACCTTCCTATTCTGAGGGCCTTTGTAGATCCCTTGTTTCTGTCACTGCTGCCTATCTCTGACCCAGGAAACACACTAACCTTGATACGACACTTACTTAAAACAAGCTTATTTTGTCACATTTAAGGAATTTGAGAACAAAAGTGCCTGTAGAAAATTATTCTCTTGGGCAGCATGACCAAAGAAAAGGATTGCTGAAGCTGTAATTAAATCTACGGAGGATTCCAAGTTGCCTGGTTGTGTACGAGAGAAACCTTTTTCTTTCCATCTAGGCTCTATTCTGTTTGAAGATAAAATCAAATCAAATCTTTATTGCGGTCATAGACCAGCATAACTGCTAGAAGATTGTTTTCCCCAAATACATAATCAAGTTAGCCTTTAGGTACGTTGTCCTAAATAGAGAGTGTTCTGAAAAGATTGCTGATGTGGGAGTAATAGAAACAAAGTCAGAGTTTTTCACCAGAAGACAAATTGTAAAGCAAAGAAACAAAGGCTTGTGGCAGACAGGAGAGGGGAGAAAAGATATATAGACAAGGAAAACAGCTATGTAATGATATTGATACCTCAATGTACAAGGGGGAACAAGAGTGAAAAGTGAGGGAACTTGGAAAGCTATAAAGAAAGGAGAGAGACATTAGAAGAAGGGTGAATTATTACAGACTTTCTTTATAATCTGTCTAAAACTGTCTGCAGGAGCAGTGTAAATTTTCAGAGATATCCAGAAACAAAACAAAACAAAACAAAACAAAACAAAACAGAACAGGTGCTCATGGACTCAGCAGGACTTTACAAGACAAAACTGTAAATTACAAACTCCCAAAGCAGCTTCACATGAATAGCTGCATGGACAAACTACCTCTCCAACGATTCTCCTAATTTATTCAAGTCTACCTAAAGTAGAAAGGCAGGCGCAGCCCAGGCTAAACTGTATAGCAGAGAGATTCCAACCTTAAAAAGGAGAGGTAAAGTCTAGCAGCAACTGATGTTTTTACCAAGACTGTTCTAACCTTGAAAAAGCAATAAATAAATAAATAAAATGCTGGCAATTTAAAAGAGAATGTCCAGGTTAATAAAAGGGGGGAAATGCTAATATAGGTATTTAAAAATTAAAAATGTGTATATATGTATAGATGTATATAAGTAAGGGATGCGGTGGCTCAATGGATAAGACACTGAGCTTGTTGATCGAAAGGTTGGCAGTTTAGCTGTTCGAATCCTTAGTGCTGCATAACGGGGGGAGTTCCCGTTACTTGTCCCAGCTTCTGCCAACCAGCAGTTCAAAAGCATGTAAGAAATGCAAGCAGAAAAATAGGGACCACCTTTGGTGGGAAGGTAACAGCGTTCCATGCATCTTTGGCATTTAGTCATGCTGGCCACATGATCATGGAGATGTCTTTGGACAGCGCTGACTCTTCGGCTTTGAAACGGAGATGAGCACCGCCCCCTAGAGTCGGGAATGACTAGCACATATGTGCAAAGGGAACCTTTACCTTTATAGATGTATGCATGCATGTATGTATGACATGTATATCCAGCCTAAATGTCTCTGAACATAAGCAGAATTCTTCCAATGAAATGGCTTAAGAAGTTCTTGTAAAATAGAACCAAGACATTTTTTTTCAAAATCAATTGTTGGACAAAATTTCTCAACTTTTTCTGTTTTCTTCCCAATACATACAGGCACAGATGTATACACACATACAAATCCAGAAAAAGATCACCTTCTGGTGAGCACTAGCTACTGTTACTGCTATCAATAACAGCCCACAGTTCTGTGCAACTTCTCTGTAGAAAAACAAAATAATTGAAAAGATCTCCAATTACTCTGTCTGCAAACTGGACAGAGAAATTACTATCAGGAAGATTAAATATACCAAGTATGAACAAAAAGTTTTTCATTTATGATCTTTCCTTTAAGGCAGGGGTAGTCAACCTTTTTATACCTACCGTCCACTTTTGTATCTCTGTTAGTAGTAAAATTTTCTAACCGCCCACCGGTTCCACAGTAATGGTGATTTATAAAGTAGGGACAAAACCTCTACTGCCCACAATGAAAGCTGGGACACCCACTAATGGATGGTAGGGACCAGGTTGACTACCACTGCTACTGGTAATCTACTTTCTGTTTTAAGAATTTGACACCAATACTTTCCATGCCCTGTGTCTTCAAAGAACAGCTTTTTACAAGCTTAATTCCAGGACAGAGGAGTTCTCAACATGTCTTCAATTCACATCAGTGGTGGGAATCAATTTTTTTTACTACCGGTTCTGTGGGCGTGGCATGGTCTGGTGGGTGTGGCTTGGTGGGCGTGGCAGAGGAAGGATTCTCTAAAATCTCCATTTCGTCCCGATCAGCTGGGACTTGGGAGGCAGAGAATAGATGGGGGCAGAGCTAGTCAGAGGTGGTATTTACCGGTTCTCTTGAAACTATTCAAAATTTTCACTACCAGTTCTCCAGAACTGGTCAGAACCTGCTGAATACCACCTCTGATTCACATGCTGAAATTTATCTTCTGCATTTGTTTAAAAATTATTTAAAAAGCAACATACCCCGACAGCACTCTATATATTATACTCCCGAGTTTTGTATTTTACATCTGAGCAACTGGATAAAAGAATGGGAGTCTAAAATTTCAAACTGGATTTATATAAGTGTTGTGCTATCTGCAGTAAATGTGATATGAGATAATACTGCAAACATAACACCTCCTTTTTCTTTCTTTTTTTTAATAAAACATTATGGCCATTATTTAGTGCCCTTTCCTTTGTTCTCCTGAGTATAATGTTGCCATTCTAGAATTTATAATCTCTCTTGGAACCACAGCCGTTGCTCTTGAGACTTGCATTTACTGACAACAGTCTTTTACAAACACCTCCAGCAATCAGCTCTATTTTTACAGTTAGTAATTCTTGAGGAAGTCACAGAAGCATATATAAACTTCAGTGAGAGCCTCTACAATTCCACTAGGGAAACTCTATAAATCCAGAAGTTCACCTACAGACAATATTATAGAGTTTGCCAACCCAGTCGATGAATTTCAGGAGTCAAATTAAAAGAAATAGAAAAAGAAGAATTAGACTCCTGACTAAATCCATATACATTTTTACCAGTGGTGAAATCTGAACGGGTTTACTACCGGTTCGCTGGCTGCACATGCGCAGTGCTCACCATGCACCAAATGCGAGGTGCGCATGTGCAGTGCACATCAAAAGGAGGCATGCGGTAAGTAGAACAGTGCACGAGGGGGGGTGATCAGCTGTGGCGCACAATCTTTTTTTTACTTTTAAAAGCAAAAAAAAAAAAAAGCCTCTGACGATCGTGCTGCTCAGCTGTGATCATGAGAGGCTTTTTTTTTAACCTTTTAAAAACATTTTTTTTTCCAACCCCTTTGCCCAAAAGGGTGTAGAAAAAAAGTTTTTTAAAAGAAAAAAAAAAAAAAGGTTGACCCCGCAGCTCAGCTGTGTGTGGGGGGGGGGGAAGGGATTTTTGCTACCAGTTCTCCGAACCACCTGCCGCCATCGCTACTGGATCGGCGATCTGGTCCAAACGGGGAACATTTCATCCCTGATTTTTACATGTGAAACTTCTCCCAATTGTATAGATGTATAGAAGACAAGAATAAGGATTTTCTACCCAGAAAAATACTGAATGTTTTGCTGAAATTTTTAAGTATAAAAAAAAGAGTTTAAGCATATATATATATATATATGTCTCATTTTTATGTAACAGTTTCTAATAAAAAATGATTTAGGCGGACTTAACATTTCTTCCAGCTTGTACTCACCAACGTTTTTATTGCTGAAGAGTATAAGGATTTCAAATCACCGTATTGTAGTAAAACTTACTTGGGAACTAATAAAGCAAAGATTCTCCCTTCCACTCTTTAGCTTTAACACTTCATGTCTTCATTTTCTAAAAGCATACTCATCTTTTCTAAAACTAACACATTTTCATTTATTACTTTGTTATTCTTTTTTTTTTTAAAGTCTTGGATTCCAGACTCTAGAGATATCAGTGTGGATTGAGTGAGCAATGGAGAATTTAATTTGAACATACAGTCGGTATCATCCTGCCATCAACTTTATTTTTTTTATTTTCATTTTTCCCCCAGAAAAATTCAAGGACATATAGCAAGTGCTGGACACATAGAAAGTGTGCAAAATTATTTATGCATAATAAGAAACCAAACTGGAATAAAAATATGAACTATAAGAAATTTACATATTCCGTTAGATAAATGTTAAATATGAAAAAATATGATAATATTTTTAAATACTAGTGCCTTTCTGTAATCAGTGCTATAATCTAAATAACCAGAATGTTATTTAAGAATTAAAGATGTCTTAAGCCTTTAAACATTCAAAGAAATTGGTAGTTTTTAAGCTTTAATGGCTCATTTTGGCTGAAATTACTTTTACTGTCCTCAATACCCAATTAATAAAGTCCTTGTCAAGGATCTAATTTTAAAATATGTGAGGTAGATACTTCATTTCTCCTTAGTATTTCATGAATGCAGGAGATGTTTAATTAGAAATGGTGTCATATAAATAAACCATGACTTACTGTGACTATATAAGATAAATGTCACACAAGCAGTTCATGAAGCTAAATTCAGTATTAATGCAGTATTAAATATTACTCTACCAGTAACCACAAAGGCATTTAAATATATCATTCTATGAAACTTGAATTAGATTTAATGTTCTGTAATATACAAAACTCATGAACTATATATAATCCCATTTAGATATTATTTTCTAGTGATTTCTCTGCCTTTTGTTAGATTTCCTTTGTAGAGGAATTGCAATTTTGCTGCTTTTGCCATCTAAAGAATACTTATATACAAAAATAACTTCTATTTGCAAAAGAACAAGTAAAATAGTTTGTATACATGGTAAAGCTATATGGATTTCTATCTCAATAGAATTTCTAATAGAATAGAATTTTCACTTCAATTACATAACATGTAAAACCTTACAATTAATAACATCCTACATAAGAAGTACACTGTTTGAGTCTTTCTGTGAAATGCAGTGAATATAGTATACTTGGATTTCAGTAAGGCATTTGACAAAGTAGATCACAGCCTACTTTGTGGTAAACTAAAACAATGTGGGATAGACAGCATCACCATCAGATGGATTTTAGAACTACATCTACACAGAAGAAAGTAAGCAGTGTGGTACTCCAAGGTTCTGATTTAGGCCCAGTACTCTTCAACATATTCATAAATGATTTAGATGAGGGACTAGAAGGAGAACTCAACAAATATGCAGACAACACTAAACTGGCAGGAATAGCCAACACTCCAGAAGACAGGGTCAAGATCCAGATGGATCTCACCAGACTTGAATACTGGGCCCTATCTAATGCAAAGAAATTCAATGTAGAGAAATGTAAATTTTTACATTTAGGCAAGAAAAATCAAATGTAAATGTATAGATTAGGTGAAACCTGGCTCAAAAGCTATAACTGTGAGAGGGCTCTTGGAGTTCCAGAGGACACTTAATATATGAGCCAGCAATCGTGCAGCAGCAGCTAAAAAAGCCAATACAATCCTAGATTACATTAACAGAGGGATAGAATCAAGATTATGTGAAGTATTAATATTGCTTTATGAAGCCTTAATAAGACCACACTTAGAATACTGCATCCAGTTTTGGTCACCATTAAAAAAATGTACAGATTCTGGAAAGTGGACAGAAAAGAGCAACAAAGATGATTAGGGAGTTGGAGGCTAAAACATATGAAGAAAGTTTGGAGGAATCTGGTTTGTCTAGTCTAGTAAAAAGGGGTGTTATGATAGCAGTGTTCCAATATTTGAGGGGTTGTCACAAATAAGAGAGGGTCAAGCAATTTTCCAGAACACCAGAAGGCAAAACAATGGATAGAAAATAATCCAGGAGAGAAGTAACCTAGAACTAAGGAGAAATTTCCTAATTTGGATAGAACAATCTCACCTAAATTGGTGAGAACAATTAACCAGTGGAACAGCTTGCCTTCAGAAGTTGTGAGTGCTCCATCACTGGAGGATTTTAAAAGAGTGGACAGCCATTTGTCTGGAATGATATAGGGTCTCCTGCTTGTTCAGGGGATTGGACCAGAAGACTTCCAAATTCCTTCCAACTCTGATATTCTGATTCTTCACCGCAGCTTCAGAGAGATCCGCAAAGTAAGCTCAATATTTTTGTATTTGTGTTTAAATGTTGTATGCGGGTATATACATGGAAGAATAAATCACATTTTGACATATGATTTGCCACTTGCTTCTTTCCCAGCAGGTAAAGAAACACATATTTGATACATATATTTGAAAGTGAAGAAGAAAAGATGGGGTAAAGCTCCAACTACAATATATTAATAGAGAAATGAGTAGGACTAAAGCTAGTGTGCCCGGAGAGTTATCTAGGTAAATTTTGTTTAGGTATTAGAACCGGAATTCCAGAGTGGTGCTTATGTTTACCAAGGGAGCATCCATAAGCATGTTTGGATATTGCTAGATTACCACAGAGACTATTTTATAAATGGACTAGTAATCAGTTACTCTGCCTAATTAGGAACCTGCAAATTAGATGTAACAGTAATAGCCAGCTCCCATTCAGAAAGTTGTTAACAGGAGTGGACCCTGGACCCTTTTTAAAAATAGGTATGGCAGTTCAATGGTCATTGCCTTAACTAAGCAGGAATTCCAGTCCATTACATTTTAGACAGTTGACTGTGTTCCTGTATCAAGATGATGAAAATATTCTTTTGGTCACTGAAGTTGGTCTCAGAAGACATCGACTGGCTCTTACCGTAGAGAAGAATTGCTTACAATTAACTACACCAAAATTAAAATTATGGTCTTTTCAAAGGGATTGCGATGCTGTAAGCATCAATGGCAGATGAATAACAATACTATACACCAAGTTTCATCCTTTAAATATCTCAGCACACTATTCCAGCAATTGGGCATCCATCGAGAACTAATTAAAACTATTTCTAATACAGCTAATATTACTGCTAAAGCTACACTCAGCTTTTTTTCATGCTACAGGAGGTAAGAATGCATTTGCTACCACAACACTTTTCAAAGCTAAATCTATCTCCAAAATGTTATATGGTTTGCAGGTATGTGCATCCAGTAACCTAAAATCCCTTGATACAATGCAGTACAAATTCTTGAGAATGCTTTACTCAGAAACTGGATTGAGTCCCTTGGATTTCAGGGTCCATGTACAGTATGTGGCTCTGTTTTGGGCTTGAGCTTCAGTTTTCCAGTAATTCTCCAGCTGTTTTTATTCTTTTTAATAATTTCTCTCTTTTTGTAAGCTACGATCCAAAGTGACTTATATCATTGTGTTTCCTAGCCTTAGGTATTCCAAAAGTGAGAGCTGTAATATAGCAGCAGGGGATCAGATATCTCTTCATATAGAACAGGAGATATTAGGCCACCGTGACTGGCATAATATAAACTGGAGACCTTTCCAGTCAGCAAACTAACGTCACCTGCCATCGCATCATAGAAATTCCTCTTTAATCTCATTTAATGTCCTGCCCTCTGCATTATTAGAAAGAACTTATAATAATATTCCTTTGTAGATCAAACCTGTTTCTGTGCTTTGGAGGAACTTGAGATCCTAGTATACATGTTCCTTTGACGCTCTTTCTATAGTAAGCTACATCCCACCCTTATACTTTCATTTGACAACAGAAGTCTCTTCTGTCTGGAGAACAATCCTAGTTGTTCCTTGCTACCAGACCAGAATCCCAACAGTTGCCCTGTGTAGAAAAATATTTTGTTAATTTTCTGATTTCATACAATATACACAAACTCATGTCCCTGGGTTATCACTTAATACTAAAATACTCAATAGATATTGACCCAGCAGTTCAAAAGCGGGTGACCGCAAGTAGGTTTAGCTTCAGTAAGTTTAATGAGTTTAGCTCATTAAGAAGAGATTGGGCAGCCATTTATCTGGAATGGTATAAGATCTCTTGTTTGTGCAGGTATTGGACAACTTAATGGGGACATCAAAGGAGCTCTAGCTGGGTGAAAGTCACCATTCTATCCTTTCAACTGAAAGCGCTTTGGTGCTCAGAACATGACAGTAGTAATAGCTGAAGTAGTAGTTGTAATAGTAGTACCTAGCAGCAACAGTGATAGGTATAATTCTAGCATTTTATGTTAGAGTATTTTTTATTAATTACTGTAGTTATTTTCTTTTAGCATTCAGGTGCTACTTTTAATATCCTATTAGCTGCACCTATTATACTATAACAATATATACTCCTGATAATATCTTAGCAAGTTTTCCAGCTTCTAGGCATTTTATTGTTCTTTCTGAATACTGTCTATATTTTCTGTCATGGTTTTCTGCTTTTTGCCTCTTACTCTTTTAAGATGTCAATGTTTAATTTGCTGGTCAGAGACCATAATGAAAACAAACAAAATCTTGTAATCTCCCGTAGCCCTCAGACTGCCCGTGGCATGCTCCAAAATGTAACCGCTGGCCAAAGAATCTGGGGAACAAGACTCAGAGAAATTATTTGATCTTTAAAAACAAGACCCCTGACAAAATGTGCTGCCACCTTTTCAATAAAGAAATGTTTTAAAATGCTGCCTTGGATTTAGCCCCTGCCTCATTTTTTTTCCTCTTTGACATCAACAAGATTAAAAGACCACACTTTCATTTAGGGAAAAGTTATCAAGCAAATACTATCTGCAGTTTGCAGATGTTGGTGGAAGTCACCGTTGACGCATATAGTTGACATAAGTAACCCAAGGTTGTCATCAAGGATAAATCTCCATGATGTCTTGAAACAGGGTTGTAGATTTGTTGCCTAAGAAGAATCTCTAAATGGACTAGGTAAACAAGCAATAAATGAAAAATATCTGAATACAGGTGTCAGTACACAAAATGCAACCCTCTTGGTATATAACTGGCATCATAATAAAGGAGACTATCAAACAGACATAGAAGCAATTATTCTGACTAGAAGAGGCAAATGTCCTAGTATGTATCATTTGATCAACAGCATAGCAAAGAGAGTGTTATGAGAATACTAGATGCAGTTGTGTGTGTGTTGCTCAGTGTGTACACACAGATAGAGCAATATGAATTATAATCAAAGATGTGAAGACTACCGGGGGGGAGGGGCGGGTGGAGAGACATACCCAGAAGCAATAGGGAAAGATCAGGGTGGGAATTTTTGTTTGTTCTCTTTTCTAAAAGATTGAAAATAAATAGACTATGAAATATTTCCTATTTTTTCTTTTAAATTCCACATAACATGGCTATAGTGTCAAATAAAGTGGTTCATGTTTGGAAATACAACAAATCATAATCATAATAATTAACATGTAAAAAGATAGAAAAGCTTGTCACAACAGAAGGTTTCAGATACCCATGACACTAAAGAAACAAAAGTAAAGTCTCAGGAAAATAATGAATGACATTTCCTGTGGTGAATTAGTATTTTCCTAGTCTTGCCCTTCCCATACTTTTTTTTTAAATAGTGCTTTCTGAATGGGTCAGTATTTCTTTGTTTAGTATAATCTTGGTGAGAGTTTTTCCTCCCACTTTAATGTTATTTGCCTGTCTGATTCTAACAGGCAAAAATGAAAAGACACAGCATTCCTAAAACCTGATAGCTAAATGTTCTTAAAATTAAGAACATTTTAAAATAAATTCATGTCAGCATTCAATCAGTGTCGGAACAAAATACATTTTCAATGTTATATAATAAACAAATCATTATAATCCAATGCATCTAAAAGTTACCAGGTTGGGGAGAGTGATTTAAAATTGTGAAATCCTCATAATGCTTGTTTCAGGGAAGATTGAAATCAACATAGGGAATTAGAAATAATAATAATAATTAAAATTTGAAGGATAAAAATAAATACTGTTCAGGGCTGAGATGAAAAGTTAAGATATTTTTCAAAGCTGTTTGCTCTGAATTTCAAGAATAGTTCAGTAAAAATTCAGTAAAAATCTTTATTTATTTATCTATCTATCTATCTATCTATCTATCTATCTATCTATCTATCTGCCCATCCATCCATTACACAGACAGCTTAAAATACATAAAATAATCATCTCTTTCTATCTTTAAGAGAAGCCATTTTCTTCAAATAGATATTTGGAAAATGTGGTATGATTTTTGCTTAAAAGTCCTTTAAAAATTGTGTACCCTCTCCTTTTAGAGGAACTGTGTCTAACCCACAGCCCAAGGGCTGTATGTGGCCCTGGACAGCTAGTAATGCATTTCCACAAAATGTATACATTAAAATATTATATATTTTATATCCAGCCCAAGTTAATTCCTTTTCACAATATGGTCCAGGCAAGCCAAAAGGTTGGACTGCCATGATCCAGAGCGTATCTACAAGCATCTTTAAGAATATCCCACAGTTTCATTTCTGTTTCTTCTCCAGAAGTTATTCCTTTTTGTCCAACTTGGCTTTGATATTGTATTAAAAGAACAATAGGGAAAAGGCTAGCCATCAAGCTAGCAATACGAGTTTTACATTCATGTTAATAAAATCATATTGCAGTTAAAGTTATTTACTATTCTTTCCTCTGCCCTCACTAATATTTCAACTGTTACTCTCCTTTTATGTTGCTACAGGGATAAAATATTTCAAATACAATGCGCAGCAGCTTGAGTCTTTTCTGATTTAGGTTTTATATTTTCTCCATACAATCTGGATGAGTATCTTCTTAACATACTTATGTAAGAATTCAAATGAAGAAAACAGATTTTCCTCCCTGTTTCCCACACCCCAAGATAACACCATCTATTTATAAATTGCCATTTCTGAGGGGAAAAAATATCTAGATATAGATTGGGTGCTTATTGGTCCCATGAAAAAAAACAACAAGAGAAAAATCAGTTTAAGATACAATTGATAATATATGCTATTTATTTCAAGTCAGCTTTTAATAGGGCAAACTTGTCTCTCGCATTATACTCTTCCATACATATATGCAGAAAATCTACTAATTTTAATGGAATCTACTCCCAAATAAGAACAGTATAAGCAAATACCCTTTCTCAGGCTGTGGAGCATAATTTTTTTTCTATTTATTTTTGATGGCTAGGATGATATTAAGAGCCAATGTGGGAAAGTGGTTAAGGTATATCAGCTGGAAACCTGGGAGGTTCAGTCCCATTTTAGGCACAAAACCAGCTGGGTGACATTGAGCCATTCACGATCTCTCAGCCCTAGGACAGAGGGAATGGCAAATCAATTCTGAAATCTTGTCTAGAAAAGTGCAGCAACTTGTCAAGGCAGTTACCAGGAGTCACTACTGATTTGAACGTTCATGATTGCCTGCCTGCACACACATACAAACACACACACATACACACAAGGATGATGATAGTGAAGAAGATGATTATTAAAGAGTTAATAACGTAAACCTATTGCAAAGATTATCAACCATTTTCATCTGTTCTTTGCTTTAAAGAATAGAATAGAATAGAATTTTTTATTGGCCAAGTGTGATTCGGCACACAAGAAATTTGTCTTGGTGCATATGGTCTCAGTGTACATAAAAGAAAAGATACGTTAATTAACAATCATAAGGTACAACACTTAAAGCAAAACAAAACCATGCTATCAACCTTAGCAAAACTGGCAAATTTTCATGACAGGGTTAGAGGTAAGATACGGGGGCTACAACAAAAGAACAGTGGGTTGTCTGTTCCCCAAACATCACCTTAAATGTATCAAGTTACAGGTGTTATCAGATATTAAAGTGATGTGATAATAAACCACTAACTATATTAGGTTGATTTTACAGATCATTATAGCAAGATTGAAATAAAGCATTATAGCAAGATTGAAATAAAGATTATGATCTCAGTCAGGGGTCCTCAACCTTGGCAACTTTAAGCCTTGTGGACTTCAACTCCCAGAATTCCTCAGCTGGCAAAGCTTCTGAGCAAAGCTAGCTGAGGAATTCTGGGAGTTGAAGTCCACAAGTTTTAAAGTTGCCAAGGTTGGAGACCCCTGATCTAAGTCACCTAACCACTTTTTCTTCACTGGCAAGACTATAGAGGCTTAAATATATGTTGTCTTCCTGAAGAAGAAATTATCAGGGATATGAATAAGAATTCTGAGGAAAGAGGCTTGTAGGCCTAAAAGAGACTTCGCTTTGCATTAAGTGGTTACAGCAGATACTGGTATTTTGATTATACACTTTTATGAACATCTAAGGACTTAAACCTGGTCATACATATTGATGAAAATATACATTTATAATTGTTGACATTCATTTACATAATTTATATCCTAGATTATCTTGCCATAATTTTCCGTAACAGCAGATAACTTGATTGAGTCCTTAGCACATTCATTGTAGATCTCTCTTGATACATTTATTTTCTTCTAGTGACCTCTAATGTTCAACCTTCAAAGTTGTTTTATATGTTTTTCCAAATATAAATATATACGTTTCCCACAGGAAGGTTTCTTTTTTAACTTCAAAGTCTTAAATCAAGTTCATTTGAGTCCCTAATCTTTTTGAAACTTTATTTTAAAAAAAAAACACTAGTCATCCTTTTGCTGTATGTTGAAAAACTTTTTTTATAGATCTCTGATTTATAAAGTTTTTTTTAAAAAAGTATTGAAGAAAACACACAGTTGATTTCATTAACTGTTCATTCTCAAGCTACTCAATCTTTCAGACGCAGTGAAAAAAAAATCCAAAGTGATTAATAAGTCAGCCTCAGTCAAAACTAGAGCCCATATAAGCTACATTAATAGCTATAAGCATAATAGAATCCTGCTACTTCCAGTTGGTAGCAAGCTGACTGCAAAAAGTCAGTTCCTGCCATACACTCATTGTAAAATAGATATTCAGAGTACATGTAGGTAAGCTTAAGATCTCTTTCTCTAGAAAAAATTTGGAAATCCAAATGCAGTATTCACATTCCATTTTCAGCCACAATGTTATCTCTCTATTTCTATTTCCTCTATTTCACAGGAAGCCCTTCTTTTCTCAATTAGATTTAATTGTTTTCATTGCTTTTTAAAAACTGTATAATAAAAAAGTTATATTGTACTCAATGGGTGAGTACATTCTCTTTAAGAATGAGATTTTAATTATAAATTTAAGGTTTAGGGAGAAAATGGAACATTCAGCAAAGGCTGATTGGGGTGCTGATTTTAGAAAGTTTTAGGATTCAGATGGACTCAAATTAATGACTTTGAAATTAATTGAATCCTTCCTATGTGAAACTTTCCATGTTTAGATTTAGAAACAAAAATAACATATAAGATGACTTTGAAGATGACTAGAGGGAAACAAATATATTAATGGATCTAATGAGAGGGAATGAATACTGAATTCAGAAATAATTTCAAAGATAGCCACTATTATAGATAAACTGAATGAAATCATGGGAAAGGAACAAGTTTCCTTACATAAAACCAAAATTAATTTCAATGTGCATTTAAAATAAAAAAGATAAAATGCTGGATATAGAAATGAAACAGTTGATATTTTAATAATTAAAGACATGCAAATGCTAAACTAGAAGAGTGATGCAGAGAATCTTTTTACCAATTTACAAAAGGGGCTTGTTAAAATTGTCAGTTTGGTAAGAGGAGACAGCGAGAATATGAAGTGTGACTTGGATATTCTCTTTATAGTGGACTTGTTGAAGTTGTCAACAACTTTGAGGCAAGAAACAGAGTGTGAAAAGAAAACAGATGTTAGGATGTTATCTGGGGAAAATAAGATTGTTGGAAGAAAGAGGAAAAATACAAAGTTGTTTTATTTGATCAAGGTTAAAATGAATGAGTAATGTTTAATAGATTCTTGCATACTAGGACAGGATAATGATATTTTACAGGTTTTGTATATCTAGAAGAAACGAGAGAATCCATGTGCTGCTTTTTAAATGATTTCAGTTAATAAAAGTAAGGGAAGGACTTCAAGTAAATTTATTAGGAATAGTTTGTAACAGTTATGTTGTTATTTCTGATAACTCTTAATGAACTGCTGATTAAGAGAGTAGTGCTTTAAAGATTTGTTTGTGGATAATGGGTGATATTTGGGATGAAGCACTGTTTGCTCTATTTTAAGAGATATTAATTAATTCTTAATGTTAATTATACTTGCTGGGGATGAAGGGGAGGATTCTTTTTCCAGCAGTTTTTTATTTTTCTATTTTCTTGTCTATTTATAGTTTTATCTTTTGTAATCTTAGATTTGACAAAACGTAGAAAGCTGTATTTGGAAATAAACTGGCAGCCAATGTACCATCTGCAACAAAGGAATAATAGCGATAAAATGGGTCTCATCTTCCAGGCTGCAGCCTACTGCATTTTGCATCAGTCAAAATTTCGAGGTAATCTTCAAGAGCAATTCCAAATAGAGTTTACTGCAATAATCCAATTAAGAGATAATGAACGCATAAGTGACTGTTGCCAGGTCCCTCCACTCCAAATGAGATACAAGTGACATATGGGGCTGAAGCCGAATTACTCTTCTGGCCATGAACTCTACCCTCTTTTTCAAGTTGAATGCAATAGAATACAAGTGACAGGTCTACTCTTTCAGGAAGTGTATAACCTAATTAGAGCCAGCATAGATACTAACTATCAAACCTAGCAGTTTCTGGACAAAGAGAAACTTTGTGTTGCTAGGGTTCAGCATCACTTTATTTAGTCCAATCTATTTTTTAATTTTTTTTTTACTCATCTAAACATCTGGTGAGAACATCTACAGCAGCTCCTGTCTGGCAGTAGAATATATAGCTAGGATATATCCATATACTGATGATATCTCATCACATACTAACCAATGATCTCACCAAAGAGAATGAGAAAAAGTGAAGGCTTTTCTGATCAATGCATTCTAGTGTTTAAGGCTTTACATTTTTCTATCTTAATAATTGCTGGTACAGACTTTTTCATTTCATTTCATTTCATTTATACTTCAATATTCTTGTCCACACATGTATATTCCTTACCTGTTCAATGGGCATATACAGTAATGGCCAAAATTGTGGAAACCTTTTGGGAAAAGTGTATTTTCTAAAACTAGTTAATAACACCACTTTTTTTGGAGTAGTACCATAAAATTATATATCAATGGAAAGATAATTTAATCAAGAATATAATGCAATAACTTTTATAAAGGATTTACTATTAGAATAGCAGTTACATATAAAGAAGAAAAGTGAAACACGTATAAAAAGCAAGATATACAAAAATTATCACCATGCCAGTTAATAGGTGGGTAATCTTTAGTATGAATTATGGCCTTACAGTGTCTTCCCATGGAGTGAACCAAGTCTTTTAGTTCTGCAGCTGTTATAATGTGAAACCAAGATTGAATGATTGCTTCTACTAACTGGGTTTTATTGCTGGGTTGCTTCTGACTAACAAGTTCCTTTAGTCGGCTCCATAGATTTTCAATTGGGTTAAGGTCTGGACTATTCCCAAGACATTCTAGCAATGGAATATGATTATTTGAAACTCCAAAAGAAAGTGGTGTTATTAGCCATCAAACCTCAAAAATACACTTTTCCCAAAAGATTTCCACAATTTTGGCCACTACTGTACCATTTCTATACACAGAGAAGATCATAAGGAGGAATGCAATATTATAATATTAGAAGTCATATGATTGCATATGATACAATCATAGGACTGTGCATACTTGGAAAGGAATTTGCAGGTATCTTGCAAAGACAGCACAGTTCTATTATTCATTGAGACTGAGGGTGACTTTTATCAGACATCTACAAGGAATTGAAAAATGTATGACACTGTTTCAAGAGTTGTATTAAACCTAATGAGTAGACTTTCCTGTAAGGCTGAAAAAAGTTGGTCTGCTTTACTGCACAGCAGAGAGATACATGAAGTCCAAAGCATTTTCAATATATATACACATGATACTTGACAAGAATATATCGAAATCTTGTACCTAAATAGCAACAAATAAATATCTTGATATTTCAATCCTTCTAATCTGGGCAAAGAGAATTCTTTTTACTCTTATTAGATTCTGCACTTTTTTCAGGCTCATAGGAAAGCCTATTCATTAGGTTTAATGTCTTCGCTTTATGATAGTGAGTACAATACTGCAAAAGAAATGTGGGGTAAGGCAACTGACTGATTTCCATGTAAGTAAAGATAAATGGAACTGTAAGCTGCAATAAAGGTAGCTTAATGTTAAATGTATTTGGGTTTGGTCTCACTGAGAAGGCTCAAAAAGCATTTGTGGTTGTATACCGATGTTTTTGGCCAAAAACCACAGCAGAAAATATTCCTTCATATATTTCCACTGATTTAATTTATCAACAAAGAGCCTATCTTAATTTTTTCTGAGAGTTGCCTTTAGAAATATAACTACTGACATTAGATACAAATATCTTGTATGAGAACCCGTACTAAATGTAAGAATATGTGCAAGAAAGCACTGTTATTTTCTACAGTAGAAATGATTTTGAGAAGGCCATGTATCTAAAGATATTCGGCTTTGGCATTTCTATTTAACAGCATATTGCTTGAGATGAAGTAAAATTCTAAGAATTTATTAGTATCAAAGGGAATCAATTATTCTTTCTAAGAGATGGTAGACTATCATCAATATTTCTTTTATTGCTGCTCACAACTGGAACTATTGATCATGCTGTGAAGTCCTAGAGGGGACAAAGGTGACCTGCTGTCCTCCATTATTTTGGACTTCAATTCCTATCAATCACAGGTCAATGGCAGTAGATTCTGGGAGTCTAAATCATCCGGAAGGACCCAGTGATTCAATTATCTTTTAGGCACTTTTCTTTTGCCCCTCCCTTTCATCGCCCAAATTTCTACTTTTTCAGAAGCAGAGACAAAACAGGAGATTTCACACAAAAGGTGTTTGTTTAATTCTAAGCTGAGCATGATGGTTTCCAGAAAAAACAGAGTGTCATTTTCAAACTCAGATTTAGAAAGGCACTGGTCTGTCAGCTGTGCTGCCCTTAATTACCCTCTTCATTTGGGAAAAATAGAAAGTTTTGCTGATGAAGGAGACAGCTGAGTCAGAAGTACACATCAGCAGTCTATGTAATCTTAAATTAAGAGTTTGGCAAAGCTTGGGAAGTTTTTTAGGTTACTGCATTAAATCAAACTTTCTAGAATGCAGTTTCTAAAAAAGCATTAGTATATATCTTTCCAGTTTTACAAAGAATTTGATTTGTCTGGATCACTGCTTTATTTTTGAAACAGCTAACTCAAAATTCTCAATTTAGCTCAGTTGTATATTTGGAATAACAGAGCTTTTGTTGTTCAATGTTTGGATCATAAGATTCTTTGGGGTATCAACATAATAAATAATAATTTGGAACAAAACAAACATTGTAAGCCATATGTACTTACCCACAGGAGACATTTCAGGAACTCCGGCAGTGTAAGGGCCATCCAGAAATTTAGGCTCATTGTCATTGATGTCCTGAATCTTAATGACGAATTCCGACTCGGGCTCCACGGGTTTATTTGTCAGTCTATCTAGTGCTTGTGCACGGAGGGTGTAGTAGGCCTGCTCTTCCCGATCAAGCCTCTTTGTAGCATGAATGTCCCCCGTGTTTTCATCAATAATGAAAATGGAACTTGCCCCCTCTCCTGACAAGATGTATTTGATGGAGCCGTCTCCTTTATCAACATCAGAGTGAAGCTGGTAAAAAATTGATGAGAGATGAGATTAACGTACAGGACAGTTGGCGATATGAATATATGTTTAAAAATAATCTGCATGTTATGCCATAGTATATGAAATTGTTTGTTCTTGGAAAATTAAGGCAAAATGTTGAATGTGCACAGCATGTGACAAATGATAGGAAGCTTTCAACTAACTCCCCTTTGTCAGGCAGTCCCATGTCATACCCAATCTTATTTTCAAAAGCTGGCACGTCAGATGAAGCTTTTTCTGAGAACACAGTTGATTTTACAAGCCATGGTAATCTAATGCAATTTACTCAAGAGTAATCCCGATAAAGCCAACTGAAATCCTTTGAAGAAACGCAGCCTGTGCTTTACATTCCTTTGGGGATCAATGTATCTGCTTGCTACATAAAACGTTAAATATTTAGGTTTCTCCAAGTCATGAAAAAAATAAAACAATGAATCAGCATATAGTCTCCATCCCCCTTTATATTTATTACAGTGATTTATTAATAGGGAGTATGTCTATTTCCATTTTGAAAGTCACAGAACTGAACAGGAAGCCAAAATAGTTCATCCTGACATCATTAAGTATTTTTATTTCGTTTTGTGGTGAAGGTTGTCGAGAGCGTGGTGGCACGACAGCTTCCCCGACACCTGGATGAAGCTATCTATTTGGACCTGTACCAGTCGGGCTTCAGACAGGGGTACAGCACTGAAACAGCATTGGTCGTGTTGGTGGATGATCTCTGGAGGGCTCGGGACAGGGGCTGCTCCTCTGTCCTAGTCCTATTAGATCTCTCAGCGGCTTTTGATACAATCAACCATGGTATCATGCTGCAGCGGCTGAGTGGGTTAGGAATAGGAGGTACCGTTTTACGGTGGTTCTCCTCCTTCCTCTCCGACCGCTCGCAGTTTGTGTTGGCAGGGGGGCAGAGGTCGACCTCGAGGTGCCTCGTATGGGGAGTGCCGCAAGGGTCGGTCCTCTCGCCCCTTCTGTTCAACATTTATGTGAAGCCGCTGGGTGAGATCATCTGTGGTTTTGGGGTGAAATGTCACCTGTACACTGATGACACCCAGCTGTATATTTCCACCCCAGGCCACCCCAACGATGCCCTTGATGTGATGTCTCGCTGCCTGGAGGCCGTGCGGGTCTGGATGGGGAGAAACAGGCTCAGACTCAACCCTTCCAAGACTGAGTGGCTATGGCTCCCGGCATCCCGATATACTCAGCTGGTGCCATCGCTGACTATTGGGGGTGAATCTTTGCGCCCACAGAGAGGGCTCGCAATCTGGGTGTCCTCCTGGATGCACGGCTGTCTTTAGAAGAGCATATGACGGCCATGGCCAGGGGGGCCTTCTATCAGGTCCGCCTGATTCACCAGTTGCAGCCCTTTCTGGATTGGGACGCCTTGCGCACGGTCACTCATGCCCTTGTCACCTCCCGATTGGACTACTGTAATGCTCTCTACATGGGGCTCCCCTTGAAGAGCAATCGGAGGCTCCAACTGGTCCAGAATGTGGCCGCGCGGGTGGTTATGGGCGCAACCCGATGTGCCCACATGACACCCCTCCTGCGTGAGCTGCACTGGCTCCCAGTGGTCTTCCGAGTGCAATTGAAGGTGTTGGTTACCACCTTTAAAGCGCTCCATGGCATAGGACCCGGGTACCTTCAAGATCAACTTCTGCCACCAATAGCCTCCCACAGTTTGCTCACACAGAGAGGGTCTCCTCAGGATGCCATCAGCCAAGCTATGCTGGCTGGCGACACCCAGGGGGAGGGCCTTCTCTGTGGGAGCCCCAGCCCTGTGGAATGAACTGCCCCCAGAAATGCGTAAGATCTCCGACCTCCGGGTATTTCGCTGTGCCCTTAAGACCCTGTTGTTCTGCCAGGCCGGGTTATCAATGTAATAATTTTAAATCGGGTGTTTTAAATTTTTGGGGTCTTAAACTGAGCCAAATTATTTAATAATTTTAATAATTTTAATTGATGTTTGTCTTGTGCTTTTAATAGGCTGTACACCGCCCTGAGTCTTTCGGGAGAAGGGCGGTATAGAAATAAAATTATTATTATTATTATTATTATTATTATTATTATTATTATTATTATTATTATTATTATTATTGGCAGCATTTATAAACTATAAGCATGAAATAAATGTTATCACTGTATTTAGGTAGAGATAGTAGCTATATGATTGCTAATCTACTTCATCAAGTTTCATTGTGATGTCTTCTCCAAATCCGTCACAGGTTTAATCCTAATATGCCACTCCCATCAAAAGACCAAGCTTTTGAGGGCACACTCTATAACTACAATCAACTTTCTATATGTTAGGCTGTTTGTAACCTTCAATTAGATAAAACAGTGCATTACAAGACAACAATTTTTGAATCTTGGTACATCAAATATGCTAAGTCAAATAATTCTGTACAAAATTTCAAAAGATCTAAGCCCCAGAGCTCACTGTAACATCATTGCAAAAAAGGCATTGTCTTAATTTTCGAAGAGTTATTTTACGAAATTTTCTCTCTGGTAATGCTATACTTCAAACTAGGGCATACAAAACTTTTGCCAGACCTATACTTGAATACTGCTCACCTGCCTGGAGCCCTCACTGTATTTCAGGCATCAATACATTAGAGAGGGTCCAGAGATATTTTACTAGAAGAGTATTCAAATCCTCTGCTCGAAATAAAATTCCCTATACCACCAGGCTTGAAATTTTAGGCCTCAATAGCCTTGAACTACGTTGTCTACGTTCCAGCCTAAGCTTAGTTCATAAGATTATTTACCAAAACGTCCTACCTGAAATGAGTACTTTAATTTCAACCACAATAATATAACGGCTATCAATAGATTCAAACTCAATATAATTCGCTCTAATTTTGATTGTAGGAAATATGACTTCTACAATAGAGTAGTAAATGTCTGGAACACTCTGCCTGATCCTGTTGTTAAGTCTCTCTAATCCCCATACCTTTTACCTTAAACTGTCTACTGTGGACCTTTCATGTTTTTAAGAGGTCCCTAAGGAGGCATGCATAAGTGCACCAACGTGCCTATCATTCCTGTCCCACTGTTCCCATTTATATGTACTAATTTTATGTGTTTATGGCTATGTTTTGCTTATTTATTTCCTGTTATTTGTGCCAAATTTTTTTCATGTGTCCACTTCTATGTCTATACTGTTACTTGTTTCCTTGTACTAATAAATAAATAAATAAATAAATAAATAAATAAATAAACAAACAAACAAATAAACAAATAAATAAATAAATAAATAAATCTGTGATCCATTACTCCTGTTGAAGTGAGATTTCAAATATTCTCAGATAAGTAGTATTTGCAAACTTGTGGTTACTGCAAATGCCACCATAGTCAGTTGCAATCACATATTCACGATTTCCAAAAATCCCTGCCATCTACAGTACATGCAAACAAAATCAATGGGGATGCATGTCAGAAGTCAAAAAATTGCTCCCAATCCCACTGCTTTTTTATCCCACCCCCCATGATCATTCTGTTTATCTTCTTAGGCAAGGCAGCATCTCTGAAAGGATAATCCAATGGGTCATGGTTTTTCCATGTAAGTAAGTAAGTAAGAATTGAAACCTACAATTTCTAGATTATATCAATCTGGGGGAAAAACTTTATGCAACTTTTTCCATATATGTATGTATGTATGGTATAATGTATGTATATATATAATGAACACTCATTTTGTGCAAAAACAGTCCTGCTTCATGAAAAAACATGTGAAACACAAAATATAGTTTACAATTTAAATAATGATTAAATACTTACTATGGGCAGGAATATTCTACTAAAGAGATTAAAATAAGTATATTTGTCAAAAGGTAGAAGAAAGAACAAGAGTCTAATATCCTAGACGTAACCCCCAACAATAAGAAGGAATTGGTTGAAGAACTGTACATTGAAGAAAGTCATCACTGTATCCATGAAACTGTAAAATGCAGAGCAGAAAGAATAAAGAACATTGTAGCCTGCATTCTAGACTTTATCAACACAGTTTTTGCTGAACACTGAAGGAAGGTAGGCCAGATATAGTGGCTTGTAATAATGAAGGAGAAAAATGATCAGATAGGATAGGAAGTTCTGACTTTCAGAGGAAGAAGTGGCAGACTGAAGACAGCTATATGAAAAGTGGAGCCAATAAGACGGTTCCAAAGAGCCAGTGTGTAAATTAGCTCTTTGGAACCTTCTCCAGAGAAAGAGAGGACAGAAGATTGCCAACATGCACTCCAAACAGTTGCTCCTTGCACTGAGATCCCAAGGCAGCAATTCTGAGCTCTGGGAGACAAAAGAAAACTTGCTCAAAAGTCAGTCAGTGCCTTTTAAAACTTTACAAACTATCTTTTCTAAGCAAGTTTGGAAATTTCTTGTTAATGCTTTCAATTTAATAAAGACCTTTCAATTGACAAGTATGAAAACACCAACTGAGTTTTCTTTCAGTTCTTAATGAAAGAAAATTTTAATGAAAAGTTTTTTTTAAAAAAATAAATGAAATAAACAGCAAAAAAGCTAAATAAAACAATAACATTAGAAATGGATTACAAATATAGATAAATTTGTAATAAGATTTTGTAGTTAATTATAAAGAATTCTTCTCATGAGAAGTAAATTTGTTTGGATTTTTACAAGACAAAATAAAATAAGCAATTTTAAAAAGTGGATAGTAGAGGGAACTATAGATTTTAATTAAAGAATAAAAATAATTTAAAAAACTGATTAACACCTAATTAACTGAGACATAAAACAATACAAAATATTGAAAATATTAAAGGACGCTTTTGAACAATTCAATCAGAATTTAGTATCAACAGTGTCAATAATATTTGCTTCTATGGATACAGCATGTTCAAAAGATATTACAGAAGAAATAGCAGATGATGAAAAAGACGTATTTCAAAGATAGAAATGAATCTTCAAATGATAGGCTGTGGGAATGAAATGGAAAGGGATGGTTCATTGGACATATAAAAGAAACTGACTGATGTTTGAAAACTCAAAAGGAAATAAAAATAATAAACTGAGAGTGATCTGGATATATTTTATATTGGAATTACAAAAGAGGCTTGTTAAAGCTTTGAACAAACATATGAAAACAGACAAAGAAATGAAAATAACCAAATTCTAAAACATAACTTGAATGGATTAAGGATTAAGACTAGTAGAAGAAAAAGGAAGGAATATAAAGTTGGCTTATTTGATCAAGGTTAAAATAAGATATATTATAATTTTTGGTAACCCTTAAAGGAATTTCTGCTGACATTAGGGCTAAAAAGTTTATGCTTTATGGATTTGTCTGTAGATCATAGATTGGATATGAGATGAAGAAATAATTGGCCATAAAGAGTGAGTGAAGTATTACAAAACTTGTTTATATTTGTAGTGATAAAGCTTGAAAGTCACTTCTTTATATATTTCATTTCTCTCTTTACTAGATTCTTTTATATTGCATTTTTCTTTCTCTTTTGCACCTTCTATTCTTTCTCTTCTTCTTCCTTTCTTTTAGCCTGTATTGGATTTTATTACTGTAACTAGAATTTCTGTCTAATCTGTCTAAGCAGGGGAAGGGGAGAATGAAAATGAAAAGCAAGAAGTTAGGAACAAAGAGGAGAAGAGACTAATAAGTAGAAGACAAATATATAACATCATAATTTATAAGGGTACAAAGAAAAGAGAAAAAAAATCCTTTAAAAAACAAAAACAAAAGGAAGTTTTGTGGATGGGTGTTCAAAAAAAGAGCAGAAAGAGGCAAAAGGCACCCTGAAGGGAAAGTTTAGTAGACACAAAAAAATTAAAAAGCGATTCAAAATTTTAAGAGAGAGAGAGATAAAAGATTGACCAAAAAATCAATAAACGGTGGAATTTTAGAAAGACTAAGAGATGATGGATAATGAGAAAATGGGAAAGCCCCAAAACCCCAATAAGCTTTAGGTTAGTAGATGGTAATTTAAGACTAGATAATTGAACTGAAGTACTGATATTAACAGTGTGTTAAAAGATATTGTGAATTTAAAATATTCAGGATTAGAAATGGTGGGGACTTGGAGATATACTCCCATGATAGATTGAATATTGTTAATAATTGGTGTTATTTAGAATCCTATATATTTTATATTTGAAATATTGATGTTATGGTGGAATAATAAGTAATTTTTAAAATATTGAATGGCAACGTTTACTAAGGGATAATAAACACAGGATGTGAGGAAATGTTATTTATGCTTAAATGAATTAAAGAGAAAATGTAAAAGGAATATGAAATGAAACTAGTATTGTTTGAAGTTGGAAGATTAGAATTCTACATGCTATTTATATTATTATTGTTAACACTGTATAAAAAAGACCTGACACAATCAATGTACTGTCCACGAAATATGTATGTTTATATTGGAAAAAAAGAAAAGAAAAGAAAAAAAAAAGAAAGAAAATTAGCCAGCTTGGATATATTCAGAAAGCTCTAAAATGCTGAAGAGAAAGAAATAAATGATGGGAAGTAGAAAGAAGACAATACAAGATACAATTGACTTATGATGGGAATTGGGATTCAAATTTCTATGACCAAGTGATATGGCCATAAAGCCCAATCATATTGATTAGTGACAGCAATCCCTGCAGTCCCAGTTACCAAATCCCATGGTTGTTAGGCAAGGCAACTTCCTGCTGGCTTCCGTCACATCAGCAGAGAATGAAGCAGAAAGCTGAAAGTACCAGGTGGCTTGCATTCAGGCAGACAGGCAGATAAGTGGCTGCTGCCAGGTGGGAGGTGTGTGCAAGGAAGACACTGAAAAGGACAGGGAGGGTGTGCAGGCAAGGCAAGCAAGAGTGGCCAAGTGGTCAGGTGGCCAGGATGCAAGTGGCCAGCGCAGAGACGATTATGGAGACTGCATAGGTGAGGGAGACTTAATGACTCTCAGAAATTGTCTACTTGTGCTCTCCCCCACCTGGCAACATATACTTGCCTGCCTGCCTGCCTGCCTGCCTGCCTGCCTGCCTGCCTGCCTGCCTGCCTGGAGGCAAGCCACCTGAATTCTAGACAACCTCTATATCCCTCCCCAACTCTAACTCTATGATATTTGATTCTTAATATTGATTTTATTAACATTGAATTGTTTATGTTTGAACTCTTTCATGCATTCATTCTTTAAAACTCTGTCTGCAACTTTTTTTTCATAACCATGAACAAAAAAAGCAAAGCATAATAACACTCACATAATGTTCTGCTACTTCATCTTTAATATACTGATATCCCTAGTCTCATTTTAAATTATTTTTCTCCTTCTCTGCCTTATATGATATAATGTAATTAGAAGGATGGATATGAACAGGGGAAAAAAGACTCTGACAGACAAGAAAGATTGCCATCTGGATTGTCAGGCCAAAGCCTAAATATGATATAGTGACAATTAATTGAACCCAATCCCTTATACCTAATGGACAGAACCTTGCCAAACTAAAACTATAAGCTTCTGACCTATTAGATATATCCTAAGAGATTCTAGAGTGTGACTTCTCTAAATTTCTTCCTCTCTCATCCAGCTCAGGACTGAAAAGTCTCTTAATGTGAGCTTTTCTCTGGAATGCATTGTCTCCTCCTTGGGAAAGCTCTGTGCTGCCAAGACTCACCTCCACTGCTTCTCCAGGTGCACATTCCATCACAGGATCAAGAAAATGCACAGTGCAAATCAGTTAGATGATAAGCCAGATCCAGACTCAGTGCAAAGAGCCATTATCATTTCCATATGATAACCCAAAACAGGTTATCATATGCAACCTGAGGTCCATCAGATGCTTTCTTTCAACTATAATATTCACCCATCAAAGTCAATGCACATAGAAGGAGCTGACTAACTGTTCAGATCAGAGAATTATAATTTTAAAGTTTTCAGGTATAATTTGGCATAGGAAAGGTGTCAAAAGTTTCAGCTGAGCCGCAGAACTTGTGAAGTTGTTCCTAAAGTTATCCAGGTTCTGCCACTGTACCTAAAACCTACAAGATGGCAGTCTAAGTCATCTTCAAGGCTCCACATCAGGGAGGAGTACTATTAATATTTTCATATTAGATAATTTGATCTGCCTATTTCAAAATAGGTATTTTGGGAATTTCTTGTCAGACATTGTATGATCTCATACAAAACCACGGTAATCTCAAGCGATTTTATTGTAAGAGTTTATGTATTTTCATGTAAAAGTTTAACCCAAATGGTGGATCAGGAAGCTTATTGTTGGCCAACCAAAAACACAAAAAGCATAGTCAGGAGTACTATTGGTAACTCTACCTTTACTGAAAATTTACATTAACAGAACCCTGCAAGTCTGAAATTATCCCCTCACTTTTACTCTCCTGAAAACTAGGGAGGGTCCCTTCTGAAATGCTCTTCTTTCAGACTCAAATTTTGTTTATTAAACCATTGTCTGGACTGCAAATCTTTCTCCTATTTCCAAAGGTTATTCCCACATTCCATTACACCTGTAAATAATGATGTCATGGCACATTTTCTTTTTTTAATTAAAAAAACCCCATCCATTAGATTCATGGTTACTTTAGTTAGGGATACCTTTAGATTCAGTTAATTCAGTGCCAGCACTGCATGGATGATTCATGATCTGGAAGAGAGTTTAATGGATCCTTATTTTTCCTAACTTTTCTTTTTTATTACTTGACTTCTCTAATGACATCTTTTGGGAAATGGAGTCAGCCAATAAAAAGTGCATCCCAGTAGCAGAAGAGAATTTCTGTCACTAGAAATTACTTCTACCTCATCTTGAATTTTCTACAGCCAGCACATCTTTGAATTGGGATCATTTGAAGAGCTTAGTTTATTTGAGGAATAAAACATAGATTTTAAAAATCCCATGTTAACTAAGGGGGTTCCTGTTTCACATCTGCATTACTGATTTATAGTCATGACTTAAATTACTGTATTTGCTTTCTGTGCACTTATGATAGCAATTAGTGTGTAGCACTTTAATGAATAATTGCTACTCAGAGAACTAAAAATATTATAGTTTACTTTGATCTCCAAAGGCTAGCACTTCTAACATAATCTTAGGACTATATTCTCTGGGTTTTCAGTAAAAGTTCTTTTAAAAAGCAGAGTTCTGTGCTTAAAAACATTGATCCATTTTTTGTTGTTTTGTTTTACAATTACCATGGGTTTGCTCATTACAAAATTAGCAATGTTCCCACTGCTGTAAAAAATACTCTGAAGAGTTTTGCAAATACTATTTTGACTGTTTTAGTGCCAAGAAGAGGAAAATAAAAGGACATGACGAGGGAACAATGTATTATCAAAATGTGTTGAAATGAGTCAGCTTCATATTTTCTCAGCAATTTTCACAATTGTCATAGTTTAGATACCCCCCCCACACACACACATACTATCTCTCTCTGTGTGTATTACTCTATAATGGTATAAATAGATTAGGACAGGCATTTCCAGCTTTCACATGTCTTAAAATTGAAATTCTAGATTATCCAATTAGCATAATCAGCATCCACTTAGAGAATTCTGTAAGAAACTTTTCTGACATACAGTGTTAGAAAAACATCTTCCCTTCTGGTCTTTATAAATATTGGTTACTTTCATACCACTTTTTTTTGGGGGGGGGGGGCATAAAGCAATCTGTAAAGTTTTACAAAAGTGATGTATGACTTACAGCAGATAAACCTATTTAGAATATTAGAAGGGGCATTTTTTTAAAAAAAGAAAACAACTAGTAAAATAGGAGGAGGAAAATAAATGGTTTGAGCACTGAAGAACATTTATTATTTTGAAGGTATTTATTGGGAATTGGGAAACAAACATCATAAAACAGAATACCACCTCTTTTCCAAGCTCACAAAACTGATGAACAAATCATCCCTATGTGAAACTGAAGAAACAAAAGGTTGGGTATACTTAATCTAATAAATAAAATCATCCTGGAAGGAGGAATTAGCCATGAGGTTTATATTTATATAGCATACGTGGAAGCGTCACGAGCAGTAAAAGATGAGATTTGCTTCTCTCTTTTTCCAAAAATGGTGCTACTTGATTCTACTAATCAAAGACTTCATAAGAGGTTCTTATTTCAGATGTCATTGTCCATTACAACAGGATCCAGATCAGCTCTTCTCCATGTTTTTGCTTTTAATAGTCCTTCTAGGGTGTAATTAATTGGACCCCACAGTCAACAACTTTCAAACAACTTTCCATTGCCAGCAAATTATATGGACATGATTCAGGATGGAAACAATTGCAAGGATTGGTTTGGATTTTAGTGAATTGATTGTGATGATGTATGTCATCACTGGATATCACATCTGATGAAGTGAAGGAAGAGACAAGGGAATATAATCAGTGAGGTCAGAGTGTGTCCATTTGTCAGAAGAATATTGACTGATTATTGATAAAGAGGAAAACAAAATCAGAAATAAGACAGAATGAAGGGGCTTATTCAAAAGACATTAGCATTATTCATTATTCACTTTAAGTGCTTAGGTTCTTATGGCCACTTGTATTATTCAGCATAAATGTATTCCAAAAATATTAACTTTATTTTTTCTAAACTGTAATATTATTCTTTAGATTTACCTTTCAGTAATATTGGACTGAGTATCTATCACTGCTCTACAATTAACACAGCATCCCCCACAAACACACAAACAATGTCTATTATTTAATGTAAATAATTGCCCAAAGTATCTGAGATACAATCTGACAAATGATTTAGGATATGAATCAGAATGTGAGTGATTTGACACAACTGTATCAGTCTGCTTCATGACTGAAAAATCTCAATTGAGATTTGAAGTTTTATTAAAACCATAAAACTAAATTTAGAAATAAAACATTGAGAAGAACAGAAATTTTCCATGCTAGTCTCAAAAAAAAAATAAAGCAAGCGCATGTAAAATAAAAAGGGCTGAAAAGAATAGTGACTCAGAAGGTCTGTGTGACCTATTCAAATTACATCAGCAGCTATTTTTCCCCTTAATTTCACATCTGTATCACCTTCAAGACCATTGTCAACACCTTCAAGTGTTTTCCAGGTGAACACTTGATGTATCCTCAAAGAGCCGGCATGTTGCTGAAGTGGAGAACATGACCAGGCAGTGAGCATAGCTTCTCTGGATAAGCAAAAGAGAGTGTCCATATGTACTTTAGAAGACAATTTCCTGTGAGGAAGCTTGCGGAAACCCTGCAGGTGACCCAAAGAAAGAGCACCAGAAGCCCAGAAAGAAGAATCATGTTCCAGCCTCAACAGATTAGACCGGAACTGATCTAATTCCACTTTCTAAAATGCATTTGTATTATAACTATATAAAAGCTACAGAGATCTTTGGAGCAGCTGAGAAATTATACCTCCTGGTAAGTGTTCCTATGATACAGAATATGAATAAAGCAAAAGACATACATACAAGGATTAAAAAATAATCTACAATAAAAAGTTTGGAATTGGAAGAACTGGAGTATGAAAATTTAAAATGGTCAATGGTTTTGTCTAAATTTGGATATTGCTTATCTTAAATATTAAGTATACTGTTCAGGTCTTCCAAGTGAAATGATTGGGGGATTTTTATAAACAAAAAAAATCAAGGAACTGTTGTTAAAGAGCAAAGACTGCAGAACATGTCAAATAGGATTAATAAATTAAAAAGATGGAGAAAGGGAAAAGAAAAAAACAGGAGAAGAGCTCTCTTTTGGCAGTTACTTTCCCTTGTTGAACAAATTCGATAAAAGGGAGGGAGGGAGGGAGAGAGAGGGGGGTGGCTATTATCAGAGAAGCAGTGAGAAAAGTGAGAAAAGGATCATTAAACTGCATTACACCAGGGATGTTACAAATAATGTTGAGAAATGGAGAAAGAATATAAAATTAGTAACAACTTTACTGGCTGAAAGATTTGCAAATATAGAAGACAAAATGAATAAAAGATTAGAAGAATCTGCAATACAAATAATTGAAGAAGTTAAACAAACTGAGGGGAAAAAATGAAGATCCTAGAAAATAAGCTGGAAATAACAACCAGGGAAATGAATGAAGATCTGGATGTAGGCATCAACAGAAGCCTGTGGAACTGTGGAAGAAGTAGGCAGGGCCTTCTGAGCCGCTAATTCAGTCACTTGTGTATTAGATCTAGGCTCCTCCTGACTTATTAAGGCTGTGCACGAGGGGACATGGGTAATTAACTCCTCCTTGAAAGGGGGAATAGTTTCACCAGCTCTTAAGGAGGTGGTGGTGCCCTCCCTCCTCAAAGGACCATCACTCAACCCAACCAAGCTGGGCAGTTTTTATCCATTTGACAATCTGTCCTTTTTAGTGAAGGTGGTGGACAGAATGGTTGCATGGCAACCACAGAGAACCTTGGATGAAGTGGTTTACCTAGACCACTTTCAGTCAGGGTTCAGGCCAGGGTTTGGGGCTGAGACAGCATTGATCACACTCATGGTTGACTGTGGTGGGATTGGGATGGAGAAAGTACATCCATCCTGTCTCTTCTTGACCTCTTAGTGACATTCAATAGCATTGATCATGTATCTTTCTGAGAGGGCTTTGAGATACAGTATGTGGGTGAGCAGCACTTTGGTGTGCTGGTTATCCTCTTTCTTCCGCTATCAGTTCTAGTTGGTGTTGATGAGCGGGGAGACCTACCATGACCTCTAGTTTGTGGGGCTTTGTTCTCCATCCTCTCCTATTTAATATCTACATGAGGTCACTGAGCAAGGTGATCCATTGGTTTGGGGTGAAATATCATCACTCGTGACATCCAGCTCTATATATCTACTGCTGAGTGATACTCTGGGTGTCCTATACCAGTCTGGAGGCTGTTCAGGTCTGGATAGGATGAAATGGGATAGGACTCTACCCAAGCAGAATTGAATTGCTGTGGGTATTTGGACTCTCTGGAGACAAGATTCTTCCATCTCTCATTCTGAATGGTGTGGCATTGTCCAGAGAGAACTGCTGCACAATCTGGGGCTCCTCCTAGACTCACAGCTCCTGCTTGAGGAACAGGCAGCAACTGTGGTTAGGAGAGCCTTTGTACATCTTAGGTGGTGCATCAGTTGCACCCCTTTCTGGACCAGGAGGCCTTGCTCACTATTATCCAAACCTTTGTAACCTCTCACTTACTGTAAAGTGCTCTACTTGTGGTTGCATTTGAATAACATTCAAAAACTTAAAGTGGTGCAAATGCAGCTGCACAGGTGGTAAATGGTGCCAGCTATATGACACATGTAACACTATTATTATTGTGTGAGCTGAACTAGTGTTCCACTGGTGTTGCTGGGTATTATTCAAGATGCTAATTGTCACTGTCCTACATGACTTGGGATCTGGTTACCTGGGGGATCTTCATTTTACCTATAGTCTCTACATCCAATTGGATCCAACATATTGCAGATTTCATCAGTCAAAGAGCATCAAAGAGCTGGTGAGGACTAGATTATGGTGTTTTTCTACTTCAGCCCCTGACTTAAGGAATATTTTCCTCTCAGAGATTAGAATGGTGCCAACTCTGGTGGCTTTTCACAAGACTTCAAAAACTTGGCTATGTTCAGGCCTGAGACTGAATCTGTGTTAAGCATCCTGTTTCTTGGCTTTTCTGTTAGTTAATTTATTTATTTATTTATTTTGTTTGTCAAACATGTACAAGATAACAAGTATAGGTATAAACATAAACATAAACAAAGGAAGTAAGTACAGATAAATGGGGACAGTAAGACAGGGATGTTAGCACGCTGGTGTGCTTAGCACGCCCCCTTTATGGACCCCTTAGAAATGGGGTGAGGTCCACGGTAGACAGTTTGAGGTTGAAGCTGTGAGGTTTTGAGGCTGTAACAATGGAGTCAAGTAGAGAATTCCAGGCGTTGACCACTCTGTTGCTGAAATCGTATTCTCTGCAATTGAGTTTGGAATGATTTATCTTGAGTTTGTATCAATTGTTTGCCCATGTATTATTGTGACAGGTAAGATGCTGTAGCAGACAATTTTGTGTACTATGCTTAGATCGGACCGCAGGCAGCACTGTTCTAGATTGTCCAAGCCCAGAATTTCAAGTCTGGTGGCATAAAGGATTATATTGTGAGCAGAGGAGTAGAGTACTCTTCTCATGAAATACCTCTGGACCCGCTCAATCGTGTTAATGTCCGATATACAGTGTGGATTCCAGGCAGATGAGCTATATTCAAGAACTGATCTGGCAAAGGTTTTGTATGCCCTAGTTAGTGTTCTGTTCCCCTTCCCCACACAGGCAAACACACAACCAGGCACGCCTGCCAAGATTTTATTAAGCAATCAGACTAGAAACCCTTGCAGATAAGAGTTTTGGCAGTAAACTGACAAATGCCTGCTGTGACTTTTCACTCACAGTCAGCAAGAGAGAGATTTTCTCCTCAGTCCGGTTCAGTAGCAAAAAGTAATCCAGAGTTAGCCAAGGTCCAATCCAAAATATGCATAAGCCAGATTTCAGGTAATGCGATGTGACTCTCAGGTTTTTAACTTTGACCGTCACAAAGCTTGAAGAGCAATTACACCCACTTTTATTCCTTGTGGGGTGTGGCTCAAGTGACTCAGCTCAATCTCTGGCTCTCCCACACCTCTTTCGTTGCTGCGCACGCTTCTCCCTCCGACGCTGCCTGGGATCAAGCCAGGATTCATCATCCTCGCTCCCTATCTGTTGTTGTTCCAATATGCTTTCCTCCTGGCATATCCCAGGTGTTCCTCTTGGCCTTCGGATGGAACCTGAGGCATTGCCAGAGAGGAGGGTCCTGGAGAGGGAGGCCTTATCAGTTCCTCCCCATCATGTTCTGAGTTCTCTTCCTCTGTTAGGACAGGCTCGGGAGTCAGGGTCACAACAGTTAGCAATACAATGTTACCAGAGAAGAAGCTTTGCAAGATTAGGTTAACAATTCTTAATGCCTTTTTAGCAATGCTGTTACAGTGAGCTCTGGGGCTTAGATCATTTGAGATGAGTACTTCTAGGTCCTTGACAAAGTGAGGATCGTCTATGAGATCGTTTCCACCCAACTTGTATTTGGTGTTCTGATTTTTTTTTTTCCAATGTGTAGGACAAAGCATTTATAAATTGAGATTTGGAGTTGCCAAATGTGCGACCATTCTGACACATAGTCAAGATCGCTTTGTAGGACAGCAGCATTGTCAGTGGTGTTAAATAATTTTACGTCATCAGCGAAGAGGACGTAGCTGCTTTTACTTTGATCACATAGGTCATTGATGTAAAGCAGAAAGAGTGTGGGTCCTAAAATGCTGCCTTGGGGAATACCACTGTTAACAGGTGCCGGATTTGATTGGGCCCTTCCTATTTTGATTATTTGCTGCCATTATAGCTAGCTCACAAGTAATAGAAAAATGATAATATGAATAACAGAGTTGGAAGGGACCTTGGAGGTCTTTTAGCCCAACCGTGGGAGACACTATACCATTTAAGACAAATAGTTGTCCAATCTCTTTTTAAAAACTTGCACTGATGGAGCATCCACAACTTCTGAAAGCAAACCATTCTACTGATTTAATTGTTATGTCAATAAATTTCTTGTTTCTTGGTTGGTTCTTTCCTTGATTAGTTTTTTGCTTCTTGTTCTGCCTTCATCTCAATTCCTGCAACTGTTCTTCATATGTTTTAACTTCCAGTCCCCTAATCATCTTTGTTACTCTTCTAAACACACTTTCTAAAGTCTCAACATCTTTTTTACATTATGGCATCCAAAATAGGATGCAATATTTCAAGTGTGGTCTTACAAAGGTATTTTAAAGTGATACTAACACTTCATGTGATCTTGATTTTGTCCCTCTGCTAATGCAGCCTGGGACTGCTCATATAATGATTTTTTTAAAAAAAAAATGCTGAATAAAAATCTTCACCAGGGCCAGAGAAACAATCAAGATAGCACACCAGGAGCTTCTCTGGAGAAAAAACAGTTATTTCCATTCAAAAGAGATTCTGTAGAATTGAATCATTTTCAGTGAGCTTGACAACAGTTCCCCAAACCAACATTTAAGAATTTAAAATCCAGACAACTAAATGTTTCAGATAAAGTATGAAAAGAACCAGTAATATTATAATGAATAAGTCACAGAAGGTATATAAACATGTGATAATTCAGAAAGGTATATTTTAATGGGCTACTAACCCCTTGTACTTGATGCTTTATAAATAGCTGACTTTAGAGTTTTGTTGTAACTCAAATGTAAAAATCTACACCCACAATTTTATATAAATACCATCAGTTAGAGAGTACTATTTAAATCAGCCTCGATATGAAATGAAGTGAGAATCGGTACAAATGACTCAACAGTATGTTCAAAAGATTCTGTGGAATGGTCAAATAGGTAAATATGATTAAGTATCAGAAGAATAAGCAATTTTGCAGAAGGCACCCTTATCATGAAAATCACCAAGGTCTGGACAATTGGTAGAACTGTATTCAATCATGAAAAGCTCTTATTTATAGAGAGGGAGAGAGAAAACTAATTGGACAGAATCTCTCCAAACTTCTCCAGTTTGAGTTTGAAAATATTTACAGGTAATAATCATTGATAAGATTGTGAAAATGTGCATTATATTGTGCATTATACAGTGAGCCACCTCTTCATTTGAGTCAGATGCCCATGAAGATATTCCTTTAATTTTTGAGAAAATGTGAAATTTGCAAAGTGTCAAGCCTGGACAATATTGTGAATGGGATAAAATCGTGAAAGTTACCTTTGCAATTGCCCTCATAGCTGACACATAGCATAGCTAGGTGTGAGGCCTAGCATTGCCAAGCTGCAGCAAAATTTCTTATTATCAGTCCAAAATCTGCTTAATTGTTGTTTCAAATTTTTGAGAAACTGCAGTGTAGCACTCCAACATGATAGCAATGTGAAATCCAAAGAAATCCATGTGAATACACAATCTGTTTGTCCCCCTCCCCCCAAAAAAAACCCTATAAACATGATTTTATCTGCTTAAAGCTGGATTTTGTATTTTTCCCCTATGGGCCAAGCTTTGTGGAGATAGGTCATGGACAAATGCTTCAAAAATGGAACATGGACTTCTAGTAGAATGTTTACTAATGTAAAAAAACATTAGTAGAAAAGCCTATTGCTGGACAGGGCACAAAAATATGCTTGCACAGATGTATTTTCTGTGTGAGATGTAAATGATATAAGTCATCGCTTCCCATCTTTAAGAAATTTTATCAGTACTCTGAAAATAAACAATCATTTGTCTATAATACACATGCACACATTCCATGTGAATGTGTTAACACTGCTTCAGTTTCAAGATAGTTGCAGCTAAGATTGTACAAAAAATAGCAGGAAAAAATGAATAAAAGAAAATTAACTACTAAATTAACTAAAATTAACTAAATTAACTAAAAGTTAACTAAAAAATTCATTCAAAAAGGCACAGCCAAACCAATTTCTCTTTCTAAAATCTGAACCTAGCTTTTGGCAGTCTGAGCTAAGTAGACTTACAGGAAATATTGCTTTTACTAGACTTTGTATTATTATTTTAATTATTACAGGATCCCTGTAATATACTGAATAATATCAGCTGCTGAACCACTTCTGATTCCTTTAGGGTTCACAAGGATGACAAAAACAAAGAAAATAATAATAAAGCAGGGGAAAAAAGACTAACTGTAATTGCTAAAAAAAATATCATTGCAAATAATGCTGCCATCTCTTGGGTAAAGTCTGAGATATAGAGGCCACTCACTCTTAAAGATGTTAGGGCACAGTTTATAGAAGTACCTGGTAAAGCAAACTAGACTAAGCTCAGTGGTTAAAAATAGTTAAATATAGTTAAATAGTTAAAAATAGTTCAGTTTCAATACCCTTGGAAACCCCTGTGTACCTGGTTTTCTACTACAATATTCTTGTAATTATATATGTGAATAAATAAGCATGTTACAATCTAAAGCATGACCTGTATTTTTATAAATAAGATCCCCAGATAGACTTTAGAAACTTTCTTAGGAAAGAAATTGAAGGTGGTGTGAAGCCCCATAATTGAATAATAATTGAATATCTCATCCCAATGGGATTGGCCTGCTCCATTTGTGCTGGCAGAGGCAGCATGCCCTGAGCCCCATCGGTCTGAGTATTCTGGCTGGCGGTTTCCAGGAGAAGAACCTTCTCTGCCATTGCACCTGCCCTTTGGAGTGATGTCCACTCCACCTTGCCCTCCAGAGTGAGGTCCGCTCCAGCTCTCATGACCTTCCTTAAGACCCTAAAGACCTGGCTCTGCCAGTTAGCTTGGGGCTCCAATGAGGGAGTATCACGGTAGAAGTGGTTGATATATTAACAACAGACCCCATTTCTCCACATCTTACTCCAACCCTTCCCATCTTTTAATTGGGGACAGTATTTGGATATTCACAATATTTTATCTATATTTTTTAGCATTTGTATAGTTTTTATCTTTTAAAGATTACAATCCACCCAGAGTTACCCTGTGGTAAGATGGGTGGCCAATAAATTTTACAAACACACAATCAAACAAACAAGATTTGTTTTTTCCACTTCCAAAATGTCAAACATATGAAAAAGTAGTAAAATCATTCTACAAATTTCAAGAAAGTGATGGAAATCAATCTTGCAACTTGTCCTCCATATAAATAGGTGGTTGGTGCCTAGCTATGCTCATTATGGCTATTACTTTGAGGACTTGCTGAAAGTGCCCCAACATCTTTCCAAAATATCAAATATGCTCATCAGCCCAAAAGGATTTGGTGACAACTGTACTAGTAAGCTTCTAAACTAATCATCATGGCTATGTAGAGAAATAGAAGAGGACTTTCCAGAGTAAAAAGAATGAAAGTTCAAGTATGTAGAAGAAAATAAATGAATTCCCAGGATTATGCTTCCAGAATTACTTGGTTTATAATTCTAAGTATATGTCAAAGTCCCCAAGCTACTATTTTATACTTGCCTTTGGTTGGTGTCCTGTAGGGTTCTAGGAAAAATCAAGGTAGATTCCACAAGCCTGAAATCAGTTCATTCTTCAGTCTGGCCATCTAATCATGCTTGTATTGTGTGTAGTACTTGACAGCATAGGGAAGAAATGTCTCCTAGCACAAATCGAACTGCTCTATCTATGCTGCTAGCATAGAAAGACTTCTTTCTAAAACTGATTTCTTAAAAATTTTCAAGCAATGTTCGAAGCCCATATACATTGTAAACAAAAACACACTGGTTTTTTAAAAAAATAATTGCCAGTTTTTATTCAATTAGTCATAATTGGTAGTATTAGGGTAGTGATGGGAGGGTCCCGATGCTCCCATGTCACACCCCTCCTGCGTGGCCTGCATTGGCTACTGGTTGCCCTCCAGGTGAGATTCAAGGTGTTGGTGATTACCTATAAAGCCCTACATGGTTTAGGCCTGGGTATCTGGCGGATCACCTGTAGCCAGCAACAGCTCCCCATCGCCCAGTGCACTCACACAGAGAGGGCCTACTTGAAGTTCCGTCGGCCAAGCAATGTAGGCTGATGGCCCTTAGAGAGCGAGCCTTCTCTGTAGGTGCACCTACCCTCTGGAATCAGCTCCCCTTGGAGCTCCAGGTGGCCCCCGACCTTCGCTCTTTCCACCGTGACCTTAAAACATGGTTGTTTTGCCAAGCTGGCCTGGACTGAAGGGGTTTTAATGGGAATTTTAGATTCTTTTATTGTTTGAATTTTAATTTGAACTTGTTGTTGCTTATTGCTGTTAGCCGCCCTGAGTCCTTGTGGACAAAGGGCGGCATATAAGTCCGATAAATAAATAAATAAACAAACAAACAAACAAACAAACAAATAATAGTCAATTTATATATGCAAATGAGATTTTCCAGGGAATATGAAGCATTCAAATAAATATGTTAAGAAATGGATTTTAATACTCTCAAATATATGTGTATGGGAATGTGGACATGGGAACATTTGACAGATACTAAGAATGATATACAAAGTGGAGTTCCTATGAAAATGCATCAAAACCAATACTTTTTAAATTGTTTATAAAGGACATTAAGGATGATCAGATAAAAAAAGCCAAGATTGTTGATGACATTAAATTATTCAGGCTTGAAAAGTTCAAAGAACTGGGTGAATGAGTTTCAATTTAGTTTTATGTTAACAAATGCGGTCTCAGAATCATGTGGAAAGCTCAGTGAAAATATCATTCTAGTTTTCTCTCTATGAATTCTATGTTAGGGATCATTAGACAAAGGATTGTAAATAAATTTCCATTAAAATTTATTATAATTTTTTGATGTATTGTGTTGCAACTTCAGAGTATGGTAGAGCAATATAAGAGGTTGAAAATGACAATCAAAAATTTTAGAGGAAAGGTTTAAAACTTATTTTACTTTGAAAGTAAAGTAGATAACAAAATAAACAAAATAAAGTGTTCTCTATCTCTCTATCTATCTAGTATGAAATGGAAAATGTGGAGAAAGTGAAGTTTTTGTTGTTACTGTTTCTTCTTCTAACCCTACAATGTTTGAAGATGAGTAGATCCCACAAAATTAAAGGAAGATTCAAGGCCAATCAATGGAAGCATCTGTTTAGAAATTCACAAGTAAGCTGCCAACAGTTGGTGAAGATCAACTTTAAGAAGAGACTCTAAAAGAGACTAGACATAATTTGACTATGAATAACTGCTAATCTTAATTACTAGATATTGATAGCACTATCACAATAGTGAAATTGTGATAGTGGTATTGATATCACTGGATATAGATGTCACTGGAGGATTTTAAGAAGAGGCTAGATAGCTACTTGTCCAAAATGAGCAAGACTTCCAAAGTTCCTCCCAGCTCTATTCTAACTGATTGAAATGATTACTATATATCTCTTTCTAAGTTCTCTCCATCGTTTAAATCTTTAAAACCAGTTGCTAGAAGGTTATAACTGAACTTCTGTCCATTGGGCCACAGGTCTGCACTAAATTGACCACTCTATTGCTGTCTGCTTGTCTGGAAGTACAGTAAGTATAGGATAGAGAACATCCATGTGTTAACATTCATGTACCTATTTGTAGGAGCAGAGTCATATTGTATCATATTGGTCTTAGTAAAATATTTGGTTTGCCTCTTTAAAACATTCCTCAGAGCAGACTTGATCACATTATTTTGTATGGAGAACAACATAATTAAGTCAAGTTGTGCATCTCTGGGTCCATAATGCTGTAACCATTAAGAGACACATCTCTCTTGCTTGGGCTTTCTTTACATCCATCTGAGCAAGTACTGTAGTAAGCTTTTTCTTTTCTTTTCTTTGTAGTTTAATAATAGAACTGAAAGCCCTTTGGCTATAAAGAAATGTGAAGCCAGTCCATTAAGATGAGTTCAACCACAGCAAAAGCACAGGGCAGCAGCTGCTGCAAGTAGGGTAGAACAGGAAAATGTTGATACACTGTGGAAATACGATAAGTGTTAATGGACCATCGACTTTCATGTCCCTCAACCCAACAGGTGTATCTCAGTAAGAAATTTAAAATGCCATTCAGCAAGTCTGGGTGATAAAATCAATGGTATACTACACATCATGTCATTATTTGATACTTACAGGTAAAGTTGCAGCCCTATAGTGTTGAATGATCTGCTTCTTTATCAAGAATCTTTATCTAAACAGCACCCACATCATGTCACTTTTAAGCCTCATAAAAAAATGTAAACCAAGGTTCATATTACCATCTTAGCAATGAATATATCCAGGGAATTCAAAGGCATTAAAGCTGTGTTATAATGAATTAAGTATTTAGGCTAAATTTTAATATGATGAAGAAACTATTCTACACTTGCAGAACTGTAGCTATAAAAAGAAAGATAAAAATTATCTAGAAATAAATAGCAACATTTGCAAAAAAAAAAAATTAGAAGAACTGCAATACAGCCACATTTTAAACAGATACTTTCTGGATGATAATTGTGGGGTCAAGTTATGTTGACTGAAGGAAAATTAAATGTCACTTAATGCAACCAATTAAATGTAGCTTTTTTTAAAAAAAGCAGCCCAAGGTTTTTTCAAGGAAAAGTGGGCAAATAATTCTGAAATAATAATGAATTAGCTGATTCATTCTTTTTATTCCAATTAGCTTCCATGCATACATTTCCCGATTTGCTTGTTAATCAAAATTACTCTAGAGGAAAGTTTAACAGATTCTCTGCTCCTTCAAAGACAGTAATGTAATGATTTCTCATTATTTAAGTGCATTTTAATAAAAACATTTGAAATTCATGCTGTATATTCTCGTCCTTATTAAAGTTTTTACATAATGTGTAGCAAAGAAGACATTTGTGACAGCAACCAAGCTTACTCAATCAGTCTCTGAATATGTTCAAGTTCCATAATCCCTTTTTAGCATATCAAACTTATTATCATTGGAACCAATGCTGAAGAGTAGAAGATCTGACTCATATATCATTCAATTGCTGTTTATATAAGGGAGCGAGAGTCAGTTTGCTTTGTGTGGGGATCGGAGGGGGGTACAGCAGCTGGTGATGCAGCTGTAGTCTGGCTTCTGGATGGTGGTTGTATTGCATCTATGGGATGGGTTTGGGTTTGGATCTAGTGAGGATGATTGGTGGTGCTGTCATGTGTTATCTTGGGTCCAGTGTTAATCTTCATGGCTGGGACTCTTCTGTTGATTAACACGAAGATTAACACTGGACCCAAGATAACATATGACCACCACCACCAATCATCCTCACCAGATTCAAGATTTTCTTAATTACCTCTGCTTTTAACTTTATTTTCTGGATGTGCACAGGATGAATCCTAATAATTCAGCACAATTGTTGGTTTGAATGCACATGAAATTAGTTGTCTTCAATATCTGAGGTATTAGATTCACTGCATCAGAATGTGCTTAATTTTGCCTTCTTAACTAATTTATAAACTCTGCTATTAAATATTGCTAATATTATGCATTATTGCTGATATTTATTTTCTACCTAAATTCATAACAGGTCATAAGAATATAAAATAATAATCAGATAGCGTAGTAAGATGAAAAAAAAATAGTTTGCATAGTAGAAGCTTATTAGGGAATTTATACTGTTTCCTTCATGGCAACACATTCTTTGCAGGCATGATCATTCATTCTATGTATTCTGTCATTTGAATACATTTACTATGCCTGAAATAGTAATAGTAACATTTACTACACTGGTGTGTAAAGTCCTTTCTATCCATCTATTCAAGATGTACTGACAGCACAATACTGGGATAATGCTAAAAGATGTGATGTTATTATGGGAACACTTAGACTTCTGTATTTTATTCTAATTTGCCCTCAAATTAGGGCATTCAAATGTGTTTGTCTTCATTTTAATAATAGGACCAAACAATCATACAATCAATGAACATACAATCTCTTCGAGTCCATTAGAAACCATGCAAAAGCCTGCTCTACTGAGGACTAGGGATCAGGGAATACTAGACTAAGAAATCAAAATCATTTTAGCAAAAGGCAAAGGCCAAGCATTTCCTTAGTATAGGCTAGAAAATTACGTGAATGTGCCCACAAAAGTCACCAAAAGCTGACTTCAACTTCAACTTGAAGATACAATTGTTATATATGCATCATATCACTAGTAGTCTGAGAGCTGAATGTATTCACCAATGTCTAATGAATATGCCCATACTAATACAAACTTGAATAAGTAAGCAGGATCAAATGAAAAAAAAAAAGAAAAGTCTAGATGTAAAAGGAAACCAGATTTACAGGAATCCAACAAAAAAATAAAGAACAAAACCTGAGCAAACCAAGTGGTCATAGACTGAATGCTGAAATGCACATCTTCATATTTTGATGGAGATTAAATAATACAGTTTCTTCAACCTTTCATGGACTATATATACATAGAAACATCTCAGTCCATTTCAAGGCAATCAAAATGGCCCAGATTGTAGCAAGAAAAAAGATTAATGCTTGCTTTATAGCTCGATCTCTCAGTGAGTATTCTGACATAGACATGTGACTGGTTGAGATCATGCCAATATGATTTTTAAGTGTGATTATTTTATATGGATTTGATTAGGTTGATCATTATACTCTTTTTGCATTATTTCCCTTTTTTTTTTCTTTTGTTCTGTTAGTTTCAATCTTATGTTCCCCACCCAGAGCCACAACTGACAAGATTTATGGCTGTTTAAATTGATTAAATAAAAGAGTAAATACGGAGGAAGCAAAGAACAGGGTTTTTCCCCTAAAATTCATTGGTGTTTTTTGAGATGGGGTAAAAAGAATTTCTCTCCAATCTTACAATGGAAGAAATACATTTGACTGGTTCTGAATATGAACTATAAAGGAGGTTTTATTATAATTTCACAAAAGTAAAATAGACATATGTTCCCTGAGATACTGACATTATTGACTTTTATCTATTGTTTAATTGATTCCATAATAGAAGTATAGAACATTATCTTCCGTATATGTTCTGTTCAATCATATCTGATTCTCGGAAACTGCTTGGACAAGTTCCTGAAATTGTCTTGGCAAGATTTCAGAAATGTTTTGCTATTGCCTCCTTCACAGAGTTCCTTGGACTGCAAGGCGAACAAACAAGTCAGTCCTAGAGGAGATCAACCCTGACTGCTCCTTAGAAGGTCAGGTCCTGAAGATGAAACTGAAATACTTTGGCCACTTAATGAGAAGGAAGGACTCACTGGAGAAGAGCCTAATGCTGGGAAAGATTGAGGACAAAAGAAGAAGGGGATGACAGAGAATGAGGTGGCTGGATGGAGTCACTGAAGCAGTGAGCTTAAATGGACTCCAGAGGATGGTAGAGGACAGAAAAGCCTGTTGTCCATGGGGTCGCGATAGGTTGGACACAACTTCACAACTAACAACAACCTTCACAGAGATGAGAGTGAGTGACCGGCAAAAGTTACCTATTGGTTTTGTGCCCAAAGCTAGACTTGAACCCATCAACTCCCAGTTTCTAGCCTAATGCCTTAACTACTACATCAGACTTATTTATATAGCGCTTACTACCGTAAAACAATTTGTAAATTAAGATTTGGTTAGTATACTTTGAAAATTGCTAGGTGAGGTGGGCTGACCTTTAACTGAAAGTCATCAAGCTAGATATTTTAAGAATTATTTAAACAGGCAGTATATTTTAAGTTCCATAAAAATTATTTCTACTACTTGTACTACATGGTGATGTAAACAGTTGCTCCAATCAGAAACCCAATTATTCAGATAGGAGAGAAAGGTAAACTCCTATAAAGTTAATAGTATGAGACAGTCTTACAATCATTGTTTCTCCTACATATTTTTCTTGCATGACTCATGTTACGCTGTATGATGTAATTCCTAGACTTCATGTCTACACATAATCTGTACATTTTAATGATGAAAATATATATGATAAAGCTACAATAAAGTTGGATCCCATCTGAAATTTTATTTCTGTAAAAACAATTCATTTTTAAATATAAAATAATAATTGTTGAATAAAACACAAGTAAAACTATTAATTATTTCACAAATCCTCTAATTCTTAACCCTTTCAGGCAATTTAATTAATAAAAATGCATACCAGTAGAAAATGATGGCATATTATTAATGCCATGTCTTCCACCTTCACTGAAGGAGCCTTAACTGGTAAATACCATGTTTTCTCGTGTAATTTTGATTAAATATTAATGAAAATAGGGCCCAAGTTATATAATAAAAACTCAATTTGCATGTCTTCTGCAGAGATGACATTCATGCAGAGATTTCGTCTCACAGAATTTCTTACTAAGCGAAACAGAGTGATAAATAATTTGGAAGCTCACATGTACATATACAAACAGATGATAAAATAAAAGAGGGAGACAAAAGGAAACCAAAAGAACTGAGTAAGATACAATGGGTTTTCACTTGAATTATGCCAATTTAGGAAAAATGTTAAGTCTATGAAAATTTCCAAACTATAAGCATATGCTCTATGGATCCATAACATTAATCTAAAAACACAAGAAAAGAAGCATTTAAATGTGGAATATACTGCAACCCTATGCAAATTTATTCAATAGTAAGTCCTACCGGTATTATCTTCACTACTAGCATGATCTGTGATGTTAATGAGATAATCCTAAATGAGATGATAGTGATGAAAAAAATGTAAAGCCACAATTTCCCCCCACATTTTACATGCTTACAAAAACCTTGTTTAAAGGTCATTTTTCCCCTCAACTTTTATTTTAATATCCCCTTTCACATTTGTAAATACTGGAATTATCTACATCATCTCTACATTAGTATATCTGAATGCCTCAATTTGTTGTTGTTAGTTGTGAAGTCATGTCCGATCTATCGCAACCCCATGGACAACATTCCTCCAGGCCTTCCTATCCTCTACCATCCTCTGGAGTCCATTTAAGCTCACGCCTACTGCTACAGTGACTCCATCCAGCCACCTCATTCTCTGTCATCCCTTTCTTCTTTTGCCCTCAATCTTTCCCAGCATTAGGCTCTTCTTCAGTGAGTCCTTCCTTCTCATTAGGTGGCCAAAGTATTTGAGTTTCATCTTTAGGATCTTGCCTTCTAAAGAGCAGTCAGGATTGATCTCCTCTAGGACTGAGTGATTTGATCGCCTTGCAATCCAAGGACTCGCAGGAGTCTTCTCCAGCACCATAGTTGAAAGGCCTCAATTCTTTGGTGTTCAGCCTTTCTTATGGTCCAACTTTCACAGCCATACATTGCAACTGGGAAAACCATAGCCTTGACTATACACACTTTTGTTGGCAGGGTGATGTTTCTGCTTTTTAGTATGCTGTCTAGATTTGCCATAGCTTTCCTCCCCAGGAGCAAGTGTCTTTCAATTTCTTAGCTGCAGTCCCCATCTGCGGTGATCTTGGAGCCCATGAAAATAAAATTTGTCATTACCTCCATTTCTTCCCCATCTATTTGCTAGGAATTGAGAGGGCCAGGTGTTATGATCTCAGTTTTCTTAATGTTGAATTTTAAGCCAACTGTTGCACTCTCCTTCTTCACCTGCATGAAGAGGCTCTTTAGTTCCTCTTCACTTTCTACCATTAGAGTGGTATCAATTAGCTCCTTCTTTATAAATGGTAGCTCTGCCCTTTGTGTGCTTTTACGTTATCAACAGAAATCAGACAGCTAAATTAGATAAGAGTCTCTGCACCGGGGTGTCCACCTTGGCAACTTTAACACTTCTGGACTTCAACTTCCAGAATTCCCAGCCAACGTGATCAGACACCCCTGCTCTACACATTGGTGATCTCTACACATCTCTACTCTCTACCTTTGGAATGGGGTCTCTCCAATGTCAAAAAAAATAATAATAGAAAATATGTGTGGGATGGAAGAAAGATTAATATTTATGGGATCCTAATATATTTCGGGATTTTAATGTTCAGTTACACAAGTAAGCAGCGTAATTTATTAACAAGGATAAGTTCATTAATAAATTATCTGTTTCTTGATATAGTGCAGAATTAACTACCTATCTTCTTACCTGATAAAAACATATAATTCTGTTCTGACATATATATTCAGGTCAGCTATTTTAAAAGAGAGGGGTTTTTTTTTTACATTCATGTTAGGTTTTTCTAAGAACAAAAAGTGAAACAGACATTTCTTTTAATATTAAAAGAATTGACAATTCTTCCCCAAAACATTTAGATTCTCAAATTGTGAAATAATGAAAAAATTGTTTAAAAATAATTGATATTATTAATAGATTTCTATTAATAATTTCCAAATCAGAGATACAAACATATATGTATTGACATTATTCTGTAAAGCAGGCTATTTATTCTAATCAGTTATCATAAGTTGGATAAAGAAAGTTTAGACATAAAATAGGAAAACAGGAAAATTAAAACTATAGAGATATAAATTGTGGGACAATACATAATCAATCTATATCACATAAAATCTAAAGATTATTAAGCTTATTACTGCTAAGAACAACTCAAAGAATTTAAAACTAAGTTAAAACTTCCTACTAAACATGAACAAGCTTTAAAAGATATCAACATCAAAAAGATGTTAATTTTATTAAAATAAATAATAAATCAACTTGATGACTTACAAAGAGAGGGAAGTAACACACTTACCTGGCTACTGAGAGGAGACACATTAGAGCTGTATTCAGGAGGTGGGCCAAAGCAAAAGAGAGTACAAAAAACATCAGAATCCCTCCTAAGTCATCACTGTTGTTGGCAATTTTATTGTTTCATAATAGTTCAGAGCAATAACATAAAAAAAAAAAATCACTGGGGATTCTGGAGAAAATAAATGGAAGCTCTTCCTCCAAATCTTGCCCACTAAGATGATGATGTTGATGTTGGAAGTATCTTTCCTCCTAACACCTATTCAAATGAATGCTAGATTGTGATGAAGCATTCTTACAAAGCCATTAAGAGGCGGATTGAATATGGTAGCCACTTCTGGAGTACCATTGCCGGGTTTGAAGTGAACTGAGCACAAAAAAAATGAAAGACAGAGGAAAAAGGTTTTATTTCATTCTGTTGCCCGGGCCTTCACTGAATTTGGAGCCAAGTTGTGATGAATCATGTTTAGTTCTGATAGCATATATATTACATGAACAGAGGTTGTATAATGTTTATATACCACATAGGGCATTGACACATTCTATATGCTGACAGTAAGCTGCATAGGAACATTTCCAATACATTTGGTTCCTGTATCGCACTGTCCCTTTTCATGACTAGGACATAATGCTGTATTTGCTGATATGCAGTCTATTTTAAATACGCTGTAGTTTCTAGATGAATACACTATGTCCTAGTCTTTTCTCTGTTTCCTTGACCTCAGCATTAACTTCTAAACTTGCTTAGTGTGGGAAGGAGGTTATTCAAGGTGACATCACATTAGATAAAACAGAAGCCCTTTCAGCAAAACATTTTTTTCTTTTTTTAAAAAAAGTGCTTAAGTGTACAGTTTACCAACAATTTAGCAAGCAAATGGGCCCTCAAGAAGATGCGCAGAATGGATAGGGAGGTTATCACACCCAGAAGGCCTATTTTGTTTTGGTGTTTGTTCATCAGATTTATTTCCTGTCTTTCATTCAGGAATTCAAGACAGCACATGTAACATTCTGTTCTACAGGTTCTCATTACAACAAGAACCCTTTGAGGTGATCTGGGCTAAAATCACCTAGTAAGTTTCTATGGATGCATGCATCTGGATTTGAACGTAGGTCACCCTTGTCCGAGTCCAACAATTTGTCATTACACTAAACTGGCTTGAGTGTCTTAGCAATAAAAGCATGAAAGTAAACTGGGTATTCGCAAACAAAGTAAGGAATTAAAGAAGAGATAAATAAGCAGGCAGGCACACAAAAGGATCAACAGCAATTGAGTAGATGAAACAACGTTATTATAGGTCAGTGATGGCTAGCCTTTTTGCCGTTGTGTGCCAAAAGCGGGGGGAGCGAAGGGAGGTCGCCCACATGTGTGCCCACACCTATAATTCAATGCATCCCACCCCTATGCATGCACCCCCCTGCTTTTAGCACATGATGGCATGGTGGTGCTGGTAGGCCCATTTTTCACTGTCGCCAGGCTCCACAGGCTTTCTAGGAGCCTGGGGAGGGCAAAAACGGCCTTTTTGACCCCCTGCAGGCCTTCAGGAGGTCGGAAACAGCCCATTTCCCAACTTCCGGTGGGATTGGAAGGCCCAAAAAACAGCTGGCCGCTGCATGCAAGCACATTGGAGCTGAGCTATGGCAACGCTCGCGTGCCCACTGATATGGCCACCTGTGGCACCTTGCCATAGGTTCGCCATCATGGTTACAGATCCTCAGAAAGTAACACTGATGCCCTTGTGATTATGTAAGTCTGTTAAGCTAAAAGTGTTGGGAACTAAAAGAAAAGAGTTGGCTGAGAGACCTGCATCCATATAGGTTGGAGAAGAAGTATTTTTCCAAAGTTTTAAAGGGATGGATGCAAGGGTTTCCATGTTAAGGAAGACAATAAAAGCCCTGCACAAATCAAATAAAACCCAGTATTCTTTTAAAATATATGCACGTTTTCTCACAGCCATGTTTTCAAGAATGTATTCCTACTAAATATAATGCATGAAGGTCACAGATCCATGACAGATTCATGATTTCTTATTTCATCCTTTTCTCTAAACAGACTCCTTTTCTCTAAAAACAAACAAAAAAAACCCAAAGAACCCAAGGACCAGAAATAAATGTATTCTCTTTTTCCTTCTTTTGACAAATTATGTGGAAACATCTGTTCTTTAACTATGTGGCAAGAATGCACACAAGAGTGAATGCTTCCTATCTCATGTTTTTATTTCTTTGACCCTTGAAGGGAGAACAGCAGCGGTGCACTTCACAATCATTTTCTAATGCTGAATAATGACTTTCCAATTTCTTTCTGCTCAGAAAATAATGAAGAGAAAGACAGAAATAGCTCTGTCCACTAACTTTGTGTATTTATTTAGGCTGCAAAATCATCAATACAATGACCATCAACTAAGACCTCTTTCTTAAACCCCACTGAAATATGTCAAGTGATACAAAAAGAAATGGTTACCCACTGTTTCTCATTAGCAAAAGAAAGTCCTTTGAAAAAGTACCTTCTGGAACAACAGAAGTTGCCAAGTGTATCCTGGTGGCAGCATGTTCATAGCATGGAGGTCATCAAGAAGATAATCATAAACTTCTACTTAAATAGGTTACTTTTCAGTGTCCTTTCATATATCCGAGAGGGTGATAACAATGATAATAATAGCTCTACTCCTTCCAATAACTGAGGTTCTCTGAGTAGATAACATTATTAAAGCCATTAAAAACAGTAACAGAACAAGGAGGGATAGGAAGTGTAGAGTATAAAAACACTAACCCAGGATATTGTTATCTGAATCCATTAAATATTTCAGAGTGAATTGTAATTCTCCCAACCACTATCTTAGTTAAATCTCTATTCCATTAATTACAATCCTGAAATGGTAACTGATACTAAGAAAATGGGTGATAAATTAATAAAAGGGACAAAAAGATTTGCAAAAGCAGAACTGAAAAAAAGATAACTGCATACAGGAGCTAAAGGGCAAGCATCAGGAATGAATTTAGTATATATGCAATACGTAATTATTACCAACAGGTAGGAATAATAAAACATCAGAGATGTTCTATATCACAGAACAGTTCAGGGAACAGAAACAGTGGTATCACGTTCTATTCAGTCATACATACTCTCAGAAGCATTTATGCATTGCCTTCTTGAATGTTCTCACTGCTGTCAACTCTGCAATGCCAAATGCTCCCTCTGAGCCAATTAGACCTCTATTCAGCAAAACAGTTCAGGGGTGCAAAAATTCAGCTGGCACCACATCCCTTTTCTTTCATTGCAAGAAAACAAAGTCTTCCTTTTCTCCCCCTCCCCACTCAGTTTAAGAAATTGGATGAAATAATATTAAGAGAGGAAGAGGGGAAAAAAAGATGATGACCAAAGATCCAGAAGATGAGATAAGGAAGACATTCACAGTAATAGGCAATCATTAGCTGGATCCAAATCTGAGTCAGTCATCGGGACCAGAAATTTGTTCTTGCAAACTTTTGGACTTGTGCTGGAGTTCATGCTTGGGGAACTTGTCTCACACATTCTGGAGAGAGAGAGAAGTTCCTTGAGGATGGGCTCCAGCATAAGTCCAAAAGCTTGGAACAACAAACCTCTCATCCTGGTAACCAGCTCAGATTGGGTCCTGCAACATTATCCTGGGACATATATATTTGCTTTCGTTCATGGGAAATCATTAGCTCCACAACTCCAAAGTTAATGGTGCAAAACTCTTTTTTCAGCACAGATGTTGGAAGTGAACCAGAAAACAATATGTTTGGTTGGAGGAGTTACAGAAGACCCAGGATTCTGTGGGAGCAAAAGGGCATAGCACTGGCCCTGAACTGGCACAAGCCAAGCAAATGTAAGGACTTAAGATTCGTTTTAATATCTTCTCATTTAGAACATTTTCAGATCCTTGCCTTTTTCGATAATTCAAGGTACTGAAGCAAATGGACCATGCCAGGTGTTATATGCAATAATATGGCAGCTGTTTCAGCATTCCACTTTCCTTTTATCTGTTCCATAATAGCTCAAAAGCACAAGCTTTAAACCAATTTAAACAAATGTTTTATGTTTCAATTTGGTTTAGTGCTGGTCATTAAGATAAGCTCTTTCAAATAAAAAGTATGATATAATTTAAGAATTATTTATTATCTCTGCCACAAGGAGACTGGAACAACAGAAAGAGATCCAACCGCACCTTCTATAATTTTGTAAACAACAAACTTAAAGACTTGAGATCCATCCCACCCCTAAAAGGACTTAACGGTAAAGAATGCAATGATGAAGCAGTCAAAGCAAACCTCTTCAACACATTCTTCGGCTCAGTCTTTGTAAACAGCAATGACTCATGCCCAACATTCCCTAGTCGTACCACAAATAACTACAACAATCTAACACAAATAGATTTGACAGAAGATAACATTGAAAAGGCACTACACAGACTAAAAACATCTCTATTGGACCTGATGGACTATATGCATACTTCTTTAAAAAGCTTTCCACTGCTATAGCAGAACCCCTAAGCATAATCTTTGCAAAATCCTTCAGGACCAACTCCCTACCCAACCTATGGTCACTAGCCACGGTCATCCCTATCTTCAAAAAGGGAGACCCCAGCCTAGTTGAAAAATACAGACCAATCTCTTTATGCTGGGTCACCTGCAAAGTCATGGAATCAATCATTAACCAATCCATTACCCTCCACGTAGAAACAAACAACCTACTCTCTAATAAACAATTTGGTTTTAGAAAATTATCCTGTAATCTACAACTTCTACACTGCAAAAATATATGGACTACAAATCTCGATCAGGGCAAAGCAATAAACGCAATTTACATAAACCTCTATAAAGCCTTTGATTCAGTGGTATATGACAAACTACTTCTAAAACTAAAATCCTATGGCATCTCCGGACCCCTACATACATAGCTGTGTTCCTGTCAAACAGACAACAAGTGGTCAAAATAGGGAATGCCCTATCAAATCTTGCACCTGTTAATAGTGGTGTCCCCCAAGGCAGCATTCTAGGACCAACACTCTTCATACTATACATAAATGACCACCGACAATGCTGCTACCCTTCAAAAAGTTCTTGACTTTGTGTCGGAATGGTCAAACAATTGGCAACTCCAAATCTCAACCAACAAATGTTCTGTCTTACACATTGGCAAAAAGAACCAGAACACAAAATACAAGCTGAGTGGACATGACCTTGTAGATGATCCCCACTCTGTCAAGGACCTTGGAGTACTCATATCAAATGATCTAAGTGCCAAAGCCCACTATAACAACATCGCCAAAAAGGCATTAAGAGTTGTTAACCTAATCTTGCGTAGCTTCTTCTCCAGTAACATCACACTACTAACCAGAGCATACAAAACATTTGCTAGACCAATTCTTGAATACAGCTCATCTGTCTGGAACCCGCACTGCATATCAGACATTAATACAATTGAATGTGTTCAGAAATATTTCACAAGAGTCCTCCACTCCTCTGCTTGCAACAATATATCTTATGCCACCAGACTTGAAATTCTGGGCTCAGAAAACTTAGAACTATGCTGTCTTCGGTATGACCTAAGCATAGCTCATAAAATTATCTGCTACAATGTCCTACCTTTCAATGACTACTTTAGCTTCAACCACAATAATACACGAGCACACAATGGATACAAACTTAAAGTGAACCGCTCCAACCTCAATTGCAGAAAATATGACTTCAACAACAGAGTGCTCAATGCCTGGAATGCACTACCTGACTCTGGTTTCATCCTCAAACCCCCAAAATTTTAACCTAAGACTGTCTACTGTTGACCTCACCCCATTCCTAAGAGGTCTGTAAGGGGCGTGCATAAGAGCACCACTGTGCCTACCGTCCCTGTCCTAATGTTTCCTCTATTTGTATCTATTTTATGTATTCAATTAATGCTTATACTTATATATATATTACCTAATACGTTCTTGACAAATAAATAAAGATGCATGCTTGAGTTGCATTTTGATATGAAATTAACCAGTTTGCATTTTCAAATACTTTCATGTTTCCAAATTTTAGAATGCAGTCTGTTAACCAAAAAAAATAAAAAATTGAACAGAGAAATGTAAAGAATGGAACCATAATATATATTTGAAATGAAACAAAAGCAAACCAGTTATCACGGTTATAAGCAACATACATAAACTTCAAATTCTTGGAAAAGAATCTGGAAATAGAATAGGCGGTTCTGATGAGTCACCTTGAAAAGTGGGAGGAAGATATCTTGTAAAACTTGAAGTGGAAAAATCAAAAGTCTCAAAATATAACGATGTTTATGCACCCTGTCAATCTTCAGTGTTATCAGGCACAGTCAGGCATTTTGAACCCTTCCTAGAGGGAAGATTTGTCATCCCATTATGCTGCTAATATTCCTAGCATGAAATAAATGTAATCTCCTCTATATAAGTAAAAGAGACCTACTCACTTAACAAAGCCACCTTGCAGCATTTACAGTGCAAATGAAGACATTAATGGATTACATTTGAGTCAGAGGTGCATTAGCTCTTCTCCCCTTACCTAAAACAATAAAAATGGCATGACTTTGTATTTTGCTATGCCCTTCTCCCAGCCTTTCTTGTAAGTTAGCCATGATTGTTAATTGCTGGTGTTATAGTGGATTTATGTTCCATTAACGATACAATAGTGGGAAATTATAGAAATGACTTGTGCTGTTATATTTTGGTCCTGTGGGTTTGCTGAATCTTCATTAACATTCAAATTGTGCTGTCTGAGCAATTCTTGAAACAGCTCAGAATATTTCCAGTTTATATAGACTATCTTGCTGCTGAGAAGTTACCGTAGGATTTTCCTGCAGACTCCCTTGATTAGATTCCATAACCCAGAACACAACTTATCCTACAAAGTATTTGATGGAGGATATATCATTTTAGCACACACAAACGTTTCCCAAACATCACTGATTGAACTTAAAGAGTTTTCTAATCTAATCCTCCTTATTTTTTCTCCTGCTATCTCCTCCTCTAAATGAAATGAACTCTAGTTAAACACTGTGAGCTCCACCTACACTCAATAGTTAACTTTTTATTTAAAGTGAAAGAATCTATTCAAAATAACAGGTACCAAACTAGTTGTTTTCATTAGTTATTCCACTAAGAGAAAACTAAACCAGATTTTTCCTTTCTCTCCTGCCTACTTCAAATCTATCTTCATTCTAGTTTTGCTAATGTGCCTACTAGACTTTTACATGGAGTCTCTCATCAGACATCTCCTAAAAGAAGCCATTATAACTTCCAAATCCTGCCCTCCTCCCCCATAAAATATTATTTTGTAATTTCAATTTCTCTGTAAACTTGTGTTTGTTTATATGTCTAAAGTCAATAGTGCTTGCTCCAACCATAGTGAATGATCATTCTGAGGTTTCTTTTCACAAAGTTTTGTAAATGTTTTCACCAGATTGTCTAAACCATCTCTAATCCTAATTGATTCAATTTGTCAATTTCATCCTGGCACAAATGCTTTTCTGTTTTATGTGGACTATCTGAGTAGAGTCTTATTACTATGACTACGAAACATATGGTAAATAGTTTCCGGGACTTCTATTGCCCCCTTTCACATGCTCATGTTAAAGCCTTCTGTCTCCAAGATATCTCAGAAAGCTTTTATGTAAAGTACTACAGTTGCATTGAACGGCCTTCTGTCAATACGTATAGTTTGCTTTATAAACACATCATGCTTATACAGTAAAGTGTGTAATTTAAGTCTTTTTACTGTTTTTAGAATGCTTGTTTTATTTTACACCCTTTTTCCAATTATCTTTAAAGAGCAATGCAGTACGCTATTTATATGCATTTTTGATTCAAGAAAAGATCAATGGGAATTTTGCCAACGACTTCAAGTGTATCAGCTCAGTATGTACCCATTATGACTGAGATACTCAAATCGAAATGAGCAGGCAATCCAGTCCTCTAGATACGAGTACTTTTTGGAAGTAAATCAACTCAAAACAATGGGGTTCACTCTCAAATAAGAGTGCACTGCGGGTCACCTTGCATCCTGAATAGGTTACAAATGACAAAACTTTACTGTAGAAGTTTAATATGCATAACTGTAACCAAGCTAATTTTGTCACAGAAGTTCATATTTAATGTACAAGCATTCATATCTTGCAAGTCTTAGCATTCAGAGTAAAGCTGCATCTACAAGTATTTTCATCTAATGTTCTGGAAGCAGCGGGTAAATTGCCACCAAGTATAGACAGTTCACTAGTAAGATGAACTAGTTGCCAGTAGCTTTCCTTGATATTCAGCTTAAGTTTATCGTCCCTCCTTTGGTCCATTAAGGAAACTCAAAAGTTTTGGTATTCTGTGATGCAAATGAAGAATGCTGTACTCAGCATTGTACAACTCTCTTGCTGGCAGCATTTTTTTCCTGCAATTATAATATAACTTTGGTACAAGTTCCTGCTGATAAGTAACATATATTACACCTGTTTAAAACATGTTCTGTTCTTTTGCAGCAATGATGTATTGGCACAACAATTATGGTATTTTCATTTATCAGCATAGCATCTTCAGTTATGTATTGCCCGTATGTAAGAATCTATGGAGTTGTCTATTTTAACTTTCGGAATTAGATGCTAAACAGCTGTGCTAGGAATGTACATAAAATCCTTAAAATAAGTATGTGGGGAAGGGATTTGCAAATTTACTGTGTTAGCTTGCCCTTCCTTCAGGAAGGCCCAATAAAATTTCCTAATCTGTATTCAGACCAAATACTGTTTTATTATCTGATTTTAAATGCCAGGCTCCCCAGATCCAGCCAGTTTTACAAAAACTTCAATTTTCAATTATCGTGCATTACAACCAGAAATAAAAATTCAGCAAACAAGGTTATAGATGGCTGCTGATGGAATGATGAGAGATGAGAGAAAGTGGGAACAATGCAAGAGATTATCTTTAATTCAACTTTCACCTTTTTTTTAGCACTTTTGGACAACAACATACTGAGACCCAATTATAAAAAGCAAGGATGTTCCTAAGGAGAGGGCAAATAGTCTTATGATAGAAGATAAGTATTCCTTAATTTTTCTTATTTTTCCACTTAGGAGCCCATCCCCTTCAGGTTTCTTAGGACTATATTTTAAATCCTAACCCTAACACTAGTCTAGGCAATACCATACAATTTCTTTAAAAAAAAAATCATTTAGGAAGACTACGGCTGAGTCTGTTAATAATTGCTATCAGAGTAAATAAGTCTAAACTCACTGGACAATAGTCATAAAATATTGTTGTGCATTCTTGGAATAACAAATAAATAAAACACATTTAACTTTTTAATCTTTCTAAGCTTTATTTCTGGAGAGTGACCCCAGTCCTCACTTTTTAGCCAGCCAGTTTCAGAGAGTCTTATTTCTCTACCCTGAACACCACTGCAATTGTAACTCATTTTATGTTTAGCTTTATATATTAGAGCAGTCAACTTTGGCAACTTTAGGACATGTGGACTTCAACTCCAGAATTTGCCAGCTTAAACTTGCCAAGATTGAGAAACACTACATGAAAGGCTCATGAGTTGAGTCCTTTTATAGTCCAAGTGAACACAATGATACATCCACATTTATGTAGATATCACTGAACTGATAATATTAGTAAATCTTTTGTAAAATACAATTAATTTAATATGCAGGCCACAAAAATGTGCGTTATTAATTTATTACCTATGTCTGTTATATTTACAACCTGTCTTCCCTTCAGTGTTCAAAACAGCATACATGGGGATTGCTCTCATTTTATCTTTATACAACAGATTTAACAGATTAACAGAGTTGGAAGGGACCTTGTAGGTCATCTAGTCCAACCCCCTGACCAAACAGGTGACCCTACACCATTTCTGACAGATGGCAGTCCAGTCTTTTCTTGAAAGCTTCCAGTGATAAAGCTTCCACAACTTCTGAAGGCAAGCTGTTCCTTTGGTTGATAGTTCTCACTGTTAGAAAATCTTTCCTTAATTCCAGGTTGAATCTCTCCTTGTTCAGTTCCCATCCATTATTCCTTGTCCAGCCTTCAGCCACTGCTATCATGTCTCCCTTGGTCCTTCTCTTCACTAGACTAGTCATGCCCAGTTCCATCAACCGTTCTTCACGTTTTAGCCCCTAATGCCCTAATCATCCTGATTGCTCTCCTCTGCACTTTTTCTAGAATCTCAACATCTTTTTTATAGTGTAGTGACCAAAACAGGATGCAGTATTCTAGGTGTGGTCTTACTAGGGCTTTATAGAGTGGTATTAGTACCTCACTTGATATTGATTGTATCCTTCTGTTAATGCAATTTAAGATTGCATTGGCTTTTTTGGCTGCCACCACACACTGTTGGCTCATATTTAATTGATTGTCCATTAAGACTCCAAGATCCCTCTCACAAACAAACCTATGAGGTACAAGTTTTCTGCTCCTTGAGTGAAAAGATACAGAAAGACCTGATTCTATTTAATAAGATTAGGTAGGTAAATGTTCTTGAAAGAAGGCCACAAACATCCAGGACCTTAAACCAGGAAGAACTTTAAAGATAACAACTAGAACCTCAAGAGCCCAGCTTGTAGTACCACAGACTACTTAGGTAGTAGTGCTTAGCTAACCTTGATTAATCTCAAAAAAAGCTAAACAAGGTTGGAATTGATTAGTTCTTGGATGGGACACCACTAAATGGGGAGGGGGGGAATTCTGGAATTCTAGCACTTAGTTAATCATGCAAAGCTTTGCAGCCCAGTTTAAATTGCTCTAAGCAAATCTTCAGAGTACAGCAGTTTTGCAGTTTTAAAGAAGCTCAAAAGTCCAGTTATTAAAAAATCCTAAAATGCATTACAATAATTTTACTCAATTTTAAATCAATCATTGTCTAACCCATACAAAGCATTTTTCCAGAATAAAATATTTCCTGTTCTCCCCCCTCCACCTCCCAATATACTTACACATATCCATACCCTTTAGTTTAGCTACAGCATTCTACAACTTTAGGATGCTACACTCTGAACCACATGTACATCACAAGCTCTAACAAGATTTGTACTAAATTATTTAGTTACCCATATAGATGTATTGACTTTCAGTATCTCTGAAATTACCCCAAAATCACATTTTGAACCGCATTATATAACACCATGTTGCACTGATTTCAAATTTAATTTGGTAAAATCCAGCTATACTTCCATGGGCCTTTCAATGCATGCTCAGAGTATGTTTTTATAT
>WNWU01000003.1:17646921-17686168 GCA_012654045.1 Ptyas mucosa
TATATATATATATATATATATATGGGCATGAAGCCGAGAACACCAGCCTGAAGATGACGAATGAGACTTCGTTGAAACGTTGCCAAGACACTTCCGATTTTACGCGGGAGAAAACCCAAATAACCAAAGACCGACTTCTTTCTTTCTTTCTTTCTTTCTTTCTTTATTTATTTATTTATTTATTTATTTAAACTTTTATCCTGCCCTTCTCCTTTTGGACTCAGGGCGGTGAACAGCCAGAATAAAAACATTTATACACAAAAGTTAAAATAATTTTAAAATAAATTAAATAGAATTTGGCCCACTAATTTGATAGATAGATAGATAGATAGATAGATAGATAGATAGATATGCTTTTCTATCTTCTGTGAAATCTCATTCACAAGAACCAGGGCGGCAGAACATCATAGTTTACGTAGGTAGAAACCTGGCTAGATAGAAAAGCCTACGAAGCCTACGAAAGAGAGAAAAAGAAACATATATATATATATATATAAAGAGCATGAGGAATGGAAGGTGAGCAGGGCAAAAGAGAAAATTATTAGCCTACTTTTCTCAACAGGAAGAAAAAATGGTATGATTAATAACCATTCAGTCAGTAGCATTTATCTTTAGAGAATACAGCACCATGGACAGTGGTTTCTACTAGAATAAGCAAATTAGTGCAGAGATTTTCAACCTTTTTCAGGCTAGATAGCACATTAATAAGGAGAGGGAATCCTGGTAACCCTGATTAAGAAGAAAAGGTCTAGTGAAAGGAAATTAATTGTATTCACATGCTTTCATGCTTTTTCTACATTCTTTTGAAAATTTAGAGTTCCATCAAACTTTCAAAATCTCTGTATTAGGCAATGGTGATTGTCTTCCCATTCTGCACCACCACCCCCCCAAAAAAAATACTCTATGTTTCGAGTTCTCCATTCCAGGCTGGCCTAGGTAAGAAACAGACATGCTCCTTTTATGTGCTAAAGAAAACCAGTGGCTTCCAATAGTCCAGTAATTGACTACAGTTATTATCAGCAAGGCCAACGTTTGTGAGAGTTCTAACCATTATCTCACCAGTTTTTAGGTAAAATGATGTACTTCACAGATTCAAAACCCGCCTTGACCATTATCTGTTTGTTTGTTTTTTTTACTGGAAAAATAAAATCATTAAAATTAAATGATATTTAGACCAACAGTCAGTGGAGTCTCATGAGACAGGCTTAAAATATAGAAGCACATTGTTTCAAAAGGTTAAATTACCAGAAGTAAAGTTGACAGTTTGGTCAGTCCCTTTTTGTCTAAGCATTAGATTGTGTTAGCTTTTGGTGGTTAGAGTTGATTTAGGATTATTGAGAAGAGTATGTAGAAAGGGGATTATGAATGCTTATAATGAAAAGAGAGTGAGGACATTTCGTGCGTATGAAGGGCAAGATTTTAACTTGCATTTTCTTTTTCTTTTTTTATTGTGGTAAGTCTATTCTGGTCTCATTGTTGTGATATTCATATTTGTATGAAACATGGTGATGTAATTGATGGGGTTGTACCATATGAAAGAATTCAGTGGCCATTTATTGACCAGGGTTAGCCAGCTGCTTAACCACCAAAATATAGTAGAGCTATCTTAAAGGACTTCATAGGTCTACTACTGGCAACTGAACTGAATTTATATTTTTTTTATTACAACTCCATCAGTAAAACCCTCACAAAAATAACTCAAATCAATAACTTCAGTCATTTATCAAGTTGTTTCCCCTTCACTAGAGATGGTAGAAAATGAAAATGTATGATGAGTCTTTAATATTATAATTGGAATGCAAGACAGGTGGCAGCTTTGTAGTGGCTTTATACTTGAGGAAAGAAAGACAAAAATCCATAAATAATAGGTCCAATATCTCAGCACTTTCTTTTATATTTTATCAGTACAAAATAAAAAGAATTCATGTTCCTAAACTTAAGGGAGAAAAGTTTTACCTTGCATGAAAAACTTCCATATATCTACTTTACGTGTGTGTGTGTGTGTGTGTGTGTGTGTGTGTGTGTTGCACACACATACCCTATATTCAGGAACAGGCAAAGCAATTTCAATACCAAATTCACTGGCTATGAGATTTAAAGTGGAGATGAAAATACTCTCCATTCATTTCTCTTTATCTAGATTTAGGACTTGTGTGGAGAACAGATCATGTTTTAAATCCTATTGATGCAGAAATATTTAAAATTTTCAAGGGTTCACAAGCCTTTAAGCACCATTGTAACCAATTATTTATTGATTTAAAGTAATCATTTTCTTTATGTCTTATTCTTCCTACAACAGGATCCTAAGCATATAATTTTACTATTTTACTATTTTACTTCCTTATTGAACTTTGGTTTGCTCAAACCCCATAAACAATATCACAAAACATTTCAGAGTTGCCTTAAACCATGACATGGGTGGCAAATATATTTGCTAAATAAATAATTATATTTAATATGAATCTAGAAATATGCAGTTAAGTTTATTGCATCTATCTCCTAGTTGTTAAGTATTCTCTAGATTAGAGATCCTGGCTTGCATAGAAAAATATGAATATTCTTGGAGTAAAATAGGGCTTTAGTTGCAAATATGCCTCACTGATATTGACCTAAATATAGCCTATACCACACAAGTGACTAAAAAGTGTAACTTGGTCCACCTTTTATCGATAGTATATGAAAGCCTTTATGGATCAAGGCTAAGAAGGCCAGAGAGATCAGTATCTATGAATCAAATGATATTTCCTTTCATATTTCTTGTTCTGTTTCTTATTTTAAGTCTTTCATTTCTTTTCCTTCCTATTTCTTACTCCTTTCCTGCATATTGCATAAAGTTGCTTAACCTGAAAAGAAATACAATAGCATGATTGGTTAGTGAGTTCCCTGCTGAGCATGGACATTTTCTGAAAAAGGATAATCTTTCTAAGTATTGTTATAATCCTTTTAATAATTAGGAGATGTTGCTAGACATGGATGCAGTGAGGAATTTTTGTTACCCCCTTCTTACAGATAAGATAGAAAGATAGGTAAGAAAACAAAATACTATCCAAACTATCTTCAAAGCATTCACAACTTTTTCCAATGCCCCTTATCAATCTGTTATTAAAGAGCTATAGAATAGAGCTACAATAGGTAGCCTGGGCTGGTTATGTATAATCACAATCAAAGTCTTTGGAAAGAACAGGCCATAAGCTTTACAAGGAAAGAAATGGCCTAGAGTATAGTATATTGTCACAGGCCTGAAAGCATTTTACAGCTGTGAAAGCTGGCAGGGGGGCGGGGCAGAGAAGTTGAAAAAGTATCTGAATTGTAGACCTGATGAGGGTACTAACAAGCATTTGGTATCTTGAGAAGAAGACATGCTTAAAAGCAAAGTGAGGGGGAAAGTTACTTGCTACATTAGGGTTGTCAAACTTGCGGCCCACGGACCAGATGTGTCATGCACCGGCCACACCCATGCCCGGTTTCGCGAAGGGGGAAAAAGTCCTGATACATCACAGGATGCCACCGTGATGACGCGAGTTTGACACCCCTGTACTACATGATTTCCATTATAATTAATTTTAGGACAGAACAGTAAAATTTTGAGACAAGGGGAAAAAAATGCATAAACTCCAGCTGTTAGACTTGCACCATATGCAGGAAAAAGATATTGTGACAACCAAGCACTATAGGTAGATATAACTAGAGCATAGGGTGCTATAAAATTCCCTTCACAATTGTTTTGAGTTTGCTTTCAAACTGTAAACAGCTGCTTTGCTATTTGGTCCAAGGCTACTCTGAGGGCATACAATATATGGAACCTGAAAACATCCATTCATTCCTCCTCCTTCCCAAATTGTCATTCCACTGAAGATGATCAGCCGCTAACCATGCCAGTTATTTGTGAAAGGTTTGGGGTTTTCAGTGTCTTTCTTTAAAGTGTCTTTCCCCAAACGCAGATTTTGGATTCTGCCTCTTCCCTTGCGGTGTCCTTTCTCCATTTAGAATTGGAACTGGATCTAATCTTAGGTGGATATATTGAACTGTTTCAGTTTCCTTATTATAAATTTCTGCTGATGTTGTAAATTGGTTAATGGGTTGCAGCAATAATGTCGTATGATTAGAAACCCATTTATCACTCAGCTTGTTTAGGTTCCAGATTTTCTTTTATGATGCTGTACTTTGCTTGCTCATTTATTTGGAAATGTACGATAACAGCAAAAACTATTGAAATGCAAAACTCATAGCTTTCGGATTTTTATCAGTACCAAAGACAAAAGAAAATAGATTAAGGAACATTAAGGTTGCATGCTTGAGCAACCAAACAAAATATGGATTTATCATACTATGGTCCGTGTACCATTTGACATGCATGCATTTCCACATATGTGCTGCACAGCTTCAAACACATATGCATCGAATCTTAGAATATTGTGCCCTTATTTGCATGCCAAACAACACTTTGCTTAAGTACAAAAACCAACCAAAAATCAATTTCACCTCAGAAGTGGGTAGCATCTACTCACTCTGAATAATATACAAAATTAAGAAGGGTTGGCATAGTAATTGGATGGCTACCATCGAGAAATCCTAATACCATAGAATAGGTTAGGGAGGCTGCAAAAACATTTTCAAAGGAAGCAAATGGCAACTACTTCCAATCATGGCAAGAAATTATATATATATGCCATGCAGGTCACCAGGTGACTTGACTTAATCTATTTAAGCTAGTGTTTTCTTCAGTAATAACAAACATTTATTTAACTAATCTGATCCCAGTGCACCAGTCATTGCCAGCTATTGCTAGCATGTAATCAACTGAATGAACACAGATATTAAATGTCCCCTTATTATTTGACTCAATGTGGTTCTTGAGTTGTTGAAACTGCAGGGACAATCCATGGCCTCCAGAGATGGTTGTACTCCCTGAGTATGTAGTGCTATACCAAAAGTGTGTTTTAAAGCGGCAACTGGACTTTGTTTTTCTTTGAAGACATTTTGCTTCTCATCCAAGAAGATGCTGAAGAAGCTTCTTGGATGAGAAGCAGAATGTCCTAAAAGAAAAACAAGGAAGTCCAATTGCCTCTTGAAAAAGCACCTTTGGGACAACCAAGACCTGGATGACTGAGAATCTTCATAGGCATGTAGTGCTGTAGTTCTACAAGGCACTGCAACTCTGAGACCATATAGGAACATAAGTACTCTAGTAATGGATAAACATTTGGGGACATAAAAGTCATATTGCCAGCTACTTTTTAAAGTAAAAAATTCTTAGACGTCTGTAAGTAAAAGAATTGCTTAAAGTTGCAGTCCTTGCATTACGAGACCCATATAGCTTTATCTATCTTGTGTTCTGAGTAGGCATTTGGGGCTTATAGCCTACACATAGCAAGATAAAGCTGGTTGAAGATGGTACTTTGCCAACACAATTCAGAATCACATTGTAATGGTTTTCATTAGGCAAGAAGTTGTGTCACATGAAATTAGATAAGTTCTCCTACCTTTCCTACATAGAGAGGATCGCTTCCCATGTATTCCTCCAGTACAAAGAACTGATTCCACACCCAACTGCGTTTGGTTCGCGGTCTCCCAGGTTGGAAGTAGGGCTTTGATCCCGATCTTGGCAATTCTGCTTGGTTCATCCCAGAAAGACAGAGGAAAAGAGCTAATATCTGCAAAAAATGGCAGAGCTCTACTTTGCCTAATTTCATTTTTTTTCTTCTCCCTGTGCAAGGAAAAAATAAAGCAACAACAACAAAACAAACAAACAAAAGAAAACTTGAGAAAAGAACTTGGGCAAAGTTCCACTTGGCTTAGCAAGACATCCGCTGGGATTCCAGAGGTAACGACGTGTGTTCGATTAAAAAAAAAATCACTCTCCACTACTGAACATTCTTCACAAGAGACACAGCATAAGAAGTGCCTATAAAAGAAAAGGGAAAGACAAAGACGAGAACTGTTGTCAGATATATATACCTGAAAATTACATTTCTTTTAACTTTCATATGTGAACAATGAAGTTCACTCAACTTTTCAATCTGATATGAGCTAGGGGTAATCTTTCAGTCTACTGAATGCTGTTCGTTCAATTACATTAATACTTTTCTGTGGTGAGTTTACGTCTAACTACTATGAATATGAAAAGGAAGACATTTCTGATGTCTCAACCAACCAACCAACTGGAACTGATAAGAGCTCATTTGAATTTCCAAATCTCCCTCCCTTGATTTCTTCCTTTCATCATAGCAATCAAATTAACCAGAACCTATTGAGGAAGTCAAAGAGTCCAATTACATCCTAACCCTGGTCTCATAACCAGAGAAAGGAGAACAGATATTCATCCATTGCTTCAGACTTTTCCAAACAAAACTGAACAGGAATAACTCACGAATGTTATGCTTATGGTTCATGACAAGGTTTTTTATTCCACCAGCAAATATATCAGTATGTTTTTATATTTCAAAGCCACCTCTACACTGCCCTTAAGCTGTCTCAGTGGTGCATATCAGATACGGGTTTGCTGGTAGATAGTTTTATCGTTTTCAAAAGCCACATTAGAGCTTAGTGAGTGGGAGAATGAAGGCTATTTAGAAATTTTAGCTCAGGATTCCTGAAATAGGTACTGATTCCTGGAGTATGATATGCTGCAGCAAATCAAGGTTGAAATACAATATGGAAATGTAAGCATTATTTTCCAGGTCTCAGTTTAACAATTGATACTTCAATTTCAAAAATAAGCATTACTTAATAGTTATGAACAACAGTCTGAAAATATGCAGACATTAAGTGTGATAAAGTAGAACCAGTTTATTATCTATAAGTCCCCAGACTGCAGCATACTTATCAAATCAAAGGCACTGGAGAAAAAAGTATTTATTTAACTTAGCTTAATTTACTAATTTATATTCCACCTTTCACCATAAAATGAATTTAAAAAGTTATACAGCAATAAAATAAGACAAATACTATAATAGAAACTAATAGTACATAATAAATACATTATCAAATATGAATGCATTCCAATTAAAAACAAATATTTCATTGAAAGAATAATTAACTAGACAGAAGGATACAATACAAACAAGATATAATCATGCAAATGTTTACAATCAGGTTGCTAGTCCTCTTGATGTAAATTAAAAAAAAACATTGCAACAATCTGATCTGTTTGGAGCCAAGAGTTAACCCAATTAAAATCAGATGACCGATTAATTTCCAGAAATTGGTTTATATTAAATGCTACTTATAAAGACTAGAAAACTATATTCAATCATAAGAAAGACCTTAAGATTTCATAGGAAGACACAATGTATGCAGGGTAAGACTGAACCAGTCACTTGTTCACAGCCGAACCTAATTCACAGGATTTTTGACAGAATGAGAGTAAAGGAGGAAGCAATAATACAATGCTAAGAATCACTGGATGAAAATACAATGCAAAATATAATGAACTGCATGCTGCTTCTTGGAACAATGCCATTAGTTTTAATGACAAGAAGTTAATAATGCATGATTCTTCTGTATAATATTTATGATACTTTGCAATATGTCACAGCTAGGCAACATGGTATGTCTTGACACAACACCCTGAAGTTACTTCTCTTGAGAAATTTATTTTTTGTTTCTTCGTGTGTGTGTGTGTGTATATACATATACGTATATGTATACGTATATGTGTGTGTGTGTGTGTATGTGTGTGTATCTATCTATCTATCTATCTATCTATCTATCTATCTATCTATCTAAAGGTAAAGGTTCCCCTTGCACATATGTGCTAGTCATTCCTGACTCTAGGGGCCGGTGGTCATCTCTGTTTCAAAGCTGAAGAGCCAGCGCTGTCCGAAGACGTCTCCGTAGTCATGTGGCCGGCATGACTAAACATCAAAGGTGCATGGAACACTGTTCCAAAGGTGGTCCCTATTTTTCTACTTGCATTTTTTATATGCTTTCAAACTGCTGGTTGGCAGAAGCTGGGACAAGTAACGGGACCTCACCCCTTTACGCGGCACTAGGGATTCGAACCACTGAACTGCAATCGACAAGCTCAGCATCTTAGCCACGGAGCCACTGCGTCACACACACACACACACACACACACACACACACATATATATGCAGGTCTTTGGTTATTCGGGTTTTCTCCCGCATAAAATTGGAAGTGTCTTGGTGACGTTTTGACGAAGTCTCATTCGTCATCTTCAGGCTGGTGTTTTCGGCTTCGTGCTTCTAGGAAGCACGAATGAGAATGAGACTTCGTCGAAACGTCACCAAGACACTTCCAATTTTACGTGGGAGAAAACCCGAATAACCAAAGACCTACATACAAACACCCGCGAAAACTTCAGAAAACATATATATATATATATCTGTGTGTGTGTGTGTGTGTGTGTGTGTGTGTGTATGTGTGTGTGTGTGTGTGTGTATATATATATATAAATTATAAATATATATATAAATTTTAATTAGGAATCAAAGAAAAAGAAAAATGAATGTCAGTACCTAGTAAAGCATCTACTTTTGTTAACATAATTATTTATAACAATGCCTCTATCTCTGAAGCATTGTTAGCATGATTGTAAGACAATGTTTTCCTTAAAAGCAAAAAAGAACAAAGAAAAATAAGGCCTAGAGAAGTTGGAAAAGTTAGCTAGGCTGGTAGAAAGCAGTGGGGGGGGGGGTGCACTACACTGTACCTTGTAGAGCAATCTTCTAGTAAACAAGGGTCTCCAAGACTCATTCCCACTTTGGCAACCACTTTTGAGAAGAAACGTTTGAAAGTCATGCTGTAAAACTGCATGCTCTTAAAATTAAATATTTGTTCAGCACTGAGATAGAAATAGTAACTGAGATGTGAAAACTTCTGAGAAATAGTTTGTTTTATGAAATAACGATTCTATTTATGGAGTTCATCCTTAACTTGAAGCAGATGCTACCTTCCTTTCCTTCAAATCTCCTGGACCATATAACAATATTCAATTTGAACTATTCAAACTGGGGATCCAATCAATTAAAAATGAAAGTGGGCACATATTTGCATTTTTACTGAATGGCTCAACTGTTTAGAATCAAATGTCCTGGACATTCAGCCAAATATTGAACTCCTGACTAATGAGGATTACGTCAATGATGGTGGTGTTTAAGTGGTGCGCCGGTTGTTTTGGGACTGCTCGCACGGCATCTATTATTATTGGTACCATCTTTGCTTTCTTTTGCCACAAGCATTCTATTTCTATTTGTGGGTCTTTGTATTTTGTGATTTTTCTCCAGTTCTTTCTCTTTTAGTATGCTGATTCCAGACATAGCTATGTCCGCTAGTCTTTCTTATCAATGTTTGATAAGCCATTAAGTTATGTGGCAGGTGTTTGTCTGTTTGAATTCTAAAGTCCCAGACTTTCATTTTCTGTCTATTTTGTGGTCTCATCAGGTCTTGCTTACAGGCAAATGATATTTCTTGTAGATATGCCAACACATGACTGTGACTTCTTTATCATCCTGTTGTTTGTACTCAGTCTGTGATTATTATTATTTTTTTAGCAAAGAAATTGTTCACTGTTTCTTCAGCTTCTTTGCAGAGGAAGCACTGCTGACTTCTCAATTCTGGCTTTGTATGCATTTGCTCTTAAGGCTTGGTCTTCTGCATTATTGTTATATTACAATTGCTCATACAATCAGCCAGATATTTAAATTGGATTTGACATTTTTTTAATCTACAAATCAAGTCCTTCCAAAGAACCTAGTATAGGCAGATATTGTTGTTAAAGGTGCTGTCACAGACATAAGCTGTGTCAAGTACAGCTATTTTTTGCATTTGACTGATGGTGACTTTGTCAACGCTGATGGTGTTCAAACAGTGCTCAGATGTTTTAGTATTGCATCCGAGGCTACTATTATTATTATGGTTCGTTAAACAGTAAGCCAGATGTTTAGACCGGATTTGGCATTTTTTCCCCACCAATCAAGTCCTTCCAAGGACCGGGTATAGGCAGATGTTGTTATTTAATGACACTCAAGATATTGTTGCAGGATGTCAGCTGTAAAGTTGCCTTTTGCAAATGACTGATGGTGATTCAAATGGTGCACCAGATGTTTTGGGTTGTGTCCAAGTGCCTCTATTATTGATTGATTGATTTGATTTGATTTTTTTATCCCATCTTTCTACATTGCTGGTCCAGTGAGAGTTGATAGGCATTTTTTTTTAGTTACCAGTTACCAGTTACTAGTTGAAACAGAACAACTAGCCCAAAGTCATCCTGCAGGCTCTATGGACCTCCCTGATCCTAGTTCAACACCTTAAACAATTTTACCACACTAATTCTGATACTATATACATGTGCCGTGGCCCATATGCATACACACACACATACACACTTTTATATATACAAGTAAAAGCATCAACATCCATGTAGTATACATGCAGACCAGTGGTTGTATCCAGCTGGTTCTATCCTGTTCGGGTAAACCGGTAACGGCAGCAGTGGGAGGCTCTGCTAATCCGCCTGGATGTCATCATGTCCTGGTTTTGATGCTCTGCACATGCGCAGGTCCTTCGCATGCGCAGAGGTGGTGTGTGCAAGCGAAGTGAAGCAGTAGCAAAGGTAAGTGAATATCACCCCGACACAGACATAACAAAAAGCTTTTTTTAAAAAAAAAATCTTTTCTTATTTTTGTGTTTCTTTTAAAGGGCTTTCTAATCCCTCCTCCTGTTCCCTTTACATAATTCCTGTAAAATCACAGTGTTTGTAATTCTTGTCTATAAGTCAAAGATTTCTGGTTCAAAACCAGCAGAAATATGCTTGTTACTATGTACAAGCTTCCTTGTACACTGCATTTTTAATAAGATCAGATTCATCATTTTCCCATTTTCCTAGCATTTGAGACAGAACATTTTACCTCCAACTCCCAAATAATAACCTTTGATTTACAATGCAAAAGTTATACTAATTATGCTACTGCATGACCACAATAAAGGAGACATCTAAAAATGACCTCATGACTTAATGGTAAGTACTAGATTAGTTAAATGGGGTGTTCGTTTCTCTATGGATAAGGAAGTTGTGACATCTATTATCTGTGTTGGAAATAAAACTCTAGGGACTTCTAACATCTCTGTATGAAGATTTAGTGGTTGTTTATATTTTTTGCAGCACAGATACAGTAGCCCTTAAATCTGTTTTTCATCATTTCATGAGAAAACAACCACAGAAAATAGAGGGCCTTGAGTGTTAAAATGTGGGTTGTACTACAAGCATATTTTATTCCTTTTTAGGGGGTTTAAGATTAAAACAAGTTTTTTCCTTCACTTTTTTCAAAGCAAAATATCAAGCAGTCAAGGCATTTAGAAAAAAAAATCTCAAGTGATTAACATTGCAACAAGAAGGCAATTAAAATACATACCAGGTCACAAGCTATATGAGGAAAGGAGAATATATTCTAGGAAACCACAATAAAATAACAATTCACCTCTGCCAACTTCCGTATCAGTGAACCGCTAAGCTAGGAAACATCCTAGATGGTAAATGAATTTACCTCATGTATTTAATAACTGTCATCTGCCTTAAAAGCACACTTATGCTAACAACCTCTGGCTCTCCGCACAGTTCTTTCAGCTTTGCAGCTTCTGTGTAATACTTTCAGAAAGGTATCCAGAGGGCAAAACCATAATGCAAATAAAAGCATTTCTGATTAGAGAATCCATTTAATGTCTTTTACAGTAATCCCTTCTGAGGTACTTCTTTGCCCCAAAAGGTTAGTTATAGTTAGGAGGCTTGTGGAATAAACCAGAAAAAGCCAATGTTAACTAGGTGGCAGCAATTTAAAAGCACTCTCTTTAAAACACTGGCCTTTCTCTCCAAGGTGGAAAAATGATATCATCCTCCAAATGTCTAAAATAGGACAATGGCTAAGAGGAATCATAGATCAAGATTTTGTTGTAACGCAGTAACTTACATCCAATTATTAACCCACATTGTACCTATTAGCAATAGCAACAGCACTTAGGCTCATATACTGCTTCATACTGCTTTACAATATTCTCTAAGTGACTTACAGAGTCAGCATATTGCCCCCAATAATCTGGGTCCTCATTTTACCAATCTCAGAAGGATGGAAGGTTGAGTGAACCTTGAGCCAGTCAAGACTGAACTCCTGGCAGTAGGCAGAGTCAGTCTGCAATACTGCATTCTAACTATTGCACCACCATGGGTCTTCCGTCATCAAAACATGCGAATTCATTGTTTGTTTTTAGTTTCCGTCATTTCTTTTGATAGTATTTGTTGACTCTTGAGATCAAATGAAGCCTTCTGAAATCAGAGCTGATCAGCATATGATTTGATCTGAAGCATATTATCTCGTAGCAATTTTATCTGAACCAATGATAAGACACTTTTACAATATATTGAGCACTGTTTCTTGTCAGGTGGGTTCCCTACTTATAACGTCTCTGACTGGCCTCTTGTAACTATCTCGGAAGTCTCTAAAATCAGAACACAATTGAAAAGAGGTAATTTCATTTTAGAAGAACACATATGGATTGCTCCCTTGTTCTCCTTATTTATCCATATTAACCATTGTTTGCAAGTGTGGGACTAATCAATACTAGTTCCGATTTTTAAAGCTGACAAGCCTAAATCCAGTTAGTTACCATATAATCAGTCTACTAACCCAGACTACTGAACTGTGTCCTGGACATAGTTTTATGAAACATATTGATTAATACAAGAGAAGGAGATGTTGATAACAAGTTGGTTTTGGAACTAAATAGTCAACACTTGATCAATGCATCACATTGCAGTATTTGGTACAAATATGCCAACTGCCCAAGAAGAACTCTTTGTGCTACCCTTTCTGAGTGAAAGGTAGCTTTAACTTGATCATTAAAGTGAGGCTTTAGAGAAAACTAAGTCTCCTGTATACATCCATGTTTACCAAAGTTGATTATGATGCTGTACAAGAACATGTATTTATAATTAAGAGGTACTGATACTGCAGGCATATTTATTTTAATTCCTATATGAAGGTGATAATAAAGATACAATATATTTTTGCACTATTTCTACTTAACCTTTAGACTGAATCTTTAAAAAAAAATCTGTCCCAAAATGAGTTTCACCCGAAAATGTTAGACCACAATCCTATTTCTATTTTACTCTAGGCAGAGGATGATGTAATATGTTCATTAATCCATAATGATCTTTGTTAAATTCCACAAGTGCTTGCAACATTCTCTTGTGGCGAAGAATTTAACATCAATTATTCAAAAAAAAACCTGTTTAATGGTTTATTGACCCCGGTGCAAACTGCACAGTGGTGAGTTGCTCCCGGTTCTGTCCAGTTCTTTAGAACTGGTAGTAAAAGCAGCGGGAGGCTCCGCCCACCCTCCCAGACATCATAAATGACGATCTGCGCATGAGCAGAAGATTCTGTGTATGTGCACACGTGCTCCCGTTGCAAACCAATAGTAAAGGTAAGTAGAACCCACCCCTGAAACTGCATCATAGGTGGAAACCCAATGACGTGACATGCAGACCGAACAGAGCAAGATTTTTAAATACCAAAGAATCTGCTTTCAATTTTCTACTTGTGTGGAGATATCAAACTGATAGCCTTTCAGTTTTTGCCCAGAAGGTTTTAAATCCTATAGTGTGTTTTGCCAGTTATAACAGAAACAATTTTGCTGTAACTGCTGCCAAGCTCTTTAGAGCAAAGGGACCGATCCTCTGGTTATATGGAGTACAGCTCCATCTCTGTAAAGGCTTGAATGCAGCAGAAACAATGCAAGCAAACATTTTATGAACTTTTGCTTTGTGACCCTTGCTATGTATCTAACACACTTGTCCCCTGGATGTTTAGTTTGGCTCAAATGGAGCTGAAACGGGAATCTCACAATAAAAATTGGTTGAAAAGTCTTTGGGATGAATTCTTGATTCAATCCATCGTTATGACTGACCTATTTTTGCATGGGAATAAAATGATATAGTCAGGTCTACTGCTGTCTTCCAAATGAATCTCTCATCATGCTAAATTCTCTTTCTATTGCAATTGCCATTCAGAAACATTGGGTTTGAATTTGTCCTTTCATATTATTCAAATATTATTTTATTACAGTTTGTTTCTGTTTCCAATGGATAATTATTTTATCACTTACTGTATGTATATATTGGTCTTTCTTGAGTTTTGGCCTTTGATTGCTAAATAAATAAATATAAATTATGGGCTATGTAAGTTGCTTAGGTCAGCTTTAAAAAAATAAATGTTGTCATTCATAGAAACCTAGTTGGCTTTTGAGATTTCTCTTCTACTTGTCTACATAGAATTATCTCAGGTATATAATTGAAGAAATAAAGATCAATAGAAAGAAAAAAGAATACATTATTTTATTGCTGTGATAACTATAATTATATTTTGATAACTTCGCTGGTCATGAAATAGGCTACATTGTAATCATTAAATGATAAATCGCAAATACTTGTCATCTGAAACAATTATTTAACAAAAGAGAGACAAACTGAGAGCTGAGAAGGCCTTCTAGGATTGCCAATATTTTGTCCTATTAAAATCAATGGCTTTTAAAGTGTACAGAATCCAGTCCTGAAGAAGTTAAACAAAAAAATAGTATACAGGTAGTCCTCAACTTACAACAGTTCATTTAGTGACTGTTCAAAGTTACAACAGCACTGAAAAATGTGACTTATGACCATTTTTCACAGTTATGACCTTTGCAGCATCCTCATGATCATGTGATCAAAATTCAGATGCTCGGCAACTGGTTTTTATTTATGACTGTTGCTGTGTCACAAGATCATGTGATCTCCTTTTACAATCTTCTGACAAGCAAAGTTAATGGAGAAGTCAGATTCACTTAACAACTGGGTTATTAACTGATTAATGGTAGTGATTCACTTAACAACTGTGGCAAGAAAAGTCATAAAATTGGGCAAAACTCATTTAACAAATGTCTCAACAGAAATCCAGGGCTCAATTGTGGTCGTAAGTCAAGGACCACCTGTAATGAAAAGCTACCACAGTATAGCTGAACTATAAAAAAAATCTAACACTGACATGATGGCAGTTAAGACACAGAAAATGTTCTTTGTTGCCATCTAGTCACTATTTCTACTTTCACTGCTTAAATATAAAAGTCTAATAATTTCATCTTTAAATAGAGTTTACACATCACATAGTTGATGTGTAAGATAATCTGATTTCAATTCAGTTATATAGTAATGCTTGCTTTTTTCCCCTCTAAACCAGGGGTGTCAAACTGGATTTCTTTCAGGACTGGATCAGCATTGTAGTTCTCTCCGTGGGCCGGTGGGGGGCAGGGAGATGGGACAGATGGCTCCTACAGCACCCTGCCAGCCAAATTGGGGCATGGGGGCCGCGAGACCCATTTTTGGCTGGCAGAATGCTTCAGGAGACCATGGAGGGTGAAAATGAGCTGCAGAGGGGGGATGCACGCAGCCCATTTTGGCCAACAGGCTGGTCCTTTGATATTTCCAAGCCAGCCCCGCAGGTCAGATTTAAGCCCCCACTGGTCGAATCCAGCTCGGAGGCCTTCTGTTTGACACCTCTGTTCTAAACCAACAACATGTTAGGGGAAAAAACTAACTATAAGGGGACTAGTACTCTGTTCATCATCAGAATAACTCTCTGAAAATTGAATGGGTGGGGTAGGAAATATTACATTAAAAAAAAGCAGATTAAGGATGAAAATGGGAGAAATAATTGGACAATGGATTTAGGGGTTTGGCAACTGCCCAGACTTCTCTCTCTTCCCCTGTCACAGGAGAAGCCTATACTTTTCTGTTCCTACATACACATAAACACAGAGGTACAACACAAAGTGAGCATGGAAACACAGAGAAAGATGCTACATACACAGAGATGCAACAAGAAAATACAGATACTTCTTACAGCCAATTCTGGTAAACGATCTGGAAAGAATTAAAGAAACCAGAGTCTGTATTCCTTTTCCCTATCATATTTAATGTGAAAGAGCATTGCGGTAACATGCAAAATCTTAATTTAAAACAAACCATGATTGGGAACATTCCAGGGGTGGGTTCTACTTACCTTTACTACCAGTTCGCAACGGGGCCACGTGCGTGTGCTAGCTTCACGTGCATGTGCGCGCTCTTCTGTGCAAGCGTAGAAGCTTCTGCACATGCGCAGGAACATTTTGGTAACATCAAGGTCAGTGGGCGAAGCCTCCCACCGGTTCTATAGAACCCGTGCGAACCGGGGGCAACTCACCACTGGAACATTTGCTCTCCCTGCTTCTACTTTACATCTGGCTGGAAAGAAAGAACTAGAGTTGTTTTGTCATTCATAAATCTTACCAACCAGATTTAGGATAAAGCTTGCATTCCAATCTTCTTCTAATCATGGTTTCTAATTTTCTCCCTGATTGCAAACCCTAGTACATTCAGCTGAACCACAATTAAGCTTAACCTTTGTTGTTCTCTCAGCTGTCACTAAAGTCACACAACTCCAACTTGGTTATTGTAACCATCTGATATTGATAAACTGTCATCTTATTTCAGAGAGGCAGCAGATTGTTATTTAACGGGGATAAAAATACCAACTCAATTTTCATAAGAAATGTCAGTAAAACATTTGCAACATGTTAGGGTCTTTTTTTTCTTCCAACCACTCTGAAATATCTTGCTCTGAAGAAACATTTATATTCCAGGGCTGCCATAATAACCTTGATTATTGTGACACAAAATTGCTGCTACTTTTCCTTCTAAACTTGAAGAAGGAGCATGAAAATTGCCATGTTGGAATGGAGCATTAATGTACAACTTCAACCATAAACTGAGAAGAGTCAAAGGCATTTTTGCAATGCCATTGTAAAAGTGTACAATTTTACAATAGCATTGCAAAATTGTACAATTCTAAAACAGTATCAGGAATTGGGGGCTCCTAAAGAAACTAGCAGAGAACTAGGTTGGTGTAATGATTAAAGCATCCAGCTACAAACTGGGAGACTGTGAGTTCTAGTTCTGCCCTAGGCACAAAACATACTGGGTGACCTTGGACCAGTCATTTTCTCTCAACTCTAGAAAGGAAGCAATGGCAAACCATTTCTGAAAAGCTTTGCCAAGAAAACTGAAGGATCTTGTCCAGGTAGTCTCTGACAATCGTATGGGAGGAGGGGAATACCCCATATTACATTTTTCCTCTCAATGAAATATAGTTTCCAGAAATATTTTGCCTTAACTTCTTAACTAAACATTATTCTGATTCTGCTTATATCGTAAAGGCAATCTACAACTTTCTCCGTTTTCCAGAGATCGCATTCTTGTAATTTATACCATTTGAGCATTCCGGTTAAATTGTGGCTTTGTCGTCACCCAGAAATCATCTTCCTGCTGACTATGTACATTCATCAGTGCAAAAAAATTGTCGATACTTTGGAAAGAATTCAGAGAAGAGCAACCAAAATGATTAGGAGCCTAGAAGCTCAAACGTATGAAGAACTATAGCAGGAACTAGATATATCTAATCTAGTGAAAAGAAGGACCAGGGGTGACATGATAGCAAATTTCCAATACTGGAAAGATTGCTACAAGGAAAAGAGGAAAAAACAACTTATTTAATAAAGCACCTGTAGGCAAGACAAGAAACAACAGATGTAAATTAACCAAGGAGAGAAGCAACTTAGAACTAAGGAGAAAATTCCCAACAGTGAGAACAATTACCGGTAACCAGTGAAATAAATTGCCTTTGGAAGTTGTGGGTGTCCCACACTGGAGGCTTTCAAGAAGAGACTGGACAGCCATTTGTCAGAAATAGTATAGGGGTCCTGCAAGAGCAGAGGGTTGGACAAGATGACCTCCAAGATCCCCTCCAACTCTATTACTGTTACTAACTGTGCTCCCCACCAGCCCCAACAAAGTTATAGATGTTGGCTTCCATATATTTTGAAAGTATAAGGGCAGAGGTAATCCCCCTGAATAATATCTGCAGCACTACCCTTATGTATAGACCATGGTCAGATACAATGCCTCAGGTAGGCTTCCTCTATTTCTAGCAATATACCTGTCTTGATATGATAAAAAGCTTTCTTAATAACAAAGAAAACCAAAAGCTCCCTCAAGAGAATGTGATGTTGGAAAGAATTACTATTCTAAACCAAGGGAATGGTGGCCCAAAATAATTCTAGCAAAAGAAAGAAGAGAAAAATCTGGGCATACCCAATGTCAGACATTCAGAGGTCTTTTTATCTATCTTTTTATCTATCTATACTAAATAATAAATTAATTAATAAATAAATAAATAAAGTAAATGAGTGAGTAAGTTTAGCCTATAGAATCCTTGCACCCTTTGCAGGAACTCATTATTTACCCATTGCAGAAGAGTTTAAAAGCACAGAGTTTTGTCATTCTAATTATTTTTGTTCAGTTAAGTGGCAACACATTTTTCCAACTGGATAGTTTACTTGCTTCGGCCTTAATGGTTGTTATTTTATCTGCAGAAATTCTTTACTTTGATGTTGTTGCCTTTCCAGTTTGTTTAACACTGCAATGCATTCAGTTTGTTAAAATATGAGAAAACGGTCTCTGTAATACCCTTGCATTCTCTAGGAACAGCCAGTTGTTTGTTAAATATGCTTGATTGTGTTTCATATAGATGTATGTCTTAGAACAGTAAACACATATTCACATTACTAGGCTCTGTGAGCATATGTCAGAATAGCCATCCTTTCAGGATCATTTACTGTACAATGTCATTAAATAGCATCATGGCTTTCAAGTTATAGAAGGCCTTTTAACTGCCAAGGTGTACATTTAGCCTTATGTTTGTCAGCTTGAGCAACAGATACTAATGCTACCGAAAGCAATAAAGTACCTTCCTCCTACGATTTAGGTGTCATTTGTGTCATCTCTGCTTCAAGGAATAAAGTACTAAGTGAAGGAGAAAGCAACTTCAAGTTTTTGTTTTAAAATGTACTTGTCTCAACCTTGAATGTCTTTAGAATATACAATAAATGCTTGGGCAAAACACTAGAGGAAAACATTTTGCAGTCCCAATACATATGCTAAACATCTAATGGTAGCCAAAGATCATACAGTGCACAATTTTTGTTAAAAAACAAAACAAAACCTCCCTCTAGTTCCATATATCTCATGTTCTGCTGAAAAAGAGATTTACTTTTAGACTGATTTTTTTTAAATGTAAGAATGAATGACTAATAGGGTTAATTGCTTCATGAACAATCATATTGAAGGTGTAACTATTTTGCAGCTAAGAGTCTAAACCAACTCAATGGCATTTAATCAGTAAAGTATATGCTGTCACATATAGCTAAGGTTTTATTCTTTTAAAAATGCTATAATTACTGCATTTGATGATAATGATCATCAGTATAACCCAGACAGACAGCAGTATGTAGCCAAAGTTAACTGATTTGAAAAAGCTAAGTTAAAATTAACTCATACTTGGTTAGTTGAATGGATATCAGGAAATGCTAGGACCACATTAGGAACCTGAAATAAAACACCCGAATCCATATTCCTGACACAGATAAGTGTCCATGTAGTCCCCAAGAGCTGAGGTGAACTCAAAGAAGGGTCTACCTTTTTATTCCCAGTAAAGTGTTAATTAGAATGTAATGTAGGTGACTCTGAGGGCTTGAATCATTGAATGAAACTCGTCCATGACATAAATAGCATGTTTAATTACAGTAATATCTCCTCCTACTCTTACTGTTTTTAGAACTGCTGTTTTAACCACCACTATACTCTTTTTGAACTCATCTACAGAGTTTTGTATTACAGCTAACTGCCTTTCATATTGCATTGGCCTCTGCTTGATTAATATCTCTCTTTGTCTCTGTCCTCATAACTACTCCCCAAACCACTACAATTGTAAAAAAAAAAAAAAGTATCTTGGGACAACTGTCTTTTCATGGTAAGATAAAGAGTTTTCCCAACATAGATTCTACAGCAGAGCTATAGTCCTTGTTTGCAAATACACATATAGTTTTTTAAAAAATCCTCCATGAATTACCTCAGGCTTTTTTTTCTTCGTTTCTTAATGCCCCAAATAATTCAGTGTTATGGAACTGACCAAATGTTGACCCTGATTCTTCCTATTTCTTGAAATACCCTTGACAGGAAAGCAGAGACAATGCTTTCTTGAAAATCATATCTATGAAGGTCACCAAGAGTAAGTCCTTCAGCTCTGAGCTCTTTATTTGAAGCAACTCCCACTGTGTTGTAATAATCCTAATGTTGATTAATACCCACGGCATCTGAACGATCACTCCTTCAATACTGCCGAAGCAGCAAGTTTGTCCCATGATAAAAGACCAGATGTAGTTACAAGCTTTACAATTCATCATTTTGTTTCAGAATTCCCCTAAGAAAATTGTCACAACTTTTGCTCCCTCCTGTGGGTTTTTAAAAAGTACTACCGTGGTCTTGGGATTTTTCTTTTCCTTTTTTTAAAATTCGCAATCAATGCTGTATTTTTTTTTTCTGTGAACAGTTGCTTTTTAAGAGAAGGAAATTACAGTATGCATTATATAATTAACTGAGAATTAATTTAGATTACAAGTGCTGATTCAGAATACAGTTTATTGGGAAAAGTCTGGAAAGACTCCCTTCAGGAAGATAGGTCTTTGAAACTCAAGCTGCATAATTCAGGTCATACAACTTTTTCTAGGTAAGCATACTAAATTCCAAACACTTGCTCTTGTTATTAAAAATGAATGTCACACAGTAACACATATATTTTGTGGAATCTGAATGAGTGCCCCTTGTCCTACCCTATTGTCTTGCTACACTGTTCTAACTTCAGGTTCCTTCAAAGGCTTCAAGTTTACCCCCAGCAAAAGGCACACTTTTCTACAAATAGGAAAACAGAAAAGCAACTACAATCCATTACAGGAGGCTCAAGAAATAGTGCTGAGTTGTAACAATTTGAATTGCTTTGATAAAAGGGTGCTTTGATTTGAGAAACAGAGCTGGAAAAATCCACATCATTTGTTAACCGAAGTCAGAAGAAGCCTTTCATATTAATGAAAGATAAATCACCTTCTAAACTTTTCCAATTTATTTCAAATATGCATTGGTCAGTTCAAATATGTAGAGAAGGATTCCACTGCATCTCTTTGAATGCTTTGTCCTTTGTAATGGCAGCTTCCGTTGCTTGCCCTGATGATCACATAACCAACCCTTAGTTCCATCATTTGAACTGAAGATACAAGGATGATCCTGATGTCCATATGCAAACAGGGGAAAAGAAACACTCTATTACACACTGATCTATCCTATAGGCATTCAGATTTTAGCAGTCATTTTGCCTTTATCCATAATTTCCAAGGATGACTTTGTGACAGTTCCCTGCAGAGCCATTATATTCCCAGAGGAGGCACTCATGCACTGCTGCTTATAGCTGCATGTACAGCTGTGGCAAAGGCTGAGGTAAGCATCATCTGTCTTTACTATGCTCCCTCTCCAAGCAAGGTTTAGCTGATGCCTTACTCTCCTGAAAAAACAGGACAATGGAGCTGGCATGGAAATATATTCAGGAACAAATAGTGCCTAATCAACTAAAGTAAGCGAGGATAGTAGCTTCTCAAAGGTGCCCCTGAAATAGTTGGTGGTGAAATAGCCAATGAGATGCAAATTCAAGTCTCAGTTTGTTCTAGGCTATGCTATATAAATAACTGTCCAGCTATCCAGATCCGATTTCAGTTCCCTTAGAAGTTGATAAGAAGCAACTTATAATTAGCCAACTGCATTTGGATGGCTTTCAGAACTAAAACAATCACAATCCCCTCTCTTTGGGGAAAAGGACATTGATTTAGAAAGAATCAAGTAGGTTTCCATATGAGTGGCAAACCAAAGCTTTGAGAAGATGATTTTTCTAAATATTAAGCATACAGCTAAACATTTAGGATGCTGTTCTGAGGCACAACACGCAAAGGATAAAGGGTGTATCTTTCACAAAAACAATTGGCTGAACTACAATTCCACAAAAGTTCCACAACACACTTTTACATATTAGAGAAGCATCATAATCATAAACAAGTAGAAGGAAAGTTGTGAAAGTAATGTTAATGCTATCCTTCTAACCTACCAAGATATTTATTAATTATATTATTCTACTTTGCACAGATAACCTTGTCTTTTGGTAAGACTTCACATGCACACACACATGCGCACACACACAACACTTATGAATGGGGGAAGTTTTCTCTTTCAGATTAATCAACTCAATCTTTCCAGATGTAGTTCTAAAAAAAGCTATAAACTTTTGACATTTACATTTGAAGAGCCTTATTGATTTGGGTAGTAGATTAAAAATTGCTATGTTCTGCTTACTGGTCTAATATGCCAGCAGTGATGCTTTAGTAATAGGTCTAAATCAGCAAAACCTTTTTTATTGATTCCTGCCCCACTCCCATCAAACATTCTCAGTCTTATTTGTTGATTAGCTAATTCTTTGTCATTATTTTTAAACAAAACAAGATAACCATTTACAGCTGAACCCAGTCTTTAGGATGCTTTAGAAGCTATATTTTTCCAGAACTATGAATCTATTTTTAACCACAGATTTCAAAGGTAAACATCATAGGAGTATGTACTTTATATGAGACCCAGTCACAGAATGGCTAAACTCTATGACCTTGATGTTGCTTAACATACTGACAATGTAATGATGCCTCTTTCTTGCTAATTTTTCATTGGTTGTTTTTATCATGTGTTGAACATAATATCACATTCAGCATTCCAGTTTTTTAAAACCAGTCAAGCTTACCCCATAAATTACAAATATATATTCACCTTTTTGCTAAAAAGCATTTGAGGAAAAATATATTTAGGGTTAACTTCAAAACAACTTTCACCAAAATAGGACACCAAGGGAAAAAACCCATCAATGCCCCCCCCCCCCCCCCCAATCATTGCCTGATACAGGAGATTCCAGTGATTGACAATATTGGGTTCCTAGCAAGGTACTCCTGGATTTTGTCTAACAAAGGGTTAAAATCACCCCCTTTACTTTGTAGAGGAGAGGGCAAAAGAGATACACCAATAAGACTTTTGAGAAGAAACCATAATGACAAACAAGCCACTTCAAGTCTGTTCTGACTCTAGATGTTACCAAACAAGGTTTCTCCATAATGACCAAAAAAAATAAAAAAAATGAAATATCAACGACCCCATTTGCACAATCAAAAAAGCTCCCCTAGCCGCAACCTCCCCCCCCCCAATTGTATCGTTTTGTTTCTTAAAGTAATTTAAGGTAATTAGAACCCAACTGAATCACAAAAGCAAGACGTGAATATTAAGTCTTTTTTTTTTACTTTATTGATCTAACTTGACATCTGAACATTAAGTCCAACAAGGCAAAAAGGCAGCTCATTCTATCTAGGGCAATCTACACACATATGCACATGAAGCAGGTCAGCAGGAAACCTTCAACCCCGCAAAGACAACCTTACAAAGTGAATGCTAATTTTAAAACATGCCCGCGTCTCGCTTGCAAAACCGGGAAGCATCGTCACCAACGGAGAAGAAGAGTCAGCGGCGGCGAATTTTTCCCGCATCACTAGCTGTTCAGCCGACGGCATCAGCGCCAAATAATCAGGACGAGCCTTAAAAACTGGCGGCACCTGAGTTTGCCCGCAAAAAAAACTGAGAGAGGGCGAAAGGGGGTTGTTATTCGCTCCTTTCGTGCTTTTTTTTTTTTTTTTTGCTAGCGGATTGGCGGGTCGCTTCCTTTTTCACAAGCTTGATCCCAGCTTGTCTACGTGATTTACGGCGCCCGCCGGAAAAATTTTCCGGCAGCTTTTTATTTATTTATTTTTAATTTAATTTTTTTTAAGGAATCGTTTAAAAGCAGGACTTTCAAGGTTGACTCAGCCTTCCGTCCTTCCGAGGTGGTTATAAAATGAGGACCCAGATTGTTGGGGCCAATATGCTGACTCTGTAAACCGTTTAGAGAGGGCTGTAAAAGCACTGTAAAGCGGTATATAAGTCTAAGGGCTTATTGCTATTGCTGCGATTGCGCCCAGCTATCTCTTTGCTGCATGACAGATCCGGGCGGATGGGGGGGGGGGTTGGGGGGGGGGAAGGAAGGGAAGAGGACCGATTTGCTCTCCCACGAAGGCTTTTCTCAGGACGCTAGATCACACTTTCTCTCCGGAAAAAAAGCTATTGGCATCGTCGGGATCTTGGCTAGTGGAAGAACCGCGCGATGGAAAGGAAACTTCGGAATGCGGGACCGCCGGACTCGGGAGTCTCCCTGCAGCCTGGCACCTGCCTTTGCCCTGAGACTAAGGAAGCGGGGTTGCGAAGTGGGCTGTGAACAAACCCAGTTGTTCAAGGAGGCAGCCTTACCGGGTCGTTTTCTTTGGGAGCTTCCCTTTCGCCGCTCAGGCGCCGCCGCCGCCGCGAAGGAACCGTTAATCCAAATGGAAGGGATGCAACGGCGGAAAGTCCTTTGCTGCCGGTTCTCGACCATGTGCCCCCCGGCTCCTCTATAGAACTTGCAGGCTTAGGCAAGCCCCTTTGCTTGAGCAAGACTCCCCGACACAGGGGGGTTCCCTTCCGTCCAATCAGAGCACGCCCGAGAGGCCGCGAGAGCCAGTCAGCGGCGAGGGGGCGCTGCTCCTGCCGTGCGATCCCCACCCCTCCTCGCCCAATGGGCTGTTCCCGGTCGAGCGCGGCGGCGGCGGCCGTTCAGCCCGCGCGCGTCTTTTGCCTCCTCGCTGAAGAGAAAGAAGCGAGCCGACTGCCGCTCCTTTGGGCGAAGCGGCTCCGTGTCGCCCGCCGGTCAAGAAGGAAGGGGGGGGGGGAGATAAATAAAATAAAATAAATAAAAACGAGCGCGGAGAGAGAGATGTTTAGCCCTGCCCTGCCGTGGGAGGGGTAGAAAAAAGCGGATTTTAGATCGAGAAAAGCCTTACCCTTAGGAAGAGCGAGCCCGTCCGGAGTTTCGGAAAGCCCACAGCACAGTGTAGCAGCCTCGTCCGCGCCGCCTTCCCCACCCCACCCTCCACGCTTCCCCCCCTCCCTCCCCCGGGCTTTGCAATCACAGCACAATCTCCACACACGCGCGCGCGCGCCCGCGAGTGGAAACCGTCCTGCGTCAGCAATTTAGGATACCTGCCTTTAACAACCTGCCTTTTCTCGAGGCTGAGCCTTCCGGGTCCAGGTGGTCGAGGACATTCGCCATGTGACAGGCGGGAGTTCTCTAGGTCAGTCAGGCGGGAGTTCCTTTTTAGCCGCAGCTCAGGACGCCGGCGGGAACTGCGTGGGGATCATCCATCAAGAGAGCTACCCTCCCAAAAAAGAAGTTGAATCTTTTAAGTGGAAGGAAGCTGGGTCTCTCTTCTCTTTTCCCTCCCCACGCGTTATTTTTTATTTCTTTTCTTTTTTTAGGCATATCAGAAATCGCTGGTGCAGGTCCTCTTTGCAACCAAGGACTATTTTTTACTCTCTCTCCTCTATTCTCCATCCTGCCTCCCGTTCAATTCTAGCCCCTTACCATAACTGCCCATAACCTTTGAGAAGGACGAAATTAGATGAGCATCAAAGGGGAAAGGTAGGCAAGGCTTTTCCCCTTGACCTAGGGGCAGGTAATTGACAGCTAATCTAGCTCCTGGAAAGGGATTTGAGTTTAAAAGTGCATGAAAACTGAAGCTGGGGAGGGGCGTGAGAAGTGTTGTATATTTACACGTAGCTTGTCATAGAAAGCTATGATCGATTGGGCTCCCTGGGCAGGAAGAGAAATCATGCTGTAATCAGAACTTATTTTCTTTATAGGTTTGCTCTTTTCGCTTCCCCAGCCTGCCCTAGTTCTACTTTCAAAGAGAACTGTAAGTGAACTTTCCCGCCCACCTTTCAATCATTCCAATGCTTATCCTCCCAGTTGCAATCATGGAAGAAGGGTTAGGAGACAATCCAAACTTGAGGCGATGACCCCAGACCTGCTGCTTTGGTTATGGATCTGAGGCTTAAAAGCACAATAAGACAATAAGATAAAAGAAAGTTTCAAAGAAAATCTCCAACAACCTAGATTCAAAGTCCAGGAAGGTAAAGGATTGCTATAGTAGAGGGATGCTTTCCAGAGAGTACAGTTCACGAACAAAACCCAATCCTTTTTTTCCTCAAGAACCATCTGCCTCCTCACTGAAAGCAGTATGGCCCCTTGAAAACGATCAAAATACAACCAGCTGACCTTAGACTACTGCAAAGCTAACACTTAAGCCATAATCATTAGTTACTCAGAGGTAAATGCCATCTTCTGAGAGGGAAAAAATCAATTAACAACACAGGTCTATCCACATTTACTAGGAACAGAGCTTAATTGGCCATAGGGGGACATATTCTTTCAGCAGCATTCCTATGACTGAATATTCTTTTGGTAATATTTTTATGAATCAATATAAATGTAATAAAAGTATTTGAATATATGCAAGTGCAGTTCTCCATTCTGTGTGCTGCAGTATGACCATCTCACTGGATTTAGGAGAATAACGCATGCAGCATTATTCCCTACAATCTTGAATCCCCAGTAGGTTTTCTTATAGAGAATAAATATTACTTGCACTGCTCGTAACAAACATAAGACAATAGTTAGATTTTCAAAATCAGAATAAGAAAAGAATTGTTTAACCTGAGATTTTTCTCTTCCCTTCAGTTAGCAGCTCCCTTTGCAATCCAGGATTTTTACTGGTTCTATCTGTTGCTTACCTTATTAAGCATTTCTTATTTGTAGAATGGAAAGGAAAGTGTGAGAGAAGCAGGTTGCAGGTGGGATTAAGGGAGGGAGACTTCAGAAATAAGGAGAAAAAGAAGCACAATAGTGTTCAACTTAATAAGAAAAAATTCATGTTCTAAATAATACTAGAATGAAGTGGAAGGGTCAATGTTGGCAGGATGCTTTTGGAATATCGTGTGTGGGAAGGCTGAGTTGCAAGAGGAGAGCAGTGCAGAACTTTGCAAAAAGACTGTCATAGGAAGCAACTTTGCACATGCAGATGGACAGATTCTAAAATGACTGAATAGACATTGCAGCCAGTGCTACTTCATTCTGTCAGTCAGATCCTCAATGTTCCCAGAAAGGAAAGCTAAGAAACTCTTGATGGTGTCATTCAGAACTGGAAAATAATTTTCATTCCTAATTCTGACAGCCTGATTTAACTGTTGCAATGCCGTATCCTTCCCTGAACATTTCAGTTTGCCAAGGTTTTCCCCAACTTGGATTGACTGCAAGTGGATATATGCAAAGTTTGCTCTAGGCCATGGGGGTCAAATTTGCGGTAGCACTTGCTGTCATGTGACGTTTTGCAACATTTTTTCCATTCATGGAGCTGAGGTGGGCACAGCCTGCGCATGACGCATCCAGCCCGCGGGCCACCAATTTGACACTCCTGCTCTAGGCCTTCTTCATTTAGCAGAGAGGGGCCTACTGCTATGTCCATATGACTTCAATCAGTGTATGATGCTTTCAGTTATGAGTCAGAATGAATATTAAAATAACTATTGGAAACAATACAAATGAAATCTCCTAATAAGGCTAGTCTGTCCTCACAGCTTCTCACTCAATCATAATTTCTGTCATATTTATTATACTAATAGTAATATGATGCAAAAAGACTCCATTGGATCCATACTTCAGGTCTCAGAAAAATAGACTGGTAATGCAAGATGGAACACTTGGTGAAGGTTGAATTAGAATCACCTAGGTCTCTATCCATATCATTTCTGTTTGTGAAAGAAGAAAAAGGACCATAAGCTGTAGGTATATACTAGAAAGATGCAAGGTACCTTTGAAAGTTATTGGGAACTCTGCAACCCAACAAGACAGACACAGACTTCAGAGGATCATTAGAACTGTGGAAAAAACAATTGCTACCAACCTGCCTTCCACTGAGGACCTGTATACTGCACAAGTCAAAAAGAGGGCAGTGAAAATATTTACAGATCCCTCACATCCTGGACATAAACTGTTTCAACTCCTACCTTCAAAATGACGCTATAGAGCACTGCACACCAGAACAACTAGACATGAACAGTTTTTTCCCGAATGCCATCACTCTGCTAAACAAATAATTCCCTCAATACTGCCAAACTAGTTACTAAGTCTGCATTATTATTAATCTTCTCATCATTCCTATCACCCATCTCCTCCCTCTTATGACTGTAATCTTGTTGCTAGTATCCTTCAGATTTATATTGACTGTTTCCCTATGACTATCATTAAGTGTTGTACCTTATGATTCTTGACGAATGTATCTTTTCTTTCATGTACTCCGAGAGCGTATGCACCAAGACAAATTCCTTGTGTGTTCAATCACACTTGGCCAATAAAGAATTCTATTCTATTCTTTAAAAAAAACATCCTATATTAAAGCACTTTGATACCTACTGTATGCAACCATACTTGGAATAAATTTGGGATATTGCAATTCACTCAATATCTTTTACCATCTCTTATTTTATGTTAACCATTTAATGATACCAGTTATTCTGCTATTTTGGAGTGAGCAGTGTGCAGTATGAACAAAGAAATACAAAGTATAGTAGTTTCAAGTACTATCCCAAAGATGTTTTTTCCCCCTTCTTTTTCTTTTTCAAGAGGCAACTGGACACTCTGTTTTTTCTTTGAAGACATTTTGCTTCTCATCCAAGAAGCTTCTTCAGTTCTGACTGGATGATGGAAGCTTCTTGGATGAGAAGCGAAACTTCTTCAAGGAAAAACCAGAAAGTCCAGTTGCCTCTTGAAAAAAAAAGCACCTTTGTAACAACCATGACCAGGTTGACTGAGAATTTCCATAGACATTTCAAGTATTATGCTTTTGTGTCTGGAAAATTAGGTATTTTACAGCATCTGTAAAATGCATCGATTACTTTTGACATTAATTGAAAGTAATTTTCTCATTAAGTATTCTGATTTTTTTTACAGGTTTTTCTTTTGCTTCTGTAAAGGTGGTGGGAATAACAACATAAGCTAGATAGTTAACACCAACATAGTCGTTTTAATATTTTGCATTTTTATTGGTATGTATTTAGTGCATTACAAGAGCTATTTTTCCTGCAATATAAATGCCAGACAATAGCACTAGCATAGTTGGTATAGAAATCACATTTTAAAGATATTTTTTAACTTGTCCTGCTCCTATAACCATGGATCACAACCATGGAAATCTAATTGAAATAAACTTTGTCTTGATTTGTCTTTTAGACAAACTAGCTTTTTCTTCAAAGCTCTTGTACATTTTCAAAGAAAAAAGCAGTTATGTGGATTTCTAATTAAATGTAGTTCTTTAATTCAAAGCACATTTTGAACTCTGGCAACACTGATAAGAGAATATCTCAAGAATAAAGCAGTTTTCCTTATTTAAAAATGAAAATGGTGATGGTGTATATGTTTTGTTAATCATTGAGAAAAATCAAATATGTCAGTTTCAAATTGTGCAGCTTTTGAAATGCAGCCACAAAAAGAGATACTTCTCTAAGCATAAAATCAAAGAGCAATGTGATCCATATCAAGTCCTCTTAACCTGATTTTTAGGTCTGTATTTTTGTTGTCATGCTTTTACTCAGAGTCCAACAGCAACAGATTATTCTTACACTATGCGTTCAGGGAAAAATGTTTGAAGCCACAAGAAATCTATCTCAAACCTATGCACCCAAAGCTATTGATGCATTATAATAGGATCCATTCAATCACAAAACATCTGCAGTATCCTTCTGTGTAGCTCCATACAGACTTGGTACAGTTAACCATGGAAACTGTTCTTCAGATATATTTCTTTTTATCTAAAAGCAAAGATAAGAAGAGTCAGAGACAAAATATATTTAGAACAAATGCCTCAATTATTCGTTGGGATGAGATCAAACATTTTAGATGTATTTATTTATATGCCTCTTTTCATTACAAAGCAGTTAACAAATACAATTTGAAATAAACTAATACTTAAATTGTCCCAAAGGTGCTTTTCAAAAGGCAACTGGATTTTCCTGATGTTTGCTTTGAAAATCTTTCACTTCTCGTCCAAGAAGCTTCTTCGGTTCTTGAGTTCCAGCTTCTTGGATGAGAAGCGAAACATTTTCAAGAAAAATGCCAAGAAAGTCCAATTGCCTTTTCAAAAGCACCTTTGAAATAAACATGACCTGGATTATTGAGAAACTCCATAGATATTAATACTTAAATCCATGTTAAAGAATAACATTACAAAGCTTAAAAAAAAAAACAGCTACAGCATAAACAACCAGCACAACCAACCATTGTTTACAGACCAATAGTTTTAGGGCCACACATACTGCTTGTAGAAGAAAGAAGGGCCTATCAGTTGGCTGGACCTTGTTAAAGAGCCTGGAGCAGAAATTCTGAGATGATTTATAAGGATCATTGGTTTCACTCAATCCTTCAGACAACCTCATCTTGTGTCCCCAGAGAGGTGATTACCAGTGGCTGCTTGCTAGTGATGTGCAGTGGGGGTAGAGTCGAGTGAATGAAAACAAAATCTTTTTTTTCCTCCCACCATCATCTTTTTTGCTTCTTACTCCTGAACGTTGAGTTGAATTTTCAATGCATAGACCCTATTCTGTCACCTTCTCTGTATTTCCAGTTTGAAAATTAAGCATATTTTACTGGATGATATTGAATGCTTCTTAGATCTCTTCGGTGATGCTGGTTACAGAAAGGACAAGATTGTGCCAAGCTCAGTTAGGACAATGTAAATGGTGGCAGTACAAATACCTGATTGGATCTTAGATATAGGTCCATTAGTCTTGTATTGATACTACAATGCCTCCTTTATAATAACAGTGCTGATAAATGTCATCTATTTTTAACAACTCCTGTTTCCCTGATTTGACAGCCAGGGAAGGAAGGAATAATTAATTTTTGCCAGAGAGTTGCAGTAAAATTAGTGCAGGTCAGGAAAGGTTAAATTTGTGGGATGCAGGAAATCAGCTAGATTGTGGGATGGAGAAAGTAAGAACTAAGAGCTGAATTGCCCTTTCTGTGAGACTCTCTAGCTTTAGGTTATACTTTATTCAATCCCTAAAGGTCATGTCATGAGAGGGGGATAGAACGACAGGGGCAAAAAGCAAGATACAGAGAGGAAGCAGCTAGCTCAGAGACACACAGAGGCCCCATTTTGGGTTCAGAAAATGAGAAGAAGAAGGAGGGAGAAAAAAAAGAAAGGGAGAGTGTTTGGAACTAGCAGGGTAGAGGAGTTCTCCCTAACTTGCTGGAAAATTACTTAAAAGAAGAGACAAAGAAGAGAAGGCATAACGTTTTGCACAGACAGTTATAGAATAAGAGTTGGCAGCTTGGTCAATGTAGCATGCTAGGAATTGGAAGTTTGACCTGTGAAGTAATCACTCAATAGATTTGGCTGGAGGAAACTCATAATTTGGAGGAACATCAACAGAAATGGAGAGAAGCAGATTGGAGTCCAAAAGGAAGGCTCCCAAAAGAGAGGGAGAGCAAGGAGAACCGCTACATGAGGCTCTATGCCAAAACCATTACAGGGGTTATACAGTATACGCCAAGGGACAAGGGGAAAGTTGGATTGTTTCAGTGTGTACTGTGCTTTTAGACTACTGTATGCCATTAAAGAGGTCATTCAATACGAGGACAAAATTCTTATTTTGGAGCAAAGCCAATATGTAGGGTACTAGAGAATTCATCCCCATTGAGATCACTAATTTAGGATTGCTTAGTATTACCACTGCATCTGCACACTGTTTCCTAATGATATAAAAGTGATGAGACATCCTCAGATATAGGTGAATTCTTTTTCTTTATTGAATGTCCCAGAAAAGAGGGAATTTACCTCATAGAACAGTATGTGTGTGTTGTTGTTTTTAAGGCTGCAGGAGGGCTTTTGGAAATAGGCCCAGAGTCACCTATAGTCCTAGTGTCTCAGGCTGTCCTTCCCCTAGTTCAAAATTAGCACTTTAAAAGCAAGCCAAAAAATGAGTAAGCAACAATTATGCCTAGCACAGTCTTGGTGCAACATGTTCTGGATTCTTGGCCCTCACTAACACTTTGACAATTTCCCCTGTCTATCATCAGAGATTTCTTAGTTGTCTCTAAAAGTGTCTTTATATACAGCATTGCAGCAGTTCTGTTATTCTAAATATATATAATTTTGTTTTCTGAAATCAATCATTGCCCCCAAAATAAATTTCTCTGCCAAGTTTAGTTGCTTTCCCAATACCTGTATTTAGAATGTCCTCACTTTGCTTTGGAAAATTATCAACAGCAACAAGGGACAAAAACGAAGAAAAATATAAAACATTTTCTGTTATCATGTCATCTCCTATTTAATCAGTTCATGATACATTTATTTTATTTGTTCCAAAGTTACACACACACACACACAGAGAGAGAGAGAGAGAGAAAGAGAGAGAGAGCGAAAGAGAGAGTATACATACACATATACATAGATATACTTCTGAAACAGTATAAAAATACAATAAAAATATTCAAAGCAAATACAAATATTAACTTTTTAAACATTACAAGAACAGTACATACCATTTCTACTCAATATACCATGCTAAATGATTATAGAGGTTAAAGGTAAACATGCAGCAACAATATTAACTATATTTCTTATGTAAAGCAAATGGAAAAATAAATTATGAAGTCCAAGATAAATCATAGAAACATCATCAAAGCAATCAACAGGTGGGCAGTCTCTGTTATACAATGTGCAGCAGAAAGAGTTGAAACCAGATAGAACTTGATAACTTGGATCCAAAAAACAAAAACAAAAACAACTAATGACAATATACCATGCTGTACACCCAAAAGGCAATATTGATTGGCTGTATTTGTCAAGAGCTGAAAATCCCTCTACCCAGAACTCCTACAAGTGAAACAAGGTATAAAGGAATAAAAACATGGTTTGAATAACTATATTAAGAAAAGTGAAGAACCCTTGTCAAAGGAAGTCCATCAAGAAAACTTGAAAACAACAAAGGTGAAGACTGAGGATAGAAAAGAAACAATGAAAATTGATTTGCTAATTGGAAGAACAAGCTAATGCACCATCAATACTTGAAAAATATAGAAGGAAAACCCAATAAAAAATGGAGCTAGCGCGCTGGAGCTGAGCTAGGGCAACACTCGCATGCCCACCAATATGGCACCTGTGGCACCTGTGGCACCCGTGCCACAGGTTCACCATCATGGTTCTAGGGTATAAGAGGAAAGCAAAGACATACCATCAAGTTTTCAAAATGATGTTATTAGAGCTTATGCTGATGAAATAGGCTTCTAATATTTGTTGTGGTGTTTGTGTTATTGACAATAAGTCATCATCACAAGGAAAATTACTTTGACCTCTAGGATCTATTTTAAACAAAACTATTTTATGTCTCTCAAAGTTTTTCCTAAAAAAAGTCCCATCACTATAGTTTTACCATATATGAAATAGCACACTGTTCTTTGTTCCTTCAAAAGGTTTTATTGCATTAAAAAAACTTTACACATATAAAAAGATTGACTCTTTTTTTTAAGTGAATAAGACATTGTTTATTGCTTCTATTATCAAAGCATTCAAAAATACATGCTATATATTGGTCTTTCATAAAGTATTAAACCACCTGGATCTTTATCCAAGTGTCTTTGTCAATTGTCAGTCAGTCCCCAGGTATATGTTATTACTAGTTTTCCTTATTATTCTGAATGTTATTTTGAAAATAATGCTGTTGTTCTTTTGGTTTAATCCTCCAGCACTGTTTAGAATCTTGACTTGTTCTTGTAGTCTTCTAATTTACATATATGTGAAAAAATAAAATAATTATTCATCTTTTTCAGAATTGTAAATATGAAACACCATTCTAAGTTGTCAAATGCATACTGTACACTGAGAAAAATCATACTAACTTTGTTTCTATTTTATTGATAACTTTTAAAATATATTGTTTCTAAATGTATCTCTTCAGAAAAATCCAGTCCGGTCAGAATTCAATTAAAATATATGCTCTTTGCAAGTATGAGACACATTTCTAGTAATAAAAGTATAATTTATCATTATTAACCATTTCCTTTTATGATACGTACTGTTCTGTCCCCTGCCTCAGATAGTTGCATTCTGATTGCAGTTTAATACTTATTTTCAGGTATATATAACAATATACTCAGTTATCTCTAACCATTTAATGAAATATTCAAAAAATACATTTTTTATATTTTAAACCGCCTGCTTGTTTACCTGTTCTATGTTTTAGTCTTTTTTGTTCTTTGTTTCACATTTATCTTACTTTAATCTTGATTGCTAGGGCTAGCAATTATTCTTGTCAAATTTATTTATTTCATTTTCCTTCCACCTAAAATATGACACTGAAGTACAGAAATGTTTTTTTTAAAAAAATAATATTCAAAATACTGATTCCAGAAGACGATGAACCTGTCAAATTTGTTTTCCTTAGTTTCTCAGTTTTGTGAATTTCAAAAAATCCCCCTAAAGCATATGAAAATAAAATTTAAAAAACTGCATGCATCAAGATGCATATCGTATTTCCTATTAGAAGCATCTTTCAGCTCAAAGAAAGCTGAAAGTTTCAAGAAAGTTTGGTGATATGCAGGAATTGCCAGGATTGTATCTTGAGGTAATGCTAGACAAAAATAAGATGTTTTATGTAATGCTGTTTCTCTAAAACTAGTGGTTAAAAAAGCATTAAAATGTACTAAAACTTCAGTCAGTTCTTGCATAGGGTAATGATACCTTTCTGTTTATTTAAAGCAATGCCCATATTTATTGTCTATCTATATAAGCAGAGCGTCCCAATACCGGTTCTCATTTGAGGAGATTTCATTAATTTATTTCTACAATGGTGGAATGGATGCAAAAATAGCTGATTATAATGTAGAATTTGCTCTTGTGGCCCGGAGCCAATAACTGAATAGGTGAGAAGCAGACACCTAAAGGAGGATAATATACTGCTAGTTACACAGCTGCTTCATCTGTCTTTTTTTATGAAGACATGTCAAGGGTTGCCTGAGTCAATATGATGATGAAAAACAATGTGTGTTTGGCAGGGTAGGAGGTAGAAACAGAAAATCATTTATCTCTTAACAATCAGGTAAAATTAACACTTCTTTAATTTTATTTTTTGTAAAGGGTGCAATGGAAGGGATTTAGGCAGGTCACAGAGAAATTGGAGAGAAACTTGTCTAAACAATTATCTAAAGGGGAAAAAAACCCCAATAACGTAAAACTCTCAGTACAAGTGTTAAAATACTACCGTTGCCACTGAGCTATGATTAGCCAACTTAAATTAATGAGAAAATTAAAAAGTAACAGTTGTGAACCAATGTTAAGCATAAATTTCTTCACACTTCTTATTAAGTGTGTTTAAGATTAGGGCTGTCAAGCATTTTATTTATTTATTTGAAAGACGAAAAGCAAGGAAAGAGAAATTTAACAATTCTGTGCTCCTGTAGAGCCATGGATTTTGTACGTGGAGGAAGAGTAGCTTTGGAGAGAATTTTACCCAAAAGAGAGGACAGAGAAGTGGGGGGCAGGGAATAACTTGTTTTTCTTCTCTCAAAAGAACCTGTAAAGGACCAACTGTGTCTGTTGGGAAACACGTCTCGACCTTCCTCTCTTGAAGCATTTCCCCCCCACCCCACTTTTCTCATGCATGTCAGTGCTTTTTGAAAAGATATTGTCCTCAGCCAAAGCTCAAGTGAAAGGCAACAGATGTTGTTAAGATTGTCCCCAGCCTGTCTTCTATCCTGTTTTCACATCTAAAAGGGGAGGGAAAAATAAAAAGACTGAGGAAAAAGAGAGAGTCCAAAACTTGCTTTAAATCACTGGAGCATTTTGTCTTTCAGCAAAACCAGTTTGCACATGCTCCAGTGGCCCAGCAGAAAAGGCTGGGTCTCTTGTGTTCAGCCGGAGGTCACTTTTAATGCTCTGTGTAGTGGTCCATGCTCTTTTCACATAGAGCAGCTGCCTCTGGATAGCTAGAACAAATTGAGGTGATTCAGGCCACCAGCAGCAAGGCTGGGTTGCGTCTATGCCTCCGAAAAGGAAGGAAACCCTTAAAACAGGACCCACTGGGGCTGACCACAATAAACCGTAGGATTAGATTGGATACACTCAAAATTAAGACATTCTCCTTCTTGAGAAGTAGTCCATAATGACATAAACTACAAGACAGCTACATGGGAGAGAATGGTGCTTAAACATTTATTAAGTTACACCAAATTATTTCATGTGTGAATATGTTTAATTAAAAGGAAGGGAGAGGAAGGGAAAAAGTAGACAGAAGCATAATGAATGGTTGAGTCTCCTTCCCACAGAAACAAAGACTGTGTCTTTAAGAGAAGTGGTCTTTCCGCTTCCTTCCCTTTTATATCATTGATATAATCAATGCTTGTAGTTCTCTAAAGGAGTTGCATATATATATGAAGATAAAAGTGACAAACTACCATTCACACTGTTTTATCAGCTCGCTGAGTGTTTGGAAGCAACACTGTAACTGATGATTAAATAAAGGAAGGCTAGCAGGAGTCAAGCAAGCAGATTTTGGTAAGTATATTGTTACTTCTTTTCAAATGTGTTCCGGTTTATCACTTAAGAAATAGAGTTGCATTCTATGCTTTCGTAGCCTTCCTGCCCATCACACTTCAAAAATCTATGCCTCGGCAATTGGACTGGTATGCAACCAAAGTTCTTGCAGTTGATGGTAAGCAGATCAAATTTCTCAAACCCTTACCATTCCTTCCAGTGCTAAGAATCATTCTAGCAAATCTGTGAAATGAGATCAAGCATAACAGATAAATTAACACAACAATAGTTCACTGCTCTTCTGCAATGGCAGTAAAGCATAGCATTTAGCAACAATGCAGATCAAGTAGTGGCACTAAATTCTACTTGCATCTCCTTTTTTCCCCCCTCTGACAATATGGCAAGCAACAAGGCCTCCAACTACACAAATAGAAGCTGACCTGTCAGGCAGATGATTTGAGATGCCCCGTGTTATGGCATATTTATTAATTGATGATTATTTCATTTTTCCTAACAGGGAGGGTGAAAGATGCTTATAGGATTTTATTTTGTTTATTTATTTATTTTTTTGGCACAAGTGCCAAAGTGATTTGAAGGAGCATGGCAATTAAGTACTTTGGCTTTGATGACAAAGAGGTATTACTATTTTGGCAAGCTTATTAAGGTATCAGAAGGCAAGGAGTAGTGTAGCAATATTAATATACATGTTTTTGTTTTGGACTTTGAACAGGATGATGATTTTATGATTCTCAGCATTTGCCAAATAAAGTTCTCTTGAATGGGCTCAGAAGACCTAAGATTTTTAAATTTGATTATTGTAAGACAATATTCTAAAGGTGTAGATAATATTGGGTGATGACTAAAGAATTAGAAGTTATATTCACAGGATAAGTCTGTTTAAATATTACTTTCTTGTTTCATTAACTCTTTCTCGCTGAATTGATACTGTACTGATAATATAACCCAGGCTCCACATTGTTCTACTAAACTCACTTTTTTGCTATAAAATCCTCTAAAAAACTGGGTTCCAAACCAGGCTCTGAGAGTCAGGTGCTGTTTTAGTTGCTTTTTAAAGTGCCCATATGAAAAAAAAATAAATACACAAAATGCCACTAAACAGGCTTATTCATGATTTTGTTTGTTTGTTTGTTTGTTTGTCTGTTTAAAAAACTCCTTTTATTGTTTCTGATGTTATGATTGAATGTGAATTTTACAAGTCAAAAATTGTTTCAAGCAAATGATTATACCTTGATAGAACATTTACTAAAGATAGGAAATGGATGGATTTATTTAAAACTTGAAAATGCTGGCAGAAAGCTAGTATGTGCCCTGCTGTGATTTTTTTTTCAAAATAAGAAAAATGGTTATGCATATGAACTTATTCTGTCTATCTTGTTATATGGAAGGGATACCTGGGTATGTCAGGAAAAAAATATAAAAATAAGTTGAATGTAATACAAATGATGTACATAAGAAGAATATGTGGCAAAATAAGAGATGAAAGATTTTTAAAAATGGATGCTGCATGTATGTAATGGAAAGAAAAGTGAATGAAGATTATGGAAGTTATACATTCTTGGTCATCAAGAATGAATCACAAGTAAATATATAAACAATGAGTGAAATAAAATGGAAAGAAGACAGCAGGTATGAGAAAAATAAAGTTGGATGGAGTTGAGATTCTGGAAAAGAGAAGCAAGAAGATTAAAGAACAAAAGGAAATATATAAATTAGTACATTGGGTGAAATGAGTGCTAGAAAATGGGAAAGTATACTGGATATATTTGTATAAATTAAATTAGGATTATTTTCTTTTTGCTTACTTTATGTCTTTAATTTCTTTTGCATACTTTTTTTCACCTATACATAGTTTGTATAATTTGTTATAGCAAAAGGGAAAAACTTGATGAGTATGTGATTAGCATTTTATCCAACATATTTTCAATATTTCAAGTAGAAAAAAACGAAATGTGATGCCTCAGATCAAGTAATCAATTGTTTACTACTCTTCTGAAACTGAATCACAGTCTTGTAAAGCAATGCAATTAGATTTTTCAAATTGGCACAGCACAGATAGCAAAATACACTTTAGTTAGATGGTGTAGATCCATCAAAAGATTATAAGATGAGAGGCTCTGTGGAATATAGTAGAAATTAGTCTATTGTTTTTGTTTGTTTTATTGAACTGAAGGTTAATTTTCTAAGGTTCTTTGACTCTAACTCTCAATGATGTTATCTCTTTGCAGCACAGAAAGTTGATATTTTTACTGTGGCTTCAATGTTTGCCAATCATTTTTATGTGGGTAACAGCTGGGCTCAATGCAGGGAGACAAATATCTTTACATTTTCCCAAACCAAAGTTTCAGATGATAGAAAAAGCTGGTGTCTACATTCTTCATCCAAGAATATATTTTTCATCTGGGTTGTCAACCTTTATACTGTATATATCACTTTCTTCAAAAGTCACAGCAAATCCAAATATTGTACACACTTGATTCCATGTAAAGAAACTTCTTGTGTAATCCCAGTATTTTCCATAGAAGCTAAAATAGTGTATAGAAGTTGTTTGCTTGTTTCTTTGTTCATTTATTTGCTATACGAAAATAAACTTTTTAGGAGTACCATTTGTCCTAAAATATGCATCTATTTTAAATGTGAATCAAGGAATATTCAGTATTATCTATATCTTAAAGAAAGTGTGTGTAAGAGAGAGATAGAATAGAATAGAATAGAATAGAATAGAATAGAATAGAATAGAAT
>WNWU01000003.1:17686178-17699473 GCA_012654045.1 Ptyas mucosa
ATAGAATAGAATAGAATAGAATAGAATAGAATAGAATAGAATAGAATCAGAGTTGGAAGGGACCTTGGAGGTCTTCTAGCTGAACCCCCTGCTTAGGCAGGAAACCCTACACCACTTCATACAAATAATTATCCAACATCTATTTAAAAACTTCCAGTGTTGGAACATTCACAACTTCTGAAGGCAAGTTGTTCCACTGATTAATTGTTCTAACTGTCAGGACATTTCTCCTTTGTTCTAAGTTGCTTCTCTCCTTGATTAGTTTCTATCCATTTTTGTCCGGCCTTCAGATGCTTTGGAGAATAGCTTGACTCACTCTTCTTTGTGGCAGCCCCTGAGATATTGGAACACTGCCATCATGTCTCCTAGTCCTTCTTTTCATTAAACTAGACAAACCCAGTTCCGGCAACCGTTCTTCATATGTTTTAGCCTCCAGTCCCCTAATCATCTTTGTTGCTCTTCTCTGGACTCTTTCTAGAGTGTCAACATCTTTTTTACATTGTGGCAGCCAAAACTGTATGCAGTATTCCAAGTGTGGCCTTACCAAGACATTATAAAGTGGTATTAACATTATACGTGATCTTGATTCTATGCCTCTGTTTATGCAGCCCAGATAGATAGATAGATAGATAGATAGATAGATAGATAGATAGATAGATGATGGATGGATGAGGTAGATGGATGATAGATGAGAAAGAGATGAATGAGAGAGATGGGTGATAGATGAGATAGATGATAGATAGATTGATAGACAGACATACCAGCCAATGCCTGATCTCATTATTTGTTTATTTGTTAAACTCACCTTTCCTCCAAGTTATTCAAAGCATTCCACAGTGGAAATCTTTTATATTATCATACACACACATACATATCAAAGTTTGCAATGTGAAATAGGTGTCATTGAAAAAAAATGTTTGACTTAAGTCACCCTCTGAGCTCCTTGGTTAAGTAGGCTTTTGAAGCTTGGTTTCTGTGATGCAGTGCAATCACTCTTGTTCTCTTATGATTTTAATTATGATTTTATCACTATGCTAATACAATTTAAAATGTACACATGCATAAAGGTTTCCATTAAAATGAGACTTTAAGTAAAAAAAAAGTGACAGCCACAAATTTGATACTTTTAATAGCCAGTATGCCAGGTTACTTATTTTTATTTTATTTTATTATTTTATTATTTCCTCAGTTTTTAACTGAGCTGTCATTGATATGATCTGACATTTCTTTCATGCCTTATATGTTGCTGCCCATTAAAATATGGGCCCAGGATACAAAAACTGTACAGCACTGTGATACTTTGACAGCTGTCATGAGGGAATAAAATGTGCAGTGCAATGCAGTGCATGAAGGAATAAAATGTGCAACAGACTTTAGAAAATTATTGACATATAAGGAAGACACAGAATTCTCAGGAGTAAGAGGCAGACAACCTTGTAATTCCTGCCAGAAGGACTATAATGAGAGAATAACACCTTATATGAATGGTGTAAAAATGTTAAACTAGTGTAATAACTGACAAAGATTCCAGATCAATCTTTTTGTAGTTCTTATCTAGACTTTCATATATGGTTGAGAAACCAAACAGAATATTGTATTGCTAATTTCTGACTGGCTGAGTGCTAATGACAAAGCAAATAAGTCGCTAGTGGGTTCCAATTATTTTTGCTACCGGTTCGAAACTGTGAGCGTGCATATGCGCAGGGCTTCTGCGCATGCACAGAACTTTCTGTACATGCACAGAGTATCCATGATGATGTCCGGGTGGGTGGGCGGAGCCTTCCACCACTGTCACTACCAGTTCGCCCGAACTAGGATGAATTGGTAGAAACCCACCACTGAAATAAGTATATTCTAAATGCAGAAATGTTAAGCGCTTTCATACTTTCACAAGGCTATCCCTTCTGTTAGGCAGGGTAAAGTGGTTTCTTCAAGCAGTATATGAAATGGACAATCTGTCATGACTGCTCTCTTCAGTTCTTCATACTCGACCCTCACTTGGCACCCCACCATGATTGATTTGATTATTTGACTAGAGAATGCTTAATCTTATTTTCCCACCTGACTCACCCTGAAAGGAACTTAGTAGAAATTTACACTAGAAAAAAGAAAAGAATAGGAGGTTAATTAATGTCACTGTACCAGGTGCCCCATCAACAGAAGCAAAACAAATGCAGGCAGCTTGGACTGGGCATCATGACAGGACAACTATGGAGATTAGAGAAGCTACTGTAGATACTTCTGTCTCAGGTTTCAAGTGTCCCTGACCTTCTTCAACTTTTGTGTCAAATGAAATTCTGAAAATGTGGGCAAGCCAATCTATCTAAAAGAAGGAATTGCGAAATCCTTGGATAGTACAGTGGTCTAAAGCACCCTGTTATTAACATCAGCTGCCTGCAATTTTTGCAGGTTCGAATCTCACCAAGGCTCAAGGTTGACTCAGCCTTCCATCCTTTCTAAGGTAGTAAATTGAGGACCCAGTTTGTGGGGGCAATAAGCTGACTTTGTATAAATATACAAAAGTATGAAGGCTATTGCTTAGCGCATTGTAAGCTGCCCTGAGTCTCCAGAGAAGGGCGGCATATAAATCAAATTTTAAAAAAAAATCAGACCCAGAAGTCAGTATATTGTTACTGAGAAACCTGTGTGGACATATTTAGACAATTTGAGTGATGAGTATCTCAAGATGTATTTTTCTAGCTACAAGCTCTAGAAGACTGCTTCCATAGTTATGATGTAGAGGGTAGGGAAGATGATCTTGAGAGAGATAGGCCAGATCAATTATCAAAATGACCAGACGAAAAACAGCTTAAATCCACAACAAGTGGAAAGTATGCATACATGAATCAAAAAGATACCTTCCTAAATCATTTAAGTATAAGAAGGGGAGGAAGTACAATCATACTTGTAAGATTCCATTATTATAACCACTTAAAAATAAAACCACTCTCAATAAAACTAAAATAGCCTTTCTGCAGAGTTGATTTTGGTCTGGTATAGCTAGCAGGGCTGACATTGTATGAAGCCATGGCTGGAGAAACACAGGAAGAAAATTTTATCAGTGATGGTGCCATTAGGGAAGAATAGTTCCTTGTTTTATAAAGACAAATACAATTGGAACATGGCATATATATAAAAAAACATGAACTGGGGACAGTGTGAAATTTTCAAAGTGGAAATGTAGCAAACCAGATTAGATATTTTGGGAATAAGTGAACTTATTTGAATAGGCCTTTAAATCATACAATTATATGATACAATATTTAGAGTATATGACCATAGGACAAAGTAGAATGTTAATGAGATTCAGCAACGATATATTGAGGATGTGCTCATCTATATCTCAATAAGCTATACAACTGCATCTATTATAATTAGTGGATGTCTGGTAAGGATCAATATTATATAAGCATATGCCCCTAGCATAGACACAGCACTGAAAGATATTGATTAAATGATATGACAAACTGTAAGAGGGGATGACTGCAACATTTAGAAAAGGCATTGTGCCAGAATGCCAAAGGCGGAGAAGGAGGATAGAAGAGTGGATAAAAATAACTGAGGAATTAAATTAATAGAGTTTTGCAAATACAGTTTTGTTCATGATTCAAACATATGTTCTAAGCAATATAAATGAAGATTTTACAGCTGTATTTCACAACCCAGAATCTATTTGACTATAAAATAGGACATAGAATAAGTAGAAGACCTTGGTGGTGCAGATTGTGGATTAGACCAGGGGTCCCCAACCTATATAAGACAGGGTCTTATTTTCGGGGGAACACAGTAGGGAAAAGAGGTGGGTGAGAACCTCAAGACAGATAGGTCAGTGGTGGGTTCCTCCCGGTTCAGCCCGGTTCTCCTGAGCCAGTAGAGGTGACGATATGACATCACCAAACCGGTTCTTTCCCCCCGCCCCCCGCCCCCCGCCCCCGCATTATTCTTACCTTTTATTTGGCCCCACCCCCAATCTATTGCTGCCTCCTGAGTCCCAGCTGATGACTAGAGGGAAAAAAACGGTTTAAACTCTTGCTGGAGGCTTCAAAGGGCTGTCCTACAGCTGATCAGTGTTAAAAGAAAACAAATGAGTAGACTGGTGCCTGCAAAAATACATGAGTAGATCAGTGCCTGCAAAAATAAATGGGTAGATCGGTACAGCTCTGAAAGCAGTTAAAAGCCTGGTAGACCAGTACCTCTGCTAGATCCTAAATAATTGTCACATGACCATCAAGCCACACCCACAAAATAAGCCATGCCCACAGAACCGGTAGTAAAAAAATTTAGAACCCACCCCTGCGATAGGTGATGACTGAATGCAGCCTTTCAACATCAAGTAAAAAACAAGGAAATGTATAAAAATCAATGTCATCAAATAGAGAGGAATAATACAACAAATGGAGTAAAACAACACAAAAATGAATATTTTAAAGAAAAATAAAGAAGTCACTGAAAAATACTTTATTTATTTATTTATTATTAAATTGATGTGCCCACCATCTCATGCAGATACAGTTAAGGTAGGGTGGATTGATTGATAGTCAAGCTAAAGGAAAGCTAAACAGAAGGAAGCTAAAAGAAGATATAAGCACAGCATTGAAATATTTTAAAAGTGGAATATAAAATAACAAAACAGTTGAAGAGAAAACATATATTCAAGAACTGATTCCACTTAGGATGCAAACAGTAAGAAACTATCTGACAAGTAAAAAGCACCAGGTGTTTTCACTGAAATTCTTACTGAACTATTTAAGGAACTAAAACAACAGGCAATTAAAATTGCCTAACCATTTAGTAAACATAGATTAGAGAATAAAAATTATAAATACCTAAAGAGGCAATGCAAGAGAATGGGAAGTGTCAGAGCTGAAGAATCTGAACTGTGGTGCTAATTTGTCACCCAAGCAAAATGTTGCTTCTGATCTTATAAAGAAGGATAGAGCCATACATGGAAACAGAAATGCCAATGAATAAGCATGTTTCATAAAAGACAAAAGATCATCTACTGTTCATGTGACGGCCGATCTCCGGAATCATTAGCTCACATCGTATTTACATGCCCCCATTATTGGGAGGTAAGGTCAGAATTTATCACTCCCATTTGCCAAAGATTTCCCGGATTATCTGAAAATCTTAGTTTTGGCTTCTTACTCCAAGATACTGATTCTAAGATTACACTAAAGGTAGCAAAAAATTTTGCTGCAGTCTTAGGATGTAAGAGCCGGGGGAAGAGAAGGGCTGGAAGTCAGCTTTATTAATCGCCAGCAGTTGAGTTAGCTGGTGGCTGTATAAAGTGCCAATGTGTGGATTTTATGCAAATTGCAATACAATATTTTCTACCTATGTACAATTTTGATCGACTATGGTCCATGTAGATTGGAGCTAGAAATTTGGGATGCATGAACTGTGAGCTTGATGGAGTGGTTTCCACCACTGATCTGGTTGCTGTTTTGCGCTTCAGTCTGGTCGTGTGCCAGCTGTGTGTCTTGGATGTTTTGATTTTTTGGTCTATGACCGCAATAAAGTATAATCCCTGAAAAGACAAAAGACCAAAAATGGAGAAAGCAAGAAAATAAGAAAGAAGTTTATTGTTCCCTTATTGGCCATGGCCATAGCAACACTTTTATCTGCAGGTTTATCCTTGTTTAGTGACCACATTTAGGACCAATAACTCAATTGTTAAGTGAAGCAAGTTTCATATAGATAAATCCTTGGGAGATGGAGGTAGGAAAGAGATGCTGACCAGGGAATGATCAGACAAGAGAGCCCACAGCTGCATAATGAACAGAGAATGAGGCGCAGAAGAGACCCACTACCCCAATCTCCAGGTGGTAAAGGAGATTTGGACTTTTAGATTTAAAAAATTTATGTTAGCTTTTCCAAGTAGATTTCACAAAGAACACAACCAGATGAGCTAATTCTACTTTATCACAAGGATTAACGGAATCTTGCAAGTAAAGAGCGTGTTTAGCTTCTATAAACCTTAACTTCTATCCTCAAGGCCCAGCACTATTAATTCTTCAAGACAATTTTCAACTCACATAGATCAAGGCTGTTGAATCTAATCTTTTAAATCTAGGCTACTCTCTCTGCTCAGTTCATAAAATGGAATATGATCAGGCAAAAGGAACCCTGGAGCAAATGATAAGGAATATGGAGTGACAAATAGATCTAGGGAAGCCTTCCTGCTACCAGTACACAGCAGATATATTGTCATTGCTGCCAGCTATCTTGCACAGCTAGAAACATACAAACATTGGAACATTTTCTCTTTTGCCCAATGCTGTGTTCTTCCCTCTCCAGTATTGGATGGTAAATATAAAAAAAGTACCACTATATAATGATAGTGTTTATATTATCATTTCAGATGAGTGATGCAATGATGGCCTAGAGATGAAGGTGCTCACCTCACATTCAGGAGGGTAAAAGTTCAATTCTAGGCAGCAACAGATGTTTCGCTATCAGGGCGCAAAGAGAAAATATCTGCTGTCAACTCTGTGCAGGCATCAGGAAAGACATCCAGCCAGTAAATGCTCAGCTCCATTCAGTCACCCTGACTCCACCCCCATAAAAGGGATTACAGAATTGCGTACACACACACACACACACACACACACACAAAATCTGTAATCCCTTTTATGGGGGTGGAGTCATCCTGACTACACCCCCATATATATTTCATATATGCAGCACATTCTGGACCTCACCTGTTAGTTTTAGTTAGGTTGTTTTATAAATGCATTTAACTTTGTCTTGAATTTTACTTTACTTATAATTTAAGAAAATAGGTTACACACACACAATATTGTTTTTGTACTGATCTACAACTGTAATAAACTTAAACTACCAGAGTGTAGGAATGTATTAAATATAATGGATGTGTCAGAACAAATGCTTTCTCCTCTGAGAAATTTTTACAGTGAACAAGAAGATACCATACAAAGTGAATTTGGTTCTGGATAGGAAAGGGAATAGGACAGAGATAGATATTATTCCCATAGCTGTTTAAGTTGTAGAGTGAATATATAATAAGAATGGCAAGATTGGAAAATATGACAGCTGCAATCAAAATTGGAAATTGAAATACAAATAATTTGAGATATGCAGCGACACCATTGTGTTAGCTGAAGGTGAAGAAGCCAGAGAAGAACTTATTATGAAAGTAAAAATGGAAAGTGAATATGTTCTACATTAAAGGCAATGATAATGTGAAGCAGCATAATGCTATCAACTCACAGTTGATAGCAGAAAAATGAAGATGAAGGACAGTTTTGTTTTGTTGGGCTTGAGAACAGATAAATGTGGATAATATATTGGACAACTAAGGAAAATATAAAGAAAAGAATGAAGGATAAAGATATTTCAATGATAATAAAGATTAAAATAGTAACAGTGATTCTGTTTCCAATTCGTGTGAAAACTTAACACTGAGGAAAACTGACAAAAAAAGATAAGACACCTTTAAATTATAAACATGGAGAAGGTTAATAAGAATATCATGTGGTATCAAAAGAACCAATTATTCAGTTCTGGGTAAAATCAAAACTGGATGCTCCCTTCATGTGACGATTACAGAGACAAAACCTCACATATTTTGTCTATGTGATTGAAGCAAATGCTAAACTGGAAATAATGGTTATGGTTTGATTTATTTAATATTGTTGGTTGACATAGTAAAATACAAAATAGAAATATGTGCAATGATGTTTATAGAGTGAAGGGAAAAATAGAGTGATTACATGAATTAACATAACAATAGCAACAAAAGCCTAATTAATATCAAAAGATCTATTTAATAAATATAATTTTTATGAAATCAATTCATCTCATATGATTAAACCTAGACTATGTACCATATCTTCTCATTTTGGGAACACTTCCCCCCCAAAAAATCGGTAACAAGGTCATACTTTGGATAAATCCCTTAAAACCAGGAGAATGATTTCCACACCAGTTAGTAAGATGAACCTCTTTTCTATATCCCAGGCAAAAACTTTTTAAGTATTTGAACAATCATGTTAAATAGAGCTATTCAGATCGGCAATTCCCTACATTTCTTCTAGTGTTCTGATTTATTTTATCTTTTTATTTATTTATTTATTTATTTATATTAAATTTATAGACCGCCCTTCTCCCTGAGGACTCAGGGCGGTGTACAGCCGGAATTAAAAAACACATAATATAAACAATAAGAACAATTAAAAATAGAATAATAAATTTCGGCTCAAATTAAAAATACCAATCCCCATAAAATTTAAAATTTTAAATATAAAATACTGCTTATGCCAGCCCAGTTTGTTTGAAGAGGTAAGTTTTCAGGGCACAACGGAAGGCACTGAGGTCTGGGATTTTCCTTATCTCGGGGGGTAACTGATTCCAGAGGGTAGGTGCCCCCACAGAGAAGGCTCTCCCCTTGGGGGTCGCCAGCCTACATTGTTTGGCTGATGGCACCCCGAGGAGGCCCTCTCTTTGGGAGCGCACGGGTCGATGGGAGGTCGTCTGTGGCAGTAGACGGTCCCGTAGATAACTAGGTCCTATGCCATGGAGCGCTTTAAAGGTGATAACCAACACCTTGAAACGCACCCGGAAGACCACTGGGAGCCAGTGCAGCTCGCGCAGGAGTGGTGTTACATGGGAGCGCCACGTTGCTCCCATCACTACCCCCGCGGCCGCATTCTGGACCAGTTGGAGCCTCCGGGTGCCCCTCAAGGGGAGTCCCATGTAGAGAGCATTACAGTAATCAAGGTGAGAGGTGACAAGGGCGTGAGTGACTGTGCACAGGGAATCCCGATCAAGAAATTCCCTTCCTTCCTCTCCTGCTTCTCTTCCATGTGTCAAAATAATCACAGTGCTTTCCTCATTACATTTTCCTTCACTTAGGTCATTTTTCTTCCTTGGATATATTCTAAGCCAGGATCATTGTCAATATAGCAAAGTGAATTTTTTAAATGTATTTTTATAACAAAAGATTTTGGAAGGAAACAAAATGTTAAAATGCATTTAACTGCACATTAAACTGATGTTTTAAACAACATTGTATATTAAGAGTATTTTTTTATTTCCATTACATAATTTACTAGTCCCTATTAACTTTCTCTCAATTTGTTGGTAGTATCCAATAGCCCACAGTTTTCTATTCAGTCATGCACTTTTGCTCCCCCCAGTGGCCACCTTGTAAATTATCGCCTTTCCAATCTTCCAAGTTGTCCTGCCTAACCTGATCTACCAGCAACACATTTACTTTAATTTGAAGGAAGGGAAGAACAGGCTTTGCTTGCTAAAATTAGTGAATTCAGTCACACACACAAAGTAGCTTTGAACTACAAGTAAGACTTATCTGGCATTCTCTTCAATAAAAACTAGGGTTGAATATTCCTATTCTATCCTATTACAGAAAACTAAATTGTTGAATATTCCTCTAAGAGTTAAGAACAATTGTAGCCTGGAAATAATACATTTCAGACAATTTTCCAGAAAAATAATCAATTTAATTTTGAATAAAACTATGTAGCCAGTTGCATACTTAAGTAGAAAGAAAAACAAAAACACGAGCAAAATGAAATAGAATAGGAAAGCCCCTTAATGACCCAATTTACATAAAATCATTTCAAATATATTTTTATTAATATGTTTTCAAGGAAACAATTGATAGAGCAAGTGACAATTGGAATTGTTAGCTCAGTTTTTTGTGATCTACATTTTGAGATGAATAAGAAGTTGTCAAGTCAGTGGGGTATTGTGGAGAAAATAATAAAAAGGGATTGAAAATAATTTCAAAACAATATTTCAAATTTGTGCTAACAGATAATAAAGGGACAAATGTCATTTACCAAAAATATAAAATAAAGTATATTGTGATTGATTTCTAGTAGCCGTTGAGATCTTCTAGCTGTGCTACTGAATTAGTTATTGCAAGGTGTGGCAGTTATAGAAAAGAATTTTATGCAAGAAATCATTAAGAAAGGGTTTTAAAAAATGAAGCTGTAATATCATAATACTGCTATATAAATCTATTCTGCAACCATTTTTGGAATAATGAGTCTAAAAAAATGAGATATAGAAAAGGGAGGAAGAGTCCCATAGCTTTGAGAAAAAAGATTACAATATTTGGAACTTTTGGATGAAAAGGAACCTTGGTGGAGCAGTGGACTAAAGCGCTGTTAAAGGAGCATTTAGCTGCCAGCTGCCTGCAATTACTGCGAGTTCAAATCTCACCAGGCTCAAGGTTGACACCGCCTTCCATCCTTCCAAGGTAGGTAAAATGAGGACCTGGATTGTGGGGGCAATAAGCTGACTTTGTATTAAAAAAAACATCGCTGGGGGGGGGGGGGCAAAGCCCTACTAAGCAGGTATATACAAAAGTATGAAGGCTATTGCTTAACGCATTGTAAGCCGCCCTGAGATTCTGGAGAAGGGCGGCATATAAATCAAACCAATAAATAAATAAAATATATTACCATAGTAAATGGTTAAAACAGGATGTTCAGCCCCCATCGTTCATCGGGGAAGAAGGTAGATTGAAAGAAATCTTATCCTTTGTGATCTAACTGGAACCCAAAAAAAGCTGAATACTGAGATATTCATCATGGGGAAAAGAATGTATTTTTTATTAACTTCACATGAATTAGCTACGATTAATGCAGACTTGGGATTCTACATCTACAACCTTTTAAGTCTGCATGTGAAAATCCATGATATGCATGTGGATTATACTGTGTCTATGAAGTATCTCTGAATAATATGACTGTGTTGCAAAAGAATGGTCCTGCATTTTTATTTTATCAATTCTTATACAACTGAATCAATTTGCTTTTGAAATTTTGAAGATATTTTTGGTGCTAGTATATAGTATAATATCCCCTCTCTCATTTAACTGCAAAACAGCTGATGAATATGAGATGATATTCTTCCATTGGGTGGGTGTCGATGTATGTGCCCACGTGACACCCCTCCTGCATGAGCTGCACTGGCTCCCAGTGGTCTTCTGGGTGCGATTCAAGGTGTTGGTTACCACCTTTAAAGCGCTCCATGGCATAGGACCAGGGTACCTTCAAGACCGACTTCTGCCACCAATAGCCTCCCACCGGCCAGTTCGCTCACACAGAGAGGGTCTCCTCAGGGTGCCATAGGCCAAGTTATGCCGACTGGCGACATCCAGGGGGAGGGCCTTCTCTGTGGGAGCCCCAGCCTTGTTGAATGAACTGTCCCCAGAAATGCGTAAGATCTCCGACCTCCAGGTATTTCGCTGTGCCCTTAAGACCCTGCTGTTCTGCCAGGCCGGGCTATCAACGTAATAATTTTAAATTGGGTATTTAAAATTTTTGGGGTTTTAAATTCAGCCGAAACTATTTAATAATTTTAATTGATGTTGTCTTGTGCTTTTTAATAGGCGGTACACTGCCCTGAGTCCTTCGGGAGAAGGGCAGTATAGAAATAAATTATTATTATTATTATTATTATTATTATTATTATTATTATTATTATTACGGTCATCTTTCCAACAGTCCACTGTTTTGATTTCATCATCTTTTAATGACCCCATAATCCTTATGGAGTGGAGTCTGGGCAACTAAGTGGAGCTGAGTGTTTACTGGCCGGATGCCCTTCCTCTCGCCAATGTGGAGTTATATTCAGCAGATATATTCTCATTGTGCCCAGAATGAGAAATATCTGTCTCTAACTAGGATTGAACTTACAGCCTCCTGGTCATGAGGCAAGAGGTCCACTTCTAGGCCACTGCACCACTTCCACTGTTTCCTTGATTTTCCACACTGTATTTAGTCCTAGACTAGTGAGGAAACTCTTCCCATTGGGTGGTGGTTTTTTTTAAAAAAATTGGGAAACATTGGCAAGTTGAAAAGCTTTAGAAAAATAGAAAGAAGATACCAACCTAAGCAGAATGACCTTCCACCACTTCTTTGTGGCATCCTTGTAAAATTCCAGCTCACCACCATGTGAAATTTTGAAGGACGGTGGGAAGATACTTGAACATTCCAAGACAGATTTCAACAGAGCATTAAGCTGTATATGCAATATTCTAAGTATATTATTGCATATTGTATATGCAATATTCTAAGTAGGATACAAACCAGATTCAAACTGAATTCCACTTCAGATGTCTTGTCTTAGTGAGTGTCGGTCAGATATTTTATTGAGAGAAATAGAATACCAAAGGCAAAACACTGACACATTGGATCCTAGATCTTGAGTGCCCTCTTTCATGCATCCATCAAAGCTGATGTACGCTGATGAAACCCAGCTGTACATCTCCACCCCAGACCACCCCAACGATGCCCTTGAAGTGATGTCCCAGTGCCTGGAGGCTGTACGGATCTGGATGGGGAGGAACAAGCTCAAGGTCAACCCTTCCAAGACTGAGTGGCTGTGGTTCCCGGCATCCCAATATAGTCAGCTGACTCCATCGCTGACTATCGGGGGCGAGTCTTTGGCCCCCATGGAGAGGGCGCACAATCTGGGAGTCCTCCTGGATACGCAGCTGTCCTTAGAGGAACATCTAACAGCTGTAGCCAGGGGGACCTTTTGTCAGGTTCGCCTGATTCGCCAGTTGCACCCCTTTCTTGATCGGGATTCCGTGTGCACAGTCACTCATGCCCTTGTCACCTCTCGCCTGGATACTGCAACGCTCTCTACATGGGGCTCCCCTTGAGGAGCACCCGGAGGCTCCAACTGGTCCAGAATGCGGCTGCGTGGGTAATTACGGAAGCTGCATGGCGCTCCCGCATAACACCGCTCCTGCGCGAGCTGCACTGGCTCCCAGTGGTCTTCTGGGTGCGCTTCAAGGTGTTGGTCACCACCTTTAAAGCGCTCCATGGCATAGGACCTAGTTATCTTTGAGACCGCCTTCTGCCACCGACGACCTCCCATCGATCCATGCGCTCCCACAGAGAGGGCCTCCTCGGGGTGCCATCAGCCAAGCAATGCAGGCTGGTGACCCCCAGGGAGAGGGCCTTCTCTGTGAGGGTTCCTACCCTCTGGAATCAGTTGCCCCCAGAGATAAGGAGAATCCATGACCTCCATGCCTTCCGCCGTGCCCTTAAAATGTTTCTTTTCCAACAAGCTGGGCTGGCCTAAGCAAAGCCTTTTAAATGATTTTAAATTGGGGTGTTCTTTTTAAATTTAGGCCAATTGAGATATTCTTTTTAAATTGTTCTTAATGTTTATATTGTGTGTTTTTTACTTGGCTGTACACCGCCCTGAGTCCCTAGGGAGAAGGGCGGTATAAAAATCCAAAAATAAATAAATAAATAAATAAATAAATAAATAAATAAATAAATAAA
>WNWU01000003.1:17699483-17751443 GCA_012654045.1 Ptyas mucosa
AAATAAATAAATAAATAAATAAATAAATAAATAAATAAATAAATAAATAAATCTAGGTAGAGTTAAAAATGTATTTTTAGTGGTGTTATATTATGATGTAGCAACATTACAGAGAATTGAGGAGTAGGTGCAAAAATGTAACCCCCTTACTATAAATAATCTTTTTTCTGTACAGGATTGCACACAGTCTTTGAAATAATATGTCAAGGATTATATTCTGGCATGGATGTCTTTGAAACAAGTATTAGACATTAACATTCTGCACAATTTTATTTTATTTCTAAATGCTTGCACTCTCTCTCTTTCTCACTCTCTGCCTCCCCCCCACCCTCTTTTTAAACATGCCATCCTCACTCTCCTTTCTAATGTCAGAAGAAGACAGCTTGTTCTTACCAAAAATTTGAATTTATCACTTACAGAGTTTTTTAAAATTAGGTCAAGGGTTGCATGCAACCTTAGGTATAAAAATAAAAATGTTTAATTGTACAACTTTGAAGTCCAAGAAAGCAATATAGAACTAGTGCTATTGTGCATGTTAATAAATTACAAATGTAGGCTTAATTATTCTTAAGCATCCATTTTTCAAATTATGATAACCAAATACTAATCTGTCAACTCTTACTCCTCCTTTAAAACCCTGCATTTGTTGGGTAGCAGATATAGCAGAAAGAATGAAGAGAAACAAATGTTGACATTAGAAATACAACTTTTGTAAGAATTCTTGAGGTTGCTGCTCCTGTGAAAGGAAATAAAGATCTATTTTATTTATGATACAGCAGGGTGATAGGAAAACTTAAGTTACTGAAGTCTATCTACAAAATAAGATCCTGTAGCATGTCGTCCTCCATTAGGGATGAAGAACAAATCAGCTGACAACCTGAAGTAAGGGAGGAAAGAAGTGATGAAAATCCTAAGACTATCTAAAAATAAAACCAGGCAGCATATTGTATAAATAAATGAAAAAAAAATATGGTTTTAGACAAGGAGAGGAGATAAATGTTCAGAGTTCCTTGCTTGCTCTACCAAACAAAACAGTCATTCCATCAGCAATGATCTACATTGATAAAGTTTAACAGAGCATACAGTATGTTCCTGCTCATTAGCATGAAAGTAGATTGTGCATAGTACGGTGGTTCAGTGGCTAAGACACTGAGTTTGCCGATCGAAAGGTCGGCAGTTCAGCAGTTTGAATCCCTAGTGCCGCATAATGGGGTGAGCTCCCGTTACTTGTCACAGCTTCTGCCAACCTAGCAGTTTGAAAGCATGTAAAAAATGCAAGTAGAAAAATAGGGACCACCTTTGGTGGGAAGGTAACAGCGTTCCATGCACCTTTGGTGTTTAGTCATGCTGGCCACATGACTACGGACACGTATTCGGACAGCACTGGCTCTTTGGCTTTGAAACGGATATGAGCACTGCCCCCTAGAGTCGGGAACGACTAGCACTTATGTGTGAGGGGAACCTTTACCTTTACCTTTAGGTTGTGCATAGACTGTTGTACCATATTAAAGATAACATATTATACACTGGTTTAATAAATCGTATGATAGCCTATGTATTTGGTGTAGTGGTTAAAGCAGCCCTATTTAGGAGACTGTGCACTCTAGCCCTGCCTTAGTCACAAAGCCAGCTGAGTGACCATTGGGCCTGTCACTCCCTCCGACTTAGGACCAAGCAATGGCAAACCACTTTGGAAAACATTGTCAAGAAAACTACAGGGACTAGTCTAGGCAGTTGTTAAGAGTCAAAACTGATTTAAAGCCACAAATAAAAATAAAAACCAGCATATATTATAATGCAGGATATTTGTATATTCATGTCTATAGAAATGAATATCTATATTTAAATACCTATGATTTCAGATCCATAAAATCATCATCATGATCAACAGCATCTTGAATATGGTAAGCAACCAAGTAATTTTAGTGCTATTATTTGCATTTTGATGGACCATCCTTTTTCCTTTTAGTCGTTTAACTCTTATCTGGATTTTTAAAAGAATTTCATACCTAACTTTGGATATTCCCATCTGCTGTTAAAACATGTATAAAATTCTAACAATGTGTTACCACAGAATTAAATTGATTTGAGTTGCTTAAAGCTGACACACATTTGTCTAAGGCAAGTTTCAAGGGTTTGTCAATTTTAATTAGAAATGGCACAATAGCTGTGCACAACGTAGCAGATTATCAGGGCAACTGTTTAAATTATTAAAGACTGAATGAACTTTGGACTGGAGTGTCCAAATTAGTATATTTGATACTGCATCCTAGTAAAAGAAATGGCTTTTTCTTCTTCTTTCACATTTTTTGGCAAAATGTGCTTTTATAGCCACCAAAATGGACTTTTTCTAAAAATTTCTGACTGTGGAGAATTAAATCCATTTAACATTACAAGGGGGTGAAGTGTCATGCCCTTTAATCTCTCTTTTCCCTTACTTTTGAGGTGCCGTCCTTCTCATATTAGAATATTAAAATTTCCTTTGTTACCACATTTTCAGATAAATTTTTACAAAAACTCTATAGAAAGGATGCTAAATTTAATAGATTAAAAGCATGGAACACTTAGTTAGGTATTATAAAACTATATCAATGAAGAGAAGATAGGGATATTTGCTCTGATCTACCTTGTGGCCCACCAATAGTTTTATATTGTGAGTGCAGCAGATGTAAATATACCTTTCTATCTATAAAGTTTATTTATACAAGCAACACAAAAATATGTGGGATGCTTTAACCAGTAATTAATGACAGATAAGGAACAACAAAACATACCAATAACTTTGTTGGATGTCTATTGGATTGTAATTGCTGCCCAGAGGCACTTTCTGTGAGAAGGGCAGGCATATAAATTTGATGAAATTAATAATACTAAAAAAACCTGCCTGCACAGAACTGCAATTATGAGGAGTTCAGGATGGTTGATGTGCTGCACAAGCCAGTGACTCCACCATTAGCTCATATACGTTATATATTTACAATACTCCCCCTTCATCCTTACTTCCCTATTTTGATGGGGAAAGATTGTTCCTTTCTCATTAAAATTGGCTGAAAATAATTATAGCGTGCAGCACCATCTGAAACGTGTGCAGTTAGGTTCAGATTTTCCTATACAAAATTATAACTACGTTTAGCTAAATATAGTTACAGTTTACGTAGTAGTACCTTCAAGATCATGAGAAATGTTGAAAACATTCCCATACCTTCTTAATTCTCAGAATGTTTGAACCAAGGATAGAAAGGATATAAACTAACATGCAATTGGGAATGCATTCTTCTTTCTTGACAAAAAAAAATCTTGTATTATTCTCATTCTTACCATGTTCTGTTGAGTTCTGAAATAGAATATTAATAAAAGATGAGGGATCACACTATCCAGCAACCAGTGAATTTCTAGTTCCCAAACCAGCAAGCAAACTGATCCACCAACAAATATAAAACTCAGTGAGTTCACTGTTAACTCATGAAACAGATATAGCTAAACTTTTATTGTTTGGTTGATTTGGAAGGTGACTCTGACTAATTCTCCTGATGGCGTTCTTTCTTTGCTGTCCATCAAGACTCTGCAAAAACTTGAAATCTGTTAAAAGGAATATAGTTTATATCTTTTGAAAATGTATATTAAAAGGGCAATTTGTTCTTACCTTTTTTTTTAATTCAGACTGCTCTTGGCCTTGAAGTGATCATACCATACCTCAGGAAATGGTTCCAATATTCTATCCAAATCTTTTTAAATTTATTTATTTTTCAAATGCCTTCACATATACTTCTCCTTTATGCTTTCCAGTAGAACATCATTAATTAAACTGTTTTTAAAAACACACGCCGTATGACATTGCAAATAATATACTGTGTTTCCCCGAAAATAGGACATGTCCCGAAAATAAGACCAAGCCTGATTTTTGGGGTGGCCCTAAATATACGCCCTCCCCCCCCAAAATAAGCCCCCCCCTCTCTCTCTCTCTCACACACACACACACACACAGGTCCCTCACCCACCCAACCCTCCCAAGGCAGCCACATTCCTGGAAACATCTGTGCCCCCTGCCCTTTTCGCTGCCTGCGGCACTGACCATAGATCTCAAACACCTGTTCCTGTGCCATGGTGGTGGCCTGCTCGCTCTCCCCCCCCCCCGGTGTCCAGGTGCCGTGTCCGCATAGCTTCTACTACCGAGCATGCACCACAGCAGCCACAGTGCACGCATCACTGCCGAAGTAGAAGCAGTAGAAGTCTTTCTCTCCCCCAAACTCTGCCTATGTGGCTTCCAAACCTCAGCCAGGGCAGTGGCCACTCTGAGAGTGTGCTTCCTACTCTATGGTGATGGATGAAGCTGGAGCATGCAGGGAGAGCTGGCCCAAGCCGTGGCTTCCACGTGGGTGCTGGTGGTGGGTGCCAGTGGCATTGGCTATGAGCTCAAGGACCTGGTGCTCACCGGCTTCACCCACATCAACATGGTGAGGCCTGGGAGGTGCGTGAGCAGGGGGTGGGGACATTCACTTGCATGACTTGGCACCTTCGGCCGCTCGTGTTCTACACACATATCCTGCAGGAGGGGAGGGGCTTGATGACAGCACACAAAGGAAGCCTTTCTCTGCCGGACACCTGGCTATGAGTGAGCAGGCCGCCCAGGCCTCCTGCACCCTGAAATAATAAAACCCCCCAATAATAAGGCCAAGCCTTATTTCGAGGTTCAAAAGAAAATAAAAACCTGCCTTATTTTCGTGGAAACACGGTAGATGTGTTCAAATGCCTTTTCCTCTGCATCCCATTTTAGTCCTACTGATAGGTATGCATGTGGAAATACATTAGGAAGTTATCAAAGAGTTTTAGGAGAAGGAGAGTTGAGATGACAGTCATCCTGTCATGGCAAATCATTACTGGGAGATTTGGGAACACAATGAAATGGTCTCCTCAAGCACTTGCCAGATGGAAAAAATCAGATAATGCAGAAAGCCCAGCACTGATTTTTAATAAAATGCAAAGAAAACTAATGTAGCAAAACACCAGCTTCAAACATAAGTTATATTTCCAACAATGATTTTGTGTCTCTATGGTAGAGGGTCCTATCTGAAGAAATAATTTACTAATATTAGACACATCTGGTCTGGAACAAATTCAATAAAGTTTAACCCAAAAAAATTTGTATAGTTCAGTCATTATACAAATTGTCAGGAAATGATCATAGCTGATTCTAAGACAGCAATATCACAAGCTGATTTCACTCGAGTGTATGTGTGAATATGTATCAAACTTTATTGCAATAAGCTAGCCCTTACTCAAATTTGTATTTTAAATTGCACCATGTTTGCAATTAACACGGTATAAACCCATGCACCTTATAAAAAAGTGAGTAAAGTAATAATTTTCATAGACATAATGCAACAAAATGTACAAGCACGCTTTCATAAACATACATTTAACAACAATAGGAATAAAAATGCATAATAATGAAAAGGGAAACAATTTTATTTAGTAAGGCAAAATTGCTTAGGATGAATATACCTAATGATGTCTGTCTTCCAGAATTATAAAATTGCAGTTCTATTGTTCTTAAACCATCGCCATGTTCCTTGGCTTTTCTCTTCATTGTCACATTTGGGTATTATAGAGTTTGGGACATCTGAGCAGATGTATTTCTATCTGTCTTTCCTCTGGAAGAATAAAATACAAAGCTTATAAATTAGCAGCTGTGAATGGCCCATAAAACAGGATGAAGCTGCAGTTATTATACAAAGATTTTATTTTCCCATTTCTCTAAGTAGGATGATATCTCTTTTTGCCTCGGAGGCAAAACTAAAATGCTTTCTTCTCTTGATAGGTCCAGGAAAAGGCAAAAGGAGAAAATTCTTTTCATATGTTGAAATTAGATATAGCTGGCTTTATGTGAAAACTAAGGGGAAGACTTTGAATGAACAGATGCATCCCCAAACAACTTTTTTGCCTTATTGAACGAGGAGGGAAGGGAAAAGAAGGAAAGAGAAGGGGACAAGAATCTGTAACCTAAAATATAAATACATGGCTTGTAATAATATATATATTTTATTGCCCCCAAAATCTGGGTCCTCATTTCACCTACCTTAGAAAGGATGGAAGGCTGAGTCAACCTTGAGCCTGGTGGGATTTGAACTTGCAGTAATTGCAGGCAGCTGATCTTAATAACAGTGAAATAGTCCACTGCGCCACCAGGACTCCACTTGCAATTGATTTATATTAATTGATACATTGTTGGAAGAAAATTTAAAAATTAAATGAAGGTTGACTGGTCTCTACAATAATTGCTTATTTGTCCACATGCAAATTGTGGGATCTAAGATATGATGTCAAACTAAATCATTGAAGGAGATCAACATAAATTGCATTGCCAAATATTTAATCAAAGGTTGCGGTTTCATTGCATTCCGCCTCATTTATAATGCCAGAGATAATCTTTTGAACTCATATACAGTACATGGCTTACAGGGGTGGGTTTTACTTACCTTTACTACCAGTTCACAATGGGATCGCGCTTTGCTTCTGTGCATGCAATCACTGCTAATGACGCCAGGGTCAGTGAGTGGAGCCTCCTGCCGGTTTTACTGCCAGTTCTATAGAACTGGTCCGAACCGGGGGCAACCCACCCACCACTGATGGCTTAGCTGAAACATGTTTTGCTATACTCTACAACGTTGGTCAAGCATACATAGTATGGAGAATACATTCAGAACAGGAGTGGGTTCTACTTACCTTTACTACCAGTTCGTAATGGGGCCGCACGCACACGCTCTTCTGTGCTTGCACAGAAACTTCTGTGCATGAGCAGAAGGGTTGTGATGATGTCAGGGTCAGTGGGTGGAGCCTCCCGCTGGTCTATAGAACCGGTGCAAACCGCGGGCAACCCACCACTGATTCAGAATGCTCTCATGACATTGCAATGTTGGGAAAGGCCTGGATATCAAATATGATATATGTGTGTATGTAGTGTGCATAAGTGTGTGTGTGTGTGCGTGCGGGCACATGGGCGTTGTCTAAAAATCATTCTGGAAATCTGAAATTGCTTCCGAATAGGCCTGTGTCTCATTTAGCACAACTGATCACAGTTGGACAAAATCAGCAGTGGCATCAAATGATTTCAAAATCTTCCTTGCATTCTTCAGGCCTCTGACACAGATGGAAAGATCAAAATGCCCTGTGATACTAGGTTCTGCTGGTAGCAATATAGCAGAATGAACACTATAGGCATTTGGTGTGACTTACAAGTATTTATTTTGTGCATAGGCTGAAATCTAACAGAGACAGAGTATATTAGTTCTTCTTCTTCTTCTTCTTTTTTTTGCTTTACTTTTGGAAGATTTCTTTTTTTTTTTCATCCTGTGGGGTAAAAGTAAGGGAATTTATAGTGGTATTGTGATAAAAAAATATCCAGTCTTTTGCCAGCCCTTTTCTAAGATTTATTATTTTAGAATTTCACTAATAGGCCTTTACAGGTGCCAATAATAATTTGGCAGCCCTTCAAGTTTCGCTAATGTATGAGTTGTTTGTTCCAAAATAGATTAAGTGAAGCAACCAACGTTTGTCTTGAGACTTAACTGATTCACCGAATTGTTCAGCATACAAATTCATGAAGTGCTAACCACAAATAACTACAAATATTGCACTGATTCAATCAAATTTTAGGATCCAATGAGTAAAACTATGCAATATCAGTAATAATTTCTACATTTGAAACAATATTATTCATGCATTAGACCCACGTATTAATTCATCGCTACTTTGACTTTTTTTAAAGGCAATTTTTAAAGCTTTCTTCTTAGTGAATTATATCCATTACATTTTCTCCTTAATTACTGAGTCTAACTTAAATAGGAAAAAAACAAAACAAAGGAAAGCAATATCTCTTTGAATCTAGAGTATAAAAATGAAGAAATTATTGGCAATCCTTCATTTTCTGCCAGAATTAATGTAGATACTTTTGAAGCAGCTCTAATCACCACGAAGTAAAAAAGAAAAAAAAGAATAAAGTGATCCAAATGGAGGGGACAAATAAGCATCCCTTCATCAATCAGTGTCAGACCTCAAGCGATTATTTCACCAAGTCTTTCCTGGCCTGCAGTGAAACTTCTTTATTATTTGCTGCAGAAGATTTGGGGGCATAGGAATTAAGAAGGTTGATGGCCACATAGCTTTAGCTGATCCTGGCATTAAATCACAACATGATGCCATTGCACAGATTTTGAAAGGATAAATTCTGCTCATTTATCAATAGCAGCCCATTCTGTGCATCCCAGTTTGATACAGTTGTGGAAATCAAGGTTTAGTGTTTTCCCCAACTTTAAAATGATTTATTTTACATATGTTCTCACAGCAAAATACTATTCACTTGTCAGATGTTCTCCCCTCTCCTCTGTCCTCCTCCATGAAACTCCTACAAGCCTGTCTCCCATCCCACGCCACCCCACCCACCCCTATCAGAGCAGAGAGGGTGGGTCCTACAGCAGGGAAGAAGATAAACTACTTCACTACTGACCTGCTTAATAAAAGCAATCCTAACAACATGAGAAATAAATTCAGGCATCTTGTGTTCTTCAGAAGTTATCTAATATAGTTCTAGATCACACCCATCCTCAGTATTTTTAGGCCAGTGAGCAAATTTGGAATCTGGAAAGCATGTCTTCGACAAACTAATATGTTGTATGATATGTATAGGAAGTAACAGAATAACAGAATTGGAAGGGACTTTGGGGGTGGTGGTCTTCTAGTTCAATCCCTTGCTCAGGCAGGAAACCCTATACCATTCCAGACAAGAAACTGTTCAATCTCCACTCAAAAGCTTCCAGTGCTTGAGCACACACAACTTCTGAAGGCAAGCTGTTCCATTGGCTATTTGTTCTCACTGTTAGGAAGTTTCTCCTTAGTTCTAGGATATGTCTCTCCTTGATTAGTTTCCATTTATTCTTTCTTGTCTTGCTTTCTGGGGCTTTAGAAAATAGGTTGACCTCCACTTCTTTGTGGCAGACCCTTGTTTTGTGGCAGATCCTGGTTTATTTGCATTGTCATAGTTATTTTATTTATTTGATGTATTTTATCTTGGGGGGGGCTTCCTTCCATTTCTACAGTAATACATCTAACTTGCTTAACTTTCTTTGTTTTTTTCTTTGTTCCATTTTAAAATTTAGCCTAAATTTTGAATTTTTCCTTCAAGAGCCACCTTTTCAAAGTCTTCAGGAATTCGTCCGAATGTCAGATTTTACTATGTTTATTAAAATTATGGAGTGTGTATGGTTTCTTACTTTTCCTGACTTTCCAAACCTTCTTTCAAACATTATTTTTTTAAACTTTCATGTGTGTTGTGTATTTATTTGAGCACTCATTACAATCATTAGATTTCAATGTTTACTTCCACTTTTATTTCCTCCATTTTGTTTAATATTATCTCTTGTGACTGTTGGAATTTTTCACTTAATGCTTTTATTTCCAATGTTAATTTCTTGAATAGATGGCTAAGCATCTCTGAGTCAAATTCTTCTTACTCCTTCCCTCCTCTTCACATTTATCTTGTTATTTCTTTGTAAGTCATAAAAAATATTTTCCATACATAATTTTTTTGTTGTTACATTGTTGTAATCAAACCATTATGTTGCATTCCATTTGTTCTATTTTATGATAAATAATGGCTCAGTCAATAGGGTGGGCAATTTTTTTCCTGATGCAACCACTTTCTCTCCACTTTCCTAACCCCCTTAGGCTCTCTTTCCTTTAGCCTCTTAAAAAAAAATTAACCCATAACAAATGAACCATTTGAAAAGCCTCCTATTTCCTTTCCTTTCATACATCTCCACCACCACCCCATTCTGAGTCAACAAAAAATAATAATCATAAATTGAGTTTACTGTTATACCATTCAGTACTATCTAGTGGGTGGTATCGTTTTCTGGCTTTATTATTTATTAAAGAAGACTTCTTGCTTTGATAAATCCATGGTGATAGAAAGTAAGACTGTAAACAAACAAAAGAAAAAATATTAAGTCTTGTTTTGTAAATCCCAACTTTACAAGGTCAACAGGATCAGTTCTACTCAAACAATCACTTGCAATACTGTTGTAGTTTCATGCATCCACAGAAGTGGATGTGATTCAAGTCCACAGCTCACTCCTTTAACCAAATCATGTATTTGTTCCAAGCCTAAGTCTGAGTCCAAATTGAATTTAGGATCAGCTCAGTGGAATCTGTTTTCCAATTTTCCACTTAAGTTTCAGCTTTAGTTCATTTCAACAACATTTTTATCTTTATAAACTAATGACAATGTTCAGCTTTAATAAAAGTACATCTCAAGACAAAGACATTGGCAGCTATAGTTAAATTTGTTCTTCTCGTGTTGTGGCATCAAAACAGTTAGAAAATTATTTAAATAGTTATAAAATGCAATATGGGAAAGTGATGATCCAGTGGTTAGAAGCTCCTTCAAAGCTTTCTGCTAGAATGGTGTGTTTGTGTAATGAAGAAATGAAATCAGCTTCCAGCAGTCATCTTTTGTGTGGGTATTGGGTGTTTCAAGGTTTGAAGCCCCATTGTCATACTTTCTTACTTTATCTCCTAATTAAAATTCCTAGGAGTTAAATAAGAAATACCCCAGTTTACAAAGGAAGATGAGAAAAGTTTTCATAGCTCTATGTCACTTTCTATGAATCCTAACTATGCTTTATGAAAGCAGGTCTGGGGATTTCTAGATATCATTTGGACTGACAACTGAATTAATTATTGGAAATACATATACAAGAATTTGTTGTTGCTGGATTAAGTGTGGAGACATCAAGGTTCTAGTGTTCTCCTTGGCATGGAAGATAGCTAGATAGTTTTCAGCAGGTCAGCCTCTCTCATCCCTAGACTGGGAAGTTAAAAAACAACTATGTCCCAATCAGAATTTAATTCATGTGCTACATTACAATCCATAATCTTCAATGAAGAGGCCTTCCTTGAAATGGATCAATTCAGACTGAATATATTATATATTTATATTACATAATGTATACACACACATACAGATATATACAGATATGTGTGTGTGTTTATCAGTGGTGGGATTCAGCCAGTTCACACTGGTTCAGGCAAACCGTTTGTTAAATTATCCACCCCTGCTATCAAAGTGGATTCTGGGCGCTGCTCTGCAATAGAAAAACAGGCAACAGAGCAGCCGGCGCGAGGGAAGGAGAAGGTCGTGTTCCTTCCTCCTTTTCCTTGTGCCAGCAGCTCCATTGCTCATTTCTACATTGCAGCGCAGTGCCCAGGATCCACTTTAATGGAAGGGGGTAATTTAACAACCGGTTTGCCGAGGCTCAGATTGGCCATCAGGGGAGGCTCATCCCGCATATGCGGCGGAGCTGGAGGATGGGGATGGACCATGCACCTGACAGCCAACCTGACCCTCGGTGAACCGGTTGTTAAATTATTTGAATCCCACCACTGACATATGCACACACACATATATACATATATGTATTCATACATACATACATATATACACACACACACACAAACACATGCACACATACATAGTATATATGTCAAATGAATGTATGCATTTTTTTGCATGTATAAGCTACTTTTTCTTAAAGTAATATAGGAATGACTCTGGAATATAATTCATCATGGAATCAGAATGTATTTATATGTATATCTCATATATTAAATTTGTACAGTAACTATGTCTATCTAATATACAACCAGCATTAATATTAAGTCACTTGGTCATTAAGTGTCCTGGAACTATTTGTTGTTAATTATATTTTAACCTACTGACCTAACAATTTTCCCCAACAGACAGACTGCCGTCATCCTGCCAATAATCCATTTATCAAGGTTCCTTATTACTTTGTCTAGAAACATAATAATTGCTAGTTACTTTCTCTGGTCCATTACCATCTCCTTAAAATGTTTAAATAACTTTCAGGTTCTAACAGACTTAGAGTGTGTATCAGTGTGAAAGAAATTCTGTTAGATATTTCCTTATCATCTATCACATCAAAGCACTAGTCATTTTAACAAAAAATGCAGGCATTTTTTAAAAAAATGATTTATATGCCGCCCTTCTCCAGAGACTCAGGGCGGCTTACAATGCATTAAGCATTAATATTTTTCTTATTAAGATATTTTTAATAAACAAATTATAATATTTTCAGATATGTTACCAAAGATTCATTATGTCAGTATTAAAATCTTTAGCAATATACAGTATAAACCCTGACTGAATGGAACCCTTAACCAGTAGTATGGAGTAGGTAAATTTGTACAAACTGCTAAAATGTATTAATTTACTATATTAATTAATTCACAAGGAGTTAGGTTTAACCCCAGACTCCGATCATGCAAAATAGTCACCTACGAATTGTTTATTGCAAGACCTGGTGATTGGAATAAAATCCTATAAATACTTTCATGAAAATTGGCCATTTCTAGACATTGTCTCTGAGGCCATATGAAAAAAAAAAGTGTTGAAAAGGAAACAAGGTCTGTGTCTGTGTGAATTCCAGAATCTGTGGCAATGTCAATACCAATATTATTAGTAGTGTTTAGTGTTTTGTTTCTCTGTCTTGGGGTGGAAAATATCAGGCAATGAAGGAGGAGTTAACAGCCGCCCAGCCAGTATCCTTTGCAGCATTGGGCCACGGCTAAAACATGGCCATTCAGTGTATGATTATGTCATCCCAAATCATGTGACACTGGCATATAAAGATGAATCCATTGTTTCAATATTGGGCTTCACTAATTTGCTATAGTAAAAGCAATAGAAGGCAAACAAGTGATTTCCCCATGAAAATGAAACTTGTTAGCTGATGCAATATTGTATTTTAAAGTGGGCAGAGGGATTCATAGTAACCTTTTCTGATAGTTAATTCACATGGGGTAATTAGGAGCAAATCCTTTTTTTTCAACTTCTAAGAAGGAAGATCTCAATTCCATCTATGGCTCATAATAGGACCAAAGTGAGTTACAGTACTTGCAATGTAATTATTTATGATTGCTTAATGGTTGTGAAAATTGGGCCTTAAAAAAGAAAGACAGGAAACAAATAGATTTGTGTGAGCTGTGGTGCTAGAGAAGGCTCCTGCATATTCCTTGGACACAGGGGTGGGTTCTACTTACCTTTACTACCAGTTTGCAATGGGACCGCGTGCAAGCACAGAAGCATTTTTGTGATGTCAGGTCAGTGGGCGGAGCCTCCCACTGGTTTTACTACCGGTTCTATAGAACTGGTGTGAACCGAGGGCAACCCACCACTGCTTGGACAGCAAAGGTGAGTAACAAGCAAGTACTGGAAGGCCTAACACCAGACATGTCACTGGATCACAAAAAAATGTGTCCCTTATTTTGGTCATGTAATGTGGGGGAATTCACTGGGGAAAACAATTATTTTTGGAGGAGTTGGTGGCAAAAGGAAACAAGGCCAAAAAAACCCCCATAGTTTGACACTATCAAAGCTGATACCAGCCAGAGCATGAACAACTCAAAGAAGTAATGCAAGATTGGAAGTTGTGAAGAGACCTGGCCCATAGAACCACCAAGAGTTGGATATGACTGAATGGACAGCATCATCATTATTATTAAAGTCATAATTAAAATGAGGGCCAATTGTGTCACAGCATTTAAATGTTATCTTGCGTTTAGGAAGAACCAGATTCATGCTGGCTGAGGGATTCTGGGAGTTGAAGTCCACCCATCTTCAAGCTACCAAGCTTGAGAAACACTGGTTTAAACACAGAGATCTCTAAGTTGTATGGAGTTCTGGAAATTCAAATTATCCACCTATGTTTTATGCTATGAATTACACAGCATAGTTCTCCTTTTTCATATAGAACAAAATGATGGCGGCAAATTGGAATTCTTGGTTGTTGCCCTTTTTAGGTAACATAATTGATAACTAAAAATAGCATATAACTAAAAGATAGTGAGATGATTTTATCAGAGAAAAGGTGGTCTTGTATTCATTATGAGCCGCGGTGGCGCTGTGGTTAGAGTGCAGTGCTACAGGCTACTTCTGCTGACTGACTGCTGACTGCAATTTGGCAGTTCAAATCTCACCAGGCCCAAGGCTGACTCACCCTTCCATCCTTCTGAGGTTGGTAAAATGAGAGGATGCAAATTGTTGGGGGCAATATGCTGACTCTGTAAACCACTCAGAGAGGGCTGTAAAGCACTGTAAAGTGGTATATAAGTCTAAGTGCTATTGCTATTATATGTGCTGGCAAATGACCTTTATTTTAAAGATTGGTAGCATTCCACAAATATACAAAATATCTTTTTTCTATAGTCTTAATTATTGAAATGCAGTTGCTGTATGTTTCATGTTTATTGCTTAGCGCATTGTAAGCCGCCCTGAGTCTCCGGAGAAGGGCGGCATATAAATCAAATTAAAATAAATAAATAAAAATAAATAAAATGTAATTCAAGCTTTTTCTTCCGGGGGGGGGGGGGGGGACATAATGATAAAGTCAACATCAGTTTTGAGAAGTTTTGCTTGTTGCTTGACTATCATCTATTAGGTTGGCTTCTTTCAAGTAACCACTCAGAATGTGCTTATGTGGGATGATGTGCTTTAGAGGGATTGGTAGCCTTTCAAGTTAAACTGAAAGCAACACCAGAAATTAACACTTGTTCTGCTATGATGTTCAGAAAGGGATAGAACTAAAATTGAAAATTGCAACATTTGATGACATGAACTGAATATTTTATAGAAAAGTTAGGAGGTCTGTTACCATTTATGCTAAGTGCAATGAGCAATAGATTTTTCTATTTTTTTAAAAAAAATAACTGTGTTTATAACAAAAGCATTTAAGCTCTGGGTTTACCGGCTTGTTTAAATCAAAGTTAAGTTTATCTTTTATATTCCAATAAAAAGGTTGTGCACCTCAAATGAATTAAGAAGGAACATTACATCCTTGTGAATCTTGACCTAAGAAATTAAATTGCTTGTAAATACTAATTCATAGCTGATCATTATACAGAGATGGTTTGCCCTGTGTAATATTGCATTGCCCCTTGTTGCCAAGATCTGCATACTTATTATACCAAGGAGCTGTAATTCAAATATAATGATCCAATTGAAGCTGTGATGCCATCTGAATTTCAAAATTGTTTTGCCATTCTTCCATCTTTGGAGGAAGTGGGTATACAGAAACACCCTCTTCCCTTATTTTAGAACAAGAGCCACTTCTTGTCTCTAAATGGGGAATGCCAAATGCATGACAACTGGACTGTTGATAAATTTGTTTGGTCAAAAGACAGACTGTCAAATCTGTCTGCTTTCATCCACTTGCAAAACACAGCATGGGGCTGTGATTTCTTTGTCTCTCTTTCCCAGCTTAAAGCTAGAGGATTTGGAAAGCAGATTTATATTGCTAAGCTTCAGGCTTCATTCAAGTACCAAACACCATCAGAAATGTAGTGATTTCTCTTGCAATAAGAGCCTCATTCATGACTCTCAATGATGTTATTGGAATGCTGAGTTAAACAGTTACAGCACTCAATCAAACCTATCTATGTCATTAGGCTTTATCTAGTCACAGGAACATTTTTATAAGTGAGGATAGACATCATTTGGTAAATATTGGGCTTAAACAAGCCACAAATTTACTAAATGAATAGTTAAAAGCAATGCTCAAGGTTCACAAGAATCCTATCAAGTACAATGAGAAAGCAACTATACATTTATAGTTTATATGTTTAGACAACTTATATGACTGCCTATCTCACACAGAGATACTAGGCAGCTCACAACAACCAGAAAAACAACAATATAAAACACATAAGAGACGGAATCACCCATAGCACTGATTCCTGACTTATCACAACCCAGCAACAGGTACAAATCCAGGAAGTTTAGCCTGAATCCTGAAAATGTTCGAAATAATCTGCTTCATCCTTCATGAAGATAAAGCTCACTGGTCCCTCCTTTACCCGAATGGCCTTGGTTACCTGAAATAGGTTACTGGTTTTCCACCAGTGTGAAAATGTCTGTATCAGTGGTGGGATTCAATTTTTTTTACTACTGATTCTGTGGGCATGGCATGGCTCTGGTGGGCGTGGCTTGGTGGGTGTGGCAGGGGAAGGATAATGTAAAATCTCCATTCCCACCCCACTCCAGGGGAAGGATACTGTAAAATCTCCATTCCTTCCCCACTCCAGGGGAAGGTTACTACAAAATCCCCATTTCCTCCCAATCAGCTGGGACTCAGGAGACAGAGAATAGATGAGGATGGGGCAGGTCAGAGGTGGCATTTACTGGTTCTCCAAACTACTCAAAATTTCCACTACTGGTTCTCCAGAACTAGTCAGAACCTGCTGAAACCCACCTCTGGTCTGTATATATACAATGTTACTCCAAATGTACAGATATAGTTTAACTTGCATAGTTCAATTATGTCAGTTACATATTTTTCATACATTTCTCTCATACATTCTTTTAGTGACACAATAATTATTGAGAAATATGCATTTAATTGATCAACATTCCCTATTTACAATGGAAGCAGTGTGGAGCTGCTTTGATCTTACAGTATTTGCAAAAGTCAATGATGAAGCTTAATGCAGCTAGCCATTATTTTCATCACTTACATTTTTATCTGGCATATTATCTATTCCCTAGCACCATGAACAGAAATTAATAAAATTGGTACCATCAAAGCTGTATCTTCATGCAAATCCACTTTATATGTTTATTATACAATACAGCAACCATAAAACACTGAACATTTAACAGTAATTAAATTATTTGGCATTTTTGATATTATCATTGCTTCTTTTCTTCTTTGAAACTAATGGAATAATAATAGCTGGGGGAGGGGGAAATCTACCATCTTGCATTTTATGCTTGTATCCTGAAACTCTCTGTGAACACTTGTATCTTCTGTTCTGAGTAAATTTGCCTACCATTACCATTAATATACTAGTTCTATTGAATAATGGAATTCAACTGAACTGAAGCAAAATTATTGGGGAATACAGTCTTAAAAATTGATATCTAATCCATTTTAAAGTCCATCCATGCCTTTCATTGCATTGTGTCATATTTTGTGCACAGCCCTCCAAGAATCTTTTAAAAATAAATTTTGTCTCAGGGCCTGTGTTCCCCATTCATTTAAAATACCTCACATTACCATGTCTGTCAATAGTTAACACCAACCAGTTTTGAGATGATTGCTGAGACCATTTTCTGGGAAATTGTGTTGACATCTTCCTTCACAATATTCAAGGTAACCTGACTTATATTAGCATACTTGAAATCACTGGCATTCATTATAAACATGCCCTGACCTCCATTTTGACAGATAGCTAGCTGCACAGTCCAAAGATCACGTGAATTTCATTGCCTGTCACCCAGGCAACAAATGATAACTCCCCTTCATCTTTAGCCTGACTTTTTCCTGATCAGCTTTTAAAGAAATTCTACCTTCTTAATTTAATTGATGGCTTTAACACATTGAGAGTTTGGTTTTAATTAACCTTCATTAGCCAGCAAAGGGGAATTTCATATGCCTGAAAAGGTCCTGTTTGGAGCACAGGATTCAGGACTGCTTCTCTCCTTGGTAGAATAATTAAGAAACTAGCCCCAGCTGTTCTTTCTAGCGTTAGCTTGCCGAGTGGGGAGAAGATGAGAAGTAATTTGTTATTTCTGCAAATTCTACTAGGCTTTTTAAGGCAATTAAAAACACAAGTAAGGAAGAAGCTAGGAAACTATGCCAAGAAATGTCTCTAAACATCACTTACACTGAGCAAAGATAGGCAATCTAATGACCTAGATATTTTGCACTACTAAATCCCCACAATTTGTTGCTTCCAGAACACCTGGACCAAGTTGATTATCTCTGCCTTTGATCCTGGAGATCAGTTTTCACAGGTTCTTGCTTTCCCAGGCTGCACATTCTATCTTTTGGGGATGTTATCTAATATCTTAGGGGCTTCCACAAAGAAGAGGGAGTCAAGCTATTCTCCAAAGCACCTGAGGGCAGGACAAGAAGCAATGGGTGGAAACTAATCAAGGAGAGAAGCAACTTAGAACTAAGGAGACACTTCCTAACAGAACAATTAATCAGTAGAACAACTTGCCTCCAGAAGTTGTGAATGCTGCAACACTGGAAGTTTTTAAGAAGATATTGGATAACCATTTGTCTGGTGTAGGGTTTCCTGCCTAAGCAGGAGGTTGGACTAGAAGACCTTCAAGGTCCCTTCCAACTCTGTTATTCTATGTTATAGGACATGCATGCAGCATTTCAACAAATGTAGAAAAGAGATGAAGGTATTGCAAGGCTGCAACACTGATACTGCAAGGCTACAACACCGTTTGCATCCATGTGACTCCCTTTGCTCCCCCTCCCTCTCATTCCAAGAAAGGCTTAGAATTGTTTGTTAGCACTTCAGGTATTTAAAAGATGTTGTGATCATGTGATCAAGCCTTATCATAGCATTTGCTTTGGGCAGTAAATGCAAATTACAACAGGATAATCCAGTTAGTCCAAAACATTATGGCTGTACAGATTGATACGTCTGGTTAAAGCCTGACAAGACAGTATGTAGTTTAAGTCAAATCTGTAAGTTCTTAATTGAAGCTGAATAGTAACTGAAAATTCCTACATTACCTCACCCTGTAAGCTCCTTTACAGTGTGCTTCAAAATAGTCGTAAGGTTGTTGCAAGCCAATTAGCAAGTAATAACATTTAACCTGAGCAACAATATTTCACTGTGTGTGGGTTATGTGCATCTGTTAAAGTTGGCATCTTTATTTTTCTCATTGTTTATCCCATCATGTTTCACAAAATAAACCTTTATCTAAACACTTCTGAACAAACTGTCACATAGAGAATAGAGTTTAACAAAACCGTTTTGCTACAAGGAAATTGGCCAAAGATAATTGACATGATCCTAATATGTCTTATAATAGGCTTTCTGACAAAACTTCCTGAACATAAAATAAATTTTAAAAACTATTATAAAACATTAGGAATGCCTTAGAAGATGATTGAAGATGCTAAGACTATCATTAAGGGAAAGGAAAGCTGAAAAGCTGATTAACGTCAAATTGGTAAAGGATAGATAATAGCCATTAATTCACCTGTACAGTACTTTACCTCTCAAGAGTGGCTTTATTGATTTCAAGGGGAGCAATACAGTGAAATGAGTTCATCCAATAAAAAATTAAGCTACCTTAAAAGTAGATATATCAAAAAAAAAAAATCAGGAATTCCTACTAATTAAGAAATGGATGGCATTATAAGAGGTCAAAGACATTTTCTTTTATACCCGTGAAAAATCAAAACTATCAAAGCTTGTCTTAAATGTATTACTCTTTGTTAAATTGTTGATAAAATTCATTATCCACTTTTTGTTATGATTACAATAAAGTCCATGTATTCCCATACAAAATTCATATTAAAGTGTACAATTTTGGGTATTAATCTACAAGACTCTATGAGATATCTAAGCCCAGAGTCAGGAACTTTCAACCAACAGCTGGTTTTGGACCATCATCCAAAATCATTTGATCAATAGTTCCCAAAAGACATTTATTTCACCATCCCATGAAAGAGAGGGATAGAACATTTGTTGGCTCCTCAGACAGTCATTTCACCAGCTGCCTCAGCATGGGAGAACAATGAATAGGCATGATAGCAGTGACATGACCTCTGGCCCCTATGCAGAAGAAGGTTACTGACCCCTGACCTAATGAAATACTTTCTCCTATGTGTATATGACTAATCCTAGCAACCATCAGCAAAAGTCTTCTTGACTGCCTCATCCTGTGGATGTTCACTTGGCATTACTTTGAAGGAGGCCTCTGAACATCAACCCCCTAGACATAAAGCACTTTTGTGCTTTTATTTATTGATAAACTTTATTGGAGTTTATTACTCACAGATGAAGACATCTTTATTAACCCAGCTTGTGACATCTCAAGATGTTACAGTTCTGCAGCTCATTGCCACTGGCTTTTATGTTAAAAATATTACAAAATGTGTTAAGCTGTTGATGACTATGCTTAATGTCTTTATAGTGCATGAATGTATTTTAATGTTGTGTATTGCCTGGAGATACATACTGTGACAGGTGATGTACAAATATTTTAAATAAAGTATGTTAAAAACCATAATGCTATAAATATACAGCATCTTAAAAATCAGAGATAAGAGAGACAGCAGCATAGATTCAGTTAAAAGCCTAAGTGAATAAATATATCTCAGCCACCCTTGAAAGTATAGAAATCTGGTACCAACCATAAGTGAAAGGAATTAATTGTAGATTAAGAGAATATTCTCAGATTTTTGTATAACAAAGTTCAGGCAAAATGGAACCATCAAGACTCAGGCCAACCTGTATGTAGGTATGTGTATGTGCATCCAATGTATATTGGCAACCAGGTTAGTACTTAATTACCTTTTCAAAAGAAAAGCAAAATAGATTGCAATCTGTTCTATGGCTTAACCACATTTGAACGTTTCCAATAACTGGGTACAGTTTATAACCTACATTACTGAGTTGTGATGGACTTGCACTGATAAGCTCATGGGCATGTTTGTAACAGTAAGTGATGTTCCAGCCAGTTAACCGAGAACACTGAATGAAGGAAATGCCAGTGATTATTGCAAAACATGACAAGCCCTTTCTAAAGAAAAGAGAAGCTGACCTTCAGGTGTTTACAGCTGATGGTTATACTTCTACCGTAATTCTAGAGCTGCGGTTTTACCCTTGGTTGGTAAAAAGAAGAGAGATAATGTTTTTTTTAGTATCAACCCTGGAAGTTCACCCTTTAGGAAGCTGAATTAGCTTGTGTTGTAATGTAACATACCTTGTCTCATAGGAGACCTCAAACTAAGCCTAACCTAATACATCTCAAAAATTTCAAAACTACAAAACTTGTCAGGAAGCAGATGGTGCTTCTGATCTCCTGGGCAGGGCAAAGAAAGCCTTGTGGACTGCTCTGTACCACCTTCTAGCTGTTGGTCTCCAAATAAGTGAGATGCAAGGTCTTGGAGATTAAATAGGCTAGATATTTGGTAACTAGCAGCTGATCTGGGGCTAAGGAAAGAAAAGAAAAAAAACACAAGTCTTTCTGACTTTGCTCAGTGAAAAACAGGATACTAGCCATGACAGATGAGTCTGCTATTTTCATTTCTGCTTGAATCTCATTTTATCAACTCTAAATTTGGTTCATTTCCCCTTCTGAATTGCATTAAGTATTGTGCTATATTTCTTTTGGAGGAAGAAAGAATATAGATATAACTATTAAGGAAACAGACTGCTTCCTTCTGGAAATCTGCCCCAGAAAAAGCAAGAATCACTTCCAGAATAGCATGGAATATAATAGTATTCACTTCCCCCATACCAGAGGTGGGTTTCAGCTGGTTCTGACCAGTTTTTGTGAACCGGTAGTGGAAATTTTTAGTAGTTTGTAGAATCGGTAAATACCATCTCTGCCTTGGCCCGCCCCCAATCTATTCGCTGCCTCCCAATCTCCCAGCTGATCAGCTAGAAGGAAAAAAATCAGGGCTTGCTTTTCAGCTGGGAGATTGCTTGGCAAAGAAGAAGAAGGGGGGGGGGACAAGACACTGTTGCTTTAAATTGACAAGCCAAGAAGCAGTTGCTGGAAGGAGGTTTTTACTTGCAGAAGCAAAGTGACGTTCAGCAGTTCATTTCTGGGTCAGCTGAACAACAAACTGGATAAGAGGAGGGATTCTTATATGGTTCTATGTTTTTGAAGTTTTTAGGTTTGTGCAACATGGGCTTTGTGTTTCTAAAAAGGTTTGGGCCATTTCCATTGTGAAATATCCTGTCTTGAATGAGTTTTCTGCCTGCTTGTAAATGGAGCTGAACTTCCGGCTTCCACTTTCTATTATCTCTAAGCACCGGTAGCTGTTTTCTTCTTACAAAGTTTCCTTTATGCAGCTGGCAGGAATGTGGAATGAGCCTCAGGCAGGTTCCTTTGTTAGCAGCTTGATTTTTCCTTGCTTTTCTTATGAGTAATATTTTATTTGGGAAAATGAAGAGGGAGGAGTTTGATTCCTTCCCAGAGCAGGTTAGTGGGGTGGGGAGGGAATGGGGATTTTGAAGGAACCTTTCCCAGGAGTGGGGAGGGAATGGAGATTTTGAAGTAACCTTTCCCAGGAGTGGGGAGGGAAAGGGGATTTTGCAGTATCCTTCCCTTGTCATGCCCACAAAGCCATGCCCACAAAGCCATGCCATGCCCACAAAGCCACACCCACAGAACTGGTAGTAAAAAATCATTGCCCCGTACCCAACAAAAGAACAGGAGGATTACTTTTCTGATCCTTGACTCTTTACCTCTCATCTCCCCATGTTGAAAAGTTCAAAACAAAACTGGCTTTGTTTTATAGGATTGATAAGCGATTGCCGAAGGCTCATAAATATGTAACAGATTATTAACATTACCAAGAGCCTAAATGTCCAAAACTAACTTCTTAAACTGTACTCATAACATATTCCTAGTTATACCCAATTTAAGAGATTGGTTGCCCCATTTGTACCAATTGACATTTTCAGACATTCCTAAAGAGTAGTTCTAACTAAAGTACTTACAGTATGTAACTCTTCAGAGATGAGACTCTACCAGGCCTGAACAAGTCAAGAATTAAATTAGTTGACAATTAGATGCACATTTTGTGATTGCTGCCATCTTGATAGTCAGACTCCTCTAAGATTGTGAATTTGTTTTTTCAGAAGGAGTACAAATCTAGTATAAACTCAGAACAGATTGCAGCTAATCTCAGATACCATTTTCCTGCTGACTAGCAACAGTTTCATTTTATCTCTGTTTAATTTCAGCTTGTTCACCTGCATTCAGCTCATTACCAAACTTCGTATTGTTTACAGGAATTAATTGCATCCTCAAAGATGTCAAGGGGCAGTAGAGCTGACTATAATCAACTTAATAATGGTACCTAATTCCAAAGCTCTGGATGATTTCTCCCAATGCTTTAATTAAATATTATATAGCAGACAATATGATGCCTTGTGTCAGCCTTTCAAGTAGGCCAGGTCAGGAAACATTACATTTTTTAATGTAATGCTTTATTTTCTTGAAGTCAGATGTAATAAATGGATCTTGGAAGCATTTTATTCTTTTATACTAAACAGAATCCTAAGAAAGTTATTTTGAGTTTCTTCTCAGGCCTTCCCATTTTTCTAAGATTGGGTTGTATTTTATTTTTCTGTTACTCAATGATATTTACTTTCATCAGGATTCCTTCTTCATTCCTCTATATCTTGCCACAGCTCTATGATCTAAACTTCATGTAGTCTTCTGACCTAGGCTTCCTGCATCAGTAAAATACACAAGTATTCCCAAAAACCTGTTTTATTTCAACAGCTGTGAATTCTGTTCATTCACAGATGAGACCCAAATAGTTGTAAAGAGTCCTTTGGGATAAGGCTGATAATCACCCACCTTTATCTATCTTGACATGCTGCCAAAGACCTAATTGGCAAAGCCACATGGAGTCCAGAATCAAAAAGAGCTTCAGACTTTAAACTGCACAGAATTAACAACGTTGCTTCCTGCAAAGGCCCACGTGCCTTTGCTCCTCTTTTAAGTCTTATGGGAGGGGCCAATCATCTCCAAGCCTTACTCCCGAGTCATCCCTTTTGTGTTAACTGTTCTTGCCTTCTGGCAGCTCTGCGCATGCGCGCACTGGGAACAGGCTCCCCCTGTTCCTCTGCCTCACTGAGGTCTGACTCTGGAGGCTCCAGAGGCAGCACATACCTCCCAGATGGCGCTTTGTCTGCCTCCAATGCAGAGCCTTCATCCAAGCCTTCCCCAGATTCCAGGACTGGCCCATGCTCTTCCCCAGCCTCCTCACTGTCCAACTCTGCTGCTAGCTCCGCAGGCTGCTGGTGGAGCACAACATGTAGTTGCTGATGGTTGCTGAAAGATCCGTGGGCACAATTAGGACTACCTTCATCTCATCCAGTTTCTGGCATAGACCCTATACCAAGAGAAACAAAGCAGTCTCTGTCCCATATTCTTGCTGAAAATTCTTCTGAAATGTATCTGGATAATGTCTGTAACATTTTCAGACTATCTGTTTATGGAGATTCTCAGTCATCCAGGTCATGGTTGTCCCCAAAGTGCTTTTTCAAAAGGCAACAGCCTTTGGAATAGGAAAGGAAAAACAAAATCCAGTTGCTTTGAAAAAGTACTTAGGGGATTATCAGACGATCATTTTCCAAATCATATTAGCCAGAAATAGTATATTAGAGGCAGTCCAATGTTTTCTAGCTCCTTCAGGTTAAGAAATTTCATCTTGATTAATCTTGATTAATGGTCCTAATCACTGACACATTTTTCCTGTAAAGAATCATGAATTATCTTCCTTAGACATTAGAGGACACCTCCCTTGATCTTTTAAATCAATTTGCAAGGGAAAGGATCAAGGAAGCAGATTGCACCCATCACTTTCCTACATACATTGTCAGCATCCTCAAGAATTACAAACTGAAAGAATACAGAATAAGCGTTTGGCATGAGTAGAGCATCTAAAGTTGCCAGGTGTCCACTATTTGAGCGGACAGTCGGCTTTTTTCACATTATGTTCACTATTTTTTTTCACAAAATAGTGGACATTTTTTTTATTCAAAAGCTTTATGATGAAATGGTACGTAATCTAAAGCTGTACAGTCTAAGAGAATAAGGATAGGAGAATCGTGTTTTGTCTTTTTTTTCATAAGTTAGAATGAGACAAAGATCGAATATCCATTGAACTCGATTCTCCGAAAAAATTATTAATCATACACAATTGTTTCACAAGACATTTAATAAAAGTATATAAAATTGTTTCAATCTAATTGATCGCAATAATCCTCCAACTTTAGAAGAAATGACGAACATCTGGTTATTATCACCATGGCCAGAAGAACTTCCACCTTACACTCTCTTCAATGAAATTTCTGCCTTAGAAGAAGTTTATGTTCATCTGCAGGGCGATTCATCCCTTGATAAGTGGACGTACTTTTTCAAGAAAAAGCCAGCTCCGAGTTTACTGAAACTGTTCCAGTATTGTGCATCAATTCCAGCATCAAATACAAACATTGAATGAATTTTCAGCGTCATGGGAAATTTGTGGATTGACGAACGTAACCGACTGCTTGTACCATCAGTTTGAAGTGAACTTTGTATATTTTTAACATTTCTCAACGTTGTACTGAAATTAAAGAATTATTCCTTAAAGAATTGATCAAAGCTGTGCAGTCAAATAAAAAATACACACGACAGCAAAGTAAAATGTTTTGAATTTTAAGTAAAGTTTTGAAGTGATTATTTTAATATGTATTAAAATGTTTGTAAGAAAATATATAATTTAATTGTATTTTTTTTTACTACTTAACCCCCCCCCCCCCGCTTGTCCGCTATTTTTTGGAAGCAGACCTGGCAACCCTAAGAGCATCATACTTTGCCCCACTATTAGAATACATATCAATGAGTTTTTTGTTTATATCCAAGTGTATTTGTGTGTATGTGTGGAGAGAGAGGGGGGGAGAGAGGGGGAAGAGGGGGAGGGAGAGACCCACCATCCAGATGCTGCCATAGGTTACAATCCTTATAAACTAGATACAAAAAATAAATCCATATATAATGAATAACAGATTCATTAAAATCTCACAAATTAAAACAATATAAGAACAAGCTCATTCTTTTTTTACAAGTAATGCTGAGAGCTGCTCTTGTTCTATCTAGCCAGATTTTTCTAATGTTTTTAGCAGGCAGAAAGTAATCTATTTAAACTTTATAGTCCTGGTCTGTTGGGGATAATGGGGAAACTTTATAAAATCCAAATTCTGATCAGTTACCTATAAGAGGTAACTACCTCTAAGAGGTAGTTACTGCTAATGATGGATTTATTTTTTTTAAACTTAAAAAGTCATGTTTTAAATCTAAAATTATTATGGAGTCCTCTTGAAATATCTTTTTGAAAGTTAAATTTAAGAAAACCCCTTTCTGGGCTAATAATATTGCTGTAGTAGGATTGTTGATGTCCTTCAGAGACCCTTAGATTCATTTCCCTGGCTGATTTTGTTAAAAGCTATTTGAAGGGTAAGAAAAATAGCAGGATGTTATGAATGTCAGTGTGATTATGATGGAAAGGTTTTATCAGAGGAGAAGGTCTTGAAGTATGACCTGAAAGTTGGCCAGACTCTGAATTATTCTAATCTATTCTCTAATCTGTTCTTAAAGTTCATTCCACAAGCATAGCCCATGACCAAAATCATCTTATCTCTAGCTTTCAAATTCTTCATTCTGTTCGTCATGATCTATATCCTTGAATAGCAGTGGAAATAAGTTAACAATTCACCACAGGAATCATCATTGCCGGTTTCCCCAAACTCTTTGAAAATTAGAATAGCGTTCTTGATCAAAAGTTAATTAAAATAAAGATTAATTTTATCCAAGAGTTACTTGGAGTCTGCTCTGGAACTCTTTCCAAACCAAATTGTTAAAAGGTTATATTGTCACCAAGGGATTGCTATGTTTTTTTTGCTTTGGCTCTAGAAATTTAATATTTTAAATTTAATACTTTAAGAAAAATACCTTTTCTACTGATGAAGCAAAAGACACTAGATCCATCATTATTTTTCAGCATTTCAACTGGCTAGGTTTTAATCACTAATTGTCCTGGTCATCAATTTCTGAAAAGTATGTACAGGATAAAAACAGAAACGTATGCTTAGCTGTACTTTCATTTTGCTATTTCTGTTTGTACAAACTGTCAGATATTTGCACAAGTTATCTTACAGAGTGGTAGTTATGAAATAATTTAGATTATTGGAGTATTTATGTAACATGACTTGTTCAGTATTTGTACTGATTCGCTTCACCAAACAAAGATGAGAACATGGTATTGTGAATGTTTTGCTTCAACTTTAACATATTCACACACACACAATTCGTATACATTCTTATAATTTAAAAAGTAGAGTTTGTGAAAAACTTAATGAAGAAAGTTGCATTCAGTCCATCAGTATGCACAGCAGATATAATATGGGGTGTGGGGTTGAGAAGTACCCCGGACCGCGAACCAGCTCATGGGCAAACACACTGGGATTGAAATAAAGCCGACAAAGGAGCCTTGAATAAACATATAATTTAATTTAAAATACTTTAAAAGACACTGTGCCTTTAAAAACCACATTAAAAGCAAAATCTTATCTGGGTATGTGAAGCCAGGCTATTTCCCTAGATTCCTCTCCACAATACCAAAAACAGTTCACAAGAAACAAAGGTTAATACAAAGGTGGACGTCTTTGGCATCGACACATCATCAAGGCAAATGAAGGGCAGCAGCGTAGACTTCACAATAAAAAGTCACTTGAGAATAAAAGCAGTTCAAGCACCAACGTGGCTTGAGGGTCTGTGTGGAGAAGAATTTCCAAGCACAACCTAACCGTTGGCTTGTGTGCTTAAAACAGCAAAAACACAAGCATCTGTGGGAGTATCTCAGCAGCCAGCGTCTGGAGTCCTTATCTGCATCTCCTCCCTTCTACAGCATCGTGCTGGGCTCTGCAGTCTTCTTCCAGCAGTAAACACTAGCTGGATCAGGCCTGCCCGGTTGTCAAGGCCCAAGTAGCAAGCCGAAAGGTCCTTGCTTATATTGTGAGCAAACTTGCAATTATCTAGGGCGGGGAAGGCTTGCAGGTAATTGCTTACAGCAGATGGGTTGATTGAGGCCATACCTCTTTTGTGGCTAATCATGTAGCCGCAGCAACCCTGAAAATACTCGTGACATATAAGAAATCTCTGATTTGACTAAGATGCTGATCCCTATCAATCCCTATCAGTGGTTTGGAATTATGGAAATTATCATTCAGAAATATCTGAAAAGCTATTGGGTATGTTTCTAGTATTTTTTATTTTTATAAATAAATTTTATAAATTTATATTTTTATAAATGCTAAGGCGTTTAAACTTTATGAGAAAAAACAGAAGCATAGAGTTTAAAGCATAATGAAGTAGATTAAGAAAATCTAAATAGAAGTTTAGCCTAGAAAAATATTTAAATAAAAAGTGTGCAGAGTCCATATTTTTCGGACTATAAGACGCACCTAAATTTACAGGAGGAAAACAAGAAAAAAATAGTTTTTGACCTCCATGCGTCATGTTTTCACCCTCCCTGGCCTTGCAAAAAACAGGCCTGGTTTTGGGCTCCCAAGCCCTCGTGCATCGTATTTTTGCCCTCCCAGACCCCCAAAAGCACTCTGCAGGCCAAAAACAGGCCCATTTTTGGCGAAAATGGGACGTGCGATTCACTGCAGAGTGCTTCTGGGGGCCGGGGACAGTGAAAATGCAATGCATGGAAGTCAAAAACTATTTTTTTCTTGTTTTCCTCCTGTAAATTTAGGTGTGTCTTATAGTACGGTGTGTCTTATAGTCTGAAAAATACAGTATATATGTATATACTGTATTTTTTGGAGTATAAGATACACCTTTTTCCCCCAAAAAAGAGGGTGAAAATCTGGGTGTGTCTTATATACCGAATGTAGCGCTGCCCACCCACTGGCCCCCACCCTTCAGAGGTTGTCAGCACTGAGTCCCGACTTCTGCGCTTCCTCAGGCCACTTCTGGAATCAGTCTCCGACTGAGGTAGCAAAGGTGCAGGGGGCTTGGTGGGAAGCCAGGCACCGTGTTTATGAGATGGCAGCATCCAGGAGGACTGAAGTGCTTTGTCTCTATCAGGCCTTGCTGCGAGAATGCCAGTCTTTCAACGCCTACGGTTATAGGTAGGAAGATGGGAGCATCTCAAGAGTGGAGCCTTTGGTGCCAAGTCCCTCTTCTGCCCCCATGAAAATCATCCTCCACGCCACCCCACCCACTCCAGTTAAATGCACGTAGAGTGATAGGGTTTGTTTTAAATTTTAAACAGATAAAAAGATCTGTGCTACTCGTTATCAAAATCCGAGTGGAAGTAAGGATGCCGCTGATCCTGATGCTGGTAGGCAGAGGCAGAATTCTTTTTTTCTTGTTTTCCTCCCCCCAAATTAAGGTGCATCTTAAAGTCCGGTGTGTCCTATAGTCTGAAAAATACTCTCTCTCTCTCTCTCTCTCTGTGTGTGTATGCATTAAAGCGAAAGTTGCAACAAAGGCTGCTTTGCTAATAGAAACTTTCAGAAATTAATTATAGCTTTCTGACAACTAATATGTTCAGCTCAAATAGTTCTCATTGATTCTTAACTCATAACAAGACTCTATTATCAACTTTCTAAAGTTTCCTTTAAAAGAATGTTATTATAGAGAGTTAGGATCACAAGTTGAAAATCCAGAGAAGTGGTATTATGCCACAACATGGTGAGGCCTTTGCTTGATGCCAGGTATTTACCAAAGGTAATGATTTCAGGAGAATTTGCAGCTTTACTGTTTCCAGAGAGTTAACAGTCTTATGAATGAATGAATGAATGAATGAATGAATGAGTAAATGAATGAATGAGTAAATGAATGAATCTAGTGTTTTTTGACCTTGGGAACTTTAAGATGTATGGGCTTTAACTTATTTATGTATTTAGCATATGTCATCTAGAGAGATCAAATGCCACATGCTTGATAAATAAATGCTGACCTGCTGGCTCTGGAATTCTGGGAGTTGAAGTTGACACATCTTAAAGTTCTCAAGGTTGAAAAACACTGAACTCCTCTAGCTCATATAAGCTATTTTTAGCCATGAGTGTATTATATATAATCCGAAAGAGGTACCCTTTCTAATTTTTCATAAAATTAAAAGCTGACAACATGCTCATGGCTGGAAGGCTTCTTATTTTTATGTTAGTTAAAGAATAATTGTAAGGTATCTTGTGTTTTGTCATACAAAAGCCTCTCCTGGAGTTTGAAACTTCTCACATGCAAAAGAACAAACTGCCTAATGATGATTTTTCACTTCAAGAAGTATTAACAACAAAGACCTTGAAAGTGATGGAGAAATGAGTAACAATCTCAACATCCTTGGCTAGTGTGCAACAGTTGATAAACTGTTGCCTATATATTGCCAATAAATTTTAAAATATTCTCATGATAGACTATGAAAACACATAATTTGGAGAAAGAAACTGATGAAAAGAGAAACCTTGGGAAACTGAAGGACAGATTTTATCATAGATTTAATTCCCAGAGAATTAAAAATTCTCTTCAATTCTGTGAACTAAAACCCAGTGAGAAGAATTAGTTCAGTATTAATTGCCATGATAACTTTTTGTCCAAATAAAACTGTCCTTTGTGTAATCAATTTCAAATTGTGATCTAAGATTCCAAAGTGCGAGGTCCTTTTTACTTTGTTTCTAAAACATAATATAATGCAGATTGTAAAGAATGACAGATGTATTTGTTATTTTCTTTTTTCTTAAAAATAAGTGGATATTTGTTTGCAGATAGCGATAAGGAAGTGGGAACTTACTAGGCAGCAGTGTTGCCTGAGCACCAAAATTACTGAATTAAGGTATTTTAAAAAAATAAATAAGGAAAAATGATTTGCACATAATAAATGTCATCATGTTCAAGGTAATTATTTAATTGAATTTCCAGGGTTATTTTCCAAGGTTGAAATGTGTAAAGAAAAAATGGTCAAAATTGCAAATGAGGTATATGAGCTAAAATAAAATGATGTATGTAATACATCTGAAGGTTTGGCAAGAAATACTAATGAGTTTAAACCATATCAAGTTGGGGCATTTGGATTCTGCAAAATTACTGAAGCACAGCAGGCAAGTTTGCTTTGTTTTCTCCCCTATACTTCCCCTCTCCCCTTTTACAGCTTGGATGGATTAATTACTGGTTCAGCACAAGGTTAATAATCACAATCAACTGTCAGATTCACTTAAGTGTTTACTGAAGCGATATTAACAATATACTGACATTGCAAAGCTTTAGACTTTGGGTAGCCAGCTCTGCTAGGGAAGAGAGAGAGATTTGGGAACAGTCCACAAAATGCATTAACTGTACAAACATTGATCCATCAACAGTAATTAAACTAATATAAATAATAATAGGATAGTGACATTATCTAAAGCATTTCTCTTCCTTAGCATTGCTACTAATTTTTTTTCCGAGAGAAACATCATCCAGAGATCCAAACTCTATGTGATATATGAATTCTCCTTACATATGAGTCACCATGGAAATAATTAAGCTAACAGAAAGACTGATTGCACAAAGCAGCTTAGATTAATTTAAAGCAAGGAAGAAAAGGCCAAAGGAAAGAAGTGTACCCTCTTCCCAGATTATAAATGCATCACCAATTCATCCTTTCTATAAACAACCATCTCCGGTAGGTGAATAGAGCTCTCCGAGCAATCTGTGACCTTAGAAGTTTGCAAGCAACCTTGGAAGATATCTAATCCAATTCCTGTATGATGCACAAATTCTCATACCATCCCAGAGAAATCATTGACCAATCTTTTCATGAAAAGCTTCAGTGATGGAAAAACCCATGACTTCAGGAGGCAGGCTATTCCACTGCTTAGTAATTCTCTGTCAGGAATTTCCTCCTTAATTCAAATTTGGATCTCTCTCTATAAAGCTTGTCTTTAGGTCTTATATTTTCCTCAGGGGCTATGGAGAGAAAATCCACATCCTTTGTCCTCTGACATCTCACCATGTATTGGAAGACTACCATGGAAGAATACCCTTGTTTTCTGCAAGCTGAACATACCAAATTTCTTCAATAGCTCTTGGAGGATTTAGCCTCCAAACTTCTTACCATTTTTGTCACACTTCGCTGCATTCTTTCTAGTTCCTCAGTATCCTTTTGCCAGTATGACAATCAGAAGTGGACACAGTTTTACAAGTGTGGTCTGATAAGTGCAGCATACAGCAGTACTATCATTTCAATTAATTGTGACACTATACCTATGTTGGTACATTCTAAAACTGGTTCTTTTGGCAGTTGTGCCACATTCTGGCTCATGTTTAATTTATGGTTTAGGATACTCAGATCTTCACACAAGTATGACTCTTGAGTCAGGTACTGTCCAACTTGTAACCTATTATTTTTTTCCCAATCTATTATTTTTTTCCTGACTAAGTGTTGAAAATTACATTCCTCATCATTGAGGAACATTTTATAATCAACCTTTCTATTCCTTCATTTAAGTCATTTGTGAAAATTTAAGAAGTACTGTAGTGAGCCCAGGAGAGAACCATACCTTCCTCCAGCGGGACATAGACCAGGGGTGAAAATCAGCAGGTTTTGACAGGTTCTGGAGAACTGGTAGCGGAAATTTTGAGTAGTTCAGAGAACCAGCAAATACTACCTTTGGCTGGCCCCAGAGTGGAGTGGGAATGGAGATTTTGCAATATCCTTCCCCCAGGAGTGGGGAGGGAATGAGGATTTTGCAATATCCTTCCCCTGGAGTGGGGTGGGAATGGAGATTTTGCAGTATCCTTCCCCTGCCATGCCCACCAAGCCATGCCCACCAAGCCACACTATGCCCACAGAACTGGTAGTAAAAAAAATTGAATTCCACCACTGACATAGAGTCGTTATGGATCACGAACTGGCTACAGTTGTTGAGCCAATTGCAAAGCCATCTGGTAGCGGGACCATCATTGCACAATTTTCCAGTTTATCAATAGGGAGGTTATGGCCTTGCTTTATCAGAAGCTCACATAATGCAGAAAGCTGAACTCATGTCCAGTTCAATAGAACTTTTTTTTGTCAGACTTTTTCACAAAATACATGGACATAGGAGCAATACATTCTATCAGTGTCCATATTCCTTTCTCCTCCCTTTTCATTACTGGGGAACAGACCTCTAGCCATGTCTTTCCTGATTGAATCTCAGTTTCCTAATATGATTGTTTAAACTCGTTAGTATTCCCTGTCTAACCGAAGATTTATTATTACATCATCTTACCATAGTTCATATGAAAGTGCATCCTCCGATGCACTTTACCATCCCTTCCACCTGTCTACTTTCCATCTGTATATTTTCAGTGTGAGAGAAAACAGCTGCACTTTCCCCAAGAGCCATATAGGGTGTCTTTGTTCACCTTGGAAGAGGGAGATTGTTAATTGAATTCAACATTTTCTGAACTGCAGTTGCAACATTTCAACAACAACAACAAAAAGCACTGCGCTCAACCGGTGAAAATACTTGCTGATATCATATAAACATGAAGTTGGTGTAGCAGTATACTTCACTTTACAGTACTGAGCTTGAAAAATAAACATGGAACACTATTCTGTACAAGACTATTGACTGTTTCTGATGTGAAGCAGCTAGTAACGATTTTCCATAAAGCAAATAGGTATATTAAATATTAAATCAGTGTAGCCTGATCTGGACTAAATCCTGACAATCACCTATTGATAGTTAAGTTATTCAGAAATCTATAAGATTTAGCCCTCTGCTGATTGTCTGAATTTTTGCAGCCCAAATTTTATAGTCCTAATTACACGTTTCCAGTTGAATTAAACAACCTAATATGGGATCATACTATTCAGCACACAGGACTATGCAGATTATTTTAAACATGTACCTGATTTTAAACATTACCATGCATATAACTTTATATTCTAGTCACGCCCCAATCTATTTATTCCTTTTTCTGATCTTGATTTGATTGTATAAGGGCTTGAAATCAGGTGGAAAACAAGACCTACTAGCACAACTATCCAGGGGATGCGGAAGTAAAGAAAGACATGTCATAATCCAGATCCGGCCCTTACATGCTTGCATGGAACATCATATAAAACAACATATAAAAGGTGGTGATATCATCTAGTTATTAAAAAGCACATTTTGTAATTGCCGTGTCTCAAGGTTAGGAATGACCTATTCAATACCCATAGCTCCACCTGGATAATGCATGGAGATTCTGGCTTCCATGCATTAGCTGCAACATTTTAAGATAAATTGTAAAACGTGAGTGTAGTTCTTTGTGTTATCTGAGATTCTAACAAAGCAAGGTTGTTCCAAATCACACGGAACTCTAAAGTCTAAAGTATTTGTACTGTATGTCTCTCCTTCTCAGTTCCTAGCTAATAGGCAAAAACTCTGAGGCTTGGACAGAACACACGTTTCTAATCTAATGAATTCAGGGAAATACTTGAAGAGATCGTATCTCCTTTGCCTGCTATTTCTCTCTGTCTACAGACATCAGGTATATGTTTAAAGTTACCATAATGCAATAGATAAGTTAGTATATGTACTTACAATAAATTTCTGGTAATAGTGAATTTAGTAAGTGCCTCAAAGAATCCACTATTTCCATGTCTGCATTTTCAATTTTGCACAAGAGAGGGAAGGGAGCCATAGTAATAAAAAGCAACTTTTTATTATAATAAAATGCTATATAAATTAGTATGAATATAAATATTCAATGCATACAATGTTTACAATGTTTATTGCTCTCTTGGCAACAATAAACTATTTGCATAAACATCAGATTCTGCGTACCGGTAGTTCCAGCTACATTTCTAATTATTGTTGTAAATGCCTTTTTTAATTGTAATAGGCAGAAAACAATAACTAAAATGATAAGGGATAGTTTATGGGGAGAATTTGTTTTCTTTTTGCTTTTGGTGAGGCATAAAGGTAAATGTAAAGGTTCCCATCGCACATATGTGCTAGTTGTTCCCGACTCTAGGGGGCTGTGCTCATCTCCGTTTCAAAGCCGAAGAGCCTGCACTGTCTGAAAACATCTCCATGCTCATGTGGCTGGCATGACTAAACTCTGAAGGCACACAAAACGCTATTACTTTCCTACCAAAGGTGGTCCCTATTTTTCTATGTGCTTTCAAACTGCTAGGTTGGCAGAAGCTGGGACAAGTAACGGGAGCTCACCCCGTTACGTGGCACTAGGGATTCAAACCACTGAACTGCCGACCTTTTGATCGACAAGCTCAGCGTCTTAGCCACTCAGCCTAATATAATTAATATTTCAAGGGGGTGGGGACATTTAGAAAACCAGTTTGGTCAAACAATCCAGCTTTCTTTTAATAAAAATTGCATCATCCCCCAAACTTAACTCTACTGAACTTTTAGATAGCATCTGTCAATAACACTATCTTCTCCTGTCAGTATCTGCTGTTTTATCAAATGACTGCTGATACTGGTCAGTTAAGGTGTAAGACATAACTGGACTTACCATTTAAGTTCCTTTGTTCCTTTGTTAATGCCAGCTTGACTCTAAACCAGGGGTCTCCAACCTTGGCAACTTTAAGACTTGCAGACTTCAACTCAGCAAAGCTGACTGAGGAATTATGGGAGCTGAAGTCCGCAAGTCTTAAAGTTTCCAAAGTTGGAGACCCCTGCTCTAAACCACTTTAGGAAATCCTGTCAGGATTAAGACAGTTTGGATAGGTATTCAGTCTGAACAGCAGGCAAACCTCTCTTCCATTGAATAATTCCCTGCTTCTATGCCCTCCCACCTATCTCTTCCAGAAAAGCAATGGCCAATCATTTTCCTTCCTGAAGAAGGGACTTCCTGGAATTATATCTTTATACACAAAAAATTAAAGCATCAAAATGCATAGAATATACTTGCAGGCATAACAAAAAGAGTTTTTGTTTTCCTTTTTAAACCTTACTTCTACTATAATTGTTTCTAATAGCTTTTTGACCACATATTTCCTACATAGCCATCCAGGTGTTGCTGAATGAAACCCCATCAACATTTTTTTTAAATAGTTAGCTTTTTCCCCCCAAGCTTCTACCTTTGACTTTTGCTTTATGTTTTTTTAATTGGTACAGTTCTATCTTTTCACATAAAGTAGGAATCTCCCCAGCCCATAGTTTGTTTGAACTATTTGGAAGCTGAACATCAAAGCCTTCAATCTCAGGTGACTAGAAAATCAGTGAAATGATGCAACTGCTCAGAAAGAAAACTAATTGGTTTTTTTAAAAAAAACAAAACCCCATTCCATCTGGATTTTAAAACAGCAAAATCTGAATTACAAATCAAGAATTTCCAGGTATAAGCAACAACTAAATTGAAATTCAGTGAGACTCAGCCAGTTAGATCACTTGAGATAGTAATTCTCCTATCCCAGTGTATCTTTTCTCTGATACTCGAAGAAATCTCTAATAAGTCATTTAGGTGTTTTCCAAGTTTTAGGGCAAGTAAAAAAGGTAAAGGTTCCCCTTGCACATATGTGCTAGTTGTTCCAGACTCTAGGGGGTGGTGCTCATCTCCATTTCAAAGCCGAAGAGCCAGCGGTGTCCGAAGATGTCTCTGTGGTCATGTGGCCAGCATGACTAAATGCCAAAGGCACCCGGAACGCTATTACTTTCCCACCAAAGGTGGTCCCTATTTTTCTACTTGCATTTTTTATGTGCTTTCGAAATGCTAGGTGGGCAGAAGTTGGGACAAGTAATGGGAGCTCACCCCATTATGCAGCACTAGGGATTTAAACCACTGAACTGCCGACCTTTTGATCGACAAGCTCAGTGTCTTAGCCACTGAGCCACCATGTATATTAAAGTTTTTTTGTCTTCTCACCTATGGTATTGCACAGGGATGGCATGAAAGGGGCAGGAAATCTGCCTTCTTCTAAAAAGCTTCAGGTTGCTTGCCAACTAGCAAATTTTGGTTTGTTTTCTAGTCTTCTTATTCCATAATGCCAGCTATCTTACAAGCAGCCTCAAAATTTAACAGAAGCAGAATCAATGGACAAAGAACCCCGCTATCATTTTATCAATCTAGAGCAATAGGTTCTACGTATATGACATTCTGAAGGTATAACAAATAAAATAAATTTTGGTGGACCAACAGATAGAACTTAAAACATGCTTCTGCACCATCTTACCATGATACATTTCATTTACTGAAAAAAATCAGTAGCATTAGCACTTAGACTTATATACCGCTTCACAGTGCTTTACAGCCTCCTCTTAGCGGTTTACAGAGTCAGCATATTGCCCCCAACAATCAAAATGTCCACAAATACATTGCATAAATAATTTCCTGTACTTTAGCCTGAATGTGCATTAGGCTTGGCTGAAATCACATGGCAATTTAAAAAATTACATAGTATGAGATGGCGTATCCCATGAATTCATTTCTTTTCCTCTTCATGGTAGCAGAAAATCATTTTCTTTGCAAGACAACCAAGGCCCATAAAGAAGAGGTAGGGTGGAGGGAAAATGTGCATTTCCCCCCCTAAATATGGTCCTGGGTTCTCTCCACTTCACGCTTCAGTGTTACTTGAGATTATCTGTATTGTCTGTCACGGTGGCTAAATAGACTTCTAAGTGGTTGGACAGAGATTTGTCAAGGAGAAAGGCCAAGCTGTTTTCACTGAAGGTTTCTCTCTACCAAGCCAATGGAGTTTGCCAGTACTTTGCCTCGACAAATCAAAGTTGAAAACTATAGGGGATCAGCATGTTGTTATTCTACAAATATGGAGGGCAAGAACACTCTGCAGGAAGCTTTGATTGATTTCATTGCCGTTGGTAAACATGCTCTTTAGACAGCCTGCTCTAACAAATATGCTTGGGAAACAACACCCCTGCCAAGCAGCACATGGTTTCCTTAAATATAGAATAAATCAATGTTTCAAGGACTTCTTTGCCATAAATTGTACCTCTCCTTAACTGCTTCAACCCCAACACATCAAAAAACGGCAACAAGCAAAAGCATAGGAAAGCAATGCTGCTTTTTTAAAACTCACAGTCTCTTCAGGGATATAATCTCTAATGGGAGTTGTGGATCCTTCAAATCTATTTTATTTTTTACTGTCCAATGCAGAAAGGCAATTTTTAGCTCTTGCTCTTCTTTATAAAGGTATTTTAAGAAAGATATACACACATAACTTTTTTTTTTTTTTGGCTATACCAGATAGGAATAGATAGAGATTGCATTTACTTTTTAAAAAATGTATGAGGTGGCTGAGAGATTTCTTCCTGCTTTTTTTAACCTTTTAAAAGCCCTTGCATTTACAGAAACACCAGGTTGTTTGCAAAGAGGTTTTCTTCATTCCCTAGTGCTTCTTGGCATTACCACATGAACTTACAATGTGCTTTTGTACATGAAAGGCCCAAGAAGAGAAGAAATACTTCTGCAAAGAGCTATGGGAAGTTTTCTGGACTTGATAAAGGCAACATAAAGCTAGAAGAAAGATCCCTCAGCTACCATGTACAAATTTTAAAAGGAGGGGGGGGGGAATCCTGCTAACATATGGTTAAAATTGATGCTGCCATAGATGCAGTAATGGGCACATACACCACTCCAAAAAAAAACCCCATAAAAGAATTTAGGGTTTATACCAGGGGTGAAATGCTCCTGGTTCAGACTGGATCACCCGATCCAGTAGCGATGGCGGCAGGTGGTTCAGAGAACCAGTAGCAAAAATCCCTCCCCACCTCACCATGCCCAGCTGAGCCACACAATCATCACAGGCTTTTTTTTTTTTTACTTTTAAAAAGCATTTTTTCGTCGGAAAGGGAAAGCGGCTCTGCAACCTCTTGGCCGAAGAGGTGGTAAAAAAAATGCTTTGAAAAGTCTCTGACGATCCCAGCTGAGTTGCCTGATCGTCAGAGAGGCTTTTCAAAGCATTAGAAAAAATACTTTGAAAAGTTAAAAAAAAAAAAAGTTGGCCATGCCCATCCAGTCACATTACCACCCCCAACCAAGCCACGCCCACAGAATCAGTAGTAACAAATTTTACATTTTACCTCTGGTTTATACAACCCTATATTGTGTAATATGAAATAATACTTTATGATAAGATATAAATTATATAATAATTATAATTATATTATTACATTATAACATAATATTAAAACATTGACATCTATTGTATCACATCTATTTTCCAACAAGGCTTGCTTACTTACTTACTTATTTCTCTCTCTCTCTTTCTCTCTCCCTCCGTCCCTCCCTCCCTCGCTCCTTCCTTCCTTCCTAACTTCCTCTCAAAACAACTAATATAAAATAAGAAATCTATATACTATTAAAACTCTTGCATCTTTGTATCATACTTTGTGATCTTCAATTGGGTAAAATGGTGCATCACAGAGTGACAATTTTTGTACCTCAAATGGGTTAACTTACAGTATGAGTTCAAACTCATGAATCAACAATCATAATTAATATGGGATTGAAATTTGGCAAAAAAAGAAAGAGAAAATAGTGCAAGCCTATATTATTTGTGGAAAAAAAGAAAGACCCAACAGGCCGCAGTGTATCTAGAAACCAATTAATAACTAGCAAAAACAGCTACAAACTTTAGAAATATAATAGGCTTGCACAAAGGTTCCGATTTCAAACATCAAAAAATGATGTTTTGAAGGATAGAAAGATGCAAAGGTGATACCTGTCTGAAAGCCTTTAATGTAGTTCTCTGAGTGGTTGTAGTGGTTTATGTTATCCATATCTCTTTACTGCTATCTAATGGATGTCCAGATGTTTGAAGGTCAGATCTGGCAGACAGTTTTAGCTCCAAACATCTGCAGACCACCAATTTAGAAAATTTGATGGAAATCAAGTATACATATTCTTTATTCATAGATAGCTTCTGGCAAATCCATTTCTACCCTACTTCACAAAGTTGCTTTTCTTTGAGAATATATATATGTATGTATGTATGTATGTATATATCTATATATATATATATATATATATACAGACAGATATATATATATATATATATATATCAGCTTATTTGTTCTATATGACAGCCAGTTTAATTTAGTGACTAAGGCACAAGCTGGAAACCAGGACACTGAGAGTTCTAGTCTCATATTCGGTGTGAAACCAGAGAGATAGCTAGACAGACAGACAGACAGATTTTAATTATACTTTGTTTTCCTTGGAAAACATATGATCAGCTGTATTTGTGGGATATATCTGTGTCAAATCTGATAAAATGGAAGTTGAAGGGTTATGATGTAATGAAACCCCTGCACTCTTTTACCTACACACACACACTCAAAAGGATAAGGGTTATAATGTTTCACCCATATCTTACCAATTTTGACTCTTCCCCATATCAATACTTCTGCATATAATGTATAATATAAACATTTCTGAAGAAACATTTGCAGTAATCTCATTTATTTTAATGTCATTTATTTGCAATATATATAAATATCTATTTATAGATATAAATATAACTATCTATTGAAAGATCTATTTCAAGCTATTTAGTTCTTATCAGCTAGCCATACCCTTACTAGGATTTGAACTTGGGGTGGACCAGGAGATAGATAGATAGATAGATAGATAGATAGATAGATAGATAGATAGATAGATAGATATATGAATATATATATATATATATATATATGAATATATATATATATGAATATATATATATATATATGAATATATATATATAAGAAAACTTTTAAAGTGTTGGTTAGGATTTTAGCCAGAGTTTCAAAATACCTTACAAAGTGTTTTTGGAGGATCTTAAACTGGGATTTTAGCCAGGATTTTAAGCATTTCAACTAACAGACTTTTAATGATGCAGGAAAACACGAGATTATACACACACACACACACACACACACACACACATATGTCACATTCAGTTTTAAATGAGGTACATTTTTCTGATTCAAATAGTATACTCCAACAATGTTTATTATATGCTGTAATAAAATGGAATAATATTCTACTTAGGTGGCCAATATTAATGTATATCCCAAGCAGTCAATTATGGCTAGTGTTTATCAACACACCCAGATTAAACTAAAACTGAATAAAAACAGACTAATGCTACCTATGTTCGTTGCATGCATATATTCAAACCATTAAAAGCTTCTATTTAAATAAACGCTGAGCTTTCTTTAACTGAAATTGTACAAGATCATTGATAAATAATTGAATGGACATAAAAACTGTTCCTTGCACCAGCATGTTGTCTTTAAAATTGCAGTTATTATTTAAAATCTCTTCCATCTTTGGATTCACTCTTCTTAACATAAGCTCTTGGGAGGAAATACATTGTGTCGGGGCAAATGTCAGAAACACATAAGAGTATTAGAAAATTTCTTTGTTCGGTTGAGATCAAACAGAGTTCAACTTCTTTGCTATATTCTCTTTAGGAATGATAACGAATAGTAAAAAAAAAGAAGCACCGGAGCTACTTTTTAAGAAACCAAGTTTTCACTTGGAATTAGTAGAATCAGAATGAAATCTTAAATACTGTAGAATAAATAAAACAGTACACCTTATGGGCAATGGTGGGTTTCTACTGGTTCGCCTTGGTTTGAGGGTATTGGCAGTGGCAGGAGGCTCCACCAACCCACCCGGATGTCATCATGGACGCTTTGCACATGCGCAGAAGGTTCTGTACATGCACAGAAGTGCCATGCGTGATCATTCTCACAGTTCCGAAAAAGTAGCGAAGGTAAGTGAAAACCACTACTGCTTATGGGATATAGGAATTAGTACTATCACACAAATACAGTATATGTATATCTAGAAGCAGTTATTTGAAAATGTTAGCAGGTTTTTGAATTAAACAAACTTACTCTTTACTTTATATATTTCCTTATTTATTTCAGGAAATCCAGTGCATCAAATTCTAAGTCACTGAGCATCTGAAAGAATGTCAGTTCAAATACCCAATCTACCAAATACATTCAGCATTCTGTCTATTCTAGAGATGCAGAAGCAGTTAGAGGGGGGTGGTTTTGGAAGTGTTCCTTCTTATTGCTGGAGTTTCCATTCCTAAGAGGCAATTCTATGCACATTATAGTTTTTTGGCTAGAATTGATCTTTATCTTTGTGTGTCTTGGGTGGGTTTGCATTTCCCCATTCATGACAGGGCAATTGGGGGTCTTCTTGGATTCAAACAGCAGATGGTGTCTGTGGTCAGGAAGGCCTTTACACAAATACATATAATGCAACAGTTGCATCTATTCTTGAATTAAGAGGCATGTCCTCAGTCACCCATAGGATGGACACCTTCAGTGCGCACTATATGATGCTGTTCTTGAAGATGGTACAGCTGATCCAAAATTCCAGAGTTCCAGAGATGTAGGCTAGGATGTTGGAAGAATCCCTGGGCAAAATATAGTAGCAAACCACTTCAAACCCACTTGAATTTCTACCAATGAAATGGCCTCAATATCTCCATGAAATCATCAACAGCTGATCCATATTTTTTGCTAAAAACAAAAGCGGTACAACTCCTAAGAATTTATTCAACCAGGGAAGTCCAATAAAATTTTCAGATTCTTTTTAGCATACTAAAGCAAGGGTGTCAAACTTGATTTCATTGCGGGCTGCATCAAGGTTGTGTTTGACCTCGAAGGGCTGGGGTGGGCATGGCCAGGTGGGCATGGCCAGCTCAACATCACTCATGTCGGGGGTGCCTATTAGCATTAGCACTTAGACTTATATACTGCTTCACAGTACTTTACAGCCCCCTCTCAGAGGTTTACAGAGTCAGCATATTGCCCCCAACAATCTGGGTCCTCATTTTACTGAACTCAGAAGGATGGAAGGCTGAGTCAACCTTGAGCCTGGTGAGATTTGAACTGCCAAATTGCAGACAGCCGGCAGTCAGCAGAAATAGCTTGCAGTACTGCATTCTAACCACTGTGCCACCGCAGCTCTTTAATATACTATAATAAATAATAAACTATAATAAATATAGTGGTATGTACTGGGGACCAGATAAGGTTCTGTCCCTTACCATGTACATTAGTGGGTGAACCTTCAGTGGTGCTGCCAACTTCAGTTTTATTTGATACCCCCATCCCAGGTATGCCACTAAATAGCTGCAGCAGTTTATATATGCCACAGAAAACAAACTGAGCTCTGCATGTAAACAGAAATCAAACCCCACTCATTTCTACCATCCTAGATGTTACCTAGTCTGATAATAAAACATTTGTAAGAAAAAGAAAACCAAGTTCAGAGCACACCAAGGACTCCACAAATACACTTTATAGGCTTTCTCATCTATCTTGGTGATTACCAGTTGCTTTCACTTTTTTTTTTCATATGTACAAAAAATATGACAAATAAATTTGCTTTAACTTCCATATTGGCTTAATCTTTTCTTCCATCATGGAATAAACCTACTCTAAAATTCTGGTTGAGAATTCTGAGGCTTGCATCTACCTGGAGCACAACAGCTTGGGCAGCTGAGCCATAATCATGTCTTTTGGCTTTATTTCTGTGGTAGAAATAAAAAAAAGATTCTAACCAACCATTCTAGTTGCTTCAGGCTAAATAGAAAATGGAAGTAGCTGGACTAATGTTTCACTGTGGGGGAAACACTCGTGTCTGCCAAAGTCTTTTGTGAGACATGGGAGAAATGAAGCTTTAAACAAATACATACATACACACACACACACACACAAACACACATGAATCCACACTTCTGTATGGTATAATATCAGCAACTTGATATGCTCAGAAATGACCATATTCTTTATTAGAGACTTACTCTTAAGGATCTCATTTACAATTTACCATATTAAGCGATCTGTTACATTAATAAATTGTGCATGATTTTCCAGTTCTCATGGATTTTTCCATCTGGACTTTTGTTGTTTGACAGTATATTGGAGATTATTTTGGGATTTCTTGCTGTCCTTGCATGATATTTCACTTGAACTGAGGAAGAGATTTTTCATTCCAAAGAACCCTTGATTAATCGCTTTGCCCAAATCCTTCTGCTAGCTCTTAATTTTCAGTATTAACATTTTAAATGAATTTACTGCCAAAGTCTGCTAAACCATAAATACATAATTCCAGTGCGGAACACCTGAGGTAACTTTTCTCTAATCCTTTAAAATTGCTTAATTCCCAGGGCTCCTGTCAGGCAGCCAGATTTAGGCCTCAATCCTGAGGAGAAACAACCATTTTCCCTAGTAAAAAAAAATTAAAAGAGAAAGAGGAAGTTCATTGAGGAGGAAGACGGGGGAAAAACAGCTGGTTGAAAGACAACTGAACCGCAATTTTATTAGACTTAATTCAGCTTTTCATTAACATTACTATAAAAAAGACAGAACATTAATAATATTACATTATTACAAAAATACAAAAAACATTATTACAAAAACAATTCATGGTCATTTCTTGAATTACAAAATGTTATAAAGCCAGATTCACTTAATAACCATGTTACTAACTTAACATGTGCAGTGAACCATTTAACAACTGTGGGAAGAAAGGCTGTAAAATGGGGCAAAATTTACTTAACAAATGTCTCACTTAGCAACATAAATTTTGGGCTCAATTGTGGTCCTAAATTGAGGATTGTATATACATTCAATACATGCATAAAATGTTATCACCAATTTTAACAATGCCATTAGGCCTAACAAAGGACCCTAAGGCATTTGTATAAAGAAAAGCCAAATGCTTTATTTGGATTTGTGTTAATATATTCCCTCACCCACCCAACTCCCCAAAAAACCTTAATCCTGTGGACCTGAGGATCATAGCAGACAATATTTTAATGATGTTGCTTATAAAGTAAACAAATGTTTTATGACTACCATTGCACACATTTTATGAATGGGCATTTGACAATTTTCAAAATGACAGACATAGTTGCTTTTGCATGCAGTTTTCTTAGTTTTGTGATAGTGTGATGGAGTTCTCTGCTTTTTAAAAAATGCATTATGCTTTGACTCCTTGTGACTTTTTGGAGAATTCTTCACCATCTTATGCTCTCTGTTTAGCAACAGCTCATACTTTTTCACATAATTCCACTATATATCACAAAAAATAAATAAATATTGATCCTGTCCCTCCACCTTAAGTACTGTTTTTCCCCCTTTCTGTTCTCTCAACCTTGCCAGACATAATCTTCTGTTATTATCTAGCATCTACTCAATTCACATGTACAAAGAATATGAGTTTCAGCTTCCTGTCCATTAACACCGAGAGGGCAGTTAAGTTTGATTGGCAAAAGACAGATTCTTCTTCGAGTCCATAGTAGTCAATAAAAATTGCCAGCTCCCTTTCAGCATCTCTGTTTTTCTCAGTGTTCAGTTGTACATTGACACTGGAGAGACTATTTGCTTTGAATGTTGTATTCTGATATTTGCATTTTGGTATTCTTAATATTATTTAAGGTTGTCATAAACATGTATTCTAATATTAATGCCTTTACTTCTGTAGCACATTCTCTCTCTCTCTCCCTCCCTCCCTCCCCCCTGTCTCCCCCTGTGTGTGTGTGTGTTAGTGTGTGTGAGTGTGTGTGTGTGTGTGTAAAACTCCTTTCTCACCCTTATGGGTGGTCTGTGTCTCAATCTGGGAGTCTGCACAGTATTTTACCTGTTTCTAACACTGCACTCTTCTAGACAGAGAGCTCTGATGTTATTAGCTTTATTGGAGCCATTCTACCAGCTTTGGAGTCACAGTCCTAAATGCTCCTATCATCACCGAGACTACTTTGTCTTTTACTTTACATATGCTCTTTAGTTTCTTCCTTCAGGCCATAAAACTTCTCCAGCTTCCCATACTCTTTCTTCTTGATATTGCTGTCACTTGGTACTGCTACATTGATCATCGTTGCTGTCTTCTGGCCATTATTTACTACTACAATGTCTGATTGATTGGCTAGTTCATGCCTGTCTGTCTGAAGCTGGAAGTCCTGCAGGATCTGTTATTTCTCATGACCTTCTATGGGATCCACACTTGGACTTGGCAGGCTCTAGCTCAGACACTGTGCACATGTTCTTATATACAATGCCAACTATGTGGTTGTACCATTCAGTGTTTGCTGCTCTTCTCTGCCTCTTATACCAGGAGTCTCCAACTCCTGAGCTGAAAACCAGTACCAGTCTGTGGCCTGTTAGGAACCGGGCTGCACAAGTGATGGGCAAGTGAATGAAGTTTCATCTGCACATGAATGGGATCTAGGTTGTGTGTGAAACCATCCCACCCCAGTCCATAGAAGACAATTTTTCTTCTGAAACTGGTCCCTAATGCCAGAAAAGTTGGGGACCACTCTCTTACACCATTCCACTATGTGTTGGACTCTCTCTGATGTCTATCTGCACCGTCCACACCTTGAGTCCTACCTAGTGTGGTAGACCCCCGCTTCCGTTGATCTGATGCTTAGTTCCTTTTCTTGTGTTACTATGACCAGTGCCTCAATGCTGTCTTTTAGACCAATTCTTTATGGACACTGGTAGATTTCCCAATATCTGCCAGCACAACCATCCATTGATATCCCATGCTGGATCTTTTATTGCCATGACACTTCCTCTGCTTGTTCTTCCTGTTTGTTGATGCCTCACAGCAGGTTATCTTTGGGTGCCATCTTACTGATATAATCTTGGATGCTCTGAGTTTCATCCATGGCAATGGCTTTCATTCTTACCAGACCCTGACCACTTTCTTTCTGTCTGGCATATAGTCTCTGGGTGCAACTCCAAGCATTGTGAAAGGCTTCCAGCTCTTCACAACTCCAGTTTCCATGTCCTCCTTTGGCCAGCTCTTTATACTGGCAGGGTATCTGATGATGGGCATGATGTATGCCCATCATCAGATACCCTGTGGATCAGATACCCTGTGGATCTTGTTCTTCTCATTGAACTGACTCTTCAGGACCTGTCTTATCTTTTGTTGGTTCTTAGATATTACTGTCTTTTTTGCATCCACAGCATGATTCCCATGTGGCTGTGAAACACCAGGCTACTTGTAGCTCATCTCTATGTCTATTATGTGGCCTGCTGGTAATTTTACTATATTAATCTTAATTGATACTTAACTACTTTCCCATTTCTTGACTACCATTTGGCCACTTCTCCTATCCAAATAACATCATAATGTCCTCACTGTTGATCTGCATCAGGTGGATCAGAGTCATGTCATTTTTAGTCTATAACTTTATGTCACCTGTGTAGAGGAGGTTGCTTATAGTAGTTCCACTCTTGAATCTATATCTGTATCCAGTCCTTGTGATTATTTGGCTGACAGGGTTCAAGCATATATAAAACAGCAAGGGGACAGTGCACCACACTTAATATCCACTTGTGTGAGCAGTTTTAAGTTAACTTCCAGTCCCAATTATTTCTTGAATAGGGTCCTTAGTGTACTGTTGACTTTGTAAAACTCCCAGCATTCAAAGATCCATGTGTCTAACACTGAGTCATAGGCTTTCCTGTATTCAATCTGTGTTTGTGTGTGTATACACAGATTGGTCAGTCTAGACTTTGAGTCTTAGGTGAGCTGCTCTATCTATGAGCATCTGGTGGATTGAACCTCTGGTGTTGTTTCCAATACCCTTTTGAGCTGTGCTGATGTACTGGCTGATATGGTCCTTTAGCTTGGTGGCCATGATGCCTGATAGGACTTTCCATGTTATTGGGAAGTAGGTTATTGGGTAGTAGTTGGGTGGTGCTGTTCCCTTGTGGAGGTCTTTCATGATCAGATTCCTTGTGTAAGCAGTCTGGATGGGATCTTGCTGCTAACAGCTTGTTCATTTGTGCTAATAGGCATTTATGCACTCCTGTTAGTTTCTTTTGCCAGTAGATATGGATCATGTTTCATGTGGGTGCTGTCCAGCTCTTCATATTCTTGACCTGCTATTGGATCTCTGCTACTCTTATTGGTGACTGGTTCCTTTTTTGGGAGATTGCTATGATCTGCTCTCAGGTCCTGCAACCAATTTGCATTGGTGTTGTGTCTTTTCTTTCTTCCATATGTTCTTCCTGTACTGTTCCATTTCTGCTGTTAGTGGCTCTGAGGTTACTATGTTTTTGTACTGCATTTGGAAGCACACCTTGGATGGTTTTTGTAGAACAGACCTTTTATGTTCTTGTCCTCTGCTTCTCTCTCTTTCTCTCTCCCTCTTTCTCCTCTCTCTCTCTCTCTTCCCCCCTCCCTCCCACTCTCCCTCCCTCCCTCCCTCCCTCTCTCTCTCTCTCTCTCTCTCTCTCTCTCTCCTCCCTCCCCCCTTCAGATCAGTTTTTTGTTTCTTGGTGATTATGTGGACAAATCCCTGGAGTTTTCTTGGCAAGAAGATGATAGAGACAGAGACAGAAACAGAGATCCTTGAGACTAATAAATAAAATGATCCATTACATTTTATACTCAGCTAAGCATGCAGATTGATCTTAACTACTGTATATCTTCTTAATATTTAAGATCAGTCAAGATTCTTGACCTTCCATTTTTATTCTCATAATGAACATTTCTAAATCATCTTTACTTTCAGGTAACAGAGTAGTTAGTCTTGCAAATTTGATTTCATCTATCATAATTTCCTATCTTGCCATTCTTGTAATAATTCTTGCAATATATTTGCAATGTGAGTTAATGGAGAGAATATGGAACTTAGTTTCAGCACTTTATCTATTCTGAACCATCCTGTTTCTCCAAATACAGTTCTTATAATAGTTTCTTCTAATTATGAGGATTTCTTAGAAAAATAATAAAATGTTCTGACACAACCATTAGTCTTAATATGTTTCCTATCCTGGCAAGTCAAAGGACTTGCTGTAGTCAATGAAGCAAAAGTAAATTTCCTAATATTCCCTTGCTATCTCATTCAGATTATGTTAACTATCAGATCTCATGCCCATCTGTCTTTTTTGAAACCTGCCCCTTCTCTGGTACGTCTCTCTCCATGAATGGCTCTATTCTTCTTTCTATGATTTCAGACAAAACTTCTTCACAATTCCTGCATTTACAGTATTGTCTAGTAGAATAATGAAACAACTAAAAAAATCAAACTCAGTGAATTTCAGCAATGCAAATAACAACAACAACAACAACAACTTGTGTGATGAAGTACTGCAGTGGTTCAGTATTTTCCACATTTCTTGCATTTCCCTTTTTCGGTGTCTGGGATTAACAGTGTTCCATATTTGTTGATATAAAGCTGTTTACAACTTTAACTGCTGCTCTTTATAGCTCTTATCAGTGGGTATTTCAGCTGCGTCTAGTGTTATTCTTGACAACACTGGTCATCTGCCTGTTTAACCTGCTTCCCCAGTGAGAACTTATTCCAAAGATATTCTTTCTCTACAAGTCTACAAATGTTTAGCATACTAGATCTATTCTTTACGCTGATATTATTATTATTGATTTGATTTGATTAGCCACTTAGAATAGCATGGTGACCTAGTGGTGAAGATGCTTGCCTCCCACTCAGAAGGTTGAGAGTACAATCCTAAATAGCAGCAGATGTTTCTCTCCTAGGATATAAAGGAAAAAATATCTGTTGATTACTCTGCATAGGAAGAGCATCAGGAAGGGCATCTGGCCAGTAAATACTCAGCTTCATCCAGTCCCCCCAACTCTTACCCTGAAAAGGGACTGCACGGTTATAAAAAGAGAGTTGTTTTTTTTTTTATTAGGCACCTAAATGAATTTATATTATGATTACATGTTCTTCTAGTCAAGTTTACCTGCCTTCATTCATTTTCATTTTCTAAGTTCACCCATGTATTTGACATCAATAATTCAAGGTTCTGTTTCACAGTCTGCACCTGAAATGACTTGGCTGACTATGTAAAGTTTAGGTTTAAGCTGCTTGAAGTAGTTGTTGCCAGTAAACAAGTTCTTTATACAAAACTCTATTAACCTGTCTTCTGTGCTATTGCATTTACTCAGTCCAAATATTCCTGTGGTTCCAGGTTCCTTCACATCTCCAAGTTTTATAGGTCAACCACACTTTAGTAGTAATAGTAGCAGCAGCAGCAATAGGAGCATTAATATTTTTTACTATATACTTCTCATCTAAGTGCAATACAAGACCTACAGTTTCTCACAACAACCTATGAGATAGATTGGGGTTAGATTTCAGGGAATGATTGGAAGTAAGTTTCCATCGCTGATGATCTTGATCTCCAGTTCATACTCAAAAACCTTAAACTGCATTTAATATTTCTTGGAATTTCCTATATAATTCCCCAATATCTCCCTTCATTGGATCTGCAGTAGATGAATATACTTCTATGATATTGATAATTACTATATCTTCACTAATTCAAATCAATAGTTCCACTAATTCATTTGGTTATCCAGAACAGAAGCATTATTCAGCTTTATTTTTGGAAGGAGAGGGGAGGCAAGAGCCTGCAGTCATGCCTTTTTACTATACAGTAAGATAGCATAAGTTAAAGTGACCAGTTTTGATTCATCTAAATTCACTTATTCCTTTTCACTTATTCACACCTTTTCTCTTTCCTACTGTGGTTTACTTTTGTCTTTCCCACTCCCTTGATCTTACCAGTAACTAGAAAAATAACAAGTTAAAGACAGGCATTTTATAAATTTCCCAGGAAACTGACTTACATTAATTGCGTCATTGGTTCATTTGGTTCAATATTGTCCACTTTGTTTGACCTAACTAGAGATGGTGGAATTGTATCTGGGAGCTTTTACATGAAAAAGATGTGTTTTACTATTAGATGCAATGCTTCTGCTGCTGTCTGTTAATGCCATTGCCTGAACTGGAAATCCCCCATTCTCCCCATTGACTCTGAAATAGGATTATCCAACCATATTATATTAGATTTTCTTCAATTTACAGTACATTCATAAAAGATAAATGGATCGATTTTACAAGATATTAAAATGTTTATTCTGAGTCACAAATAAATATTAAAGCATCATCTGCTCAGACCAGGAGCATATGATAATTCCATTTTCTAGTCATTAAGTATCCACATTTTGTCTTAATGCCAGAAACAATAATAAATTAAAGGAGGAAAAATGTTACCAAGAAAAGGCATACAATGACAATTGTGTAAATTAATGAGAGTGAAAATATAGGATAAGAAACTAAGAAATATGGATCAAGTCATGGAATTTGATACCATCAATTAATTTTCAGGGAAAGCCATTTGTTAGAATTAAATTTAGGAGAAAATGACAGTGAATTTTATCAAACACATTTTTTACATCCAAAATCATTATTTTTGCTGGGGATATTCAAATATTTAAAGTGCAAATACTATCCATGCCAGACTGCCAGAGAATGGGGTCTTTATCCAGTTTGAAAGTAATAGAGACTGCAGGTTGAAACAATTTGTCAGGATGAAGATATGCCACTCATTCTATTCAGGTTTCAATTTCTCTTTAGAATGTCTACCTGCCACACAAAAGATTGCAGGGAGATAAAGACGAATCAAACTATCAAACCATCTGACACGGGTACTTGTCTTAACAAAACAGTCTTGTGTAAGGAGATGTCAGAGCAATCTTCAGAAGTAAGCACTACTTGAGTTCAAAAAGATTATTTGCCAGATATGAAAATGCAAAATCGCATTATGAAGAAAATATAATTTAACATAACTTTGCAAAACTCATATTAATATTATCCAAACAGTAATTTGATGCAACATTTAACAACAACAACAACAACAACTTATTCAAACATAGGGAAATTAAGAAGTGAGCTTAAAATCTGAGCTACACCTCGCCCCCCACACCCCTTTTCCATGTGGATGCTTCCTCATTTCCTTTTCCTAGAGTTAGAGCTGAGCTTCAGCTGTATCTCCATTTTTACAGGGACATGGCCTCTTCCCTCCGCACACACATCCTTCCTATCTCCAAAAAGGAAGAATTTATCTCTATTTTATGATGGCAGACAGAATCGCTGGCAAAGTCTTTGGATGGGAAGTTGACTTCCTTTACTTAAAGATGAGGTTCATTCTGTCTCTCTGCTGCCTTTTGATTTCATTTTGATTTCACGGGCTGGATGCATCACGCACTGGCCACGCACACCCCTGGTTTAGCAAAGGGGAAAAAAGTCACGATATGTCATGTGACAACAACGTGACACCGTGAGTTTGACAATCCTGGTTTACACTGTTAGACAGGTCAGCATCCATCACACCATGCAGCATTATCTGTGTACCAAAATTTAAATGATGTTGACAACTTCATTAATTTTCAGTCATAAAACCAAAGTATTGAAGGTATGATCACAAAATCTCACCAAATTTTAAACTTATCTATCTATATCTATTATATCTACCGTATATCTAACTTATTTCTGTCTCTATCTTTATCTATCCTATATCTATCTATCTATCTATCTATCTATCTATCTATCTATCTATCTATCTATC